>CM053029.1:326937596-327541763 GCA_028564925.1 Lithobates sylvaticus | reverse complement strand
AAAGGACGCAAATTTTGTTTGGTTACAACATTGCATGACCGCGCAATTACCAGTTAAAACAGTGCAGTGCGAAATTGGAAAAAGACCTTTGGTCCTTAAGCTGACAATTGGTCCGGGGCTGAAGTGGTTAAAAATCCATATCAGACCTGGTATGGTCTTGGGAGGACCCCACACCATTTTTTGGGGGGGGGGGGATTTTACAATGCTAACATTGCATACACTTTATCTCAGACCACAAGTTGCATGCCACAAGTCAGATCAGTTAAGATGATGATCCGACTTGGATGAAACTTCTATTCAAACCAATGGGCTAAAATCACGCCAAAGTCAGACCAAAGTAGTGCAAGAACCTTTTTCAAAGTCAGACTGACACAAGTCGAACCAGTTAAGACGGCTCTCATAGGGAACCATTGATTTTGACATATCATGCGACTTCGAAGTCGGAGCGCATGTCAGACCAGTGTGAACCGGCCCTTAAAAAGAGGAGCTTCTGAATATGTAACGTGTATGACAGCCATGGGCGTCCGCAGAACTTTATTCAGGGGGGGGGCATCATTTTAGGGTCACCCATGCACCGCCCCTTTTCGACAATGTCATTATCACATTATCATGGTCAGAGATGTAGTACAGTCCCTAGGATAAGTAATGGATAATGGCCAACAGGCCCTCTTACCAGACCCAGCAAAACTACAGTAGTGATCAATCCGGCTGGACGATGGCTCACTCTGGGTTTCCCTGGGGGTGACTCTGGTCAATAGTGTAGCATGTCTGTACCCTGGTAGTGGCTCAGCCTTTCTCTCTCGGGTGGTGCTGGCCAGCGTGGCTCTCTCTAGTGGTGCTGGGCAGCGTGGCTCTTTCTCTAGCTTCTGCCCAGCACACTGCTCGTTCTTTGTCCTGTCGCACTCTCTCCCTCAGCTTTTTTCCAGGCTGCAGTCTCTCAATCTCTCTCTTAATCAAGCTGTAGCCTCCTCCCTGTGGAAAATGGGGCCGCCAATCTTTGAGACTACATGTCCCATGATGTTCTCCTCTCCTTTGATTGGCCCTCAGTTATGGCCAATAGGGAAGGAACGGAGCGGGCAGGAAGCTGGGCAGGGAACCTGGTGAGAGCCGCCATCTCTTCTCCCTGACAGGAGAAAGGGGGTGCAAGTGGGGGAAACCTCTGACAGCTCGCCTTTCCCCTGTCACAGCGCCACCAAGTTCTCTCCTGGACTGAGCAAGGAAAAGAGCCAAAGTCACACTACAATGATGGGGGGGCTTGACAGCACCTTGATGGTGTCATCCCACTGGTGGGTGGCACGCAGGTGCGGGCTGCCCGCACCCCGATACTGACGCAACTGTGCTGAATTTAAGATCTGATCACTGATTCCGGGGGGGGGGGGACTTGACCCCCCTTGCCCCTACCTGCGGATGCCCATGACGACAGCCTTTCCCAGCGGTTACATGATCGGAAAGCCCACCCCTGCCTGCCAGCATTCAGATCCTCTTAAAGGGCTAGGGTCACTGGCATGGGGTTAATAAAATGAATATACAGTATATGGCCGGTATGTTTTGGGGATTTCCACATATGTTTGGCCATAGTGTAAGTGTGATGGTCATGTGTCCATTAACATTTGGCCATATAGTGTATGTCTACTACTACTTACTAGAGTATTTATACCCCTATCCCCACCATCTCCACAAAGAATTTTTTTATATTGATAACAAATGTACAATTACTTGTAAAGTCTGAACATCAACTCCCTCAAGTGTGTATGTTTTTGTTTATGGAGGTAGGAAGCGAGGCAGATCAGTATTAAACAGAAATTATATTTTTTTTGGTCAGTCCTAATGTGAGGCAAGTGGGCAAGTGGTTAAATCTATACAGAATATATGAATGATTAAAACATGCATTCAACTGATGAATAGAATAGATTAGGGGAAGCCAAAGCTATAGTTTATACATTTTTATATTTTCTCCATATTTTTACAGTGTCTCTTGTTTAAATAATAGGCAATTAAATAGCTTACTATTTTCAGATCTGCATAGTTCTGATCAGATCTGCAGTTCTGTATAACTGTAACCTTCTGTACAGGAGCCCTTACAAAGGTGGGCTCAGTATGGTATTATACACATCAAAGGTTATTTATTAATAATTAAAGCACATGTATTTAATCATAGTCCCCTTGTCTTATCTGTTAAATTTATTGTATGCCTTTATGTGTATTTGTATTGATTCTGTCTTCAGGCACTGTGCGTTGGCTGTAAAATATTATTTAATCACATTATCCATTCAAATTTATTTCAGTTCCTATGTTTGGGAGATCAATGGATTTATCACAAAAAAATTAAATTATTTCCTCCAGGGATGTATCAGTTGTTGCAAATAGGATTACATTTTCTATGGATTAAATAACTTTTACATTGCCTCACTCTACAGTAATATAAAGTGATATTTGTTGGGGATGCTATTGAGACAGGGAAATTAGCTAGATTATTAAGATGGAGTACAATAATAGATACTTTCCTAAATATAAAAGCTTGCAGCTTGTTTCTCACTAATAGTGTTTCTGGCTGCCGCAGATTTTAAAGTGTATAATACGTGCAAGAACATAAATATTTATCACCTTTTACCATTTTTAAAGACTTTTTATTGTTCTTGCTTTGGTACAGTTTTGTGGGAGACCTAGTACTATAGCACACCATGGAGACATTAGGGAGCTAGGGCTCTATCGTGCAAGAAGTCTCCAACATGAGACTGTATGCCTAGTACTGTATATGATTAATTCACTCATTAAACTGAACTTGCAAGAGTAGAAACAGAGATTATGCCTTTGCTGTCCTGAAAATTCTTGCTGCCATGGTTATTTAATTCATTGGCTACAGTACTTTCTGAGTCACTGTCCTGAAACAAATATGACGATCATGACTTCTGACTTTGCTTTTCACTGGTTGTGTCTGTTCTAGTTCAGTGACTCAAGCCAAAGACAGCCAGACAACTAGAATTTTCAAAATTCAGCAATTGAAGCTTAGATATTTCTCACAGTAAAATTGTCCTTTAGAATGAAGCTGTCAGAAACCATTAATCAGACTGAGACAGGAGTACAGGTAAATCGCACTTGCTTAACAGTAATAAAAAAAAGGTAAACAGAGTAAACGTAGTCAAAACATAGCCAGAGTCCAGGAACTGGAACGGATAGTCAGACAAGCCAAAACGCCAGGTAGCCAGAGAACAGCGTAGTAGAACAGCAAGTAGGATCTGGAGCCAGAAGGAATGTCAGCCAAGCAAGTCTTCAACAGGAACATAGGAGAGCATCTCTAGATGTGTGACCAAGGCGAAGGCAGAGATCATCTGGACTGGACGGCTTAAGTAGGCAAGACTGATGAGCAGGCTATCATCAACAGGTGAGTCACTGTGGAGAGATAGGAGCTGGCAATTAGCCATCAGCTGAGCAGCCAGCTCAGAAAAGGAAGGGCTGAGCCCTGCCCCAACAGTACCCCCTCCTCAATGACCCCTCCCCCTTGGAGGACCACCAGGCTTGAGGGGAAAACGTCTATGGAAATCACGGAGGAGGACAGGGGCATGTCCGAGGATGGGACCCAAGAGCGTTCCTCCGGACTGTACCCTTTCCAATGCCCCAGGTACTGTATGTGCCCACAGAACCTACGAGAGTCAACAATGGACTGTACTTCATATTCCTCATGGTTCTTAACCTGTACAGGGTGAGGACGAGGCACCGAGGTGGTAAAGCGGTTGCAGACCAAAGGTTTTAATAAGGAGACATGAAATACATTTGAGATACGCATATTGGAAGGAAGGTCTAATGCATAAGCCACTGAGTTAATCCTGCGAAGAAGACGGAAAGGCCCAATAAACCGAGGTGCGATCTTCAGAGGGAACAGGAAGTCGGAGGTTGCGAAATGACAGCCAGACCCCGTCCCCAACCTGGTAGGAAGGCGCAGGCAGCGTCTGCGGTCAGCATGGAGTATGTACCTATCATTGGCATGTCGCAAAGCCTCCTGGACTTGTGCCCAAGTGGAACGAAGACCACGGAAATGCTCCTCTAACGCAGGAATACTCTGCGGAACAAATGAGTCAGACAACGTGGAAGGTTGGAAACCATGACTCACCATAAACAGGGACAATCGGGAAGCAGAATTCAAGGTGCTATTTTGAGCAAACTCCACCCACGGTAAGAGGTCTGACCAATTGTTATGATGGTCAGAAATATAACAACATAGGAATTGCTCCAAGGACTGATTGGTTTGTTTTGCAGCCCCATTAGACCACGGGTGATACACAGAGGGAAAGCAAGCTGAATTCCCACCTGTGCACAAAAGGTTCGCCAGAACCGGGATACAAACTGACTACCTCTGCCATAGCCAGAGTTCAAGAAATGGCAAGTAGGATCTGGGGCCAGAAGGAATGTCAGCCAAGCAAGTCTTTAACAGGAACATAGGAGAGCATCTCTAGAAATGTGACCAAGGCGAAGGCATAAATTATCTGGAATGGATGGCTTAAGTAGGCAAGACCTATGAGCAGGATATCATCAACAGATGAGTCACTGTGGAGGGATAGGAGCTGGCATTTAGCTGACAGCTAAAGAAATCTAAAAGAAAGCAAGCTGAATTTCCAACTGTGCACAAAAGACTCGCTAGAAATGGGACACAAACTGACTACCCCTGTCTAAGGCAATCACTTTGGGTAGCCCATGTAAGCAAAAGAGCTCCCGAGCAAAAATGGAAGCCAGTTCCTTAGAAGTGGCCAACTTCTTAAGTGGAATACAATGAGACATTTTCAAAAACCGGTCACCATAAGGATAACTGTGTTGCCCTGGGAGTTGGGTAACTCCACAATGAAATCCATAGACAGGTGGGTCCAGGGCCTCTCTCCATTGGGTATGGGTTGTAGGAGGCCTACTGGAAGGTGTCGTGGAAGCTTACTCTGAGCACACATGGAACAGGCAGCTATGAAGGCGGTTACATCAGCATGTAGACTAGGCCCCAGAATTGTTGGGAAATGGCCCAAAAGAGTTGATTCTTCCCAGGGTGGCCAGCTGCCTTGGGAGCATGGTAAGTCTGGAGCATGGCGGTACAGAGACTCTCTGGGACAAAGCAGCGGTCTCAAGGTTTCTCAGGAGGAGCATGGACCTGAGCAGCAAGAATTTTGTCACCCAAAGGAGAAGTGAGACTGGTGCGCACCATAGCCGGAATACGATCAGGAGGAATCACAGGAACCGGAACAGGGTCCATCTTGGAAGTGGAGGAAAATTGTTGTGACAAAGTGCCAAGCTCTTACATTCTTAGTACTGGGTAAGAATGAGACAATGTAATTGAAACTAGACAAGAAAATAGCTTATTGCTCCCTTCAGGGAGAGAGGCGTTTAGCCTCAGACAAGAATGTGAGATTCTTATGGTCAGTAAGAATGAGAACCGGCACAGTGATAACTTTGTGGAGATGTCTGCATTCTTTTAGGGCTAAAATGATCACTAACAGCTCTCTGTCATCAATCTCGTAATTGCACTCCGCAGGTGACAATTTCTTGGAAAAGTAGCCACAAGGATGCATAGCACTCTGAGAGGTAGGACGTTGAGACAGATGGGCACCAACTCCAGTCTCAGAAGCATCAACCTCAAGGATAAAAGGTAACGTAGGATCAGGATGTGCCAACACAGGAGCAGAAACAAAGACAGCCTTGAGACTGTCAAAGGCCTTAATGGACTCCGGGGAGCAACTCTGTGGGTTACCATCCTTTCTGGTCATATCAGTCAGGGGCTTGACTTGAGATAAGAAGTTACGAATAAACTTCCGAAAATAGTTGGCAAAGCCAAGAAAACACTGCAAAGGATGTAAACACATGGGTCGGGCCATTATAGGACTGCTGAAAGTTTATCTGGGTCCATTGAAAAACCAGCAGTGGAAATGACAGTGGAAATGACATAACCCAGGAATTTAACCTGTTCACAATGGAATTCACACTTCTCCAATTTACAATAGAGATGTGACCAAGGCGAAGGCAGAGATCATCTGGACTGGACAGCTTAAGTAGGCAGGACTGACGAGCAGGATATCATCAACAGGTGAGTCACTGTGGAGAGATAGGAGCTGGCAATTAGTCGACAGCTGAGCGGCCAGTTTAGAGAAGAAAGGGCTGAGCCCAGCCCTGACCGAAGCCCAAAAATTTACATTTTGATTTATATTTAGAGCAAAGCTCCCAACTGTTCCTGATTTGGAACAAGGTCCCTCTGTCCCTTTTTCCTCCTCATTGTCCCTCATTTTGGTCTGATCTATATAGTTGTATATAAAATGCACTATGTATCTTTCAAAAGTGTTTTACAATGATAAAACTTTCATCAGATATCTAAATTAATGCATCTGTAAATTTCAAAAGCCAGTATAAAGGAATAGTACTTTGTGGGTTTAACTAATCTTTTTTTGCACGCAATTCTCCTTTCTGGCAGGGGTGTTGCCTATGCCTACATAATTTTGCTAATAGGTGCCTCTCGTTCCCACTTAAAAAAGTTGGGAGGTATGCTAGGGTTAAGACAAAACATTTACCATTGACAGGGGTGCTTACAAAGGTTAGCTTTTGTTCATATAGTAAAACATTTATCCCAAAATGAAATAAAAAAAAAACTGTTGCTGTAACTGCTTAAAAAGTGTTAGGGTTTAATTTGTAAATTTCTTATGTAAAGTTCATCTAAATCTACTAGTCTATCTAACACTGTTGTCCAAGGGTGGCTAAGCTGCTCCTCCAAAAATAGAAAGGAACTTCAGGCATACCAAAATGCATATGCTCCAGTGGCAGTGGGTGCATAGAGGGCGCAGGAGCGCCGCCCCCTCTCTCCTCCACCGCTCTATCACCAATAGATAGATTCATGCCCCCTATTCAGGTGTCCGGCCCCTTGTCGGGCGCCGGGCATCTGAATTACAGTGGGGGGGGTGTTTTTGCAAGCGCCCTATTAGAGCTGTAAGCTCTAATAGGGGACCTGATTAGAGCGGTGGGCTCTAATAGGCTTCCATAAGTGTAAACAGCGGGCGCAATGCTGTGCGTTCGCTGTTTACACAGTATTGTATTAGAGAAGCGAATACATCGCTTCCCTAACACAGACCCGCCTCTCAGCCAATCAGGTTGCCGGGTCTGTGTTACCGGTCACCTGATTGGCTGAAGTCACAGTCGCTGTGATTGGACGCCTAGGCATCCAATCATTGCAGAAGACAGCAGGAGCGCGGGAGAATATGTCGGGTCGATGAGGAGACACTGCTCGCCGCCTGATGCCGTTACCAGCTGCACACCGAGACAAGGTAAGTGCCGGTAGATGGCGGGCAGAGGGCACATTGGCAGCATTTAATGGGCACAGTGACAGCACTTGAGGCACGGTGGCAGCGTTAGATGGGCACAGTGGCAGCACTTGGGGCACGGTGGCAGTGTTAAATGGGCACAGTGGCAGCACTTGGGGCATGGTGGCAGTGTTTGGAGCACAGTGGCAGCATTTAATGGGCACAGTGGCAGCATTTGAGGCACAATGGCAGCATTAGATGGGCACAGTGGCAGCGTTAGATCGGCACAGTGGCAGCGTTAGATGGACACAGTGGCAGCATTTAATGGGCACAGTGTCAGCATTTGAGGCACAATGGCAGCACTTGGGGCACAGTGGCAGCGTTAGATGGGCACAGTGGCAGCGTTTAATGGGCACAGTGGCAGCATTTAATGGGCACAGTGGTAGCGTTTAATGGGCACAGTGGCGGCATTTAATGGGCACAGTGGCAGCATTTAATGGGCACACTGGCAGCGTTTAATGGGCACAGTGGCAGCATTCAATGGGCACAGTGGCAGCGTTTGGGGCACAGTGGCAGCGTTTGATGGCACAGTAAGGTTGTTTGTTTGCACCCCCCCCAAAAAATTTGGAGCACCACCCGCCACTGATATGCTCCATTCCAGACCTTTTGGTCAAGATTTACATGTGAAATTAAAAAGAAACTTTAAAGTCACAAGTCATTCATTCATTCATTCAAGTATAGCCATTAAAATGCAAATTTGATGACATTAGAGTTTGAGGCAGCTATGTGTGTGGTGATGCGGTTGGTCACAGAGAGACTGAGCAGATCTATATTGACTTTGGGGATTTAACACTTGTGAATCAATCTATATACCTTGTTATATGCTGTTTGATTTCTCATTCTGGCTGAAAGATTGTATATAACCATAAAACTGTGGCAGTGTGGTATCCCACCAGGGTGATGTTGACGTGGGATTCTCAACCAGGCAGGTTGAGGGGCTCCAGGGGCTTTGCTTAATTAGGAGGAAACTGGCTTTTTAGTTTACTCGTGGTTTCGAAAAATTTGTTTTGGGACCTGAAGACCAGGGACTTCTTAGTGATCCAAGTGGGATAAAGTCTCCAGTCCTGGGTCCAGATTTTGAGAACCACTAGCACACTGACTGGTCAGGTGTGCGCTGGGCAATTAATAGACACCTGACCATGGTTCTGGGCTCCAACCTCCCAAGGAGTCAAGGCGTGCAAGGGATTAGCCAGAGAGTGCATTTGTGCACTGAGAAAGCAAGAAACCCACACTGAGGGTCTGAGCAGCAAGGGGTTGCTAGCTATGCAAAGAGTGTTGGGGAGAAAATTGTCTGAGGGAGAAAGACAAGGGCCTAAAGTGAAAGGACACAGCGACAATGATGCATGGGTAAGCCAGGTGGCTGAATCTACCATTATTTGATGTTGATGGTGAAAATCTCCTGCGAGGGAAACTTTGTTTCTGGAACTTTGTTTGAACTTTCTATAATAAAAGTGGGCCAATAAGCCCCTAAATTACAATTTCTGATGTGGACTGTACTTGCTAGTGGGCACTACACTTGTGCTATACAACCCTAAGCTTCACAATACCTAAACTATTTGTAAATCTTACTTACTGTATGTAAAAAACATTTTTAAATGGGAAATGTAAGCTTTTATTCACTATGAGCTGGTTTAAAAAAAAAATACTTTACTTCTTTCCCTGGGCTCAGTAGAGCAGGTCACGTGATTGCTGAAGCTTCTACAGTGATGCACAGACCTTCTGGTGGGAGTGTGCAGTGCTGGGGCATGAAAGGAAGTGATGTCACTGCCAAGCTTCTGCATTTCCCCTAGCAATGCAACACCATTCAGCCCGGCGGCATAAAGTCACTTCCCCTTTCACAGCTGAGTGCAATGGCGGTGGGGGCGTGGCTTATATACTGACTACAGAAGATACAGGCATGCTGTGCTCTAGTACAGCATGCCCTGTATTTTCAGCGGAAAAGACATGATGTAAACTGACTACGCTAGCATGGACCAGCAGCCATGCTGGCGTGGTCAGTTTACTCTCAGGAGGAGGGGCACTGGCAGGATCATCCAAGTAAAACAAGACATCAGCAGGGAGACATTTACTCTCAGGAGGAGGGGCACTGGCAGGATCATCCAGGTAGAAAGCAAGACCAAAATTTGGGGCTCCTCATATGTCATGATGAGGAGTTAGCTCAGAGTATCAAGTTTCCTTATAAGCAAAGCAAGGAGGCCACCTTAATCAGACTTCTCCCCTCCTTTTCTCTTCTTAGTTCCTTCCCTTAGTTCCTTAGCTCTTCTCTTAGACCCCTCTCTCTTAGCTCCTCTCTTCTCTTGATCCCTTCTCTCTTCCTCCTAGCCTTCTTCACCTAGCTCTCCCTTCCTTCTTTGCCTCCTCCCCCTACCTCTCCTCTCCCTATTTCCCCTCTCTTAGCTCTCCCTCTTCCTTCTCCCCCCTCTCTCCTTCTATCTTCCTCTTCCTCTTCTTCCCCCTAGATCCTTCCCTACCCCCTTAGCCTCCCTCCCCCTAGCTCCTTCCTAGCTTCCTACGCTCCCTCCTCTTCTTCCTCCTCGTAGACCCCTCTCCTCTAGCTTCCTCTCTTCTTCTAGTAGTTCCTCCTACTAGCCTCTCCCCTCCCCCCCTTAGCTCCAAGTAAAACAAGACATCAGCAGGGAGACATTTAATACTGAAATGACAAATCATATCTAAACAAATTAAACAGCCTGTACAATGTTATTTTTTTTTTTTAGGTTTATAAACACTTTAAGTCCTAATTGTTCAATGTCAAAAATGGTATGGAGTTAAGCTGTAAAGATGAGCTGTTGCGTCAAAGAGAATATTTACCAGAGAGTCAACTGCTTGTCCCTGACCTTCATGTCTACTTTAGCTGGATATGTGAAAACTTTACAGCCTAAATGAAAGAATACAGCTACATTCTGCAGGTCATTCCAAATTGGCTCATCATACTGACATGACTGAGAGTTAGCTCAGTGTATCCAAGTCTTCCTTATAAAGCAATGACTTCTTCTAACTTCAAGGAGACCACCTTAATCAGACTAGATCATAACTCTAAATAGTTGTTTAGTTTTACACTAGATAACTATCTCAACAATAATAAATGATTTGCAACATGCTCTGCATTATTGAGGACATTTATTATATGCAGAATGACTTCATAGATTTCAAATTAAATTTAAAACATTTAACCCCTTTTTCAGCGCTGGTTCTTTGACTATTACTTTGAACGCTTTTATAGAAATACCACTGGCATACACTGCTGGTAGATGTTATACATATATGCAAATAAAATCCATGAGTAGAGATGAGAACTGTGAAGTTTTATTTAAGTCTTATTTAAGAAAGCACATAACAGCGATCATTTTTAACAGCTTTAATTTTAAATTTTGCAGTATTTAGAGCATTTTTACAACCTATTTTATCACAGAGTGGACCTCCAGCTGCAGAAGGAAGTAAAAATAATTAGCAGCAGTATTACTACCACTAAATAAGAGCTCCTGCCTGGCAAATTCAGATGTCAGTCGGGAATTTCTGACTAACAGGCAAATGTAAACTAAGGAGTGGGGGCAGAATTTTTCCATTTGAAGACCAGGCCTTTTGCTGACACTTTTCACATACATGTAAAAGTCAGTGCTTTTTGCTAGAAAATTACTTAGAAACCCCAAACATTATATATGTTTTTAAAGCAGAGGCCCTAGAGAAAAAAATAGTGGGTGTTGCAAATTTTTTACCACTTGAAGACCTGGCTTTTTTTATGACACTTCCCACATACATGTAAAATTCTGTATTTTTTGCTAGGATATTACTTAAAACCCCCAAACATTACATATTGTTTTAAAGCAGAGGTCCTAGAGAAGAAAATGGTGGGTGAAATTTTTTGTCACACGGTATTTGCGCAGCTGTTTTTCAAAAGCATTTTTTTGGGGGAAAAAAATACACTTTAATGAATTTTAATGCACAAAAACGCGATATAATACCCAATTGTTTGGCAAAAGATGATGTTATGCTGAGTAAATACATACTGAACATGTCACGCTTTAAAATTGCACTCTCCCATGGAATGGCCACAGATTACGTAAAGTATATTATCCATAGGTGGCATTTTAAAAGCCTTTACAGGTTACCACTTTAGATTTACACAGGAGGTCTGGTGCTCAAATTTTTGCTCTCAATTTGATGTTTGCAGTGATACCTCACATGTGTGGTGCAATCACTGTTTATATACGGACACATGAGTTTGCCTTTTGCACATGAGCATGGGGGTGCTTTAAAAAAAAAAATGTATTTTATTATTTATTTTACACTGTACCTTTAAAAAAATGTTTTATCACTTTTACTGTTACCACAAGGAATGAAAACAACCCTTGTCATAGCAATAGGCAGTGACAGATCCCCTTTACTTTTGGCATCTGGGGTTTAATTGACCCAAAATGTCTCCTCTGCCCTTGAAAACTGTGGATCCTGCCAATATTGGTATGATTTGATGATGCTTTTTACAAACACGAATGGTGACAAAATACTTGTCTCTTCCGGTTTCTTAGACCATAGAAATGATTGGGGCCATTCTGTCCCCCAATTAGCTCTATAGTCAGTCTGCAAAACTGGCGGCTGCAATCCTGGGTCCCCCGGTGGGACAGTAGAGCCTGGGAAGGAGGCAGAAGCTATACAGTGGCTAAGCGGGATCTGTGTTTCTCTATTTCCATGTATTTATTTGAAAGGGATACAGACCCCTCTAAGATGAATCTGTAATCCTGTATTTCCATGTACATATTTGAGATGCATTAAATATCTGCACGTTTTTTTTTTTTTTTTTTTTAGAAATCTCTTTTCACAAATACAAAACAAAAACAAAATACATATCACAATACACGTTGAGCAAAATATATATGCACCATTGAAATCCTCACCAGATCGCATTACCAATTTCCTATCTAGTATATATTAATCAGCAGTCAAAAAAAATAAATAAAAAATAGCAAAATTATGTCTAAGCTATAAGTCCTTTCAGTCACCTCGATGACAACCACTTCATATATAACTATAGCAGATCATATCATTAGCAATCCATATAGTCTATATGACAGAATATGTATCAGTATCATATCATAAATTGGTATTGGTAGCCGATGCCGTGCAAGGCTTCTCCAACCACTTTATCATATTTTTAGATTTTATCATATTTGCGTGGACAACCCCTGTTCACGTAGGTATCTCTATGTAATGGTAAACTATTATTGACCAATTGTTTCCAATATAAAAGTGTGGGCGGGGAAGGTTTCTTCCAATACAGAGCAATAGCTTTTTTGGCATAAAACAATGTAATATTGGAAAAATATCCTCCACCAAACCCAACAAACATACTGACATAGAAACCGGCAAAGGGGTGGATATAATTAAGTTTAACAAAGCCACCACCCCTACCCAAAAACCTACAATATGGGGACAGGTCCAGAAGATGTGTGAGAAGTCTCCCAAAGCCACACCACACCGCCAACAATCAGAGAAACACATTGGGTTTATCTTATGAAGTCGTTATGGCGTAAAATAGGATCTATGCACCAATTTGAATTGAATCAAACATACCCTCAATGAGACCAAAGATCGAAAAGAAAAGCCACACACATCATCCCAGTCATCATTGCCTAGATCAGGGATATCCCGCACCCATCTAGCCCTAAGGCCCTCTAACTCCGGGAGAGAAACTGCGATAAAATGAGATTACAATCTGGAAGTAGGTTTCTCAGAGCAATCAGACCGAAGTACCATTTCCAAAATAGATTGTTCAATCATTGGATTAGCTTGTGAGAACTGGGCATGGAAGGCATGGGAAAGCTGATAATATCTAAACAAATGGGAACTGGGTAAATTAAAGGTTGAGGTAAGTAAAGATTTGTGACAACCTGAGAAACCAACTTAATATATTTAGATAGTTTATAAAACTGAGGTAAATTAGGATTCAATAGACATGTGCACACTGAAATATTTTGTTTCGGAATTTCGTTTTCGTCCGAAAAATACATTTATTTAGTTACTCCCGAAATTAGTTTTTATTTATTTTGTTTCATTGAAAAATGCATTCGTCTGAAAATCCGAAATAATTAAGGTTGAATCTGTTATTGAAGGCTTATGGTGTCTGTCGAATGTTCTAAGAAGATTCGACGGAGCAGCTAAACTGTACGACACCGCAATCGTACATTTCTGGTCGAATGTTCTGCCTACAAGCTATAATAGAATTCTAAAGTTTGAATGCCACTAGTAATAATTATATTTATTAATTATTATTACTAGTCAACCAACATTAGAATTCTTCTATAGCCTATGGGCGGAGCATTTGACCATAAATGTCCGTTCGCAGCGACTGTTTGTCAAATCTTTTCTCTCTATGTCGAATAATCTTGGACTAATAGAGTTAGGTTAGGCACATTCGAACTTTTTTTGCTATTGTCTCTATAATGTCGAATCTTTTCTCTCTATGTAGAATAATCTTGGACTAATAGAGCTAAGGTTAGGCACATTCGACCTCAGGTTCGATGGACACAGATCGCTATTGTCAGCGTCATGTCTAATCTCCTATCTATATCGAACTGTTGTCGCAACGAAAACAAAAATAAAGCATTTGTTTATTTTGGATCTTTCAGTTTTCAGATTCTTCATTTTTTTTATCATTTGTTAAAACAATAATGAAAATACCTGAAATTCGGACGAAAATGCATTCGGAACGAAAACGAATACACATGTCTAGGATTCAACCAGAGGGGGGAATTTGGAGAAATTGCTCCTCTAGGGTAGTGCTCGCATCTAAGGCCAGCTCCCCAAGCTTGAATAGTAGTGAGAATTGGGGGGGTCAGACGATAGGGGGCCCGAGAGCCTCTAAATAAGATAAACTTAAGAGCTTCTATAGATTCTTCCACTGCAGCTTCCAACCAAGTGGAAGGGTTGGATAGATCTGGACATAACCACCAATGCGGCCGTCACCAGCTGAGTAGCTAAAAAATACTTATAGAGATCTGGGAAAGCTAGACCACCCTGATTACAGGGACGCATAAGGGTGGTCAACTTATATCTAGAAAATATAGATGACAAGCCTCCCCCCAGTTTCACTGCAGCTGTAGATATCTATACAGAACCTGTATCCACTTAATGAATACCAATGGGAAACCCATCCTACGGAGTACCTCCCACAGTAAAGGCCACTCGACAATGTTGAAGGCTTTCTCTATATAAAAGGAGGCCACAACCCTGGTACTAATATTAAGATGTGAGGCATGGATATTAATATATAATCTATGCAAATTCATGTCCGTGGCCCTTCTAGCAATAAACCCTGTTTGGTCAATAATTGTAAGCAATATGGACTGTACTCGTTGGGCGATGAGTTTTGTCAGAATCTTGAAATCTGCATTCAGAAGAGCAATAGGTCTACAGGAGGATGGATCTTTTGGTGATTTTGAAATAAATAGGATGAGCTCGATGTTCGAGTCGAACGTAAGTTCGAGTCGAACAAAAGAGCAACTCTTAAATTTAAAATTAAGGCCACGGATGTTACATGAAAGGATGGAAAAATTAGCTTGATCACGTGACACCATCGAAACAGTGTAAGATATGATACTGAGACATCGAGTTGCAATACGATAAAATGCATTGCAAGAAAAGCAAACATACCCAAAAAATACTAAAAGCTAAACATGTATAAACATATAACAAATAACACAAACCCAACGAGTGTTAAGACGCTCACCCTGCCATTGTCTAACACCATCCAAAAAAAAAGAGGAAAGCGTAGAGAAGGCCTAATCCCAAGACACAAAAACAAAAGATTTAGGCAATTATATAGTACTTATCCTATATAAAAAGAAAAACCTAAATAAAAATTTAAAAATGTAGCTAACGGTAAAGCAGCAACACAGCAACAGGACGTATTCGCAACACCCCCAAAAACAGCATTCTAAGGTAAGTGGGGCAATGAGTGGTACTAACAAAGGAACCAACTTGGTGCGGTCTCTAAGGGCCCTTCTGGAGCTCCAAAATGGAGGATTAAAAAAAAAATGATATCTCCTCTCCAAAAAGTAAGGGTAGATAAAGGGTAGGTAAATATCTGCAAGTTTACATTGGAGTACTGTCATTCTCTTTTACATAGTTACATAGTAGGTGAGGCTGAAAAAAGACACAAGTCCATCAAGTCCAACCTATGTGAGTGATTATACTGTACGTCAGTATTACATTGTATATCCCTGTATGTTGTGGTCATTTTTTGAAACTATCAATGCTCCCCGCTGACAACAACCGCCTGTGGAAGTGAATTCCACATCCTTGCCATTCTTAAGGTAAAGAACCCTCTATGCAGTCTACGGTTAAACCTCTTTTCTTCTATTCTTAATGAGTGGCCACGTGTCTTATTAACCACTTGCCGACCGCTGCACGCCGATATACGTCATCACAATGGCAGCGGTGGACAAATGGGCGTACCTGTACGTCCCTTTTAATTGGCGGGGTTAGCGTGCCCGCCGCGTACAGCATGACCATGCCTGTGATCGTCCCGGCGATTGTGTCACAGAGCAGCAGAACGGGAAAGTGCCTATGTAAACAAGGCATTTCCCCCGTTCTGCCTTGTGACATAACAGAGATCACTGCTCCCTGTCATTGGAAGCAGTGATCATGTGATGTGAGTTGTAGCCCATCCCCCCCACAGTTGGAATCACTTCCTAGGACAAACTTAACCCCTTCATCGCCCCTAGTGGTTAACCCCTGCCAGTGTCATTTACACAGTAATCAGTGCATTTTTATAGAACTGAACGCTGTATAAAGGACAATGGTCCCAAAAATGTGTCAAAAGTGCCCAATATGTCCGCCATAATGTCGCATTCACAATAAAAATCTCAGATCGCCGCCATTACTAATAAAAAAAATAATAATAATAAAAATGGCATAAAACTATCTCCTATTTTTTAGACGCTATAAATTTTGCACAAGTCAATCAATATACGCTTATTGCGATTTTTTTTACCAAAAATATGTAGAAGAATACATATCGGCCTAAACTGAGAAAATAAATAGTTTTTTATATATTTTTGGGGGATATTTATTATAGCAAAAAGTTAAAAATATTGTGTTTTTTTCAAAATTGTCGCTCTTTTTTTGTTTATAGCGCAAAAAAAAAAAATTAAGATCATAGAGGTGATCAAACACCACCAAAAGAAAGCTCTATTTGTGGGAAAAAAATATATCAATTTTGTTTGAGTGCAACGTCACACGACCGCGCAATTGTCAGTTAAAGTGACGCAGTGCCGAATCGCAAAAAGTGCTCTGGTCAGGAAGGGGGTAAAATCTTCTGGGGCTGCAGCGTTTAAACTCCCTTCCACAGAAAATCCCTATTGTGGGGTCAGCAGTTAGGTATTTGTAAATTGAAATCATATCCCCTCTCAAGTGTCTATTCTGTGGATAAGTTCAGTGCTCAAAACTTTTCTTCATAACTAATATCCTCCAGACCCTTAATTAGCTTTGTTGCCGTTCTATGTACTCTCTCTATTTTCAGTACATCCTTCCTGATGACTGGTGCCCAGAAATGGACATCATACTCCAGGGTAGGCTGGACCAGAGTCTTGTAGAGTGGGAGAATTATCATTTTATCTCTGGAGTTAATCCCCTTTTTAATGCATGGCAATATTCTGCTTTGTTAGCAGCAGCTTGGTATTGCATACCATTGCTGAGCCTATCATCTACTAGGGCCCCAGGTCCTATTACATCCTTGATTCCCCCAGTGGTTCTCCCCCCCAGTGAGTAGATTGCATTTATATTTTTGCCACCCAAATGCATTATACATTAAACCTCATTTACCATGTAGTTGCCCACCCTATTAATTTGTTCAGATCTTCTTGCAAGGTTTTCACGTCCTGGGGAGAAGTTATTGCCCTGCTTAGCTTAGTATCGTCCACAAATACAGAGATTGAACTGTTTACTCGATCCTCCAGGTCGTTTATGACCAAATTAAATAGGATTTGTCCCAGCACAGAACCCTGGGGGACCCCACTTTCCACCCATGGCCATTCCAAGTACTTCCCATTTATCACCACCCTTTTAAGTTATGGATTATTATCAGAGACAAGCTGCACAGGCACCTGGTGATTCACAGGGTTCGAATGTGAGCCAACCTGGAGCATCTAGTACTGTGCATTATAAGGATCTTGTTGGCTATTAGTGCATGCTGGGTAAGTGTTTCACACCACCGGACACTGATTTCATGTTGGAATATCTTTTGCTGTATAACCAAGAATTTTACTGCATATACTGTGGAGCAGATTGTTAATTTGATAAGATGGCTGAAGGTAATATACAGGAATAATTTAATAGGTTATTTGAAATGACCATAGATTACCCCCTAAGAGTTAATGATTGTTTTCTACAAAAGACTATTTATGGAGATTCAGGACAGTTGACACTGCTGTTTCAAAAATTAGAACACTGCATGGGGAAAGAGATAAGAGCCTATTGGGATACTAACATGCTAACTGAATACTTAACAAAGGAATGCAATTCCTAGAGGGTTGGAAATGAAAACATTCCTCACCTTTGAACTTGGGAATGATGATTTAAAAAATAAGTGAAAACACACATTATCTGCTTGCTCATATGATATAATGAGGATTATAATGGGTTCTAAAAGAACGGAACTGGACAAACTGCAGAAAGAAATGAGTGTCATTCAACAAGAGATTATCCTACTGAAAGACAAGTTGAAGCTAGACACACAATTATATAAGAAACGTGATAGTTTGGAAAAAGAAGTAATAGGAGTAAAAAAAAAGATAACATGTTACATGATAAAATCGATTATGAGAAAAATATCTTTGGTTATAAGAAAAAAAATGAAATTTAGGAAACCACACAGGAAATTTAAAGCGGAGTTCTGCCGAAAAAAATAGAATAAAAGTCAGCAGCTACAAATACTGCAGCTGCTGACTTTTAAAATAAGAACACTTACCTGTCCAGGGCACCCGCGATGTCCTCTCCGGAAGCCGACCTGTCCCTTGGCTCCCGGGTGGAGGAGCTGGCATCTTCAGTAAGGGCAAAAAATGTGTTTTTTTCAGATACAGACCAATGTTTCTGATGTCACCTTTGCTTAGTCTGATATGGATTACTTTACAGGATCCGTTTATGGTATTAACACATCAGGAAGGAAATAAACTTATTACACATAAACAGAAGTCTCTCCCCCCAATCCCCCCCCCCCCATGACAGCAGGTGGTTCTTCTCTTCTCCTGCACCCGCTGTCACTTTTTAAAAAGCCCACACAGCCACGACATTCATTCACAGGTTCCTGTGAATGAAAAAAATACAAGTATCTTCTTCCCATGTGGCAGACAGACTTGTAGATTCAATGGGCTGCAGGGACGCTGATGAATGCTCCCGTGGTCCATTGACATGTCTTCCGACTTACAAACAGATAGTCTGTACAGAGGTATGGGCTGAAAGCCGGCTTACATGCAGAAGGCCACATTGTACCTGTGATTTACTGATCGTGGATACAATGCTTTCCAGGCTCCTTTCCAGGTTTCTACAGTGTGGGAAGGTTAGCAGAGAAGAGCAAGATCGTTTATCCATCCATCCATTCATGCTGTATTCTGACACCTCTCTGCCAGCACATATATGGTTCTTACAGAGACTTTGACAGGGAGAAAATAATGCAGGATGTCTGAGTTATCCATCCACCCATTCATTCACCCATCTATTCATTCATCCAGCCATTCATTCATCCATCCATATATCTATCCACCCATCCATTCATTCATCCATCTATCCATCTATCCATTCCTCCATCTATCTATCTATCTATCTATCTATCTATCTATCTATCTATCTATCTATCTATCTATCTATCTATCTATCTATCTATCTATCTATCTATCTATCTATCTATCTATCTATCTATCTATTCGTTCATTCATTCTTTCTTTCATTCATTCATTCATTCATCTATCCATCCATCTATCCATCCATCCATTCATTCATCCATCCATTCATCGTTGCTAGTGTCACAATAAAATAAGAATGGATTGAATAATTAAAGGATATTATCTTCTGATGGCATTATACGAACCCTATGTTTCCCACACTTTAGTACCAAAGCCAGGGCTCTTGTACATAGCGCACTGCTGAACTCTGCATTGTGTACATAGCGCACTGCTGAACCCTGCATTGTGTACATAGCGCACTGCTGAACCTTGCATTGTGTACATATCGCACCGCTGAACCCTGCATTGTGTACATAGCGCACTGCTAAACCCTGTATTATGTATATAGTGCACTGCTGAACCCTGCATTGTGTACATAGTGCACTCCTGAACTCTGCATTGTGTACATGGCAAACTCCTGAACCCTGCATTGTGTACATAGCGCACTGCTAAACTCTGCATTGTGTACATAGCACACACCTGAACCCTGCATTGTGTACATAGAACACTGCTGAACTCTGCATTGCATACATAGCGCACTGCTGAACCCTGCATTGTGTACATAGCACACTGCTAAACTCTGCATTGTGTATATCGCACACACTCCTGAACCCTGCATTGTGTACATAGCGCACTCTTGAACCCTGCGTAGTGTACATAGCACAATCCTGAACCCTGCATTGTGTACATATCGCACTGCTGAACCCTGCATTGTGTACTTAGAGCACTCCTGAACTCTGCACTGTGTACATAGCGCACTCCTGAACCCTGAGTTGTGTACGTAGCGCACTCCTGAACCCTGCATTGTGTACATAGCGCACTCCTGAACCCTGCATTGTGTACATAGAACACTGCTGAACTCTGCATTGCATACATAGCGCACTGCTGAACCCTGCATTGTGTACATAGCACACTGCTAAACTCTGCATTGTGTATATCGCACACTCCTGAACCCTGCATTGTGTACATAGCGCACTCTTGAACCCTGCGTAGTGTACATAGCACAATCCTGAACCCTGCATTGTGTACATATCGCACTGCTGAACCCTGCATTGTGTACTTAGAGCACTCCTGAACTCTGCACTGTGTACATAGCGCACTCCTGAACCCTGAGTTGTGTACGTAGCGCACTCCTGAACCCTGCATTGTGTACATAGCGCACTCCTGAACCCTGCATTGTGTACATAGAACACTGCTGAACTCTGCATTGCATACATAGTGCACTGTTGGACCCTGCATTGTGTACATAGCGTACTGCTGAACTTTGCATTGTGTACATAGCGCACTACTAATCTCTGCATTGTGTACATAGCGCACTCCTGAACCTTGCATTGTGTACATAGCGCACTCCTGAACCCTGCATTGTGTACATAGCGCACTCCTGAACCCTGCATTGTGTACATAGCGCACTTCTGATCCCTGTATCATGTGCATAGTGCATTCCTGACCTCTGCATTGTATGCGTAGTGCACTCCTGATCTCTGCATTGTGTGCGTAGTGCACTCCTGATCTCTGCATTTTGTGCGTTGAGCACTCCTGATCTCTGCATTGTGTACGCATCTCACTCCTGAACCCTGCATTGTGTGTGTAGCGCACTCTTGAACCCTGCATTGTTTACGTAGTGCACTCCCGAACCCTGCATTGTGTGCATAGTGCACTCCTGAGCATTGTATTGTGTGTGTAGCGCACACCAGAATCCTGCACTTCGTGTGTAGCGCAAGCCTGAATCCTGCACTTTATAAATAGTGCAACCCCAACGTCTGCGCACTCCTAAGCCCTGTACTCCATATGTAGTGCAAGCCTGAACTTTGCACTCTGTACATAGCACACTTCTGAACATTGCATTCTGTAAATAGCGCACCCCGGAGCTTTTAACGTGGTGCACTCCCCTGCACTCTGTATGTAGTACAAGCCTGAACTCTGCACTCTGTACATAATGCACTCCTGAACTCTGTACTCTGTATGTAGCGTAGTTCTGAAACATGCACTGTGCATGTAGCGCACTACTGAACCCTGCACTCTGTAAGTAACGCACTACACACTCTTGAACTCTGCACCCTGTGTGTAACGCTTTCCTGGTATTTACCAATGCCCCTTTACAGTTTTTCTCTATTGTTTTGGCTCATTTCTTGAAACAGAAATTACATTCTCAAAACTCTAAGATCATTTGGCTAAACAGTCTTACAGTTCAGCACAACACTATAACTCACGTGCAAAAGCTCATATCTCTCCCAAAACTGTTCACTCATGCTTCAAAACCATATTCCTTTCCCATATAAAGAGTCAGTGCACCCAAAATGGCAAAGATTCTTCTCAATTGCTTTGGCTCATTTCTTGAAACAGACCAGACATTCTCAACTCTCTTGGTGCTTTTGCCAAAATAACCTGGATGGTTCGGCACAACACCATGGTTCACCTTCAAAAGCTCATATCTTTCCCAAAACAGTTCATTCATGTGTCAAAAATAAATTTCTTTCTCATTCAAATAGTCAGTGCCCCCAAAATGCTTCATCCCTTTGGCATTATGTAAGCACTGCAAGTCAAAATGTTTAGATGTTTTGTCTCTATGGCAGAGGACCATTGAAATATCCCTCATGTCCACCTTTCAGTCTTAGCCCAGTCCTTCATTGACAATGGTTACTGTACAGTTTTGGTCTAGCTAACTGAATACAATTGTGTATAAAACTGAAAAAAAAGAAAAGATTTTAGGGTAAGAGTAGCCTTCAAGGTTTGACATCACACATTGCACTCATACTGCCAAGGAAAAATTACTTTACTTCCATACATCAGAGTAAAAAGAAAATGTATACAACATAATATACAGAAATATAAACACACAAACAAAAAACAAGGAAAATTAAATTTAGCCTACAATGCTGTAAATAAAGCTGGAGTTTCCCAACTACTGTAACATATTTTCACTGGCCACCGTCCTCACCCTCCTGCCCATCCACACGCTGCTGTCTGTCTGGCCACAGATTCTCGTCAACATCGCAGCGTATATCCTCCCTTACGATGCAACGAGGTAAGAAATGGCATGCATGTCGCAACCATCCCCTACACTGATCTCCTGTAATATCCTCAAAGGCAGCGTCCATTGCATGGAGCAGGGACCTCTGGTCTTGAGCCCGATGCTCATACACTCTCCACCTCCAAGCGGAGAAAAACTCCTCAATAGGATTGAGGAAAGGAGAGTAAGGTGGTAGGAACACCATATCCATCCTTGGGTGAGCAGTGAACCAGGCCCTGATAAGCGGGCCACGATGGAAATTCACATTGTCCCATACAATTATATATCGTGGTAGGTGACGCCCTATGGGACCTCTCTCATTTTCAGGGATCAAATCCAAATGAAGGCGGTCCAAGAAGATGAGGCGCTCCTGTGTATTGTATGGGCCAAGACTGGGGATGTGAGTGGCCACACCATTCTCAGAAATGGCAGCACACATAGTTATATTGCCCCCTCGCTGACCTGGGACATCCACCGTGGCCAATAAAATTACGGCCACGTCTTCGGCCCTTGGCCAGGTTGAAGCCAGCCTCATCCACATACACGAGTATGTGAGAGGTCTCGTTTCCTTCCAATGCCATTATTCTCTACAATAGAGTAAAACAAGAAAACATCAAATTAGTCATACAGAAGAGTCATACACTGCAGTTTGTAACGCCGAGCGCTCCGGGCATCCCCTCCACCCCGGAGCGCTCACGGCGGTCTCTGCCCTGCAGCGCCTCGGTCAGCTCCCCTGACCGCAGGCGCTGCTTTGTTTCCGGGATGCGATCCTCGGTCCGCCCGGGGATCGCATCCCGCTCCTCTCACCTGTCCCCTGTAGGCTGTCTTCGGCTCCCCAGGCGCGCGCGCGCGACTCCGCCCCCAGTTAAAGGGCCAGTGCACTATCAATTAGTGCCTGGTCCAATTACAGTTTTCCCAATCCCATTAAAAACCCACTTCCCCTTCCTGTTCTCGCCGGATCTTGTGTTGCCTTAGTGCCCAGTGAAAGCGTTTGTGTGTTTTGCTCCTTCTGTGTATCCAGACCTTTGCTGTTGCCCCCGACTACGAACCTTTGCCACCTGCCTTGACCCTTTGCTACGTTTGACCTTGCCTCTGCCTAATCCTTGTGTACCACGCCTGTCTCAGCTGTCAGTGGGGTCGAGTTGCTATTGGAAGACACGACCTGGTTGCCACCGCCGCTACAAGTCCATCCCGCCTTGCGGCGGGCTCTGGTGAAAACCAGTAGCAACATTAGAACCGGTCCTCCAATACAACCCGTGCTATCGCCCCATTGGCATAGGGGATCCACCTCCTGTTCCCCGCCGTACCCGGTACGTGACACAGTTACAGACAGTGTTCTATGTTCTACACAAGTTCAATATACTACTGGCCAGTATTCCAGGGGTTCCAAACCTGGGGTACATGTACCCTATGCAGAGGTACTACAGGGGGTATTTGACAGAAAGGGGAGGGGAAAAATTATCAACGAGTAGACTTACTGAAATGTTATGCCCCGTATCTTATTCCGATGTAAAAAGTCCAATCGGATTATGTTGTCGGAAAATCCGATCGTGTGTAATTTTCGCCGGAAAAAATTTGAGAGCAGGATCTCTAATTTTCCGACAACAAAATCCGATCAGACTTTTTCCGACCGTGTGTAGGTAATTCCGACGGACAAAGTGCCACGCATGCTCAGATCAAATTACCAAACCAAAGCTATTGGCTACTAGCCTCTACGTAGTTTTGTTGTACGCAACGAACGTCACCACGTTCAGAATGATCGTATTTTACAACAACTTCGTCGGACCGTGTGTATGCAACACCAGCGTCGGACAAAATCCGTCGGAAAAAATCTGATGGATTTTGTGGTCGGGATTTCCGACCGTGTGTACGGGGCATTACTCCTCCTCCTCTCCCTCGAGCAGGCAGTTGCCCTTGTTCATTTACTTGGTTAGGTGCCTCCATGTTCAGAAATTGTACTGGTCCTGCATGGTCAAGCTATATATATACATGTTTGGCAGCATTCACAGTCATGGACAGCACCTGTCAGGTAACTAAACATACTGTTTGATCGGTCATCTGAGACCAACTCCAACTCCTCCTTCGTTAGTCAAGTTGTAGTTGCACCTGACTGTCAATTGCTGTGATCATTTTATCAAATGTTCCAAGAGATTCATATATGGTATTCATGGTATTATGTTCCTGAATAATTTTGACAATTGAACAGACTATTGTGCATGTGATGACTTAAACAATGAAATTACGCTGACATGTTTTGGAGTGAACGACCATTAGACTGAGAATTGATAATCAGTTTAGATCAACAAGATATATTTACTTGGAAATTGTGCTAAATGTAGGCTACTTGTACTTAATCATTTGAAAGATGTACTGAGACATTGAGACATGTACTGAGACATTTGCAATTTGAAGAAATGAATGAGAAATTCAATTCAGTTGTGAACAATTGCCAAGTGGTTTGGAGATTTGTCCATGTTGTTTTGAGAATGTAATTTCTGTTTCAAGAAATGAGCCAAAACAATGGAGAAAAACTGTAAGATCCTGCAACTATTAGAACCGTTTGGCCAGACTCATTATTTGATGCGTCTTTCTCTCCCCCTTAGTGGGGGAGAGGGGGTCATTTGTATTGTAATGGAAGCGTGGTTGAGATGCTGCACCTATTCTTTGAGAAAAAAGCCCTGACCACCAGTATACAAGGGGACTGACCACCAGTCTACAAGGGGAATGACCACCAGCATACAAGGGGACTGACCACCAGTATACAAGGGAACTGACCACCAGCATACAAGGGGACTGGCCACCAGTATGCAGGGCCACACTGACCATCAGTATACAGAGGACATACCAAATCAAATAAAACAACTACCACGCAACCAGAAAAAAAAAAAGCAATACAGAACCTTATTATACAAATTAACTTATAAGTACAATGGTAAAACCAATAGAGGAATAACCAATGTAAGCAATATAGTAGTGATGGTGCCACCCTCTTTGCAAAAAATATTTTGAGAAATTGCAGAGCTGCAATGTGCAAATAATGGTGAACACCATCACTACTATATTGCAATACATTGGTTGATTTGCACTGGATATTCCTTATATTCCTACAGCACCTTGCAAAAGTATCCACCCCCTTGGCTTTTTACCTATTTTGTTACATTACAGCCTTTAGTTCAATGTTTTTTTTAATCTGAATTATACTTGATAGATCAGAACACAATAGTCTAAGTTGGTGAAGTAAAATTTGAAAAATATATACATAAAACTATTTTTCATAAATAAAAAAAATTATAATTGGCATGTGCCTTTGTTATGAAGCCCATAAAAAGCTCTGGTGCAATTAATTACCTTCAGAAGTCACATAATTAGTGAAATAATGTCCACCTGTGTGCAATCTAAGTGTCACATGATCTGTCATTACATATACACACTTTTTTTGAAAGGCCCCAGCAAGAGGCACCACTAACCAAACACTGCCATGAAGACCAAGAAACTCTCCAAACAAGTAAGGGACAATGTTGTTGAGAAGTAGGGCTAGGTTATAAAAAATATCCAAATCTTTGATGATCCCTAGGAGCACCATCAAATCTATTATAACCAAATGGAAAGAACATGGCACAACAGCAAACCTGCCAAAAGATGGCCGCACACCAAAACTCACGGACCGGGCAAGGAGGGCATTATTCAGAGAGGCAGCACAGAGACCTAAGGTAACCCTGGAGAAGCTGCAGAGTTCCACAGAAGAGACTGGAGTATCTGTACATAGGACGACAATAAGCTGCACGCTTTATAGAGTTGGGCTTTATGGCAGAGTGGCCAGAAGAAAGCCATTACTTTCAGCAAAAAACAAAATGGCACATTTTGAGTTTGCGAAAAGGCATGTGGGAGACTCCCAAAATGTATATAGAAAGGTTCTCTGTTCCGAGGAGACTAAAATTGAACTTTTTGGCCATCAAAGAAACCGCTATGTCTGGCGCAAACCCAACACATCATATCACCCAAAGAACACCATCCCCACAGTGAAACATGGTGGTGGCAGCATCATGCTGTGGGGATGTTTTTCAGCAGTCAGGACTGGGAAACTGGTCAGAGTTAAGGGAAAGATGGATGGTGCTAAATGCAGGGATATTCTTGGGCAAACCCTGTACCACTCTGTGTGTGATTTGAGGCTAGGACGGAGGTTCACCTTCCAGCAATGACCCCAAACACACTAAAGCAACACTTTAAGGGGAAACATGTAAATGTGTTGGAATGGCCTAGTCAAAGCCCAGACCTCAATCCAATAGAAAATATGTGGCCAGACTTAAAGATTGCTGTTCACAAGTGCAAACCCTCCAACTTGAAGGAGCTGGAACAGTTTTGCAAGGAGGAATGGGCAAAAATCCCAGTGGTAAGATGTGGCAAGCTCATAGAGACTTATCCAAAGTGACTTGGAGCTGTGATAGCCGCAAAAGGTGGCTCTACAAAGTATTGACTTTAGGGGGGTGAATAGTTATGTACATTGCCTTTTTCTGTTATTTTGTCCTATTTGTTGTTTGCTTCCCAATAAAAAAAAAACATCTTCAAAGTTGTGTGCATGTTCTGTAAATTAAATGATGCAAATCCTCAAACAATCCATGTTAATTCCAGGTTGTGAGGACACAAAAACGATAAATGCCAGAGGGGTGAATACTTTTGCAAGGCACTGTATATACATTTTACCATTGCACTTACTAAAAGACAGAATTCAGAGAGTCGTGGTTAATGATTCTTACTCTGAATGGTCTAAGGTTATCATTGGTGTACCCCAAGGTTCAGTGCTGGTACCCTTACTTTTTAATATCTTTATAAATGATATTGGGTCTGGGATCAAAAGTAACATTTCTGTCTTTGCAGATGACACCAAGCTATGCAGTGGAATAACGTCCTTACAGGAGGTCTCCAATTTACAAGCCGACCTCAATGCTCTGTCTAATTGGGCGACTATGTGGCAGATGAGGTTTAATGTTGATAAATGTAAAGTTATGCACTTGGGGACTAAGAATATCCATGCATCATACATGCTAGGGGGAGTACAACTGGGGGAATCCGTAGTGGAGAAGGATCTGGGGGTTTTGGTAGATCATAAGCTCAATAATAGCATGCAATGCCAAGCTGCGGTTTCCAAAGCGAGCAAAGTCATTTCTTGTATTAAGAGAGGTATGGACTCCAGAGAGAGAGATATAATTTTGCCCCTGTTCAAATCATTAGTAAGACCTCATCTGGACTTTGCAGTTCAGTTTTGGGCACCAGTTCTCAAAAAGGATATCGGGGAACTGGAGAAAGTGCAGAGAAGGTCAACCAAACTGATAAGAGGCATGGAGGAGCTCAGCTATGAGGAAAGATTAGAGGAACTGAATTTATTCACCCTTGATAAGAGGAGATTAAGTGGGGATATGATCAACATGTATAAATATATAAGTGGTCCATATAGTGAACTTGGTGTTGAGTTATTCACTTTACGGTCAACACAGAGGACAAGGGGGCACTCTTTACGTCTAGAGGAAAAGAGATTTCATCTCCAAATACGGAAAGGTTTCTTCACAGTAAGAGCTGTGAAAATGTGGAATAGACTCCCTGCAGAGGTGGTTCTGGCCAGCTCAGTAGATTGCTTTAAGAAAGGCCTGGATACTTTCCTAAATGTACATAATATAACTGGGTACTGACATTTATAGGTAAAGTTGATCCGGGGAAAATCCGATTGCCTCTCGGGGGATCAGGAAGGAATTTTTTCCCCTGCTTTAGCAAATTGGAGCATGCTCTGCTGGGGTTTTTTTTTGCCTTCCTCTGGATCAACTGTGGGTATAGAATGGGGTATATGGGATTGTATGATATATGTATATGTATATATATATTTTTTTTTTTGTGGTTGAACTGGATGGACTTGTGTCTTTTTTCAACCTAACTAACTATGTAACTATGTAACTTATAAGTCTGTTTGTACAATTTTAAGTGTAGGATTGGGCAGAACTTGTTTTGCTTTTTATTTATATACAGAGGTCAGGACATACTGATCCCCATTGTACAGGGGGCACACCACTAACAACTAATGTAAGGGGGCACTCTGAGTATTGACCACCAATGTAAAAGGGCACACTGAGGAACGCATGTTGTACATAGTCCTGACCCTTACACTCTATACGCTATATAGTACTTCACTCTGTATGCTATGTTGCACAGTGAATGGGGCCAACTGATTGCTAAACTACTGGGGGTTTATTATTGTGCGATGTTGGGGGTTAATTAATGTGCATTTCTGGTTAATTACTGTGCTGTGTTTAGGAATTAATATTGTGTTGTGCTGGGGGTTTATTACTGTGTTGTGCTGGGGGTTAATTGTTGTAACGTGCTGCGGGTTTATTATCGTGCATTGTTGGGGCTAAATGTTGTGCAATTTTGGGGCTAATTGTTGTGCAATGTTGAGGGTTATTTTTTTTTGCAGTGCTGGTGGGCGTCAATTACTGTGTCATGCGGAGGGTTAAGTATTGAACCATGCCCTGGTTAATTACTGTGCTGTGCTAGGGGTTAATTTATGTGTCCCACTGTGGGTTGATTATTGTGGTGATTTGTGAGTTAATTATTTTGCTGTGCTGGGGGTTATTGCTGAACTGGACACAAGCTGTGAGTTTTCTTGCACCAGCTGGGCTTATTTTAATACCACAATCTCTTCAGTTCCTCCCAGGGCTTATTTGGTCTATACAAGGTTACACTACAAGCCATAGACCAACATTCACTTGCTGTCCACACCCAGCTTGGCCACACTCACAGGTGCGCGATAGGCTTTGCATGCTGCAGTAGCTCCCCCACTCATTCCACCATAGCACCCCCCAAAAAAATTGGTCTGGAGCCACCCCTGGCAATAGAGCTGAGACTGCGGAGAGGGTGGGGAGGAGAAATTCCAATTGCCTAGGTGGTAAAAGCAGAGGTGAGAGCAGGTAACTGTTAAAATTAGGTACCCATTCCCCCCTCCACAAAAGTGTAATTTCACAAACAGGGTCAACACAGAGGACAAGGGGGCACTCTTTACGTCTAGAGGAAAAGAGATTTCATCTCCAAATACGGAAAGGTTTCTTCACAGTAAGAGCTGTGAAAATGTGGAATAGACTCCCTGCAGAGGTGGTTCTGGCCAGCTCAGTAGATTGCTTTAAGAAAGGCCTGGATACTTTCCTAAATGTACATAATATAACTGGGTACTGACATTTATAGGTAAAGTTGATCCGGGGAAAATCCGATTGCCTCTCGGGGGATCAGGAAGGAATTTTTTCCCCTGCTTTAGCAAATTGGAGCATGCTCTGCTGGGTTTTTTTTGCCTTCCTCTGGATCAACTGTGGGTATAGAATGGGGTATATGGGATTGTATGATATATGTATATATATATATTTTTTTTTTTTGTGGTTGAACTGGATGGACTTGTGTCTTTTTTCAACCTAACTAACTATGTAACTATGTAACTTATAAGTCTGTTTGTACAATTTTAAGTGTAGGGTTGGGCAGAACTTGTTTTGCTTTTTATTTATATACAGAGGTCAGGACATACTGATCCCCATTGTACAGGGGGCACACCACTAACAACTAATGTAAGGGGGCACTCTGAGTATTGACCACCAATGTAAAAGGGCACACTGAGGAACGCATGTTGTACATAGTCCTGACCCTTACACTCTATACGCTATATAGTACTTCACTCTGTATGCTATGTTGCACAGTGAATGGGGCCAACTGATTGCTAAACTACTGGGGGTTTATTATTGTGCGATGTTGGGGGTTAATTAATGTGCATTTCTGGTTAATTACTGTGCTGTGTTTAGGAATTAATATTGTGTTGTGCTGGGGGTTTATTACTGTGTTGTGCTGGGGGTTAATTGTTGTAACGTGCTGCGGGTTTATTATCGTGCAGTGTTGGGGCTAAATGTTGTGCAATTTTGGGGCTAATTGTTGTGCAATGTTGAGGGTTATTTTTTTTGCAGTGCTGGTGGGCGTCAATTACTGTGTCATGCTGAGGGTTAAGTATTGAACCATGCCCTGGTTAATTACTGTGCTGTGCTAGGGGTTAATTTATGTGTCCCACTGTGGGTTGATTATTGTGGTGATTTGTGAGTTAATTATTTTGCTGTGCTGGGGGTTATTGCTGAACTGGACACAAGCTGTGAGTTTTCTTGCACCAGCTGGGCTTATTTTAATACCACAATCTCTTCAGTTCCTCCCAGGGCTTATTTGGTCTATACAAGGTTACACTACAAGCCATAGACCAACATTCACTTGCTGTCCACACCCAGCTTGGCCACACTCACAGGTGCGCGATAGGCTTTGCGTGCTGCAGTAGCTCCCCCACTCATTCCACCATAGCACCCCCCAAAAAAATTGGTCTGGAGCCACCCCTGGCAATAGAGCTGAGACTGCGGAGAGGGTGGGGAGGAGAAATTCCAATTGCCTAGGTGGTAAAAGCAGAGGTGAGAGCAGGTAACTGTTAAAATGAGGTACCCATTCCCCCCTCCACAAAAGTGTAATTTCACAAACAGGGGTGGGGGAGGAGCCCTTAAAGTGGAACTTCCCCTTTTGGGTGAAGCTCCGCTTTAAAGTGATTGTAAAGTCAGAATATGCATTAATATAAAACCTATTATGTGTGCAGCAGCCCCCCTAATACTTACCTAAGCCCCATCTCTGTCCAGGGATGTCCATGAGTGCATTGGCTGTCCTGTGACTCTCCCTCCTGATTGGCTCAGACACCGCAACAGCGCCATTGGCTCTCACTGCTGTCAAAGTCAGTCAGCCAATGAGGAGATAAAGGAGGTGGGGATGGGTCATGGCTCCATGTCTGAATGGGCACAGGGAGCTGTGGCTCTGCTTGAGTGCCCTCATAGCAAGCTGCTTGCTGTGGGGGCACTCAACAGGAGGGAGGGGCAAGGAGAGCCAAAGAGGAACCCAAGAAGAGGAGTATCCTGGCTGCTCTGTGCAAAACCAACTACACAGAGCAGGTATGTATACTATGTTTCTTATTTTTATTTTTATTTTAAAACAAGACTTTACAATCACTTTAAGTAATTATTTGTATGACATTTAAAACGAGATCTTAATGAATGTCATGACAGAAGAACAATATCATTAAGATGTCAAGGAATAGAAAAAATAAAGGCTTTTTAAAGGGGTGGAGATGTATTCCTTAAATTATGTAAGAAGCATGTGTACTGCATTAATATTTTATTTTTCTGATGCAAACCAGAATACTACATTGTTTAAACCATGACGTATATTTCATATATAAATGTTGGATATCCCATATTAGTATGATTTTGTGATTACATCATTCCAAAATTCATCTAAATAAATTTTAAATTCATCCAATCCAGGACTTTCTTAAGACCCACCTGGATCTACTGCACCGAGCCTCGGACCAATCACCATGGCGCAACTTATCCTCTATATAGTTCTGGAACTTAAGGAATTGGCAGACTATTTAACTCTCTTAGATCCGGTTTTCTCCTAGTCTTATTTGCTGTCCTCACAATTTTCCAGGGGACACTCACAGTCCTTGTCCCCTCTAACAGTAACCATGCAGTAAATTGTTTTTTAGGCCCCATAACCATTGTACCCTGAAGCTCCCTCGGCTTTCCTTCCCTGGAAGTCTGATCCCCACATCCCCTTTCGGAGGGATCAACCCCGTCCCCATAACATCTTATCCCTCTCTTCCTGAATCCCGAGCAGTTATCACACCTACCCTAATTTAACCTTCATTGAATGTTACCATGTTACAGTTATTGAGGGTGGTGCACCGTAGTTTGTTCAAGTTTGTATTTTAGCCAAATATCAGGGAGTGCTGTGGACAGAGCAGTACTAATGCACCTCCTCCTGTACTCAGAGCTGCAGAATTTTCTCACTCCTAGTTGGGATCTCCCCCACTGGTTGGGGGTGTACCATGTTTGTCTCTCAGAGTATGGTGGATATACTCCTTCCCTACTCTTGAAGCCTTTTCTTACCCCTTATCTCTCTTGTCTTATTTCAGTTTTTTCTGTCCTTTACTAATTCTACTTTTGTTTCAGTGACATGTGTGATCTCGCACCTCTGGAGGATCCTGGAAGGCATTACGATAGACTTATTCACACTCCTGGACTTTGGGCCATCCGCCAGGTGGAAGGTAGGTGATTGGGGATCATTGGCATTACCCCCTAGGCTGCTCCATGGCTGACCTTACCACTCCAAGATCTGCCCTACGCATTGCTTCACACAATGTGCAGGGGACTAATTCTCCCATTAAACACTGGAAAATCTTCCAGTATTACCATGAACAAAAAATAGACATATTGTTTCTTTAAGAAACACAATTCCCAAAATCTTATACCCCCTCCTTTATTCACCCTAAATTTCCCAGGTTCTACTTAGCAAATTCTGACAATAAAACTAAAGGAGAAGGCTTGTTTTTCTCCCGCAAATCTCAGTTCTCATTTGTTTCTGAATTTAAAGACCCAGACGGTAGATTCATACTCGTGAAGGATTTCATTGACAACCAGCTCTACTCCCTCGTCTCGTACTACATGCCAAATAGGGGTCAATCTAAATTCTTTAAGACCCTCTTTCATACTTTAGACCCACTTATCGAAGGCCTGGTCATCTACGGAGGAGACTCTAATATTGCTTTTGATGCAGGGACAGCTAAAACCCACCCTCCGGGCAAGGACTGTATCCATCCTAGCAGGCAAAGTCTTAATGTGGCTAGACAAATTTACCATCAGGGGTTGGTTGATTTCTGGAGAGAAACTAACCCGAAGGCATGGGACTATATGCACGATTCTAACCCTCACAAAACCTGTGCTAGAATAGATCACTTCTTTAAACTGTCAAATCATATCCCATTGGTGACTAAATCCATCATAAAAGACTCTCCCTGGTCAGACCACTCCTTCCTCCTCCAAATAATAAAGAGACCAACAGCAAAACGGCAGGGGTACAACTGGAGACTGAACGCCTCAATCCTTAGCAACTCTACCCATGTCTGTGAAATTGAAAAAGACATCCAGGAATATTTTCTATTGAATGATGTCAATAACATTTCTCCAATCACTCTATGGGCAGCACACAAAGCCTCCATTAGGGGAAAACTGATCCAATTGAGCTCAAGACTACGTAAAACTAGCAAAGTAGACATTGAAAGCTGGAGAAGGAATTCTCATTTTTAAGCAAACAACACAAACGTAACTCTTCTTCCGGCTCTGCAGAAAGACTAGAAGTGGTGCGCAAAGTCTTAAACCTGGCTCTCACTGCCATAGGCCAAAAAAGTTTGCGTTGGGAGGGTGGTCGGTTTTACCACCAAAAAGATAAGATGGGCTTTCTGCTAGCGAATAGGCTATACCCTAAAATGAGGTCTCATACCTTACCTAAAATAAAATTACGCAATGGCTCCCTCTCACAAAACCCCCAGAAAATCATGGAAGCTTTTCATGACTTCTACCGAACCCTGTATAGTAGGGATGGGAAAGAATCCTCACCCAGCTCGATTGACTCCTTTCTTGGTTCACTGAATATCCCTAAGATCAGGGACCACCACAGGGATGGCTTAGAGTCACCAATCTCGGCAGAAGAAGTTTCACAAGTCATTAAAGATCTTAAAAATAACTCGGCCCCGGTCATGATGGTTTCTCAGTCCTGTATTATAAACACTTCTCCTCACTGTCCCCCTATTTGGCTCGATTTTTCAACCAACTTCACGCAGGAGCACAACTTGATAAGGCTTTGAACTCGGCTTTATATCACAGTGATTCCTAAACCAGGCAAAGGCCCTAGTTGTACTGCTAATTATCGCCCTATCTCATTAATAAATATTGACCTAAAAATTTGGACGGAAATTATGGCAGACAGAATATCCAATTTTATTAGTCTTTATGTCCACAAGGACCAGGTCGGCTTTATACCTGGGAGACAGGGCCCAGATCTGATTAGAAGAGCAATTGACCCAGGACACCCTAACAGTATTCGAGAAAATGTGCAGAAAGATATCAAAACCTAATCATCTACTATCCCAGATGTACAAAATTGTACTTAGTGAAGATGAAAACAAAACCCCATATTTTATAAGGGAATGGGAGAGGGAACTAGAGTGTAAATTTACAACATTACAAATAAAAAAGGTAATAGAAACAATCCATTCAGCCTCAATGTCTATACAGGAAATGTCATATAAATTCCTAGCAAGATGGTATAGAACTCCGGTTCGACTAGCACAAATATACCCAACCGCAGAGAGTCTATGTTGGAGAGGATGTGGAGAGAGGGGAACTTACCTCCATATCTGGTGGACCTGTCCAGTGATAAAAAACCTTCTGGTGTGAAATAGCCCCATGGATCAGGAAGATGGCAAAAGAGAAAATAGAGATGGAACCGGTACACTACCTGTTCCATGGGGCAATGGACACCAGGGTAGCATATAAAAAGAGTATAACCCTGCATTTATTAAACGCGGCTAAGAGACTAGTACCAAGACACTGGAAGCAGGTCACGGGACCAACATTGGAGGAATGGAAAAAAGAGGTAGATAAAATGAGGGAGGCAGAAAGATGGGTATATAAGATGAGAAATAAACAAGAGAAATATGATGCAATCTGGGAAGAATGGGAAAAATACGCTCAGGAAATAGAAATATGTGCCAGAAGATAGGAAGGGAGTTGAAAGAAGGAAGTGAGAAGGAAAGAAGACAGGGGGGGACCACAACCTGGATACCCTATTAAGTGATTTTAAAAATGAAGGTGTATTAAGATCTGCTGATTACAAAGGGGATTGATTGTTTTTTTACTCTCTTTACACTACACAAAAACAGGAATAAGGGAGGGAAGGAGGGGACATATCACGTTAGATAAGATGGGCACATAGAATAGAATATCCCAAAATGAATAAATAAAAACACATACGTAATAGGTAAACACATAAAGGAGAAGGGAAGAGGGAAGGAAAAGCGGGGGGGAGGGGGGGGGGAAGAGGTGAAGGCAAGGTGAAGAAACAGGGGGTAGAGGACACAACTAGAAGGGCTAACAAGACACATATGATCACATGAGGAATATTGGGGAATGAAAGTTAATAAATAAATCAGAACAAACACATGAAGTAAACACAGAAGGAGGTGCAACCACACACAAAGGACACAGAGAAAATTTAGAATCTCCAATGAAACTCACTCTCATCTTTTTTTTTTGGGGTCTCAGGCCACGGGGGGAGTCAATCCCGAGATTATAAATGTATAGGGAAGGTACTGACTCAACTATTAATTGAAAGTATGGAAAAATGACATGTGAAACACAGATGTAATAAGAAAATGTTAATTGTTAATTGATAAATAAAGATTTAATTATAAAAAAAAGAAGAGCAATTGACATAGTATCTCTACTGAGGTCTGAATGGGATAAGGGACCACCTCAAAAGGGGTTCTTGTGCTCTCTAGACCTCCTAAAGACATTCGATTCTGTCTCCTGGTCTTATTTGGTACCAATTTTGCAAAGATGGGCCCTTGGCCAATCCATTATGAACGTAATGGGTGTTCTCTACTCCAACCTGGAAGCGAAAATTAAACTGCAGGGATATTACTCGGAATCCTTCCTAATCCTCAACTGTACAAGGCAGGGGTGTTCCTTGTCCCCACTGATTTTTGCCATTGTCATCAAGACCTTAGCCATCGCCATTATAGACAACCCCGATATACATGTGGTAAGATGTGGGCCACAAACCCACAAATGCACAAATGCACTCTTTTCGCAGATGATATCTTACTTTTTATCGCCTCGCCACTAACTTCATTACCAAATATCTGCAGGGTGCTTGATGACTTTGGCAAAGTCTCTGGACTCAAGGTTAACTACTCAAAATCCCTGGCACTAAATGTCAACTTACCAGCCCATCTGGTCACACAGCTTAAACTTCCGGTTTGGATGGAATGAGACAGCGATTCCCTATCTGGGGATTAACCTGACAGCCTCGAAAGACAACCTATATGCTGCCAATCTCCCCCTAATCTTTTGCAAATTGGAAGATGATCATTCACATTGGGATAAACTAGGACTTTCCTGGCTAGGCAGGATCAGTTCTGTGAAGATGACCCTATTACGGCGCATCCTCTATCTATTTAGGTCACTACCTATCCCGATTCATGGGGATCAACTTAGGAAGTTCCAATCGAAAATTATTAACTTTTATATGGGGAGCAAAGGGGCATAGAGTTGCCAAGGGGACCCTTTTTCGAACTAGAGATCAAGGAGGAGTGAGCCTACCAAACCTTATCTGGTATCATAAAGCAGCCCAGTTAGACCAACTCTCCACTATTTATGCCAAAATAGCACACCCTGACTGGGTACACATGGAAAGGCAAGCAATACCCCACTACACATTGGACTATCTTCTCTGGTGCCCTGCCAAATCTAGACCTGCTATCATGGCTCCCATACGTCAGGAAGAAGCAGAAGCAATTACGCCCTTTGCGAAACGCGTCACGTCACGCATCACGTGATGGGCAGTGGATGAGCACCACATAGAGCAGAGGCACGGAGAGCTTGAGCAGCGTGGTTCGACCTTGTGTGACTGTCAGAAGCCGGGTAACGGCTACAACGGAGAATCCCACACGGCCATTTGGCCTCTTCAACACTTTGTGTTTGTTCAACTAAAGGACACGGAGTGGCCACCTCGATCCCGGTCCGCAACAACTAATGGTTTTGGCAACAGATACCCTGACAGGAGGGACTGAAATCACCGTCACTGCATCCATATAAGGAAGACGCCAGCTGGGTAATGTTACAAGCTTACGAGTTTACTTTACCTCTTTTCACCATTTGACTGTCTGAGAATTTAAAAAGTCTGTTTTGATCCACATTGATTTTATCAAACATGACTAGCTAAGTGTCATCTGATATAGGACCTTGCTTGGACATACTGAACCGCTGACATAAGAGATCTAACTGATTTAAGATATTTTTTCTGAGTTGATCTAAATATGAATGGTTAGCACAAAGTATATAGCAAGTTTGCACCTTAGAAAAACCCAGCTTGAAAAACAGTAATTAAACCCAAGGCAATCTCTGGCGATATGCAGTTCTACAAGGACAGCTGAATCCATTATATGGTCAACGGCTCAGCTTTATTCAAACTGAACCCAACAAGGACTTCTTTTCTCTCCTGGAAACCTAAAACCTGCACCAGTCAGGATGCACAACCCCAATTTACCTTACCAGAACCTCTTTCCATGCTCTTAGTGACAGCAGGCTCGTCACTTTAGCCAGCTACAATCACTATATCAACGCAGCCTCTCCAATTAATCAATTAAATAACTTGCCTCTAAACAATATCTCAATAGTGCCATGATCATTAGAATTGGAATATTCTAAGGGTATTTGACTTTATCAGCAATATCTGTACATTTGTACTTATATTAATAATTTGTTAAGCCCTTTGTTTGATCTTTTAACACTGCTCAGTAACACGTGATGCTCTCAATGTTGTTTATATGGTGTCCAGTCTATGTCTTGTTCAGTGTTGTCTAATTGTTGGTTCTAGATATCCAGGTGCCTGGAATCTAATTTTAACGGGAAATGCACAAGTTTTGTTTACATAAATAAAAATACATTTTTTGACTCAAAGATTTACTTTGTTTCGATCCATGTTTGTCAACATCTAGTAGCCTCTTTTTTCTGGGCCCGCCTCTATAGGACCCAGTAACCGCCTCCTCTTTCCTAATCTGCTAAGGCTACGGTGACAAACAAACCGTAAATTTGGTTTTTGATCGGTAGCCGTAATTTTTTCCTAATCGGCCAGTCTGACCTTACCCTGCCAAATTTTCCCCTCCACTTCCTGTTCCCCATTCCCTCCTCCCCTACCGTTTTTTATCATGGCTCCCACACTATCCAACTCTTTAGTCCTATGGGACTCTCTCAAAAGTAACCCACACCTGATTTCCTACTGGCGCCCACTCTCTCATATTTTTCGAAACCCTCTGTCCCCCCCTGGTATAGGATAGGACATTTTGTCAACCCTATGGGAACCCTTACTCTGGCCCACTGCGTCAGTAAGCTTGACATGCTAAGGTCAGAAAAGTTTAGATTCCACTAAATTTCAAAATTTTATTGATTCTTTATGGACCTCTAAACCCAACCCACACTCGATCACGGCATATTAAATGTGGTGTGGTCAAGTGATGGAGCAGAGGGGAGGAATAACAGTGATATACTGATCACTTGCTATGGCAGAGACCAAATCTCTCTTCACGAGGGACTGGTAGAAATAACTGGGACAACACTGGAGCCTTGCGGAGTGGCATAGAGTTTCGGCTTCAGCCTCCAAGGGCATTCTGAACATAGCACTAATCAAAGCTAACTTAAAAGTCCTAATGAGTTGGTATTTAGTCCCACTAAAAATTGCCAAAATCTACTCGAGTGCTTCTCCTTTGTGCTTTCGTAATTGCAGGCACACTGGATCAATGCTACACATATGGTGGGATTGTCCCAAGATCAGGGGCCTATGGAATAAAGTCTTTCATGCTATCAGGAAAATTACAGGCACACCCATTCGGAAAAGACTCCTCGATTTGCTCTTCTAAACTTTTCTAACCCCGGGACCCCGAAATTGGCCCAACGCCTTATTATGTTTATTCTCCTTGGGACCAAGCTGACAATCGTGCGAGCCTGGAAGCAACCTACTGTTTACTTTTTTTGGTCAAAAGGGAAATCTAATGGATTATGGTCTAGGAGAAGACAGTTAGCATCCTCTTAAATACTGTTGACAAACATGATGCCATCTGGGAACCCTGGATCAGATGCATATCTCTGACACCTACCACCTCCCCTCACCCTGGATCCGCATAGATGAGCAAGTATCACACCATGATAAAAGGCACTCCTTTTCTTTTTTTTTCTTCTCTCTCTCCTGAATCTCTTTCCCATCCTTCTCTTTTCTCTCTTACTGCTTTTCCCTGTTATCTTATAGGTACAGTCACAGGACTATTCCATTGGGACACAACTAAAACCCTCTCCCAAACTATGTCGGGGAGGCATATATAGCCCACTATGATTGCAGATCGGTTGACACCTTGATCTTCAGCTTGATACCTCCTGTTTAGTAGAAATGCACATGAATGAACCCCTTTGGCTCATAACAGTTGATATAGGTGTCTCGACATTTCAGTCATACAGTGCCTTTCAACTTTTTTTTTATTTGTTTTTCTCTCTTTGTGTATCTTTGCACTCACAGCTATAAGTTATGACAAGTCTTTTGCGAGTTCTCTATTTACGGTTAGTTGGGCCTTACGAGCTGTCTTAAGGATAACCATCCACACTTCCACCTTCCATATATAATATGGTCTATACTAGTCTATCCTGCATCGGTTGCCTGACAAACCTTTAACGACAATTTTTTTTTTTTTTTCAAGAGTAGCTACCCCTCATGTCCTGACACAGTAGATCCCTTGAGAGATGTTGGGAGTGAGGAGTCCTCTCCTCAATCAGAGTTTGCAGATGTAATAGAAGCCCCATTGAGGGTGCATAGGATCTTGTTGTTTTCTAAAGCATTGTGTCATAATATGTCTTTGTATACCTGATGTAAAGAAACTGTTTCACCTGTACCTGTGGTACAATGTTTTCACTGAAACTGCAATAAATCTATTGAAAGTAAAGTGACCACCGCTGAAATCTTTTTTTATTTTTTTAATAAAGGACTTTTCCCAACAGTGTCTGTGTGTTTTTTAACAATTTTTTACACTTTTTTTGTGAAATGGTAGGGGTACTTTTGTACCCCCTTACCATTTCAAACAGGGGGGGCGGGATCTGGGGGTCCCCTTGTTAAAGGGGGCTTCTAGATTCTGATAAGTCCCCCGCCCGCTGAGCCTCATAACCACCGGCCAGGGTTGTGGGGTGGGGGCCCTTGTCTCCATCAACACACAGACCCCCAAAGCATCCTCCCAATGTTGAGGGCATGTGGCCTGGTACGGTTCAGGAGGGGGGGCGCTCTCTCATCCCCCCCTCTTTTCCTGCGGCCTGCCAGGTTGCATGCTCGGATAAAGGGTCTGGTATGGATATTTGGGGGGGAACCCACGTCATTTTTTTTAAGGGGTTCCCCTTAATATACATACCAGACCTGAAGGGCCTGGTAATTGAATTTGGGCGGAACCCCACGCATTTTTTTCATCAATGACTTTTCTCTGTATTATGGGGAGCCGACAATTCATTATAGCCGCGAGTGCTTTTAAATTACTTTTTTTCCTGCAGAAATGACACTTTGTGCAGGGACAGTTCTAAGCACGGGAAACATGTGCCCTTTTACAGGCATACTATACACACCCCCTAGGTACGAAATTTAAAGGAATATTACACTTTTTTTGTTTCACTTTAAGCATTATTAAAATCACTGCTCCGAAAACTTTTTTTTGCATTGATACTGATACTGATATTGATGATTTATGACAATAACTTGCGTATAAGCCTTTATTAAATTAGCACTTTATATTTCTCCCATAGACTTTTACAGGGTGTTCCACGGCTTTTCGAATTTGCCGCAAACACCCCAAATTGTTTGCTGTTCGGTGAATAGGCGAACAGGCAATGTTCGAGTCGAACATGAGTTAGACTCGAACTCGAAGCTCATCCATACTATACAGATACAGAGAATATTTTTACAGTCTTTTGAAGTATAAGAAGACACAGAACAGAATTTGTTACAACTGGGCAGACAGGGAATGGAGCAGCTGTGCATGTCAACCAATCAGCTTCTATCTTTTTTATTTTCAAACCTTAAAGTGATACTAAAGTCTTTTTTTATTAGTTAAAAAAAAAAAAAAACTTGTTATACTTACCTGCTCTGTGCAGTGGTTTTGCACAGACCAGACCAGCCCAGATCCTCCTCTTCTTGGGTCCCTCGCCGGCGCTAATAGCCCCTCCCTCCTGCCGAGTGCAAGCAGCTTGCTATGGGGGCACTCATTCAGACATGGAGCCGTGGCTCAGCCCTGCCCTCATCATTGGCTCACTGACTTTGATTGACAGCAGTGGGAGCCAATGGCGCAGGCTACTGTGTCTCGGCCAAATAGGAGGGAGAGTCCAGAGAAGCCGAGGTTCTCATGCAACATCGCTGGATTAAGATGGGGCTCAGGTAAGTATTAGGGAGCTGAGGGCGGCTGCTGCACACATAAGGTTTTTTATCCTAACGTAATTTATCTGTACTATTTACTACCAACCAGGTGGGAGAACAGAGGAATATAAGTACAAAAAAGAAGACAAAAGACAGGCTGCTACAGAAGGTGTTACAGCAGCCAAATAGGCAAAATACTAATATTAATTTAGAAGTCTGGTACAGCTGAATTTTGGTCTAGGACTAGATTAGAGGTTGCAAAATGACGGAAATTATGTGAACAAATGTTGCCTGCCAACTGCTGGCTTGACTTAGATACCAGTAAATCTGATTATAACTACTGGACACATAGGATAACATTGAGTATGCTTTTTTTTAGCTTCAGCTTCTAGGAGCAGAACAAATGCATTTTTGGGAGCAATTTTCCAGCTGAAAAAAAAAAGCTGACAGCTCCTAGAAGCAATGTTAACCACTGCTAAGCACCGGTTTCCAGCATTTTTTTTTTATTAGCCAGCAGCCTGCAGGCATCCTTAACAGCCAGTGTATAGCCAGTGTATGATCCGGGAAAAAATTTGCAGTGCCGGTTGATGAGGTCAGCAGGGGGCGGTGAAGCCAATGGGTGGCTCAGCCCCTTTATTTAGCAGCGGGAGGTGCCAGAGCTGTCAAATGGTGGTATTCTTTGTTGGGTTCAGACCTTTTTTTTCGAGTTGGCGGGCAGCGTTCATCATGATTGACTGCATTTTTTTGCCGGCAATTCTTGTGTATATATTCAGCTGTCAGCCAAAGTCATCCTTTGTTAAAGCGGAGCTCCACCCTAAAGTGGAACTTTCACTCATCGGAACCCCCCCCACCGGTGCCATTTCCGGGCATAGATAGCCGCAGATTCTGCGGGTATTACGCCACTTCCTGCGGGGCCTCCACTGTCTGCTGGGAAACACACGGATCCCAGAGACAGCAGGGACCGTCCTTATTGCACAGCGCGACTCGCGCATGCACAGTAGGGAACCGGGAAGTGAAGCCACAAGGCTTTACTTCCTTATTCCCATACCGAAGATGGCGGCGGCAGCACCCGAGAACACATCGACAGATCGTGTTTCAGGTGCCGACATCGCGGGCGCGCTGGACAGGTGAGTGTCCATATTTTAAAAGTCAGCAGCTGCAGTATTTGTAGCTGCTGACTTTAAAAAAATAAATAAATTGCCGGACTCCCTCTTTAAGGACACTGCAAAAACACTGTCAAAAAAATTCTAAATATAAGGGTTTTTTATCCAGAGTTTTCTCAGCGGTTGTTGAGCATCAAGTGTACATGGAGCTGTAAAGAACCCTTGCTTGTGCTACACAAGGATAAGGTTGTTTCTTCCTTTCAGTTTAAATAGTACATACAGTGGATATAAAAGTTTACTCATCCCTGTTAAAATGTCAGGTTTCTGTGATGTAAAAAAATGAGACAAAGATAAATAATTTCAGAACTTTTTCCATCTTTAATGTGACCTATAAACTGAAACTGATATCTGTTGGGTGGAGGGAAGAAAAAAATAATAATAATAATATGGTTGCATAAGTGTGCACACCCTTAAACTAATACTTTGTTGAAGCACCATTTGATTTTATTACAGCACTCAGTCTTTTGAGGTATGAGTCTATCAGCATGGCACATCTGGACTTGGCAATATTTGGCCACTCTTCTTTGCAAAAACACTCCAAATCTGTTAGATTGCAAGGGCAATCCCATGTGTACAGCCCCCCTCAAATCACCCGCAGATTTTCAATCGGATTCAGGTCTGGGTTCTGGCTGGGCCATTCCAAAACTTTAATCTTTTTCTAGTGAAGCAATTCCTTTGTTGATTTGGATGTATGCTTTGGGTCGTTGTCATGCTAAAAGATGAAGTTCTTCTTCATGTTCAGCTTTCTAGCAGAAGCCTGAAGGTTTTGTGTTAATATTGACTGGTATTTGTAACTGTTCATAAGTCCCTCTACCTTGACTAAGGCCCCTGTTTCAGCTGAAAAAAAAAAAAAACAGCCCCAAAGCATGATGCTGCCACCACCATGCTTCACTGTGGGTATGTTGTTCTTTTGGTGATGTGCAGTGTTGTTTTTGCGCCAAACATATCTTTTGGAATTATGTCCAAAAAGTTCCACCTTGGTTTTATCAGACCATAACACATTTTCCACATGCTTTTGGGAGACTTCAGATGTGTTTTTGCAAAATGTAGCCAGGCTTGGTTGTTTTTCTTCATAAAAGAAAAGGCTTCCATCTTGCCACTCTACCCCATAGCCCAGACATATGAAGTATACAGGAGATTGGTGAAACATGTACCACACAGCCAGTACTTGCCAGATTTTCCTGCAGCTCCTTTAATGTTGCTGTAGGCCTCTTGGAAGCCTCCCTGACCAGTTTTCTTCTCGTCTTTTCATCAACTTTGGAGGGATCTCTAGTTCTTGGTAATGTCACTGTTGTGCCATATTTTCTCCACTTGATGATGTCTGCCTTCACTGTGTTCCATGGAAAATCGAATGCCTTGAAAATTCTTTTTTTTTTTTTCAATAGATTTTTATTGATAAATTTTAAACATTACAAAGTCAAATAAAACATGTATAAGAGATATACATATACGAAACATTTCTGTTGAGATATGTAGATTATGTTGTGTGACAAATATAGATACCAACATATGGATTAGCAAAATAAGTTCACGTAGGTGTTGTAATCCTTTGGTGGTCAGTCGACCATGTGATATATAGTGAAGGTAGCAGGGATATATACCCACCTGAGCACCCTGGACGGTGCTATACTGTGCTCATGTAGGTGCATCTCCCCCCGTAACTCATATACTTTGAAATTGCAACTCAATACTTCTCAAGCGCTTTAAACAGTAAAGAACATTGAACCATTAAGATATATCTATGCAAAAGCTATCATTTAGTGTTGAGGACTGAAGGCCTTGACAATTCCTGGGGAACTAGTCCATTCTATCCATGGTTGCCACATTTTGAGGTAATGTGCCTAAGTGAACGTGGGTTGATTGTACCACTTCACTCATCGGATTTCTCCATTTTCTAGTGATATTGAGTCTTGCTGATAGTGACACATGTATTATGATACTTCCCATCGGGTTTGGGTATTGCTCTATGTCTAGGGATAAAAGTGCTAGGGTGGGTCTCATAGTTATTATCATTTGCGTAATGTCAGAAAATAAACGGAATATTGATTTCCAGTATTTTGTTTGTTTGGGGCATTTCCAGAATATGTGGAGCATATCTCCCCTTTGTCCACATTGTCTCCAACATGAGTTGTCTAGGTTTGTGTTATATTTGGCTAGTCTATCAGGAGTGAGATACCAACGCTGTGTCAGTTTAATTGCTAGTTCCCAAAGGGTGGAGCAGCATGTACTGTAGCCTTGTATGTGGATTTTACAGGACCATGTCTCGAGCGAGGTAAGGCAGTGTTGGGTCCGTATATACAGGAATAGGTCTGAGTTTGGGAGATGATACTCTTTTTGTAACATGGGAAATGACTTAAATTTGTCTATGTTGATCAGGTCTGTTATGTATGTGATACCCCATTTTTTTCATTTTGAGTAAGATGTTGATTGCATTAGGTTCTGTAGTGCCCCCTTTGAGTTTAGAGGGTGATTCAAGCTATTGTTCACAAATCTGTTCCATGTTTTAAGTGTCGCTATAATTGTCGGAGAGACTTGTGAAGGGATTTTTGCTCCCAGTATGATAGAGAATAGCCACGAAGACAAGCTGCCTCCAGGAATTGTAGAAGTTTCTATCTTCCCCCATAATGTGGAGGTGGGGGAAAGCAGAAACCATTCTTTAGATTGAGTGAGGATTGAAGACATGTAATAGTCTTGAAAGTCTACATAACCAGTTCCTCCTGCTAGGCATTGTTTGATTAGTTTGTTATGACCGCATCTATATTTTTTACCTTGCCAAATGTATTTAGATAAAATTGTTTGTAGTGATTTGAAGTATCCATTGGGTATTGGTATCAGGAGGGTTCTAAACAGATAAAGTATTTAGGGGAGGTGAAACATTTTGAATGCTGCCAAGCGCCCCATCCAAGAGAACTCAAAAGACGCCAACCTGATAAGTTCGTCCTGCAGTTTAGTGCAGAATGGTAAATAGTTTAGTGGAAACAGTGATTTAGTTGAGTTAGATAGTTGTATTCCCAAATAAGTTATACTGTTATACGCCCAAGCGTAAGGGAATTGTAGTTTAAGATGGTCGCTAGTGGAGTCATTCACACCCAAGTTTAGGATATACGATTTAGTCTCGTTAACTTTGTACTAAGAAATGTCACTAAACCAGGCAAGCATCTTCTGGATCTCAGGGAGCGATCAGGGTTGGTGACCATGAGGATAACATCATCTGCAAAGAGACTGACTTTATGCTCATGGTCAGCAATAGATATTCCTGAGATTAGTTTGTTAGCTGTGATGTTTTCAGCTAGGGGTTCCATAATAAGATTAAATATTAGGGGTGATAGTGGGCACCCCTGTCTCATACAGAACACCCGAGCTGAGGGGGTAGAGTACAAGGCTATTATGGCGTTGTGGATTTGTCCCTGTAATCTGAATTTGTTTAACACTGATGAAATGTATTCCCAATGTACCCTATCAAACACCTTTTCTGCATCTAGATATAGGAAGATTAAAGGCATTTTTGTGGATTCTACATGATGAATAATATTTATCATTCGTCTAGTGACATCTGAAGCTTGGCAACCTTTTGTGAATCCCGATTGGTCTTTGTGGATGAGAGATGGTAATATGTTTTCAAGTCTATTGGCAATGAGTTTTGTATACATTTTTAAATTGAGGTTGAGTAATGAGATAGGTCGGAAATTTTGAGCATTTCATCAGGGAAAGATGCGAAAGTGTCAGCTGAGTTGTAGGTTTGACAAAGGATAAGGGCTAGGATATTTTGATATTGTTTGTAGTATTCCCCAATGAAGCCACCTGGGCCTGGGGATTTGGAATTGGGGAGTTTATTACTTGCAATATTTCAGATATTGTGAAGGGGTAATTTAGTGTTGAAAGTTGTTGTGGTGTTATAGATGAGAGATTAGTGTTGTCTAGAAAGGCTTGGATTTCCTCAGGAGATGGTTGGTGGGTGGTTAAGTCATCTTTAAGATTGTGGAGATCTTTACAGTATGTACTAAATGCGTTTGCTATTGAATGAGGTCGTTTTTCGTTGGAGTGGGGATGGTATAGGAATGGGATTTTGGTTTTGGATGTATAGCCTTTGACATCTAAGGACATTGCCCCACCTGCTTTGTTCCCTGTGTTGTATGTAGTTGCTTTGAGTTGCCTATATGATTTTACATATGCCTCAAGGAGTAGGGACCGTAATTTGTGTCTGAGCGCAAAGATTTTAGATTGGACGAGAGAAGAAGGGTTGGTTTTGTTTAAGGATTCAGAAGCAGATATGTCAGCTGTGAGTTTGTCTAACCTCTGAGTTTTTTTTTTTCTTTGCTCTAGCCCCCATTTGAAGGAATACACCTCTAATCACAACTTTATGGACATTCCACACCACCAGATACTGATGCTTTGTTAATTGAAAATAATTCTTCTAGTTGTTGTTTGATGGGTGTGGAATAGCATGGAGTGTTGAGGAGATAATTATTAACCCTCCAAATATAGGAGTTGGGTTGTGGTGAGTTAGCAGTTATGGTGATGCTAATAGGAGCATGATCTAACCAGGTGGTGGTGTGGATAGTGGAGCTTGATATTCTTTGCAGTAGCCATTTATCAGCCAAAAAATAAATCAATTTGCAAGTAGGTGTTGTGATGCAGCGATAGATAAGTAAAATCACGTTTGTTAATGTGATAACACCATCACACGTCAAACAAGTCATAAGAACCAATACATTTATCTAAAGGAGAAGCATGTCTTTTGGACCCTGCGGTGGAGTCTATTATGTTTGGGACCAAATTAAAATACCCACAGATCAGCATATGACCTTGCTGGATTTTTTTTGCTGCTCGTAGTGTCCTTTTGAGGAAGTTCATCTGGCGGTGGTTTGGGGCGTAGATGGAAACCAAGGTATAGGGTACATTGTTAATTATACAGAGTAGGAAAATGTACTCACCCTCCGGATCTGTGATGCAGTTCTGTAGTTGAAAGGATATAGTGTTTCTAATAGCTATCAATACGCCTCGTTGTTTCTTGGAGTAGTAGGCTTGGTAGATATGTGGGAATTGCCTGTGTTGACATTTGGGAGATTGCGTTTTGAGCAAAGTGAGTCTCTTGGATGCACAAAATTTCACAGTTTTGGGAGAGTGCTGATTTCCACATAGAGGCTTGTTTTGCCAGGTGGTTCAGAACTTTCGCATTGAGGGAGAGGATATTGACATCCATGGTGGGTGGTGGTGTGGTGTAGTAGGGATGTAGTTGACTTACAATTGCTGGAAATCGGTGGACTAGTTCTCAGGAATCCAGGTGTCGTGAGATAACCGTAATCGGACGCACTTAGTGGTGCTGCAAAATCGTTATCAAGGTTCTATTAAAAGGTACAAAACATGTTAGGTAAGGCATAGCAAATTCTTAGTCACCAACTTATTTTTTGTAATTTCGGAAGAGAGAAACACGGCAGAAATGCAAAACTGCAAAAAATACAACTTTAAGTGAAACTTACAGACACGTCAGCAGTGTGTAGCTCTTGGGAGCAGCTGACCAAATTTGGGGAAAAGTGGTTGATTGAGCATATAGCCAGACCAGACTTTATTTACTGTTGCTCAATGGTGCAGGATTTAGGGCAAATGGGTTTACTTTTGTTTATCCTTAATGTGACCCCCAGTTATGCCCGAATTGAAAGGGATTAGGTTTCCCGTGAGGATCAGGCAGGTTGCGTGGGGGTTCCGGTATGATTCCCCATGTATGGAGAAGTTTTAGTCCTCCGTCCAGGGTGGATATGATGTGGTGGATGCCGTTGTGGGTGGCCAAAATGGTGGCTGGGTGGTGCCTTTTGGATATGATTTTATGAATATTCATGGCTTTTGTGATCGTTTTTAGCTGCCTCCTCATTTGTAGGGTATACTGTGACAGATCGGCATATAGTTAGATGCCTGAGTATGGTGCTGAAAGAGGGGACATTTCCCTTGCTTTCGAGAGGATTTGCTCTTTCGCCTGATAGAAGAGGACCCTCAAGAGAACATCTCTGGGGACATCTGCTTCGAGGTGGTAGGGTTTGGGTATTCTGTGAATACGGTCTATGGTGAGTTCAGTTGGGGAGAGGTCTGGTAACATGTTAGAAAACATGGTGCTAGTGTAGTTGTGCAGTTCTTTAGGCTGAATGAAATATTTTAATATTATTATGATGGGAGCAGTCCTTGAGGTCTGCCAGCATTTATCCATAGAGAGTCATCCTTTTGCTCTGTATATGCATCAACTAGGTAATTTACTGTTTCTGTGCATTCCTCCATTTTGTTTTCCATATACTGCATTCTATTATCCATATGCTTAATTTCTAGAGAAAACCTATTGATCAGTGAGCATAGGTTTGTCATGAGAGAGGATTGTAGGGATAAGAGCATATCTTTCATAGGGGTGTCTAGCACTGGTTGCCCTGATGTTGGGAATGCTCCTATGGAGGATTGCAGTGAAGAAATACCATTGTCATTATGGAGGCCTTTGCTCACTGTGTCTGAGGCCTGGTGATTTGGATCCATCCGCATCCTTGATTTGGCTGGGCTTTGGGAGACCGGGGTTGCTGGAAAGGATTTGTGTGGAGAGAAGGATGCTGATCCATGCTGTATTTCTTGTGGATGGTCCTCGGGGAGGTCAGTGTAGACCGCGGAGCGTCACTCTGTAGCTCCGGCGGCGCCATCTCGTCTTCTTCCCTGCACCTGGCCAGGCTGGAAGAAGAAAGCCGTGAGCCGTTTCAGACCTCTGTCCTGACTCCTTTCATAAAACATCTCGTTGGCGGATCCCGTGGGAGTGCGGTGTGTGTCCAAGGGGCCAGATGGAGCTTCGTTTGTGCCCGTTCGTCGATAGATGTCAGGTCGGCTATGCAGAACTCGCGGCTTAAGCTCTTGTGCGTGCGCAAGCCATGCCCCCGCCTTGAAAAAAATGTTGTACCCTTCTCCTGATGATACCTTTTAACAATGAGATTCCTCTGATGCTTTGAAGCTCTCTGCGGACCATGGCCTTTGCTGTAGTATGCGACTAAGAATATGTCAGGAAAGACCTACTAGAACAGCTGAATTTTATTTGGGGTTAATCAGAGGCACTTTAAATAATGGCAGGTGTATACTGACTCCTATTAAACATTAGTTTGAATGTGATTGCTTATTTCTGAACACAGCTACATCCCCAGTTATAAGAGGGTGTGCACACTTATGCAACCACAATATTTTCATTTTTTATTTTTACTTCTTCCCCCCTAAAAGATTTCAGTTTGTTTTTCAATTGAATTTTACAGTTTATAGGTCACATTAAAAGGTGGAAAAAGTATTCAAATGATTTATCTTTGTCTCATTTTTTTACATCACAGAAACCTAACATTTTAACAGGGGTATGTAGACTTTTTTTTTTTTTTCACAAATTTGACCAGAAGAATATAATACAACATAACATTGTAGTGGTCGACACTTTCACATTAATTAATCATTGGAAATGTATCACATTTTACATCAGAACAATAATTTTTTAGTAAAATAACGATGTATTTTAAAACAATACAGAAAGATGTATTTTATGCATATATTTGAATTAACAAGTCATGAGAGAAGTTTATGATCTTTGTTTTAGTTAGTCCATAACAGTGTGCTTGTGCTGAGCTTTAATATGAGTTTGTATTAAGTTGTGTAAATATTAAAAGGGAAAAAGAAAAGAAACCAGATGGATAAAAAAAAAAACTGATATAACTTGGGTATTAGGGTAGGAAAGGGTGGGGTGAAGTTGTGATCATAGTTCCCTCTAGACGCTCAAGTGTTTTATTTGTAAGGAGTGGGCTCTGTTTTTATACATTTACTGCTTTAAAGGCAGAGGATTGTTTAAATTCTATCCAGTTGTACCATGTTGAAGTGAAATTGGTTATTTTTTCCTGTGATATGCTAATGAGTTCTTCTCTTTTTTCTATGTTTTTTATTCTACGAAACCATTCTTTTTTCGTTGGGGTAATATTTGAACGCCATTGGCAAGGAATACAATATATTTTTAGACTTTTTATATCCACTGTAGTTCTACCATCTCTCTGTCCTGCTCCTAAACACCCTAAGGAGTTTTTCTCTCTATTATCTGGATGTGATATACCAGTTTATCTCTCAGCTTTAGCTCTGACAGTCTGATTCCTTGTTCCTCGTTCCTGAAAGTCTTCATATGGAGACAATCTGCTTCATTTTTCAAAATTGTCACAAGGATTAGACAACTTATCATTCTTAAGGTGATGGTAGCCATATTAGTGCACTTTTTTTATTTTATTTGCACTAACAGCTACATTTTTTAGGATGAGCTTTTGGGGCATACCCTTCTTCTTAGGTCCAGTATTGAACAGTTTCTTTACAACTCATCATTTAAGCCTATGACTCCAAGGGCAAGGTTCCACTTGGCGTGGAAAAACCCACCATACTCTTTTGCGCTAATATGCCCCATTTTGTATAATGGTATAATGCACTATCTCTCTATTCCCAACATTTCCCCAATAAACAGACATAATCACCTTCCTGATGTTGTTTGCTCTATCCCTCAAACCAACTGACTCAACCCCTGAGCCAATTTTATTCATATAACAAAAGAGCCTCATGGTTTCACAATCGACCAATCAAGCACAGGCATTCCCTCAAACAGGAGGGGTCATACAACAACCAATGAACAATGACTAGGGGAGTCTAATTGGTGCCTCCTGTCTCTGCAAGCTATCTTCAGCTACAGACAGGAAGCTTGAGATTATGAACACTCTCCCCGACCACAACGATTCAAAGACCCCTGTTTTTACCATTTTTCAAGAATCCTTATTCTGCTTTGTTCAGAGAACAAAGCATACTCATACTATACTACCATCCAGCGTGGATGGGAGGGAAATTATCTGCAGGTGACTAGCTAACTATGTAACTATGTAACTATAGGTGCACGCCATGGCACCCAAATGTGTTGATTAGGCACACAGGGGTGACACAAGCGTATATCCGCTAAACTGATAATGCCAATCACAAAAGCAGAAAATTACATATGGGGGGGGGGGGGTGTTCTGTACACCATCTCTGCCATATTGCCTTGAATTTCACAGAAAATTACAGCGCTGCAGATTGAAAACTAAAGATAATTAACATTCAATTACAAAATAACTTGTGTAAGAATTGTATATGTTATTTTTTTTTTTGCTATTTTTTCCTACAAAAGTGGAGTTACCCTTTAAAGTTTCTACATGTATATAGAGTTTCTAGGTGCCTGCACTTAACACCTGTCATCATTTTAAAAATGACAAAGTCACTTTAACATCTTTAGCCTAGGTTCACAGTGTTGCAGGTTAGGAATCGTGCAAGTTCAGCTGAACTAGCACGATGTCAATCCGGCAATGCAGTCCTACTTCGGGGGCGATTTGACAGACACCTGTGCGTGTTCCTGCATAGATGTCTATACAAATCACCCCCCTGAAGTCACCAAAAGTAGTACAGGAACTGACTGACTACCGATTCGGACAGTGCCATTGCCGGCAATAGCTGCCAATTTACCATGCAATTTGACATGTCAAATCGCATGCCAAATCGAACCAATGTGAACCTAGGCTTGAGCCTTTGAAAAAGAAATAAGAATTGTATTCAGTTATGCTTAATTATACATTCCTGGCATATAATGGTAAATAAAAAAAATAAAAAACATGCAGTCAGAATCCTTTAAACTGTATATGTTTCTTCTCTACCCATGATAACTTACAATGTCATGATTTTTAAACAGTTATTTTAAAACTAATAGCAAATCCTAAACCTCTCGCATTCTAATTCTAAGATATGGCTTTATAATGTATAATCCTTCAAAGCATCTGGAAGAGTTATAGTTTTTCCCCTCTTAAGTTTACTTAGCTGTTCACTAAAACAAATGCAGAGATAACAGTGTTTTCCTTCCTGTGGAGCACTCTGTGGTTTGGTCAGCTAACTCTTTGAGCATTTTTTTCCAGTGAGGTAATCTTATGACACTGTGCTCAAACTGTGTACCCACTAAAGGGTCATTCCATTGTTGGTTGCAAAGGATATCACCACTTAGTAGAGATATAACGGCATTCCAAAAATATGTATCTCAGCTTTAATAAAGCCGAGTTAGCTCAAAAGTTATATCTTTCAATGATTACTGACAGGTTGAATCACGTATCATTTTTTTCACACCTCAGAAGCCCTCAGGATGAAGTCTCCTTTCTAAGATGAGTCTGCTCCCGTACAGCATCCAAAATTAAGTTGGCATGCTTACCTTATAGGCTATCGCTAAATAATGATTCACTAGCATTGAAGCTCAATGTGGATTAGGCTAAATTACTAGAAGAGATTCCTAAAAAGACAGTCATTTTAAGAATATTGAAAGGTGATGACAGTTCCGAAGTGTAGTGTATATACCTGCTTTAAGTATTATATGCACAATTGTCATGCATTACAACCAAACAAAGCTAAAACTTCCAAATAGGGCAGGTGCCCCCAAATGTTTTTACTGTCACATCACTATGAAGGGCTGCCTTGTTGACCAAAGTCAGGGGCAGGTAAAGTTAGGCAAAAGCTAACGTTTTGTCCAATTAGAAGCCCTAGCATTCCTTCAAAACAGAAGATTCAGAAATATGCTGCAGCTGTGTCTACACTCCATACTTGTCAGCAGCTTGTAATGTTTTTATGTTGAATCTATTTTTATTAATTTTCAAATGAAACAGTATACAAGTAAAAAAGTATGCATTGAGTTTCAATACATGTTTTTTTCAGTAGGCAAAGTTACAAAGAAAACAGATATAGCACATCTCAAATCAGCAAAAATCCAAAGTACAAGTTGAACTTGTAAAAGGTTCTAATATACAGCATGGGTAACTTTTGTGAACATGCGTGTTACGTTTGATTTTAACCACTTCAATAATGAGCACTTTTGCACCTTCCTGCCCAGGACAATTTTCAGCTGTCACTTTTTAAATAATAATTGCGCGGTCATGCTACACTGTACCCAAACTACATTTTTATAATTTTGTTCCCACAAATAGAGATTTCTTTTGGCGGTATTTGATCACCTCTGCGTTTTTTACCTTTTTGCTAAACGAATAAAAAAGACCAAACATTTTGAAAAAAAATAAGTTTTTCTTTGTTTTTGTTATAAAATTGTGTAAATAAGTAAGTGTTCTCCTTCACTGATGGCCACTCATAAGCTGCACTGATGGGCACGGATAAGGTGGCACTGATGAGGTGGCACCAATGAGATGGCACGATGAGGTGGCACTGATGGACACTGACGATGGGCACTGATAGGTGGCCCTGATATGCAGCACTGATGGGCATTGATAGGCAGCACTGATGGGCACTCATAGGTGGCACTGGTGGACACTGATGGACACTGATAGGCGACACTGATGAGCACTGAAAGGTGGCACTGATGGGCATTGATGGGCACGGATGGCTGGCACTGGATTTCACTGATAGGTATCACTGGCACTGGCAGGCATTTTTCATTGGCACTGATTGGCATTTCCCTGATGGTCCAATGTGGTGGCCATTCCTGGTGGTCCTGGTAGCATCCTGGAGGTCCTGGGCAGGCACCAAGGGGGGGTTGCGCTGATAAACAATCAGCACAGACCCCCCTGCCAGGAGAGCAGCCGATCGGCTCTCCTCTACTTGCGTCTGTCAGACGCGAGTGAGGAAAACCCGATCAACGGCTGATGCTTGGGTCCTCGTTGCTACGCAGACTGTGAACCCACTATAACTTGAGTAGAAGCGGAGGTCCACCCAAAAAATAAATAAAAGTCAGCAGCTACACATACTGCAGCTATGTCAGCACTGCATCGGCCAGCGATGTCGGCACTGCAGCTGATGTTTCCATCAGCTGTCGGGTTCTGCCCCCGCCATTGCGGGTAAGGGAAGCTGGCAGTGTAGCCTTACAGCTTCATGCTGGGAACCCTACTGCGCATGCGCAAGGCCCTGCTCCTCTCTCCTACTGGCCCGGTGACAGGGGGAGGAGGAGGAGGGAGGAGGAGGAGGGAGGAGGAGGGAGCCCCGTGGTGACATCATGTGCCGTGAAGTCAAAGATAGGTATCCTGTCGTCGTCCCCCCGAAAGGTGCCAATTGTGGCACCAGAGGGGGAGAAGAGACAAATGAGCAGAAATTCCACTTTTGGGTGGAACTCCGCATTAAGTAACTTTTAAGCATACTTTTACTGTGTATAGACAATACTTTCTGTTTAATTGCTATGGCATTTTGCTTGTTATAGGTATAGCTGTCAGTCTTGAATTGTATTCCTAATATTGTAATAGTTTTGTATGTACAGAATTTTTGTTTAGTAAAATCACATTTATACACTGCAGAGGTCAGAGCTTCCTCGCCTATACCTTACTAGATAGACGCAAGCAAAACAACATGTTAGTATGTCAATATCTATGACCGATTATCAAGAAAGCAATCAGAGCATGACAGAAAAATTGTAATAGACATATCTGCCAACATTCCTACCCAATTAAAACTGTAGGTAGGGGAGCATGCAGAGTGAACATGTAATATTCCATCAACCACAAGAAAAAGGGCAGAAAAGATGATAATGGTAAAAATAAGCGAAGAGGATAAAGAGAGGGAGAAAAGAAAAAAAAAGAGGGGGGGCAGGATAAGGCAGGATGGGAGAACCTGATACTATCTATTCATGAGAGGTAACTGGAACAAAAGTTTGGTGAGGCGAATCACCTATGAATTTCTCAAAACTGGAAATATATCGAAAATGTGACCAAATAGTCTATATAAGAGAATGGGACTTATTTTTATCCCATGCAGTCATTCGTTCTAAATGTTCAATCTTATCTAGTTCACAAGCCCAGTTAGCTAACGACTGGATAACCGATTGACGCCAATGTCTGGCAATAACAGAGCGAGCCACTGTGAGAAAATTACGAATTCTATTTTTTTGATGCGTTTATAGGAGCCTGGCACCATTGATAAAAGAGTAATGTGGGTATCATTAGGGATTTTGTCTCCCACTAGTCTGTCCAGACTTTGGAGTATCTCGTCCCAGAATGGGGTGATTTTAGGGCAAATACCCCAAATATGGGTCATAGTGCCAGGAGCCTGTAAACATCTGCAACATAGTTCTGAGACAGAGGAATCTATTTTATGTAAGATAGTGGCACACTAATACCATCTCATAATTATTTTTAAAGTGACTGAGTCTTTTTGTAGTCCATGCATGGTTTAGCATCAACATTTCTAATCAAAAAACCTCAATGCTATTTTCCAGCCGTTTCACCCTGCCCATACCTTCCTGCCCTGTCCATAAAACAGTCAAGAATTGATGTGGCAACTGAGGTGGTGTGTTGTAAAATAAGTTCTGCTTTGACTTTGTATTTGAAATAAACAGATTTTGGCAAAGGGTTTATTTGTTTATTTTTTTTGCAAAGTCCACTTTGGGAAGTGCAGTAACCATGCACATAGTAACCCATAGCTACATATAAGAAATTATTCCTGAATGGATCTAGCAATACTTTAAAATCTGATTGGTTGTTTGCTGTGGACTACAATCATGGCACTTTATCACTGCTGTTTCTACTGCCTTGCCATTAAAACTTCATCTAAAGTCAATACAAATGGACAAAAAAAAAGGTTATTTGATCTAAGACTGGCAATAACAGGATTACATCCAGTGACTTGGTTGCACCATAGGAGTTATATAAGTGCTTTGTTACATTTTAAGCATTTTTTTCCTTTTAATGCCTTTAAAGCCACTCTAAAATAAATATGACTATTTTGCTTCTGCATTGTAACAAATACAAAATAGTCTTGTGCTCACCATGGAGCCAGTAGAGTGTTTAAAACATCAGTGAAATCCGACAAATGCCACAAGTAGGCGTACTATCTGTTTTTTGTATCCCCTGCAGATGAAGTACTTTAAGAAAATTGTTCTAAACAGAGAGAACAGAGGGGGATTAGATAAAAGTGTATGAATCCTATTATAATATAGTTTAAGAGTTCTGCAAGCTTAACTGACATTTGGGACACAACTGCTGTTTTTACATACATCCCATCCAATAAATACCTTGCAAAAACATTTTTTTAATTTATTCCTATGATGTATTTTCATATACATTTATGGCACAAAATTTTACATATTTTAATCCTGGACATAGCACAATCAGTTTTTGCAGCAAAGGCTAAATAACGGAGGAAAAACATATGTAGCACTGACCTCCTAAGGAGCTGCTGAAAATTGTTTTGGGTCTGCACTCTGCCCTTTTAACCCCTGATAATGGCTCAAACCCCTTGGCACAACTGTGTGGTAATATTAGTGTAAAACCCAATGGTAAAGTGCAACACAGCAATAACACAGTATATTGTATATTTACCGTCACTCGGGTATCCGTCACTCCTTCAGGTATGGCAACAGATAGAATCTTACACCAATTGTCATTTTAACCATATAAACACTTTACTGAGAGATATTGGTTCAATACAGTTAACCACAGCGGTAACCTCCACATAAAGAGTGAAATAATAACATTAGGTTATTATTTGAAATCCAGAACTCAATAGTCACTTGGAAAGAATATGCTGACAGGCAGAGGGTGGCTTATGCTCAATACGACAAGTCACTTATACTGAACACCTTCCCACCACTACCTCAGAGCACACACACACAATAGAATGACAATTCAATGTCAGGCACAATACAGCCATGTAATACAGTACCAATATTTATGTCATATACTCAAGGGCTCCCGCTAGGTTGTAATGCAGTCCTAAGAATGTATAATGAGGTAATAATACTTTATACTAATGATAACAGCCTCTTGTCCTCTTCTTTCTTCAGCTAGCTTATTAAACTGCAATATTTGTAATACAGGGAACAAGTGATTAGCAAGTTATAGTTAAAAAGATATGCAGGTAAACTGTGTGCTTGGTTATATAAGGCACTTGTAAAACTTCCTCTTTACTGAAGGCTGTAACACAACATTAACTGTGTAGTGTAGAGAAACCAGGCACTGAGGCCTCACTGCACAAAGTCTATAAACAACTGAAAGCGCTTCTGTGGAACTACAGGTCTCACCAGCCCTCTGGAACTAGTCTATACAGCAACACGATATTATATAAATCTGGGGAAGTGCCCGCTCACCACACAAGGCCCAGATGCCTGCACCGTTCCGCTTGGGATATCTCAGTCCTACTCCTGGCTGACGCCGTCGACCCGCCCTGCTCTTTCATAGGTTCGATCACTGTGATGCAGGAAAGGTTAAGAAGACTTGGGCTCTCTGGTCCATCCACACGCTGATCCAACACACTGCGCTACGGAACTCCTCAGAGGCCACATGACTCCTCTCCGCGCCTCACAGGCCACAGTTCATCGGTCACTCACCCACAGCTCCCTGCAGGCAGGCTGTTGAATGGCATCCCAAGAGACCGGAAACTTGTCCCTTTTATATCCTTAACCAGCAGGCTGTTCTGTCACTTGGGCTTGTGGTTAAGTGCCCTGAGCATCATGGGTAGGTAGTTCCCAGACTGAGTTACACATATAAGTCACTCTTTTATTCACTACATCCCTCACAATGCATTGGGATGTGGCTATTGCTAAAGCCAAATATCTTAACAGCTTGACACAAAAAGATAGAACACTAGAGGAAGCCAAACTCTGTTCAAAGAATATCACATTAATCCTATGGTAAGTTAAGAGGCAAAAATCCCTGCTCTACACATAAAAACATGCATAAACTGTTCTCATGATGGGCAGGGTGTCACTGGAAATACTTTGTATTGGTATCATTTGCATTATTATTTGTACAGGCAGTCCCCAGGTTACAAACAAAATAGGGTCTGTAGGTTTGTTCTTAAGTTGAATTTGTATGTATGTCAGAACAGGTACATTTTTTAATTGTAGCTCCAGCCAAAAAAGTAATTTTTAAGTTTTTTGGATTTTGGGTTGTTGTGGAAACAAGGATTGGTGATAAACCTTCAGTGAAGACACATTTTTCCCATGATAACTCTAAAGCCCCATACACACGGTCAGACTTTTTCATGGATTCTGTCCGATCGGACAATGTTGTTGAAAAATCAGACCGTGTGTATGCACCATCGGACAGTGTACGTCGGATTGTCCGACGGACAAAGTCTTATCTCCTGCTGGAAAGATTTGCCGACAACACGGTCCGATCACACCAAATCCGATCGTGTGTACGGTTGTCCGACCGGACAAAGTGCTACGCATGCTCACATCACATTACAAGACCAAAGCTATTGGCTACTAGCCTCTACGTAGTCCCGTCGTAGGCAACAAACGTCACCACGTTCAGAATGATCGGATTTTCCGACAACTTTGTCCGACCGTGTGTACGCAAAACCAACATCAGACAAAGTATGACGGACAGGATCCGACCGACCTGGTCCGCGGATTGTCCGACCGTGTGTATGGGGCTTTACAGGAGTGAATTTCCCTTCCTATGGGTAGATTTCATCTCACTTCCTGTTGTTTCCCTCCGTTTGTAAGTAGGAGTCGTTTGTAAGTCAGATGTTTATAACCCAGGGATCGCCGGTATTGCTTACCCTTCTTACCTATTATGCACAGTGAAAATTAAAATGATGATACAGTTCTTTTAGCAGAAAAAATGCTCATATAGAGCATTTTTGTATAGGCGTTTAGAAGCCAAAAAACTCTGCTCAAAAATGCAAACCAGAAGGGTTTTTTTTTTTCCCTCTAATCACTATGCTTAAAATTTGTCTCTAAATATCCTAATGTGCATGGACAGATAGATAACATTAAGTTGCTTCTACAGGCAAAACGCTTAACTTCTGTAGAAGCAGCGTTTTTTAAGCCAATCGTGCATGAACCCGTAATTTAAATGCAAACATTGTTTTCAATATTTTTAAATCTGCAGATTACAATAAAAAAAATCTGGTGATCCTGCTATAAAGAACCATGTTCAGGAAATACCAGATATATGGTAACAACTGTCTCCCAGTTGTGCTTCTGCATTGTCACCAACTGATGGAGACTATAAATAGCTGTGCTGACACACATTGCACAACTATGCTCTGTCATTGTCACTATCAAGAAGTCAGGCCAAATCAATGATGTGTAGCCAGCCCTGGAGGTCTTGTGCATAGTGAGGAAGTGCCAGTGTAGGTGGGGTGCAGTGGAGTGCAGTGGCAATAACACAGACAGTCAAAGTGCGATGACAGAACTTGTATTGAAATAATGTAAAAGCACTTCACAATAAATCCAGTAGGATGACAGCCCAACCAGGGACACTCATAGGTACAACGGCATGTAGAGAGCAGGTTTCAGCAGAACTGACAGCTCCTGTTGAGAGGGGCAGAATGCAGTCTCCAGGGAGATGTCCAGAGAGGTTGCAAGCCCCATGCTTTCTCTCCTTGTCAGGAACCTTTACATTACAGTGAATTGTGCAGTGAAGGGCAATGCAGAGTGGCAGGTACCCTCACTCCTATATTCACAGGTCTGTTTAGTGCTAAATTACCATGAATTGTGTTGCAGTTTGAACCACTTATTGTATTCACAGTAAATAGACCCAACAGTCCTTGTTAGGGCTGTCTTTTTGCATGTTTCAGCAACAACTTTCTTTGCTGTTTCGCTGCTGTTCCCCTTTTTTGGAGGGTGTTTTGGGGTTTTTAAATTATATTTTCTTTCACATTTTCCTTGTAATTCTTAAGGTTTCTGCTATAGAAAAAAACAGGATAGTGTTTTAGGGTTAATGATTTGGGTTTAATGTTTTAGTTATAACTTTTTTGTAGGTAGGTATATTATATTTTATTTCTATATAATTTTTAGACATGTGCATTCATTTTCGGACGAATTTCGGGTATTTTCGTGCAGAATCCGAAAACCGAAAGACCCGACATAAACAAATGCTTTACTTTGATTTCCGTTGCAACAGTTCGATATAGATAGGAGATTCGACATGAGGCTGATAATAGCGATCTGTTTCCATCGAACCTGTGGTCGAATGTGCCTAACCTTAGTTCTATTAGTCCAAGATTATTCTACACAGAGAGAAAAGATTTGACATAGAGAGAAAAGATTTGACATAGAGAGAAAAGATTCAACATAGAGAGAAAAGATTCTACATTATAGAGACAATAGCAAAAAAGGTTGAATGTGCCTAACCTAACTCTATTAGTCCAAGATTATTCGACATAGAGAGAAAAGATTCAACATGAATATTTGACAAAGCAGTCGCCGCGAGCGGACATTTGTGGTCAAATGCTCCGCCCATAGGCTATAGAAGATTTCTAATGTTGGTTGTCTAGTAATAATAATTAATAAATATAATTATTACTAGTGTCATACAACATTAGAATTCTACTATAGCTTGTAGGTGGAACATTCGACCGGAAATGTACGATTGCATCGTCGTACAGTTTAGCTGCTCCGTCGAATCTTCTTAAAACATTCGACAGACACATAAGCCTTCAATGACAGATTCTACCTTAATTATTTTGGATTTTCGGACGATGGTCATATCTGGGAGGCTTAAAAGGAAAGGCAGAGATTCCCCAAGTACAGCTAGAAGGGGGTGAGCAGGTTCTGTATCTGCAGGCCAAAGCAGTGGTTAGGTCCTACCTTTGAGAACCTGGGCAACATTTGCCTTTCAAAATTAAAAACCTGGTTCTGGCTACCAAACCACACTCACCAGCTAAAAGGTTGTCAACCACACCGGAATTCCTGAACACTTATATAAAACATTATCATCCTAGGTCAAGATTTTTAACCTATTTCTTTCCTCTTATTATTGATACGAACTAACAACTTCAACCAGATACTTTCACCCCTTTCCTGCCCAGGCCAATTTTCAGATTTTAGTGCTGTCACATTTTGCCAATTATTCAGTCATGTAACCAGGGCTCGAGTCCTGCGGGAACGCATGGGAACTGCTTTTGCGACAGCAGGAACGCCGTTTCAGTTAGCAGCCATGTCCTGCAGGACTGCGAGCTGTGGCAGGCAGTGTGGGTGTGCAAAAAGGGGTGGCTGTCCATGCCAAGGAGGGCGATATGTCCCGGGTGCCACATATTGGGGGGGTGTTCTCCAGGCACGCCCGTCCTCCCCTCCCTGAGTCCTCCTCCTCCTCCAGTGGCCGCTGTAACAAAGTCCCATCTCCTAGACCCCATCAATAGGCAGAACACTGATCCTATGGTGTGATGTGTATTATAGGAGGCAGGACCTTGTAACAGCGGCCGCTGGAGGAGGAGGAGGACCAAGGGAGGGGAGGACGGGCGCTCTGGGATATTCAAATCCAGGATCCATTGCTGGGCACTGGTAAGGATCCATTGTTGGACACTGGTAAGGATCCATTGTTGGAGACTGGTAAGGATCCATTGCCGGGCACTGGTAAGGATGCATTGCTGGGCACTGGTAAGGCTGCATTGCTGGGCACTGGTAAGGCTGCATTGCTGGGCACTGGTAAGGCTGCATTTGCTGGGAACTGGTAAGGCTGTATTGCTGGGCACTGATGAGGCTGCATTGCTGAGCACTGTTAAAGTGGATGTCATAATGTAGAGTATAATATTTCCTATCATTTGAGCCCAGTCTTGCCACAAAGAGTTTATCCAGCTCTGAGCAATCCTCTTTTATTGTTCAGTGAGATAAATCTCGACAAACAGAGAAAAACTTTGTCAAATCCTCCCCCTTGCTGTGAGTGACAGGTGATTTACATATCTCGTGCACTAGCCTAAGAGACATGCATTATTTTTTAATTCCCTCCCACTTATTTCTTTTGCTGCTCTGCAAGGATTGGCTGTTCCACACCTCAGCATGATTTGGCATGCTGAAGTCATGTGGGGACTTTTCTGGGTTTTGACTGGATGTTAGTGATCATAGCAGAAGTTCAGTGTAAGAAATACACAGGAGAAAATGAGTGTAGAGGTGGGCGGGGAGTCTACTAACATCACGATTCCACCCACTGACCCCTGGAAAACAGACCCACCCACAAAATCTGCAGTTTTTCGGGCCTCATAGCAGACAGAGGGGAGACATTTGACAGATAAGTATACATGCAGGAGGCATGTATATCCTTCTAGATAACCAATTGCAGTAGTTTGGAAAGGATGAGAGTGGGTTTACATCCACTTTAAGGCTGCATAGCTGGACACTTTGCACAATCAGTATAGGCAGCTTGAGGAGAGGGCCCCACACTCAGCACTCCCGGCCTCACTCCTCTGCACAGATCAACACATGTGTGCGGACACATTGGGGCAGGAGGGGCCAAACATATTGGAGTATGCATAGAAACATAGTGCAGGAGGGGCCCCCAGACCTCAGAAAGACCTTGCATAGAGACATAGTGCAGAAGGGGCCCCCAGTCATTGCAACTTGTTTTAGAAATTCCCTCTGAGGGAACCATTATCACATATTGTGGTGTTTTTTTGTTAGTACAGCATACAGGTTAAATGATTTCGTTGTCACATATGTTCTTTATTTATTTGTTTAATGTATTTGAATTTTGAAGAGGTCCTCGTAAACTGGCCCTTTGCATTAAATGTTGTACTTTATATGTTAAAAAATAGTATGTATTTTATATATATATATACACACACACACACACTTTTTTATTTTTGAGGTGGGGGGGATCTTGGGTGAGTTACCACACGTTTTTTCCCCAGGACTTGACCCCTGCATATAACACTGTACCCAACTGAAATTTTTTTTTTCTTTCTTTTCTTAGACAGATAGAGCTTCATTTTGGTGATATATAATCACCACTGGGTTTATATATAAATGTATATAAATATATATATATATATATATATATATATATATATATATATATATACCAGAAAGTATGAAAAAACATTTTTTTTTCTTAATTTCTGTTTTAAAATATTACATATAGATAATCTGTCCTCATAAATGAAGGCCAAAAATGTATTCTGCTACATTTCTTTTGTAAAAAAAAAAATGAGTGTATATTATTTAGTGTGAGAGTCTACAAAATATGGTATATACAGTATATTAGAAAATTCATCAATCCCGATGTATCCCTATCTCATTTTTTTGAGGCCCTAAAATACCAGGACAGTAAAAAAAAAAACCTTTTTGGAAAGTAGACAGTCCAATGTTTTTAGTAAGAGGCATGGTGAATTTTTTGAAGTTGTAATTTTATGTCACAATTTTTGGGAAAATACAGTAAGTAATTATATGTATATTTTTACATACTGTCACCAGAGCAGTACAGTATCATCATATGGTATGGCAGTGATCATGTTTTTTCTTTATTATTATTATTATTATTTTTACCTTATGTGACCAGAGCAGGTGATCAGGATTTTGTTTTTACACTATGATTGCCTAAAACAGTGATGTTCATTGCAATCATTATAATGGATGCCCTCCATATATTGCTAGTGTGTACTACTGTGATAACTGTGATTGGCCACAGCTATGACATGGTACTGACGCACTGTGATTGGCCCTGCATGTAACGTGATCACTGTGACCAATCACAGGGATCATCACAATAGTACACAATGAATGGCTATGAATAAAAACTGTTATATGATCACTGTGATTGGTCACAGTGATCACATGGTACCGGGGCCGGCTTGGTACAATGATCTGTCATCTACTGTGTGCAAATGATGTTGTGGTTGACAACTTTTTAGGTAGGGAGTGGGTTTGGTAGTTCATTTTGAAAAGTTTGTGAGTTATAATATGCTGTTGACTCCTCCATCTCAGAATATCTTTCATAGAAAGATACAGAATATGTCATAGGGACCTTGAGGATTTTAATAATTATAGGTTTATCGAACTTTCATTTCTGCCAGTGGGTGTGCTATATAGCCAGAGCACAATGAGGTGTGAAACAGGGGATAACCAAGCTTTCATCATCCTCCTCCTTTTTCTCCCAAGTGCATACTAGTAGTGCAGTGTCATCAGCAGGTGCGAATGCTCCCTTTTGACATGACAGGATTGCGTCACTGATCCTCCCCTCATTGTGGCTCACCATTCTAGTCACCTCTTCAATTGATGACAATGCAGTACACATGTCCTAAATGAGGAGCCACTGACATGTTGAACAAGTGCCAGCACATGGACATATTGCTTATTAGGTAGTTGGCAGACTGATTTTCAGCCAGGTGAACATTGGCTGGGTTTAAACATCTGCAGACACACACTCTTCTGTCCTGCCACATGAGATCACGGAGCAGGATACTTAAATAGGAACTGATGTGTCAGGCAGGGCAAGTGTGTGAACCTTTCCTGCCGCAAGGTGAACAGCAAGTTTGTGCCATTGTTACACACAGTCTTTCCTGGGACAGGATGGCATGGGGTCAGCAACTTCTCAGCTTACCTCTGAATATAATCTTGGCCCCAGTGCAGCTCCTGTACTCCAGAAACACCAGCTAGAGATGATTGTGGGTGTCCTCTGAACTCACCTCTATTCAAACTTGAAATCTATGCTCTTTTGTAGTCCAATCAGCTGTGGGCCAGGTCGTTTACTGCCCATCAGCACATGTAAAACTAAGGGGCAGGGTGCTGGTGATGTCAGTGCCCTTATATAAATATATGCCCATATTTAATAAATTATGTTTGTATTACATGTGCTATGGGGAGGTGAATGACCAAGACCACCACTGATTGGACTACAAAAGAGTGTGATTTTCAAATTTTGAAAACAGATGCCAAATTTTGGCAATTTATTTTGCAGGGTCAATCTAATGTTGTGCCTCAATGTTTGACATATATTATGCTGCTTTGGTACTGTCAAGGTGCTACACATAATGTTTCCGCAATATCACAATTTTCATATGCTGCTCCAGGCGAGATCAAGCTCCATACTCCGCAATCACATCTAGGCTTGGCTTGTCTCCACCAAAGCAATCAATTGTATCAGTAACAGGAATGTTGCACACTGAGATGCAAAATAGTGTAGAGCATGATATTGCCTGGTACAGCATGTGAAATATTTGGTAATGCAGTGTGCAGCATTCCTGTTCCTGATACAACTGATAATGCTTCTGCAGCTGCTCATCAGTTTTAAAAATTATAAAGTTTGCTGCAGGCTAAATCGTGCTTTTGTTTGGCTGATTTCACTATTTTGGGCTTTTTCTAGTTCTCCATCAATTAGGAAAATTTTAGGCTATTTTCTCTCTAAAATAATGTAGTCGAATAAAGATTTTTCATTAAAACCTGATTGACCTTCCTCAACAAACTGCAGCTTGATAAGAGCACTTACAAAGTGTGCAAGTCTGTAAAATATTTTGCTGACTTTTTTGGTCAAATAATGCACTCTAATGTTGATGTTTTAAATAAAAGCTGCCTGGTGTCTTTCCTGTTCAAAATACAGTCAATTATGTTTTATCCTCATCAAATATATTGTATATTGTATAGATATATATAGATAATTGTATTGTATAATGTTTAGAATAGAATAAAGGTGAAATTTAATTTTTACAAGGACTGTGGTACATATTCAAAAGGTAACAAACAAATTACTTCAGTTAGAAAGAGACAAATAAAAATTCAAATGCAATATCGCACAATATAAGCATCAAATAGACCATCAAAGTCAGATGTCAAAAATGTCATATATTTGAAAAGAAAGAGAAAGGTAGAGTATTAACTGCCGGTCTAGTTTAAAAACAAGGTGATTAATAAATCAGTAAAACAAAAGTACATTTCAATGGGTCTGGGGAACAACCCTGTGAATACCACATAAGAACTGCAGCTTCAACTGAATGCAAGGTATGAAAAGGTAAATAAAGTATCATTACCATGGCAATAGTAAAGTGTCATCAAAGTCTGGCGGTAAATGATGTTTAACCCAAGGTAACCAAAGTGTTTAAAATTTGCAGATCCGATCACTCTCGATTTGCTTTCTTTTTAGCATGGGCAAGGGCTCTATTGATTCTGTGAATGGTTTTGGCTACAATCAGATTTTGAGTTTTCCATGCCTTAGCAATGGTTTGTTTTGCAGCTGTTAAGAGTTGTAAAAGAAGGTGAAATTGATTCTGTATAATTCCATCTGGTTTTAGATTCAAAAGCTGTAGCTATTTTAGGGCTATTGGACAATCCCACCATGTATAAATTTGAGTGTCAGGATCTGAATAGCCGTGAAAACAAGCTGCAGAGTAATCAGGAGCGTATTTCGCTGTCCTAGCAGGGACTAAATACCAATGAGAAAGCACCTTATAATTTTCCACAGCAACAACATTAGCGGAAGCTGATTTAGTTGCTGACCATATACTGGACCATTCAGTATCATCGAATGAGCAGTTTAGATCTTGTTCCCAATTAGTCTTTTCTAGACTCTTTCTGGTTGTCCCCATCGGTCCATCATCTGGTTCCATTAGGAATACCAGCAATTTGCATCCTGTGTCTCTGTTTTTTTGGGGGGCTTTGTGTTGTGCGCTGCGCCAGTGTGCGGCTTTATGCTACCTCAGCTCCCATGACAGACCAACTTTTGGCCCTAGTTCCACACTTGCCACACTTCATCGCATGGATTCCATGTAAGTACCCAGGGTGGGCTTTATTGTCCCATCCCTAATATATTCCAATATAACCAGACTAATTACACCTCCTTATATCTTGTAGATATCCCAGAGCATCCGCCCCTAATGAGTATTCCACACACAAAATGAGTCAGGCAATAGGGATGCAGATATATGCATTGATTCCATCATCAATTTTCAAAACATCCAATTTTAACCATCATGGTCCCACTGGTTTTACAATTGTGTATTTTTTCCACAATGTTGTTCAGATGACTTATGTACATAGATTAATTCATCAAATGTAATTACTTATCATTTTTAGACCACTATGTGGCGCCTGGTTGTTATGCACTGCCGTACCCTTGATGCCTGTATCGCATGCGCGCATACTTATGTGCGCATGGATATTTTTAGGATCACATTTACTATAATGTTATTCCTTGTATGTGGTTCTGTCTTTGAGATGTATTATGCATTTTTTATGATTAATAAATATGTATTTCCATTCAGTTTACCTTCACCATGTCTACAGCCTCACTTAAAGTCCCAAAATCCCCTTTTCTAGTTTCTGTATCAGGGATGGAGGCACACTATATATGTGCCTCATTCAAAGTCCCAAATCCCCTCCCCTTTAGCAATTAGAAACATAGGGAGGGGGGGCTAGTATCAAAACTAGCTAGAATTTGTTTATAAAGAATCAAAACAAGTCCTCTGATATGTGGGACATAATTACATTCATTCTCAAAACATGTGTGCCAGATTTTAGGTATTGTTGTAAAAAAATTGAATCTGTAAATAGTGGAATAATGGGGGAGACCATTAGTTTCACACAGAGTAGGAAAGGAGTATAAGGAAGATGTGGTTACAAATTTATATAATCTAAATAGATTAGCTGCACTCCACTCAATAAAGAAATTAGGGGAAATCCAGGCAGGGCAAAAGGCAGGGTTTTTAATAAAAGAAAGAAGTGGTATATGGGGCGGTTAAAGGTAGAGAGTGGTTTTAAATCTATCACAGATGGATAAAGAGTGTTTCGTGATAGGTTTGCAGATAGAGGTACGATCAACTGGATGTAACCATAACATATTAGATACTGAAACAGGGTCACAGTCGTAAATGTGCAAGGTGTGCTGTGTGATAATAGGCAGAAATATTGGGGAAACCTAAGCCTCCATGCTGTTGTGGAAGATAAAGAGTAGATTTAGAAGTAAGAGGTTTAGCTGTGAGTCAGATAAAAGAGATAATTCTACACTGAATAAGTCGTAAGAAATGGGATGGAAATGAAATGGGCAGGACTCTAAAAAGATTAAAAAAAAAATTGGTAAAATAGCCATCTTGATTACATTAATCTTGCCTATTAAGGATAAGGGGATAGAGGACCATTGTGTTAACAATTCGGTGAATTCGGGAAGTTAGATGAATATAAACCTGTTATTTTTGCAGTAAGTTGTATTCCTAGGTATGGGAGTCGATGTGGTGTTCATGCAAAAAGGGAGCAGGTTTTTAACAAGTTGAAGATCAGCAGGAGATAGGGAGATGTTGAGTGCAGTGGATTTTTGGTAATTACCTGTCAAGCCTGAAATGTGTGAAAAACTTTAGCAAAGAAAGGAGATTAGGTGCTGTGATATGGGGAAAGGTCATAAATAGTAAACTATCATCAGCAAAAGGCAGACTTTATGATGATGTCCACCTAAATTCAATACTTTTAATGTTTAGGTCAGATCTAATCAATTGGGCAAGATGCTCGACGATGAAAGTAAATAGAAGTGGGGAAAGAGGGCATCCTTGACGAGTGCCTCTTCCAATAGGGAATAGGTCAGATTTAAAACCGGCATATTTGATATATCATAAAGGGATGAAAACCACTTTAAGAAATAGGGTGCAAACCCCCATTTTTGAAGAATGTACTGAAGATATGACAATGAGACAGTGTCAAAAGCATTTCTAATATTGAGGGAAAGAAAATATGCTGGTAAACATCTAAATTTGACTGCATGAGCAAGTAACAAAGCTCTGCGAACATTGTCATTTGCTTGGCGTAGGGGGATAAACCCAACTTGATCACGATGTATAAATTCACCTATCACCTTATTTAAATGAATCGCTAGTATTTTGGCTAAAAGTTTTGTGTCAAGATTAAGTTGGATGTAAACCTGATTCATGAAATTTGACCTAAGCACATATATCTGTAATGTTTACTTATCTATCTCCAAAGCCCTAAGTCCCGTGTCTCTCTGCTGCTCTGTTCTTCTGTTATCAACATGATTATTTCTGACAAGTTCTCCGACAAACGAGATAAAACCAGCCCGAAATTTGTGTCGGGGTACAGCTCTGCACATTCCTTTCTTTCTCTGCCTATTTGGAGTGGGGGCGTATGACTTTCCACCAATCAGCTGTCACACAGTGTATGCCAAGAATCCACACCCAGTGCTGAACAGGAAGAAAAAATTCTAACATGATGTGCACTTTATAAAGAATATAGCAAGCTGAAGACAGCAGATATACATGTAAAACATATGTAGGGAGATTTGTTTAATCTCTTTGTATCATCTGTGTGTATCATCTGTGTATCATCTCCACTTTAAGGAGCGAAATAGGACGATAATTTGTCCAGGGGGTTGTGTCAGATCTGGGTTTAGGTACCATAGAGATTATAGCCATTAAGGATTCTGAGTGAAAAGAGTGTCCCTTTAGCAACGTATTAAAGGCTTCGGTCAGGATAGGAGTTAAAATATCAGAAAACTTCTAATAAGAAGCTGAAAACCCATCTGGGCCAGGTTGTTTATTAGGTTTTAAAGCTTTGGTAGCCATACTAACTTCCGCTGCAGAAATTGGGCACTTGAGTCTTTCAAGATGAGTATGGAAAAGTTTTGGATGTGTGATATGAGAAAAAAGTGCGTCAGAAGCTGTGTGGTCAAAGTTATGGCAAGAAGAGTATAATTTAGCAAGATTTGAGCAAAAGTTGTGTAAAATTTGGACAGGATTACCTGTATAATTATCTTGATTTAGCTTAAGTCGCACAGATGTTGAGGGTTTATGCAGTGAACGCAAGGTTTGAGCTAATAGGGTATCAGGTTTGTTTGCCTTGAGATAATAGAGGTGTTGCGATTTGCATAAAAGTTTATCTGCAGAGTCGGCAAGAAACAAGTCAAACTCTAAAGGGGCCCTATCAAGTTTAGCTTTAGTGGAGGGGGAGGGGGAGGGAGAGTATTGAAATATGTCATAACAAGAGTTAAAATCCGTTTCTAATTTTTGGTGGAGAAGTTTGCGCTCACATTTGAGAAATGATGCCTGTCAGTTTATGGGCTTCCCAACGAGTGAGTGGAGAAATATCTGGGGAGGTGTTATTAGTAAGATAGTCAGTGACAGCGAGCTTGATATCTAACAAGTGGGATGAGTGAGTTGCAATCAGATCATTTATACACCAGGATGTATCTTGTGCTTTTGGGATAGGGGAGGAGATGGTAGTACAAACTGCACTATGATCAGACCAGGTAAAGGGTATAATAACCGACTAAAGGATTTCTGATGCCATACCTACATTTAGGAAAATATGATTTATCCTAGAGAACGATTTTTGTGGATGAGAGTAGTAGGTAAAGCATCTGCAAGCTGGGTTAAACTCACGCCAGAAATCAAACAAGTTGTTGAAATTAAAGTTTAGAAGGACTGGAAGAGGGAGAGGGTGGTAATTTATCTAAAAAGGGAAAGAGGACTTGGTTTGAATCTCCACATAGTATTACAGTACCTCATTTATGGGTATCAATTACATGGAAAAGATGGGAAAGAAAAGAGGTTGGGTGTCTATTAGGAGCATAATATGAAACTATGGTTACTGCGGTGTCTAAAATGTGTCCAGTAAGTATGAGATAATGACCTTTGAGGTCTTTAATTTCAGATTTTCATACAAAGAGGGATGTACGGTGAAACGCTATAAGAACCCCTCATTGTTTAGTAGCTGCTGAGGCTGTAAATACTTGTGGATAAGAGGTACTAAAACATTTGGGAGTGACTTGACCTGTAAAATTAGTCTCTTGTAGACAAAGAATATGAATTTTGGCTGCAGCAAAAGAGCTAAGTGCCTTGGTATGTTTAGGTGGTATACTAAGACCTTTTAAGGTCAGTACATGTTTCTATAATAATGTCTATAGAGTTATTGAAATGTTCCTTCTTTTTTTTATGTGAAATTTATGCACTAAGGCCGGGTTCAGACTGCTGCGATGCGGGAGATCGGATATGATTCGCACCGCACTGCAGTGCAAATCATATGCAATCTCTGTGCAATGCGATTTCAGCCATACAGATAGTATGGCTGAATTTGCATCGCATTCTGCCCAAACTTGCACAGGACCCTTTTTTGGTCCGCAGCAGAATCGGATTGCATGGGTGTTCTCACCATGCGATCCGATTCCTGTCCGAGTTTTCAGATCGCACTGCGATATGCAAACTGATATGGGGTGTCATTAACATTTCACTGACACTCCCAGCAGCTCGCATAGGGCAGTGTGAACTGCTGGCGGGAGACATGCGATGCGGGAACCCGCAGTAGATTTGCAGCGTTCCCGCATCGCAGCAGTCTGAACCCGGCCATAAAGTGGAGTCCCAGCCTGGGTGAAAAAAAATAAAAGTCAGCAGCTACAAATACTGTAGCTGCTGACTTTTAATATAATGACACTTACCTGTCCAGGGAGCCCACAATGTCGGCACCCAAAGCCAACCCGTCCATCGGCTCTGGGTGCAGGCGCCGGCAAACTTACTAAGGGAAACAGGAAGTGAAACCGCAAGGCATGCGTGAGTCATGCAGCACTTTCTGATGCTGGGTTCACACCTTCGACAGATGCAGCTCACAGCAGGGGTCTGGTGTATCCCTGTTCTCTATTGCAGGGACAAATTTTTGCCTGAATTTGGCCTTAAAACAGAGCCAAAGACGCAAGCCGCTCTGCAGCCAGAACAAAGATATGTGAACTGGCTCCATAGAGAGCCGGTCACAATCTCCTGGCATGAGAATCAGATGCTGGAAAACCCACATCCAATTCGCATAGGTGTGAACCCAGCCTGAATGGTCCTGTCGTAGAAGGCGACGGGAAGGAGGAAGGCCCAAAAAAATAAGGAAGTGACGTTCGGCGCTGCGGCCCTTTGAGATGGAAATTCCAAAGAAAATACAAGAAAATATAAAAGGGGGGAAGGGTGTGGTTTCGTTTTCTAAGGAGTTCAATTTTTGCCTGGATTTTTGGGCTGTAAAACTGCATGTGGACTGTTTTCAAAATACAGCCTAAGTTGAAATACTGTCTATACAGTATGTACCTTATTCCTTCTTTTAACAGTGAAAAATAAAAACTTTAGTTTGGTCTTTGTCCACAAAAGCTACATAAGGCAAGTATTTTATCAAATAAATCTCCCTAGACACTTATTAAAAGTGCGCTCATGTAGTGCATACTATATTCTTTATATTTTATCTGTAAAAAATCGAATATATATTTTTTGGGATATTCCATTGGTAAATGGGGATGCAGTTTAACCAATGAAGTCTGGTGGAATCTGAAATTATAAGCGTTATATTTTTTTTAATTCCTCCAAAGCTCCAAAGATAAATGGCATGTGTACAAAAAAGTGGCAACCACCCCAACCTATACCTAGCCTTTGCAGTAAGGTGCACATAGAAAGTCAATGCCCATCACAAACAAACAAAAGATTTCCCAGCACACTTACCAGCCAGCCTGCAAAACAACCAAATTGACCCTATCTAACAACTTACTTTAAAAACAGAGGGTTTTGTTTGCACACATCGTCAAATATATGAGCAAGCTGCAGTGCCTATGCCAATGCTCCCCTGTATAATGCAATCCTAACTCTATAATTTTCAGAGCCTCCTATATAGGAGCACATATAGCAGTGGATAGATTAAGGGCAGGTGTGCCTGGAGGGAGCCCATTCCTCCTTAAAAGCACAGGGAGGCATGTAACACCCAGCAAGAGCACAATTGCAGCAAAGGCATCCAGTTCATCCCCGCACCCAATTCAACCAACTGTACAAAAAAGTGGCAACCACCCCAACCTATAACTAACCTTTGCAGTAAGGTGCATATGGAAAAACAACACGTATCTCAAACAAACAAAAGATTTCAAAGCACACTTACCAGCCAGCCTGCAAAACAACCAAATTGACCCTACTTAACAATTTACATTAAAAACAGAGGATTTTGTTTGCACATGGGCTGGCTGGTAAGTGTGCTGGGAAATATTTTGTTTATAAATGGCATGTGGTTTTGAAGAAATGCATTGAGGGGAAATTACTGAGACTGGAGCAGCCAGAATCTACAAGTCCCCTGCAATGTGCAGGGAAACGCATTGGATATGGCAAAGGGCATGTGGCTTCTCTTCTGCCCTTCTATCTTTTGCAGGTTACCATTGGTTTCCCCTGTGGTTTGGACATATTTAATATGGGTTTGCAGAACATTATTGATCAAGTCACAAGGTTTGGGGGGCATCAGCCAAATGTTTCTCACTTGTCTTCAGCTAGTGCATCCAGTGTAGTGGGAAATATATAGAACCTAGGGAGCACTGCTGCAAACACCTGAAAATCTGATCCTAAAACAGAAATAAGGGAATGAATGAATAAGTGGTGGTGTGTGCGCTGTGAAAACGTGAGAGAAGGTGTATGATAAAACAAATAAATATATATGTAGTACCTGTGAACTACAAAACAAAACTAATAAACGCATATAAAATATACAGCATCTATATCAAACATGTATAAATAAAGTGATATATATCCTGTGAAGAAAACGTGACAAAACAACTGAGTGATCCAATAAATCTGTATCAAAATTCAGAATAAGTGACCAGTCCAATGAAAATCCGTGTCTTGGATAAAATATATATATATATAAATCCCACCACTAATTATGAATAAGTGCTGAAAGAAAAAACGTGTGCTAAAGGAAAAACACACAAATCTTCAGTGGTGACACCTGTGTATCTGAGGCCGCTCACCTTACTGCCATAAGGTATACAGCAATTATAAATCACAGGTGCAATTTTCAAAAGATTCCCTCCTGGTTAGGATGGTTATGGTTCCTCTTGAATGGTCTCAGTAGCAGGTTTAAAAGCATAAAGGAAACATAAAAAACTCAGCATAATTCCGTAAGGTGAGCATGGAGGGGAGGTGGATGAAAACACAGACCCAAAAGGTGATAAACTCAGTTTTAAATAAGGAGCATAGTCATCAATCCATGAACTCCGAGTTCGTAAGCCTCTGGGTGAGTCCTAGTACTGCCTTCAAACCAGAGCCCCTCGTATGTAAACTCGATAATTATTGTTTATAAGGATGGAAAGAAGAGATGTCCATAGCGTGATCCTGTATTAAAAAACAATTTATTAAAATAATAGCAAATTAAAACTCAAATTTAGTATGGAACAGCGTGCAGCAAACCACGAGCGCCAAGCTCGTATCCTTCTGTCAAAAATGAATAGTACCCAGTGCTCCAATCCCGACGCGTGTCGTCACGTCCAATGACTTCATCAGGTGGCAGAGGTATATAAGAAACTAGACTAGATGATGGATACAGTTAAACTGGAGGAATACAGGTGGGACCCCAGGAAAAAAATCTAAAAGTCATTAAGAAAACAATTCAAATCAAACTCAATATTAAGCCTCTTGGGTGCAAAAGTATCCGTAGAAAATATCCATGTAGACTCAATTTGGCTGAGGGTTCTGACCTTATTACCCCCTCGCCAAGGTCTAGTGTATGTTACAATGCCCCAGCATTTCAAGTGAGTGGGGTTACTATCGTGGTGTTTGGCAAAATGCCTAGACACGGTATGTTTAACATAGCCATTTTGGATATTCTGAACATGTTCTTTCAGACGATTTACAGTATTTTGTCATGTAAAGGCAATGAGAATAAACGTTATGCTGACATTTTAAGTTAAAGTTGTACTATGATATGTTTAAACTGGGTTACCCCAGAAATAAACATTGTGGTCATATTATGACCATGTCAATCTAAAAGTTGTCTGTTTCATGATTTATTTGTCATTATTACTTCTTTGTACTATCCCATGTGGAGCAGCTGTACAAGGAATTATTTAAAACATTTTCACACCAGCTCATGTCCTTTGTTTGACAATATCTTGCCTATTAGCTTTGAAAATTACAAGAATTTGTTATCAAGATTTACCTGCTATTGATTTGGATCACAGTTTGCAATTTACAGTTTTATAATGAGTTTAACAAGCACTTTCATTCATCAATAGTTATGAGATTAGGTGATTATATATATATATATATATATATATATATATATATATATATATATATATATATATAGTGACAGGAAAATCTATGTCAGGGGTACTAAATTAAAATTCACGGGGGTCCGGTCAGTAAAATTTTCTTCCAGTGGAGGTCCGAGTGTCATATTCGTGATGACTCAGATCCTTCACATCACAGCCTCTCGTGCACGTCACAATTGTTTTCTATTGCCCTTCCTACCCCCTCTAGTGCAGAAAAACATAAATCTCTTACATCAGTGCCCTCAGTCCCCCCTTCACAGCACATCTCTCCCTTTTACATCATAGTCCTCCACCAGAGACCCGCCAACCCATTACAGACCGTCCCATCACAGATCCCTCCCACCCCAATTACAGACCCCTCCACCCCATCACAGACCCCCCCCCCCCACAAACACAGATCCCCTTCCATCACAAATCCTCTCCACCACAGACCCCCCTCCACCACAGGCCCATCACAGACCCCCCATTACAGACTCAACTCCATCACACATCTCTCTCACCCCAATTACAGACCCCCCCACCCCATCACAGATCCCCCCACAAAACACAGATCCTCTCCACCACAGACCCCACTCCATCACAGACCCCCATCACAGACCTGACTCCATCACAGACCCCACTCCATCACAGACCCCCCATTACAGACCCCACTCCATCACAGACCCCCATTACAGACCCCCCCCCACTCACATCAGACCCCCCCATCACAGACCCCCATCACAGACCTGACTCCATCACAGACCCCACTCCATCACAGACCCCCCCATTACAGACCCGTCTCCATCACAGACCCCCCCATTACAGACCCCTCTCCATCACAGACCCCCCCATTACAGACCCCCCCCCATTACAGACCCCTCCATTGCAGACCCCTCCATTGCAGACCCCTCCATTGCAGATCCCCCATTACAGACCCCTCCATTACAGACCCCTCCATTAGAGACCCCCATTACAGCAGATCCCCCATTAAAGACCCCTCCATTACAGACCCCCATTACAGACCCCTCCATTACACAGACCCCCATTACAGACCCCCCATTACAGCAGACCCCATTACAGAACCCCCTATTACAGCAGACCCCCCATTACAGACCCCTCCATTACAGACCCCATTACAGCAGATCCCCATTACAGACCCCCATTACAGACCCCTCCATTACAGACCCCACTCCATTACACAGACCCCTCCATTACAGACCCTCATTACATACCCCTCCATTACAGACCCCCCATTACAGCAGACCCCCATTACAGACCCCTCTATTACAGACCCCCCAATACAGATCACCCAATACAGACCCCCCATTACAGACCCCTCCATTACAGACCCCCCATTACAGACCCCCACACATTTTTGGGGGGGTTTGGGGTTCCTCTTAACATTCATACTAGACCCAAAGGGCCTGATAATGGACTGTGGGGGAATCCCATGCAATTTTTCAATGACTTTTATGTGTATTGCCGGGACCGACCATTAATTATAGCCGCAAGCACTTTTATATTACTTTTTTACCTTTAGAAATGTCATTTTGTGTAGGAACAGTTGTAAACACGGGAAACATGCGCCACTTGACAGGCATACTACAGACACTCCCCAGGTACGACATTTAAAGGAATATTTCACTTTTATTGTTTTACTTTAAGCATTATTAAAATCATTTTTTTTTTACTTTTTTATGCATTGATACATGTCCCCTGGGGCAGGACCCAGGTCCCCAAACACTTTTTATGACAATAACTAGACATGTGCAATTCGTTTCGTTTTTTTCGTTTTTTTCGTTTTTTTTCGTTATTCTCGTTCGTTCGTTTTCGTACGAATGAACGAATCGTTCAAATCGTACGAATACGAATAACGAATCGTAACGAATCGTTCGAATCGTTCGAATCCGAATAACGAATCAATCGAATCCAAAAAACAACGAAAATCCGAAAAAAACTAATTAGAAACAACGAATGTACTAATGAAGAAAATCCAAAAAACGAACGAAAACGAACGAAAAAATGTGTAACTTTTTTTTTGTTGAATTGGTCATTTTCCGTGTCCCTTACAATGGTGCTGCTAAACGTGCTTCGAATGGATTGAACAAAAAAATTAGTAAATTCGTAACTTTTTTTTCGATTCGTAACTTTTTTTTTCGATTCGTAACTTTTTTTTCGATTCGTAACGTTTTTTTTTTTTTTTTTTTTTTCGATTTGTAATTTTCCGTGTCTCTATTGAACCAAAAAATTCGTACATTCGTAACTTTTTTTTCGATTCGTAACTTTTTTTTTTTCGATTCGTAACTTTTTTTTCGATTCGTAACTTTTTTTTTTTTTTTTTTCGATTTGTAATTTTCTGTGTCTCTATTGAACAAAAAAATTTGTAACTTTTTTTTCGATTCGTAACTTTTTTTTTTCGATTCGTAACTTTTTTTTTCGATTCGTAAATTATTAAAATGTAATAATAGCATACACATTACATCAAATTATGAATTATGCTCCGATTACGAATCTACGAATGTTACAAATGTACGAATAAATACGAATGTGTCCGAAAATTCAACTAACGAAAAAACGAATCAACGAAAAAATAACTCTTACGAATGTACGAATCGTTACGAATACGAACAACGACGACTTACGAATGTACGAATCGTTACGAATCCGAACAACGACGACTTACGAATGTACGAATCGTTACGAATTGACGGAAACGAAAAAAACGAAACGAAAAAAAACAAATTTTTTTCGGAAACGAAAAAAACGAAACGAAAATAAACGAATTTTTGGGTTGTGCACATGTCTAACAATAACTTGCATATAAGCCTTTAAAATTTGCACTTTTGATTATTCATGTTTGTGTCCGATAGACTTTAACGGTGTTCACGTGTTCGAACAAATTTTTTGCATGTTCTGCTGCGAACCAAACAGGAGGGTGTTCGGCTCATCCCTATTCATGTGTTAGAATGGCCCAGCCAAAGTCCAGACCAAAATCCAATTGAAAGTCTGTGGCAATACTTGACAATTGCTGTTCACAGATGCTGTCCATTCAATCTGATGGAGCTTGAGTTATTTTGCAAAGAAGAATGAGCAAAAATGTCACTCTCTAGATGCAAAGCTGGTAGAGACATGACCAAAAAGACTTGCAGGTGTAATTTCAGCGAAAGGTGGTTCTGCAAAGTATTGACTAAGGGGGGCTGAATACAAATGCATGCCACACTTCACATTTTTTTTTTTTATTTGAAAACCATTTATCATTTTCCTTCCACTTCAAAATTATGTGTTGGTCTATCACATAAAATCCCAATAAAATGCATTTACGTTTTTGTGAAACATTTTAAGGGGTATGAAAATATTCAAGGCACTGCATATACATATACACACAAAAATACATAAATATTTTTTATTAGGCCACACATCACTCTCATTTCATTTGAATAAACATGATTTCATATTTTACATTTGGATTCCAAAGGTGCTTTCATTGGTTGCTATAGAAAATGCTGGGAAAATTGTATGACACCTGCTTGAATGAAATAAAGAAGCTATTTGTACAGTAAAATTTTTTGTCAGGTATCAAATGTAAAAAGAGATTAAGAAAAAACATGATGTAGTTCTTCTTTAGCAAGTATCAGCTGGACACAGCAGAAAAATGTAAGTAGATATACGTAGAGCATTAGACGCATATTTGTGATGCAGTTAATGAATGTTCTGTTAGCAAGGATGACACTGTGTCACCATACAGCCAAAAATACCTTACAAGACATTTATGGTAAAGCCTGTACATTGTTACGTCAATCATAGTTGGCTAATCACAGCACTTACATTCACATAAAGTAAAGTAATACCAAGACAGGAACAAACTACAGCTATGCAAAACGTATATATGTAAAAATGTGAACACTTCTGAAATCACTGCACTCAGGAACACATTGAGAAAACAAAATGCACAATGATGTCAACAAATCTGTTGAGTGTCATAGTGGAAGAAAAGTAGGAAAGTACTTAATGTGTTTGTTTAAGTAATGTGTTATTTTTATAATAACAGATGCTTCAGTTTTATATCCAAACAGAAACCCTGTTAGGTAAGCTATAAGCTTACATCAATCACTAAGTTCAAGTGTCATGATGACAGTTCAGCTGCTTACCAAAGTTTAGATTGAAGTTAACTTAAAGACTATAATATTTATTTTCAAACTTAGAAGTGTTGGGGCATAGGTCAAACTGCCAACACAATGATCACTTGCCAGACAGCTTATTTTCTCTATAAACATGATGTCATCAAAGCACTCCATGTGAACATGGATACTGCTGAAAAGGCTGTTATATACTGTAGTTACCCTGCAGGGTGCAATAATGATTTATTTTGGATGTCTGTGAAAAATCAAAAACATATAAGATTACATATGAGAACACAGCACACTTCTTAATTAATAGGAATGTATATTTTTATGCTTTTTTTAGATGTGTATGTAGAAAAGTTTTTTGTCATTTGGCAATGGTAAAAGAACTACTCTCCTTGGTGTCAAACAAATATTCCCACATTGCACATTCAGGGTAAAGTGATAGTGCCTTCTAATAGGCTACCCCTGACCTCATGCCCTCAGTAAGGGATATTCCTCAGTCAGTTCTTACTACTGCCACCCTGTTCTGAAGGAGCCTTTTGTGGCAAAGGTCAATGCTTTCTGGTAATGGGAGGCAGCATATAACCTACCCCATGTGGGAAGACTTTGGTGCGCGGTACAGGATAGGCTGTAAAGTCATCCACCCTAGTAGGCTTTAACACTTTCCAAAACCAGAACATAACAGGGTGGACTGCTGCAGCTGGTGATACGGGGTGAGAGGCAAATGAGCGTGGATTGCAAGTACCACTGCTGTGGGGGTGGGGATCTTCAAAGTGACCCTTGACAGTACCTATGCATGTTGGCAGACTTGAGAAGGTCATCATGTTTGGTAATAAATTATGCTACCGGCAAAAAATAAAATATCTTGGATCGTGCTCCAATAGAAAAAAACTGGCTAGCATTTTAAGAAAACAAACAGGCTGGATTTGACAAACATTGGGACTACTAGGTTACTACAGTCAGCTATCTAAATGAGGCAACACAGAGTCTGTGGGGGGCTTGAGCATCCAATTCCTCTCTTCTCTACCGAGCATTTCCTGCATACCCTACCCTTCCCTCTTCTACCATTTCCTTTTTATGCAGCCCCTCCCTCTTCTTCCTCTTTCCTTCTCTATTTCTATTGAAATATCATGTGCAGGTCAGGTTGATCAAAATTATTTATGCTGGTATTTGGTATATACAGTATTTCACAAAAGTGAGTACACCCCTCACATTTTTGTAAATAATTTATTATATATTTTTCATGTGACAAGACTGAAGAAATTACACTTTGCTACAATGTAAAGTAATGAGTCTACAGCTTGTATAACAGTGTACATGTACATCTGTCCCTCAAAGTAACTCAACACACAGCCATTAATTTCTAAACCGCTGGCAACAAAAGTGAGTACACCCCTAAGTGAAAATGTCCAAATTGGGCCCAGATAGCCATTTTCCCTCCCTGGTGTCTTGTCACTCATTATTGTTACAAGGTCTCAGGTGTGAATGGGGAGCAGGTGTGTTCAATTTGGTGTTATTGCTCTCACTCTCTCACACTGGTCACTGGAAGCTCAACGTGGCACCTCATGGCAAAGAACTCTCTGAGGATCTGAAAAAAAATATTGTTGCTCTACATAAAGATGGCCTAGGCCAGTGATGGTGAACCTTGGCACCCCAGATGTTTTGGAACTACATTTCCCATGATGCTCAACAACACTGCAGAGTGCATGAGCATCATGGGAAATGTAGTTCCAAAACATCTGGGGTGCCAAGGTTTGCCATCACTGGCCTAGGCTATAAGAAGGTTGCCAAGACCCTGAAACTGAGCTGCAGCACGGTGGCCAAGACCATACATCGGTTTAACAGGACAGGCTCCACTCAGAATAGGCATTGCCATGGTCGACCAAAGAAGTTGAGTGAACATGCTAAACCCTAAACCTAAACCCTAGCCAAGACTCTGAAACTGAGCTGCAGCATGGTGGGCAAGACCATACCGCGGTTTAACAGGACAGGTTCCACTCAGAACAGGCCTCACCATGGTCTACCAAAGAAGTTGAGTGCATGTGCTCAGCGTCATATCCAGAGGTTGTCTTTGGGAAATAGACGTATGAGTGCTGCCAGCATTGCTGCAGAGGTTGAAGGGGTGGGGGGGGGGGGTCAACCTGTCAGTGCTCAGACCATACACCGAACAATGCATCGAATTGGTCTGCATGGCTGTCTTCCCAGTAAGAAGCCTCTTCTAAAGATGATGCATAAGAAAGCCTGCAAACAGTTTGCTGAAGACAAGCAGACTAAGGACATGGATTACTAGAACCATGTCCTGTAGTCTGATGAGTCTCAAGATAAACCTATTTGGTTCAGATGGTGTCAAGCATGTGTGGTGGCAACCAGGTGAGGAGTACAAAGACAAGTGTGTCTTGCCTACATTCAAGCATGGTGGTGGGAGTGTCCTGGTCTGGGACTGCATGAGTGCTGCCGGCACTGGGGAGCTACAGTTTATTGAGGGAACCATGTGTAAAGGTACACGTCTTTCTTCTTGTATTCTAAGTGCCTAGGCCAGGGATGGTAGGAGCGGAGATCCCAGTTCACCGGTGGTTAACACACACACACATACACGGGTTTGTAAGTGGAAGTGGTTACAAAATTTAATAGACAATACGTTCCTCTTTTATGGGAAATGCAGAGGGAGGGGACAACTCTCCCAAGAACCAATCAGACATATACACATATGCATACATTAACATCTTCTTGTCACGTGACAGTCTTCAGTTGAAATATGGAATATGGGGCAAAGGTCAGTCATGTGCTGGTGGTTAGCTTGCAACAGGAAATATAAGGCAAAGTTTAGAGTATGACAGTTAGTTCACACCTGCTGATTTGACCACAAGAACTCCTGAGTCACTGCTAACTAGTTTCATATCCTCTGGTGAAGTACAGAGTTAGAAACCACATAACAGCTGCGTCCTGATTTCAACATACTGGTCAAAACCGTTTTTCTGCAGAATATACTTACAACAGTTTTGTTCAAAAGCTGAAAGTTAAGCATATTCATTTCAACCCCTATCAAAATGGTATATCATTATAAGTAGCCCCCTTATAATCCTCTCTTTGATCATTCTGATTCAACATAATGATCATCCTTTATCCTTGTAACGTTGGTAAGTATTAATGGGGGCGTGCCATTTAGGAGTGAGGTAAAATTTAAAGGTATGGCCATTAAAGGAACTCTGGCAGTACTGGGATGTAGTTTACTGCATATCCAGCACTTTTCAAAACCTGATTTTTGGGCATAGCTATATTTAAATTTCAACAACAACATTTTATCAGAAAACTCTTGGGGGGGTTCACTTCTTCTATGTCTTACTATAGGAGTGTTATTTGACTTGGGAATCCCACATATCCCTTTTAGTGGTCCCAAATCCTCTGGGTGGTATATACAGTTAGCTATCAGCCAAGTAGGTAAGAATACTACCAAAATTAAACAGCACCAGAGGCATAAGGTCTTCCCTGTTGCTGATGTTGAAAACATTATATATATATATATCTAATGTCCTCAAAATTCACTATTCTTCTTCTTCTTCTTCTTCACTTGTCCTGATGATGGAAAGATTCTGTTTAGTTTCCAGGTAAAATCATCGTGTCCTCCAGGGAGATTTGTCCCATGCCTTCCTGAATATCTTGTAGATTTTGTTGTTGTCTTGAAGGGAGTGTATCCTCGGTTACTGTTAGGGGGTCTGGAGTTAAGGGGAGCTGGGGACACTTCTTCAGTCGGCTGGCGTGGATCCAGGTGTTGCCTAGGTCCGTCAGTACCGCGGTCCTGGATACCTTTTCCACCTTCCACGGTCCGGAGTAGATTGGTCCAATTCTTTTCCTGTGAGCCAGCTGCTTAATCAGTACTTTGTCCCCTGGGATGAAGGGGTGGGTTGGTTCTGTTGAAAGAGGAAAAAAGGTGACAGAAACTTGTTCATTTATTTCATGAAGCATACTTACGGGGTAAGGGGGTTGGCTTAGGGGGTGGGGGGGTAAGGTGGGTGGGTGTTTTATGGTGGGTTTGGTAGGTGGGGTTAGGGTTAAGGGGGTTAGGGGTGGTAAAGTTTAGGTGGTTAAGTGGGGGTGGTGGGGTGGTAGGGTAATAGGGGGGTAAGGTATTTTTTGGTGGGTGTTTGGGGTTAAGGTGGGGACATTAGGGGGGGGTAAGGTTTGTTGGGTGGTGTGGAGGGGGTATGAAGGGGTAAAGGGTTAGTAATAGGGGGGGGGGGTATATGGTAGGGGTAGGGAGGTGGGGTTGGGGTTTTAGGGGGTTTATAAGGGGGGGGGTTTAATGTTTTATGGTGGGGTGGGGGGTTATGGGGTAAGGTGAGGTGGTGTTTGGGGTTAGGGGGTGTGTTTATATCAGGGTGGTGGGTTTGGGGTTTAAGGGTTAGGTGGGTTAAGGTGGGGTTGGGGGGGGGGGTGGGGGGGTGGTAACCCAGGGTCGGGGTATGGGGTAATGGTAAGGGGGGAAGTGGTTTAAGGGTGTTGGTTGGGTGGGGTGGGGGGGTAAAGGTAGGTAAGGGGGGGTGGGTTGGGGTGGGGTTGTGGTGGGGTTGGGGTAAGGGTGGGTTGGGGGGTAAGGGTAAGGGGGGGCAAGGGGGGTTGTCCAGACTTTTGGTTTGGTGGTTTAAGGTGGTGGGTGTAGTTTAGGTATTATGGTAATAGGTTGAGGGTAAGGTTAGGGGGTTTGGGGGTGGTTATTGGTAGGGTTAAGGGGTTTAGGGGGTGGTTGGGGTGTAGTGGTTTTATGGTGGTAAATTCTTAAGGGGTGTTGGTTGGTAGGGGTGGTTTTGGGTGGGTGGGGGGTGGTTGTGGTTTAAGGTGGTGGTTGGGGGGGGTAGGTAAGGGGGTTGTAAATTTTGGTTTTAGGGGTGTGGGGTTGGGGGTAGGGGGTTGGTCGGTTGGTAATAGAGTTTTTGGGGGGGGGTGTGTTGGGGGTGGTAGGTAAGGTGAGGTAAGGGGGGGTGGGGTTAGGGGGTCAAGGGTGGGGGGGGGTGGGGGGGGTATTGTTAATGGTTTTTGGGTGGTGGGGTTGGGTATGGTTAGGGTGGTAAGGTAAGGTGGTGTAAGGTTTTTAGGTAGGGGGGTTAAGGTAAGGTGGAAGGTGGGGTGGATATAGGTGGGTAGGGGGTGCGCGTGGGTGGGGGTTTTGGTGGTTGGGTAGGTAGGGGTTTTAATGGGTGGTTAATAAGGGGGGGGTGGGTAGGTGGGGTGGGGGGTGGGGTTGGGGGTTAGTTGGGGGGGTGGGGGGTAGGGTAGGGTTGGTAATGGTTAAGGGGGGTTAAGGTAGGGGTTGGGGTGGGGGGGTGGTAATGGGGGCGGGGTGGTGGTTGTGGGGGTGTAGGGGGGTGGTGGTTTGTAAGGTAAGGTGGGGGGGGGGTGGGTTGGTGGTGGTTATTGTGGGTGGGTGTGGGTTTTAGGGTGGGTGGGTGGTAAGGGGTTTTTTGCTGTTTTCACGTACACTTCCTGTTGGGAATAAACGTTAATGTCAGAATTTGGGTCTAATGGGGGTAATTCTATATTTGCAGGGATTCCCATTAGAATTTCAAAAGGGGACAATCCTGTCCTAGAATGGGGGGTGGTTCTTATCTGAAAAAGGACAGAAGGTAAGTGTTCCAACCAACCTTTTAGAGTACCTCCTGTAGCCTTTTTTAATTTGTCTTTGATGTTCCTGTTCATTCTCTCTACTACTCCTGCACTCTGGGGATGATAGGGAATATGTAGTTTCCATTGCATCCCCAGAGATTTGGCTACAACTTGGGTCACTGAGGAACTAAATGCGGGTCCTCTGTCGGACCATATGGTTGTGGGTATCCCGAACCTACAGATCCAATAATTTAACAAGCATCTCGCTGCTATATTTGCGGTTTCTCCGGTACAGGGAATTGCCTCAACCCAAGCTGACCATTTGTCAACGATTACGCAGAGGCACCTCAAGTTTCCCTTTTGCTTTGGTAGGTGTGTGAAGTCTATTTGTAAATCTGTTAATGGTCCCAAGGGTGGAGGTAGATGGCCATGTAGGCCATGTCTTTTTCCTTGAACATTGTTCTGGGCACAAGTTAAGCAGCTACTAGTTAGAAGCTTAGTTTGTTTTTGTAAATTATTTGTGCAAAAAAGATTTTGAATATATATTTACAAGAGGGGCGGGTCCTATGTGTCCTGGGCCATGGAGGTAGGATAAAATTAGGATACAATTAGCTTCAGGTATACCCAGGATCTTCCCCTCTTTTGTCCAAAGACCTTCAGAGTCTTTGGTCAAACCTTCATTTGCCCAGAAATGGACATCTGTATCTGTGGCCATTGACTGCATTTGGGCCACAACAGTTTTGAAATCAGGGGATGAGAAGTGCTCTTTAAAGAAGATTGTGGTAGGGGCTGGTGAATTGGGTGAACTGGCAGCAGCCTTTTTTGCTTCTCTGTCTGCGAAAGCATTTCCTTTTGATACTATACTATTGTCTGATGAGTGGGCTTTTACTTTTATAACAGCAACCTTTTTAGGGAGCAGAATTGCTTGCAGTAGATTAAGGATCTGCTCTGAATTAGCTATCTGTTTGTTGTCTGCTGTTTTAAATCCTCTATTGGCCCATATCACACCAAAATCATGTACCACTCCAAATGCATATCTGCTGTCTGTATAAATGTTGACTTCCTTGTTTGTGAACAGAATACAGGCTCTGGTCAGAGCTTCTAGTTCTGCTACTTGGGCAGAAACAGGGGGCAATGGTTTTGCCTCTAGTACTGTATGTGGCAGCTGAACTACAGCATAGCCAGTTAAAAATGTAGAGTCAGAGGGACGGGAACAACTACCATCTACAAAAACATTTTCGGCATTTATAATTGGAATGTCAGAAAGATCAGGTCTTGGTGAAGTGACTTGTTCCACTTTTTCTACACAATTATGTGTGTGATCAGGTTCGTGTGGTAAACGTAACATGGAATGTAGTAAACGTACAACTGGATTGCTATTCGGAACATATTTAAGTACCAAGTTGTCAGTATTTAACAAAGTGATCTCGTATCCACTGAGTCTTTGGGAAGTCATGTGTTGTGTATTCATATTCTGTATGAGGTGGGTAACTGAATGAGTGGTGTACAGTGTCATTTTGTGTCCCAATACTATTTTGTTGGCATCCTGTGCAGACATGGCACAGGCAGCGACATTCTGAAGACAGGACGGCATGCCCTGGACTTGGATAGGGAGTTTTCTAGATAAATATGACACTGGGCGATACCCCGAGCCATGAGATTGTGCAAGTACTGCAGCAAAAGATTTTCCTGAAACTACACAGTACAACTGGAAGGCTTTACCATAATCTACCAATCCCAGGGCGGGGGCGGTGGACAAACTCTTAATAAGAGCATTAAAAGCATTTTTTCTGTCTTCTGTCCAGTCTATCAATTTAGGGGCGTTTGACCCGGCAGCCTCTCGTAGGATACTATCATAATGAGAACAGTCAGGAATCCACTGGCGGCAATATACAATTGCGCCCAGAAATGACAACAAAGCTGCTTTGTCTTTTGGAGGACTGAGAGCTTGTAAGGCTGCGGCACGTTTGGGGGACACTAGCCTGGTTCCCTTGTCCAGAATACATCCTAGGTATTCTACTTGTGGTAGACACCACTGTATTTTTTTCCTTGAGGCTAGGTGGCCGGCTTCGGCCAGATGTTCTAACAGTAATGTTGAATCGACCGCACAATCTTCAGCAGAACGACTGCACAAGAGCAAGTCGTCCACATACTGTATTAGTACCGACCCATGCTCGGAAGTCCAAGACTTGACGGTCTCGTTGAGTACCATGGAGAAGGCGGCGGGGCTGTCTACATACCCTTGCGGTAAACGCGACCAAGTTAACTGGCCCGCGCCGGCCCATGAGAAGGCAAATATAGGCTGAGCCTCTTCGGCAATAGGAATGCTAAAAAATGCGTTTGCCAAATCAATCACTGTGTAGCATAGGGAATCTGCAGGTATGCATGAAAAAATGAATGTTATATCAGATACCAAGGGCGGGAGGGGTAGTACTTGTTTATTAACTGCCCTTAGATCTTGGACTAGCCTCCATTCGCCACTGGTCTTTTTTACGGGGTAAATGGGCGTGTTCCAGGGGCTGATTACTGGTTTCAAAATGCCTAAGCGTATGTATTCTTCAATCTGTGGTGCAATTCCATTGGTTTTCTCTGGGGGCAAGGGATACTGTTTGTGGTATTGTGGCTGTGCATCTGGACGTAATTGGGGAGTGTAGGGTGTGCAGTTGATAAATCCTACGCTACCTTTGTTTTCTGCCCAGATCTTGTGAGTCTCTAAAGTGGCGGGCAGTAACATAAAGAATCCTTTATGTGTGTGTCGTTTAGGACCAGTCAGGTCACAGAAAGGGGAACTTGCAGTTAGTGACCCTTCTTTGTCAAATTTAATAGTGATATTTAGACTGGACAACAGGTCCCTTCCCATAAGGGATACAGGACAGGAGGCCAACACAGCAAAAGACTGATCGCACAAATGTTGCCCCTCGGGAGTGGTTACAGGTAATGGTGGAGTGATGGGATGGGTAACAGGGGTCCCATTTATACCAATAGAGTTTCCTTGCGAGGACATGAGGTTCTAGTGAGGGATATAATTGAGGCGAGGACCACGTTCTCCTGAGTCCATTTTTACAGTGACATAAGGTGGAGGGGGTTCAAAGGTAGGGGCGGATACATTTGTTTTAACTGCAGGAGTCTTTTTAGCATATTTCTTTCTATAATCTTTTAAACATTTGCTCCATGAGTGATAACAATCTTTCATGTATTGAGGGTCATTAGATTTACCCGGGGGGTAGGAATGCTTATGCGTCTGACAAATTTTGCTAACTTTCTTCCAATCTTCCTCTGAACAAGGACCTTGTGGTCCCGGATCATGAATACCTAACTGGTGGCATCTTTCCTGGACTTGAGCCCAGAAAGGTTCCACCTGTGGTCCAGGTAGATTGTTTTTAATATATTCATACGGGCATGGGATCCCTATGTCTGATCCTGGGGTGGCCGCAGAATTCCCCATCTAACAAAGTGGGCAGGGTATGCCTAGTATGTGGGCACAAGTGATAACAACCCGTTTGGGTAATCACTGCTTGGTCCGTCAAATCAGATGGACTAATGGGACTGTGAAGGTTTACCCTTAGTACTCGATTTATGGTTCCTTTCTTTGTGGCGGGATATATTCCTCTTACCCCTAATCTACAAGAATAGCCCCCTGGTCTATTGGTTAATAGAACCCACCTATTTTCTATTTTAAAAAAAACAGTAATCCTATAGTACAATGTGGACAAGGTGGAACTATATCACTACAATCAGGTTCTTCGTATTCCGAAGTCATTAAACTCTTATACTTTATACAACATACAATTCTTTAAAATTTTTAGGTACTTACGCTGTTCTGTGGAAAAAGAAGTCTCACATATACATATATATATATATCTTAAACAAAACTTTATACTTATTTCTATAGGTCTTATACTGTAAATCTTATGAACAGAATTATTTTAAATGATCATTATAAAACCATACATTTGTTCAATTTTATAGTGCACTTTTTGTTTCTCAAAAAACTTAATGGGCGTCCGCTCAACCAAGCCTTTTATCACGGGCGTAATCTGCTACTTAATAAAAGAAGGAAAAAGCAGCGCCCAAACGTGAAAAAAAGCTGCTAACACACCAATATGACAAAATTGCAAAAAGTATAAATGAGTAACAGTGTAGCGCTAAAAATGTCTCTGTACAGCAATGGTTGTGGACTGGAAAGGTCGGCAACCACTAATTTACTGTTCAGACTGTTGTTTTAAAAAACAAAATTAAGGTCAAATAAGTGGTGGACATCAGATCCCCTGGCCGAATGAGGGTGTGATGAATCACCAGATTAGATAGACCGAAAGTGTGGATACACTACCCAGTGGTCCACACTCACCTTAAGTGGGTGTTTTAGTGCAAATGTGAATAGTACAACTCAATGCCTAAAATCATATCAATAATAAAGAAGCCAATATACATGACCCTGAAGCCATAAGATTATGCAATCAAACAAACAATCAGTGAGAATATAATAAAGTGCCAATATCTGTGATACTAAAAACTGTGATATGTAGAAAGTGCTACAAAGACAGAAGGACTGAGATGAATAAGAATGTCAAGATGAGATATGTGTCATCAGGATACTTAGTGAACTGGCCACTGAACTAGCAAGGCAAACAGGCGAATAGAAATACATCACAGTATAAATCAGTAGCACATGATAAAGAAGGTAATTTCTGAAAACATCTCTATAAGCAGTCCTGTTATTAATAATTAATAAACGGACAAAGTCGCCAAACTATATTTCAAGTAGGGGAACTACTTCATAGAGTCCAGATAACACAAGGTAGGATGATGTTGATAACACAGTTCAGATGCAAAACCAAAACAGTAATGGTGATATGGTTCAGATGTTGAATCCTCTCAAACAAGGGCAACAGTGCAACCAGAAGAGTGATTTCATAAGCGCTTACCATGTGCGGTGGACCAACTCACCGGAAGTGAGAGGTCGGAAACAGCTTGTATGGCTACCTCCAGGTACCAAAAATGTGGAATAGATTGGGAGTTGGACGCATAGACTGGAGCGTCTCGAGATCCTTAGCGAATACTCACCGACCGAATAGATGTTTACTGGATCACTTTGGTTAGATCAGTGCTCATCGGTCAGACTTGCCGTAGGTAAAGAGAAAAAAAACAGAAGAGGGACTCCTCATCGTGTAAAACCCAAATGCAAGGGTTCACTTTATTATAAAAGAGAACATGCATCCAACATAAAAGCAAATAAAATGGAGCTGTTCTACTAAATTGGAATAAAAAACGCAGTAGGAAGTAATGCTTGGAGACCCGACGCGTTTCGTCTAAAAAGACTTCTGCTGGTCTTTTTAGACGAAACAGAAGTCTTTTTAGACGAAACGCGTCGGGTCTCCAAGCATTACTTCCTACTGCGTTTTTTATTCCAATTTAGTAGAACAGCTCCATTTTATTTGCTTTTATGTTGGATGCATGTTCTCTTTTATAATAAAGTGAACCCTTGCATTTGGGTTTTACACGATGAGGAGTCCCTCTTCTGTTTTTTTTCTCTTTACCTACGGCAAGTCTGACCGATGAGCACTGATCTAACCAAAGTGATCCAGTAAACATCTATTCGGTCGGTGAGTATTCGCTAAGGATCTCGAGACGCTCCAGTCTATGCGTCCAACTCCCAATCTATTCCACATTTTTGGTACCTGGAGGTAGCCATACAAGCTGTTTCCGACCTCTCACTTCCGGTGAGTTGGTCCACCGCACATGGTAAGCGCTTATGAAATCACTCTTCTGGTTGCACTGTTGCCCTTGTTTGAGAGGATTCAACATCTGAACCATATCACCATTACTGTTTTGGTTTTGCATCTGAACTGTGTTATCAACATCATCCTACCTTGTGTTATCTGGACTCTATGAAGTAGTTCCCCTACTTGAAATATAGTTTGGCGACTTTGTCCGTTTATTAATTATTAATAACAGGACTGCTTATAGAGATGTTTTCAGAAATTACCTTCTTTATCATGTGCTACTGATTTATACTGTGATGTATTTCTATTCGCCTGTTTGCCTTGCTAGTTCAGTGGCCAGTTCACTAAGTATCCTGATGACACATATCTCATCTTGACATTCTTATTCATCTCAGTCCTTCTGTCTTTGTAGCACTTTCTACATATCACAGTTTTTAGTATCACAGATATTGGCACTTTATTATATTCTCACTGATTGTTTGTTTGATTGCATAATCTTATGGCTTCAGGGTCATGTATATTGGCTTCTTTATTATTGATATGATTTTAGGCATTGAGTTGTACTATTCACATTTGCACTAAAACACCCACTTAAGGTGAGTGTGGACCACTGGGTAGTGTATCCACACTTTCGGTCTATCTAATCTGGTGATTCATCACACCCTCATTCGGCCAGGGGATCTGATGTCCACCACTTATTTGACCTTAATTTTGTTTTTTAAAACAACAGTCTGAACAGTAAATTAGTGGTTGCCGACCTTTCCAGTCCACAACCATTGCTGTACAGAGACATTTTTAGCGCTACACTGTTACTCATTTGTAATCTGCTACTTCCCGGTGATTAAAATAATAATCTCTTTTACAATAGTTTTTTTATAGTCAGACCAACCTAGTCAGACTCTCTTTAAATACCCAAATAACCTACGTAACTACCTGCGTGTCCTTTTAACCTCCCGGGGGACCAGCCTAGTCCTCCGCGAAGGCACAACAACCTCTTTAAACTAAATTCGTGGCGATTATCTGGACAGCGTAAGCATTTACACCTATTCACCTTAAAGGGTAAAAAGGGCAAAATCACTTACCTGTCACAAGACATCCCACTTCTGAACACCAGTTGTAAAGGTACACGTCTTTCTTCTTGTATTCTAAGTGCCTAGGCCAGGGATGGTAGGAGCGGAGATCCCAGTTCACCGGTGGTTAACACACACACACATACACGGGTTTGTAAGTGGAAGTGGTTACAAAATTTAATAGACAATACGTTCCTCTTTTATGGGAAATGCAGAGGGAGGGGGCAACTCTCCCAAGAACCAATCAGACATATACACATATGCATACATTAACATCTTCTTGTCACGTGACAGTCTTCAGTTGAAATATGGAATATGGGGCAAAGGTCAGTCATGTGCTGGTGGTTAGCTTGCAACAGGAAATATAAGGCAAAGTTTAGAGTATGACAGTTAGTTCACACCTGCTGATTTGACCACAAGAACTCCTGAGTCACTGCTAACTAGTTTCATATCCTCTGGTGAAGTACAGAGTTAGAAACCACATAACAGCTGCGTCCTGATTTCAACATACTGGTCAAAACCGTTTTTCTGCAGAATATACTTACAACAGTTTTGTTCAAAAGCTGAAAGTTAAGCATATTCATTTCAACCCCTATCAAAATGGTATATCATTATAAGTAGCCCCCTTATACCATGAATGCCAACATATACTGTGACATACTGAAGCAGAGCATGATCCCCTCCCTTCAGAGACTGGGCTGCAGGGCAGTATTCCAACATAACAACCTCAAACACACCTCCAAGACCACCACTGCCTTGCTAAAGAAGCTGAGGATAAAGGTGATGGACTGGCCAAGCATGTCTTCAGACCTAAACCCTACTGAGCATCAGTGGGGCATCCTGAAATGGAAGGTGGAGGAGCGCAAGGTCTCTAACATCCACCAGCTCTGTGATGTCGTCATGGAGGAGTGGAAGAGGACTCCAGTGGCATCCTGTGAAGCTCTGGTGAACTCCATGCCCAAGAGGGTTAAGGCAGTGCTGAAAGAAAATGATGGCCACACAAAATATTGACACTTTGGGCCCAGTTTGGAAATTTTCACTTAGGGATGTACTCACTTTTGTTGCCAGCGGTTTAGACACTAATGGCTGTGTTAAGTTATTTTAAGGGGATTGCAAAATTACACTGTTATACAAGCTGTACACTCACTACTTTACATTGTAGTGTAATTTCTTCAGTGTTGTCACATGAACATGAAAAGATATAATTAAATATTTACAAAAATGGGAGGGGTGTACTCACTTTTGTGAGATACTATATACTGGTCCTCTACCTATTGAAAATTACACTATTGTCATGGTCTGGAGTCAGGCTCAGAGGCCAGTAGCTATAGCAGCAGAACAGGTATTCACACAGGTCACCCTGGCTGATGACACGGGTTCACCTGAGGTGCGGAGTCTAAGCACTAACCAGTATTCACCAGAGCTCCTGATGGTGGAGATGGGCTTTGCTGCGTGTTAATGCCAGGTCACGGTCCTCAGGATAGCCCCATCAGGAGGTGAGCAAGCCGGGCTGGTAGCAGATATAGCAGGTAGGGATCAAGCAAAAGCGTAGTCGAGAAACAAGCCAAAAGTCAGTAACAAATAGTTGCAGGTTGGGATTCAGCAGAAGCGTGGTCGAGGAACGAGACAGATGTCGGCAAAGTATGTTAGCAAAGATACAGTCGGCAGCAGGAGAAATAGGAGCAAGATATTGGCTGGTGAAGGCACAATATTCTGGCAACCAGGAAGTGCAGAGACATGGCTTAAATCAGGAAGTTCATGGGAGAAGCAAAGGGTTCAACGTTTAAGGCAAACAAGATTCAAGACAAGATCATTCAAGGAATTGTCTAAGGAACTATCCAATGAACTGTCCAAAGAACTGTCAACCATTCCAGGTGGCTCAGCAAGCAGAGTCACCACCAGACACACCAGACGTCCCAGGTTCAAGCCCAGGTCCTAACAACTATATTCATAATCGCCTTAACAAGCCCCCCAGAGGTGGTAGGCTGATGACATGTAGACTCACCTGTCATATGCTGGCATGTTTTTGTCTTTGTCTTGGCCTTATTCTTCACTCTCCATGAATGGTGATAATTGTAAACCATTGTTTCAGGGTGGCCAAAACTGTTGTACCAATGACATGGTTCTTGCTTGTAAATTGTTAAATATTTCTACTCTGGTCATGCTTCCAGTACCCAATACCTCTTCATCTAATGCCACGTACACACGTTCGGACTTTGTCCACCGGACTTTCGAGCGTGTGACTTGCCCACACACGGGCGGACAATCCGCGGGAAAAAGTCCGCAGGACTTTTGAAAATGAACGGACTTGCCCACACACGGAGCAGTCCGTTCATTTAGAACGTAACTGCAGGTAGACGGGGCTAGCGAAGGCAGTGAATGCCGCCGCGCTAGCCCCGTCACCTGGCATGGATTTAAAGGGAATCCCCACGCCGAAAAAACGGCGTGGGGGTCCCCCCAAATCCATCTCAGACCCTTATCCGAGCACGCAGCCCGGCAGGCCAGGAAAGGGGTGGGGACGAGCGATCGCCCCCCCCTCCTGAGCCATACCAGGCCGCGTGCCCTCAACATGGGGGGTGCCCTGGGGAAAGGGGTGCCGTGCGCCCCCCCACCCCAAAGCACCTTTTCCCCATGTTGATGAGGACAAGGGCCTCTTCCCGACAACCCTGGCCGTTGGTTGTCGGGGTCTGCGGGCTGGGGCTTATCGGAATCCAGGAGCCCCCTTTTATAAGGGGGCCCCCAGATCCCGGCCCCCCACCCTATGTGAATGAGTATGGGGTACGATGTACCCCTACCCATTCACCTAAGGTGTAAAATGTAAAGAAAAAAAACACACAATTTTGAAAAAATATTTTATTGCACTGCTCCGGGGGTCTTCTTCCATCTTGGGGGGTCTTCTCGCCGGACTCCTCCGCCATTTACCTAGCTCTTTTACCGAGCAGAGGAGGCCGGCTACCTTCTTCGTCGTCGACGCCGTCGTCTGGGGGTCTCGATCCGCCTTCGGGGGTCTCCTGGGGTCTTCCGGGGTCTCTTCTGTTCTTGCCGCGGTCGTCGTTTTCCGCGCCGCCGGCGCTGCCTTCTTCTTCTTCTTCTTCCGATGTTGACCCGTCGCTGTCTCTGGCCAGAATGCCAGAGCTGCGCTGTGCTGGGACTTATATAGGGACAAGGGGACAGGGTCACATGCTCATGTAACATGGTGACCCCGCCCCCCTGTGATGTCACAGTCCCAGCATCCTCCGGGACTGTGACATCACAAGGGGGCGGGGTCACCATGTGACATGAGCATGTGACCCTGTCCCCTTGTCCCTATATAAGTCCCAGCACAGCGCGGCTCTAGCATTCCGGCCAGAGACAGCGACGGGTCAACATCAGAAGAAGAAGGAAAACGACGACCGCGGCAAGAACAGAAGAGACCCCGGAAGACCCCCGAAGGCGGATCGAGACCCCCAGACGACGGCGTCGACGACAAAGAAGGTAGCTGGCCTCCTCTGCTCGGTAAAAGAGCTAGGTAAATGGCGGAGGAGTCCGGCGAGAAAACCCCCCAAGACTGAAGAAGACCCCCGGAGCAGTGCAATAAAATATTTTTTCAAAATTGTGTGTTTTTTTTCTTTACATTTTACACCTTAGGTGAATGGGTAGGGGTACATCGTACCCCATACTCATTCACATAGGGTGGGGGGCCGGGATCTGGGGGCCCCCTTATAAAAGGGGGCTCCCGGATTCCGATAAGCCCCCGCCCGCAGACCCCGACAACCAACGGCCAGGGTTGTCGGGAAGAGGCCCTTGTCCTCATCAACATGGGGACAAGGTGCTTTGGGGTGGGGGGGGCGCATGGCCCCCCTTTCCCCAGGCACCCCCCATGTTAAGGGCACGCGGCCTGGTATGGCTCAGGCCGGGGGGGGCGCTCGCTCGTCCCCACCCCTTTTCTGGCCTGCCGGGCTGCGTGCTCGGATAAGGGTCTGAGATGGATTTGGGGGGACGCCCACGCCGTTTTTTCAGTGTGGGGATTCCCTTTAAATCCATGGCAGGTGACGGGGCTAGCGCGGCGGCATTCACTGCCTTCACTAGCTCCGTCTACCTGAAGTCACGTGCTAAATGAACAGACTTTCCGATGAGCGGCAAGTCCGTTCATTTCAAAAGTCCGGCCGACTAGCCTACTAACGGCGGGATTGTCTGCCGGACTGCCAAGTCCAGCGGATCATTTTAAAACAAAACTTAAAACCTAGTCCGCCAGACTTTTGGCGCCAAAAAGTCCGCCGGCGACCACACACGAGGGGATTGTCCGGCGGACTCGAGTCCAGCAGACAATCCCGCGGGATAGTCCCTTCGTGTGTACGCGGTATAAGACTTACTACTGCTTGGGTGAGTCAGAGGGCCACAACCTTGGAGCTTGCAGGGTGCACTTGAGAGGATCAGGCAGTTTCTTGCCTCTGTCCTTTAAAGGACTCTCACCTTGAATAAGTGGGCATGCTGAGCTCTCCCTCACTGGTGCCAGAAGGTATCTGCCTGTCCACTTCTACTGTCTCACCAACCAAGATTCCTCAAAGCTCTCTGTGTCGCCTCTGAGGCTTAGGCCCCTTTTACACGGGACGGATCCGTATTGATCCGCCCCGTGAAGATCCGCTGCTCAGCGGGGATCGCTCAGCCGGCGGATGACAGCCAGTGGATGACAGCCGGCGGATGACAGGGCGGTCCCTGCATACTGTGCAGGGACCGCCCTGTCTGATCTCCGCTCTCCCCTATGGGGGATTGGATGAACACGGAACGTCTGTCCGTGTTCATCCGATCCGCTCTGCAGACGGATAGAAAAATAGGGTTTTCCTCCGTCTGCAGAATCGGACAATAGCGGAGGCGATCGATATCGGGTGTCAGCGGATGCTCATCAGCTGACACCCGCTATACCATAGGGATGCATGTATGTCTGTATTTCATCCAAAACGGATGGATGAAATACGGACATACTGTCCGCATGTGTGAAAGGGGCCTAACTCCACTACCTGCCCCAGCTGCTATAACCAAAACCTAATTAGCCAGTCTTCACCCTAGCATGGAAACACTCTTATTTGTGATATATATAATAACAAATTATATTAAGTTTCTACAACAAAGCATGATAATGTTATTTACAATTGAAGTAAAAGTTTTTTTTTAAAAAACTCTTGGTGTATTTTTTAACATAATGCTACAAAAAAATTACAAATCTAAACATCCTCATTTACCATGGTCTTAGTATAGCTGGTAGTAGTTGGTCAGACTAAACTGGACTTGTTCTGTAATGTTTTTTTCAGATTTTTGACAACCAGTATCTGCCTTGACACATTCCATGATGATTGGATAAGGATGACTGAATTACTCTGTGGATATACATTCTGAGTTATGTTCTTGACATTCATTTGAACTGAAAACATTACATATACACAAGCTCTGGTCTTTGTATGTGCAATAAAGTACAGGCTCCTTTGTTAAACTGGCAACCAGCCATATGATTTAATTGGGCGTAGTGGCTGCAGCATGGAAGGAACAAGGTACAGCTATGTATTTTTATTTATTTTTTAGGCATGCCTTGTATGCACCAAACAAAGAATTCTCAACTATAAATTGTAATGTTTTTACATAAATTTCTAGTTTCTATTGGAATTCATAAACACTGTCATGGGTGCTCTTTAGAATCCCCTTGCACCTCTACATCACAAATGTTGGGACTTGTGACAGATTATTGTACCTGTTGGGAACAGGTACATTCATTCTTCATAGGGGCCCCCCTTGACAAGCTACCATTTTCTATACTGAGGACATGGGGCCTTATATGGTTCAGGAGCCCAGAAGGGTCTGGTATACAATTTTAGGTGGATACCATGTTGTTTTTTCCATTATTTGTATGGGGCCACCCCCCTCCTCTGAAATTGATACCAGGCTCTCATCAAGGATAAGGGTCCGATATGGATTCTGGGTTCTGGGGGAGACCCCCTTGAATTTTTTTTTTTGTGTTTGTTTTTTTGCATCGAGTCTCTCTCAAAATTCATACCAGACCCTTATCCAAGCATTCAAGGTAGGTGGGTGAGCAGCCCCACTCTTGAACCATACCAGGCCACTCGCTCTGATGATAAATAAACAAAGCAAAACAATAAAAACACCTGGATAAGGGTCTGGTATGGATTTCATGAGGGATCCCATGCATAACAACAAAAAATAAAAGCAGCCCCCTCCCCCCTACATAGAATTCCTGCCAGCACCTTATCATTTCTAAGGGTCTGATATGTATTTTGAGGTGTAGGGTGCCCCTACAAATCCATACCAGACCCTTAGTGTCTCCTGAACCATTCCAATGGATGTAGCCATGTCTTACTCAAGAAAGAATGTACTGTATATACTAATCAATCCATCAGTGCAACTGATGCATGATAATCAAATGTCATTGAACACATTTATTAACCACCAAGACAGGAAAACATTGAAACTTGTTTCCAACATATTACAAATTGGCCTTGAAAGGAGCCAGAAAAAAACAACAACAAAAAAACAAAACAAGATTTGGCTACTAGATTTAGACTTCAGTGGGGTGGACGTGCTTTGTTTGGGTTTTTGAATTTCTGGCTGGGTTTGCTGATCATCCAGTGAACTGAACCCAGGCCTTTTTACTGATCACTAATAATATATCATGGCTGCCAACAGTCCGATTTTCCCAGGAAATTGGTTTTGTCCAGTTATATCACCAGAGCCACCGATAGAGGTCCTGGGCCTGCACTGGTGACTTTGTCTCCACCGCCATTTTACAGAAGACCAGCTCTCGTGGAGAAGAAACAAGAGGTGGAGCCTGGATGGCAATGAAAGCGGCTGCCAATAGAAAGGGAGCTGCCGACAACCTCCTGCCGGTCCGTGACCTGTTGTAGGCCAGGCCGCGGGGCAGGGGGTTGGTGGCAGCTCCATTTCTATTGGCAGCCACTTTCATTGCCACACAGACTCTGCCTCTTGTTTCTTCCCTTCAGCCTCCACGAGAGCTGGTCTTCTCTGAATGGCATGAATGGCACGGAGGCCAAATCACTGATAGAGCAGCATGGGGGTGACGTCTTATAATGAATCTGGTGACAAGCTGCATCTGGTAACAAGTGAGCACTGCATCTGTGGTGACAAGGGAGCGCTGCATCTGTGGTAACAGGTGAGCACTGCATCTGTGGTGATAAGTGACAAGCTGCATCTGTGGTGACAAGTGACACAAACTGCATCTGGTGACAAGTGAGCCAAGCTACATCTGGTGACAAGCTGCATCTGGTGACAAGTGAGCACTGCATCTGGTGACAGGCGATGGTGACAAGTGACACGCTGAGTCTGGTGGCAGGCAACCTTGGCAAGTGACACACTGCATCTTGTGGCAGGCGACAGTGGCAAGTGACAACTCAGGTGTCCCACTGATTCTGCATTATGGTGAGTTGAACTATTTCAATTTATATTACAATGTAATAATAGAAATAATGCACGTCAATCATCCTGACACCATATCAACCATGGTGCCGTGATGATTGAATCGCTAACACCAGGTGTTTGGAGTATCTTTATCTGCTGATTGTTAAACTTTCTGGCAAACACATATTGCTATTGTGGTGTAGGATCTGGCCCTGCTGTCCTTCCATCCCTCTTTCTTTCCTTCTTTCTTTCCTTCCTTCTCTCTCCTTCTCTCCCTCTCTCTTTCTCTCTCCCTCTCTTTCTCCCTCTATCCCTCTCTTCCTTCTCCCTCCATCCCTCTTTCATCTCAGACTCTAACCACACCCCATTTAAGCCACGCCCAGTGTTTAGTTTAAACCACGCACATTTTTTTAACTGTGGCACCTTCCCCCCACGCTACACCATGTCTAAAAATTTATAATTTTAATATTATAATAGAACTCCACCCACAGACAAAAAAGTGTCCCTATAATTTTTTTAAGAATGTTGGCAACTATGTTATATTAACAAAAATATATATAGCCTATACAATAAGGTAACTAGATTTTCAAAACTAATCTTGGGGCACTTTTACATACCACGTGCACTTTTAGTCACACCCACAAAACCACCCCCCCCCCCCTTTCTAGGCAAATATAAAAAATCATACCCCCATTTTAATTAATATTTAAACAGTATAAACAATATGTAAATGTGAACATTGCCTATAGGGGTAGTCTGCCTGGCTTTACGGTTGAAAAGTCAAAAGAGTGTGACAATACATGACTAAGGTTATGAAAGATTTGGGGCACCCAGGGATAGAAAACAGAAACATATTCTGCAGCAAGCTTGGTGTTCCATAGTGGATCGTGGGTATGGCAATATTGTGTGTAATGTTGGAGTGCCTTAAAGGGGAATGATTCACTTTATGCGGTACGCTGCACACATATGCTGTCTTTGGTGTACCCAAGGAAGGAAAAAATGCTTGGCATCAGTGTAATAAAAAAATGTCCCTGCATCAATGTCAGTGGAAACAAGAAATACAAAAAGTACAAAGGAGGGGGGGGGACTGTAGATGATGGGGATAGGCATTACAGACTGGGCAATGGCTGGTGCAGACAAGCATTACAAAGGGGGAAAGTTGATGGTGGGAACAGGCAATACAAAGGGGAAAGTTGATGGTGGGGATAAGCAGTACAGAGGAGGTAATAGTGGAGAAAAGGCAGAAAGAAGCATGAAATACACACACATCTCCCACCCCCTTACCCACCCCCCACCTCGCTTAGGATTTCTCTTTTTTTAAATTAACCTTATATCATTTAGACTACATGTAGATAATTGTTCCATCAGATCATAAGGTGCATAGCCATTTTACCAGTTTGGTCAGACTCACTGAAAATGAGGCTGGCCTCCTGGCATTTTCCTGTATTAGTCTACAGAGGTTACAGAGAAGTAAGCATTATTTCTGAGGGTGATAACTAGAGTTGAGCAGACACCTGGATGTTTGGGTTTGACGGGTTCAGCCGAACTTCGCAAAAAAGGTCGAGTTTGGGACCGAACTTGACCCGAACTTGACCCCGAACCCGAACCCCATTAAAGTCAATGGGGACCCGAACTTTTGAGGACTAAAATGGCTCTAAAAAAGTAATGGAAAGGGCTAGAGGGCTGCAAATGGCAGAAACATGTTGTTAAGAGCATGGCAACTTAAAATATAACTAATAACTAATAACTAATATAATATAATAACTTAAAATAACATAAAATACATAAAAAAAGAAAATAATATGCTGGAGGCCCCCTTCTCAGAAGAAGAGGTACAGGAAGTCATTAAGAACCTCAGAAACTCAACGACACAATGCCACACATATGGTGGGAATGCCCCAGAATACGCCCTTTCTGGAAAAAATTATTAAATTTAATCGATAAGCTTGTGGGAAAATAAAATACTTTAAAATTAAAAAAATAAAAAATAATAATCTTGACCTAGGAGAACGAGGTCCATATGGAGTAGGAGGTTAAGGTGGCACTGGATGTGGCGGTGTAGGTAGAAGTGGCGGTGGAGGAGGACGAGGTAGCCAACACTGGTTTTTGTTTTTAATCTTATTTTTTTTGTTAATTAGGGTACACCCCAAAAGAGTGAGAAAGATCAAAAATACAACAATGGCTGGGCAAGGCCGGTGATGTGTCGAATTCTGTCCCCCATCGGATAGTTTCCGCCCTGTACTGCGCTTGTGCAGTACGGAGGACAAGGGGATTCCGAAAATTTTCCGAAGACGAACGGCGCCTGCGCCGTGGTTCCAGGTTCAGGCCCCACCATCCAACTGGACATAGAGTTAGAATAAAAAATAGCCGAGCGAAGCGAGGCCGTGCCCGAAGCGTGGTGAGCAAAGCGAGACCGCGAGGGGCCCTGTTACTATGTGCTATCGTATGTCCGCTTGGATGGTGGGGCTTGAACCTGCACTCACAGCGCAGACGCCGTTCATCTTCAGAGATTTTCGGAATCTCCTTGTCCTCCGTACTGCACAAGCGGGGCGGACACTATCTGATGGCTGGACAGTTTTTGTCAGAACACCGGTATACATGTCTATTCTGCACAAGGTACGGACAAGTCCTGTGGGATCCATGCCTGGTTCATTTTAATTAACGTGAGCTTGTCCACATTGGCTCTGGACAGGCAGCTGCGCTTGTCTGTGATAAAGCCCCCTGCCGTGCTAAATACACGTTCAGATAATACACTGGCTGCAGTGTACTCCTGCTAAGACATTCCATGTGCCCAATTTGGAGACCCAGATAATTCAGTACGTGTAGGCGTGTGCACACATACTGCAGTGTACTCCTGCTAAGACATTCCATCTCAACTGGTGGTGCTGGTTATTGTGGCATTCTGACAAAGCTTTTCCACATTTCAGCCATCCTAACCCTGTCTTCTGAGGTGATGGCGGTGCCCCAGCTGCGTTGGCGACCTCTTCCTCCTCCTCTGCCTTGTGCTTCCACTCTGCCCCCGCTGTCAGGTGGGAATGCCACCAGCAGCACGTCTTACGAGGACGGTAGGTTGTCCTTGTAACGGGGATCCAGCAGCGTGGCCACCCAGTAATCAGCACCAGTTAGAATGTGGGCAACTCTGCGGTCGTTGCAGAGACACTGCAGCATGTAATCGCTCATGTGTGCCAGGCTGCACAAAGGGAATGAAAAACTGTCCTCTGTGGGAGGTGTATCGTCTGTGTCCTCTGTATCCCTCCAGCCACGCACCAGTGAGGTCCATGAGCTGGTCTGTGTGCCACCCTGCTGTGAACATGGTTCCTCCTCCTCCATCTTCTCCTCCTCATCCTCCACCTCGTCATCCTCCAGAACTGTGCCCTTGCTGGACAATTGTGTACCTGACGTTTGTTGGTGCATGAACCCACCCTCGTAGCCACTTGTGAATGACTGCCCTGAAAGCCTTGGAAATTATCCCTCTTCCTCCTCCTCCTCCTGTGCCACATCCTCTTCCATCATCGCCCGAATCGTTTTTTCAAGGAGGCATAGAACTGGGATAGTAACGCTGAGAACGGCGTCATCGGCACTGGCCATGTTGGTGGAGTACTCGAAACAGCACAACAAGGCACACAGGTCTCGCATGGAGGCCCAGTTATTGGTGGTGAAGTGGTGCTGTTCCGCAGAGCGACTCACGCGTGCGTGCTGCAGCTGAAGCTCCACTACCGCCTGCTGCTGCTCGCACAGTCTGGCCAGCATGTGCAAGGTGGAGTTCCACCTTGTGGGCACGTCACATATGAGGCGGTGAGCGGGAAGGCCGAAGTTACGCTGCAGCGCTGACAGGCGAGCAGCAGCAGGGTGAGAACGCCGAACGTGCGCACAGATGGCCCGCACTTTCTGCAGCAGCTCTGGCATATGGGGGTAATTTTTAAGGAACCTCTGGACCACCAAGTTCAGCACTAGTGCCAGGCAAGGGATGTGTGTCATACCAGCTAGGCCCAGAGCTGCTACGAGATTTTACCCATTATCGCACACCACCAGGCCGGGCTTGAGGCTCACTGCCACCAACCACTCATCGGTCTCTTGTTCCATGTCCCTCCACAACTCCTGCGTGGTGTGGGTTTTTTCCCCCAAACAGGAAAGTTTTATAACTGCCTGCTGTCGTTTACCCCTGGCTGTGCTTAAGTTGGTGGTGAAGGTGTTATGCTGACCGGATGAGGAGGCGGTAGAGGATGAGGAAGCGGAGTAGGAGGAGTTAGCAACAGGAGGCAAACTGAAGCGCCCTGCAATCCTCGGTGGTGGAAGGACATGCGCCAAACTGCTATCCGCCTCAGGCCCAGCCGCCACTGCATTTACCCAGTGTGCTGTTAGGGAGATATAATATCCCTGATGTCCTTACTGGTCCACGCATCCGTAGTTAGGTGAACCTTGCAACGGATGGCGTTGCGCAGTGCACACCTGATTTTGTCCTCCACCTGGTTGTGCATGGAAAGGATGGCTCGCCTGGAAAAGTAGTGGTGGCTGGGCACGACGTACTGTGGGATAGCCAATGCCATCAGGCTTTTACAACTCTGCGTCTCCACCAGACGGAATGACAGCATTTTAAAGGCCAGGAATTTTGAAATGCTGGCATTCAGGGCCAGGGATCGCAGGTGGGTAGGTGGGTACTTTCTCTTCCACTCCAGTGTTTGGGAGATAGAGAGCTGAACGCTTCCATGGGATATTGTGGAGATGGTTGGGGACCCAGGTGGTAGTGTTGCTGGCAGATCCTCTGTTTGCGGGTTGGCAGGTGCCACTGTCACTACAGAGGTGGATGAAGAGGCAGAGACTGCAGCAGAAGAGGAAGCAGGAGGAGCCAGAGTCCTTTTTTGGTTTTTGAGGTGTCTACTCCACTGCAGCTCGTGCTTTGCACTTAGATCCCTGGTCATGCAGGTTGTGCTCAGGTTGAGAAAATTTTTGCCTCGCTTCAGGCTCTGATTGCACAGCGTGCAAGCCACTCGTGTCTTGTCATCAGCACATTGTCTGAAGAACTGCCACGCTAGGGAACTCCTTGGACCTGGCTTTGGTGTGCTCGATCCCTTGCTGCGTTGGGCAGTAGCAGGCGTACTGTCTAGGGGACGGACGCTCCGCTTTTGCACCCTGCTCCCTCTTCTGCTGTGCTGGTGTCTCTGTGCGACCACCACCTCTTCCTCCGAACTACACTGGTCACCTGCATGACGTTGATTACATGTGGGGTCGAGGACCTCACCGTCCTCCACATCATCTTCCACCCAGTCTTTTCCCCTGCCCCCCTTGTCGGTCTGCACAATTGCGAAAGCAGCAGCAGTTGGCACCTGTGTTTCGTCATCATCTGAGACGTGCTGCGATGGTCCTCCCATGTACTCATCTTGAAACATAAGTGGTTGGGCATCGGTGCACACAATCTCTTCCACTTCTGGGGCAGGGCTAGGTGGATGGCCCTGGGAAACCCTGCTAACAGAATCATCAAAAAGAAGAAGAGACTGCTGCATGATTTTGGGCTCAGACTGCTTGGCTGATTTGCAAGGGGGTGAGGTGAAAGACTGATGGACATCGGCTGCAGGTGCCAACTCTGATCTTTCAGCAGGAGAGTGGGTGGGAGACAATGTGAAGGAACCGGAGGCACTGTCAGCAACCCAATCTACTATCGCCTGTACTTGTCCTGGCCTCAACATTCGTACAGCCGCATTAGGCCTGACCAAATACCGCTGCAGGCTCTGTCGCCTACTCGCACCTGAGGAAGGTGTTTCACTTGTGCGTGTAGCTGGCACAGATCAACCACGTCCTCTCCCTGCAACAGGAGCTCCAGCAGCACCACGATAGGGTCCACGTCCCTTCTTTGACGCTCTCCTCATATCTCTCAAATTTAGGATCTTGCCCTAAATGGGTGTTTTTTGAATAGCACAATAGTATCTAAAGTGTGTATCTCACACGTACAGATATGCAGGAAACACTGTAAAATATTTTTTTGTGCCCTAAATGGGTGTTTTTAGAATAGCATAATAGAGCAACAGCATCTAAAGGGTGTATCTCACACCTACATATATGCAGAAAATGCTATTCCAAAAAAAAAATGTTGCCCTAAAATTTCTCCTTTTTGAATAGCACAATAGAAGAACAGTATCTAAAGTGTGTATCTCACATGTACAGATATGCAGGAAACACTGTAAAATATTTTTGTTGGGCCCTAAATGGGTGTTTTTAGAATAGCAGAATAGAGCAACAGTATCTAAGGGCAGTGCTGATCCGCCCCGTGGATATCCGTTTGCTCAGCGGGGATTGCCGGAGCGATCTTTGCTGAGCAGGAAGATGACAGGTCCGTCTCTGCACACAGCGCAGGGACGGACCTGTCAGAGCGCCGCTCTCCCCTATGGGAGATCGGGTGACGACGGACCGTAGAGTCCGTCGTCATCCGATCCGCTCTGCAGACGGATGAAAAAATAGGGTTTTCCTCCGTCTGCAGAAACGGACCACAGCGGACACGGACGAGATCGGGTGTCACCCGCTATCCCATAGGGATACATGTATGTCCGTTTTTCATCCTAAAATGGAAGGATGAAAAACGGACATACGGACTGTCCGTGTGAAAGAGCCCTTAAGGGTGTACAGATATGCAGAAAATGCTATTCAAAAAAAATGTTTTTGCCCTAAAATTATTATTTTTTGAATAGCACAAAAGAAGAACAGTATCTAAAGTGTGTATCTCACACGTACAGATATGCAGGAGACACTGTAAAAAAAAATTTTGGGCCCTAAATGGGTGTTTTTAGAATAGCAGAATAGAGCAACAGTATCTAAAGGGTGTATCTCACAGTAACATATGCAGTGCTGGTGCACTAAACTTGCATAAAATGCCCGCCGACGTCAACCTAACAGACAGGTAAAAGTTATCTTTTCTCTGGCACTGGGCTCGGGGCAGTGTAAAAAGATTGTGCACTGCACCCACACATGCAAAAAAAAGGTAGATCGCTGAGTAATTCGATTTCTGAATCAGGACTCCTATCTAATTCTCTCCCTCAATGCAGCAGTGGCAACCTTTCCCTACACTATCTAAAGCTGAGTGACGTGCTGTGCTATGTGCCTCTAGATTATATAGAGGCTGGGTCACATGCTGCACTGGCCAATCACAGCCATGCCATTAGTAGGCATGGCTGTGATGGCTTCTAAGAGCACACAAGTTAAACGAATGTTGATTGGCTGCCCTGCAGCTTTTAAAAAGGCGCCATTACATTGCCGAACACTGAACTCGAACCCGAACATACAGTAAATTGTTCGGGTTTGGGTCCGTGTACCAAAAACCCAAAAGTCCGGTACGAACACGAACTTTACAGTTTGGGTTCGCTCAACCCTAGTGATAACACCTAATGAAAGATCACTGGGTATAATGGATTACTTGTCCAAACTGACAAAAGGGCCACAACTGCTCAAGTAATGATTTTTACAACACTGGTAGGCAAAAGGGAATCTTTAATGCACAACAAGCCAAACTTGGGAGATGATGGTGAGTTCCACTCTTGTCAGCAAATTAAGGCAGCAGTGGACATATAATAAACAAAACCAGGCATACTGAAATACCTTAACATTTCTTCAATTTCTAAAAGCAGAACTTTTTAGTGTCACTTTTTAGTGTCATTTTCAGGACACCCTGAAAATGAAAACTTGAAAAAATGTTAGTAACAATTAAAAAAAAAAAAAAAATATGTTTTTTTTTAACTTACCAGAAATGGCTGTTGCTAGGCAGATCGTCCTAATATGCCTCCTCCAGCGTGGCGGTGATCTTCTCTTCTTCCGTCTTCAGGTGAATGGGGCGCAGTGTGTTATGGGAACTGTGTCCCACAACACACCGCGTTCCCCATTCACAAATAAGACTCGCGCATGCGCAGTTGGCCGCGGCAGAAGCCGTTTCCCTTACTGAGGATGGCGGCGCTGGATCCGGATAGCCGAGGGACATCTCGGCCTCCACGAACGACATCGCGGGCGCCCTGGGAGGGTAAGTGTACTTAATAAAAGTCAGCAGCAACTTTTTTTTTAGCTGCTGACTTTAAAAAAAAAAAATTTAAGGTGTAACCCCGCTTTAAGCAAAGCGTAGGCAAATATAAAATGGTCCATATTCATTAAAAAAACATCAATGAGACAGGGGAAAAACTACCACAGGAAGGAAGTGTAGGCACCTGTAGCAGCCTCCCAAACTTTTCTGTCTAAATTAAGTTTTAGATCATTCTGATAAGTAAAGCTTAGCACTTTCTGAAGCTTTCTGAAGCTTGGGTGCCTTTCCTGCCTCCTACACATTTATTTTGGCTAGTGAGACATCATAGTGATTGGCCGATATTGTGGAAGTGCAGCTTAGCAGTAGACATGTGCAATTAGTTTCGTTTTAATTCGTTTTCCGTTCAAATTCGTTATATTCGTTCATTCGTTATCGTACGAATGAACGAATGATTCGCTAAAAATTCTAAAGAATAACGAATTATCGAAACCATCGAATATGAAAAACAACGAAAATCCGAAATAACCAAATTAGAAACAACGAAACTAAGAAAGAAGAAAATCCGGAAAACAGGAACAACGAAAATCAAAATGAACGAAAAAATTCGTACATTCGTAACTTTTTTTTTTTTGAATTGGTAATTTTCCGTGTCCCTTACAATGGCGCTGCTTAACGTGCTTCGAATGGATTGAACTTTTTTTTTTTTTTCGATTCGTAATTTTCTGTGTCTCTTACAATGTAATAATAGCATACACATTACATAAAATTATGAATTATGCTCCGATTACGAATCTACGAAAACAATGTTACGAAAGTACGAATGAATCAATCTTACGAAAGTACGAATGTAACTAAATCTACGAAAATACGAATGCGTCCGAATTTCGAATAAACGAAAATTAAACTAACGGAAAAAGAATCAACGGAAAAATAACTCTTACGAAAATACGAACGATTCCAAATACGAACACCGACGACTTATGAATTTACGAATCGTTACAAATACGAACACCGACGACTTACGAAATTACGAATCGTTACGAATCAACGGAAACAAACAGATACGAAACGAAGCTAAACTAAACAAATCTTTCTATTGTGCACATGTCTACTTAGCAGACATGCTTTGATACGAGCTGGAAGTGTCAATTTTGCAATATCCAAAGCCCTAGCAATTAGCTGCGACAGGAAGGTTTGGGAGGCTGCTGCAGAAAAGTGCACCTCTAGGTGGCAGCTAGGTAAATGGTGTAAACATGTTGTGTACTGCTTTGACACAATAGATTTTTATGAAGCGGTGATGTCATTGGCATATGGCTCACTTTCTATCATATTCTTTGGACTAGGGGCATGGATGGGCTGTTTTGCTGGCACCCAATATATCCACAGGGAAGGAGGGGTTTGATTCTTGGAGTGGTTGGATTGGTTGTGATCGTTCAATTCTAGGTTGTAGCATCTCACAACTACTTTTAAAACCCAGGTTATTTTTTTTACCACCCCCAAGGACATCTATATTAGAAAACTCAGAATTTTTTATTTTTTTTATTTTGGGTAGGTAGTTTACATATTTCATCGATTACTTTAGCTGTTCGCCTTCATTTTAAAAGGAAATTGATGTGCTGTTTCTACTTTTGGATTAAAACTTTTTAGACATTCTCTATTTGTACATTTGAAATACTATAAAATAAGATAACAGGGGTGTACAGAAAGAAGGCAGGCGATAATGAGGTCAAGGTGCTGTATTGTAATGAATGAGTCACACTGCACAAAAAGGAAGTTGTACTGAAAGCTAAAATTGCTGAATGTGTCTGCTAGGAGCTGTGTGAAAAACAAGATAACTAATTTTTTCTCGTGAAAGCCAGTAGAACAATTGGAAAACCAATTTAATATCAATTAGATAAGGAAGAAAAAATGGGTGGGTTTTCCTATAAAAGTTGAAATAAATAGAACAAAGAAAAACAAGTTTAAGAGCTTCACCGCAATGAGGGTGGAAAAATGAACCCTGACTGTGCAGAAACACACACTACAGTATGTAACTAGTAGGGATGAGCCAAACTATGTTCAGTTCAAGGCAGATTCGCAGAACATTACTAAAGTTCAGGGGGGCCAAATCTGAATCATATTGAAGTCAAATGTTTAAAAACATTAATGACCATTTTCTAGGCTATTAGGCAAGGATTGTGTCACTGCCTTGATTAACAAGTAGCAAAGCAAAAAAAAATATATATATATATCACATCACAGCCGCCTGTCATTGCCCATCAGTACTACCTATCAGTGCCGCCTATCAGTGCCCATTAGTGCTGCATATTAGTGCTGCATATCAGTGCCGCCTATCAGTGCCCATAAATTCTACATATCAGTGCCTCCTCAACAGTGCCCATCAGTGCCACCAGTGCCAACTATCAGTGCCGCCTCATCAGTGCCCATCAGTGAAGGAGAAAACAAAATTGTATAACCAAAACAAAGAAAAACTTTTTTTTTTTATTCTGTGTTTTTTAGTTTGTTTAGGAAAAAATAAGTGGTGATCAGATACCACTAAAAGAAAGATCTATTTGTGGGAGGAAAATTATAAAAATTTGTTTGGGTACAGTGTTGCATGACCGTGTAATTGTCATTCAAAGTGCGGCAGCACTGAAAGCTGAAAATTGTCCTTGGCAGGAAGGGGCGAAAGTGCCTGGTATTGAAGTGGTTAAAGTACACATTTAGTGTGCCCAGTCCTACTGGCCTGCTGCCGCTACCCCCTCACCACTCCTTGGTGATTCTCTGCTCTGGCTAATCAAAGTTGTGAGTTGCTGTGTGAATACAGCAGCTCTAGGAGCTGATGCTGTAAAGTAAAATGGTCTGACTCTTATCAACACCTTTCAGAAAGAGAGGTATACAAAGTACATTGTTATTTTTTTTATCTACTCTTCTGTAGCTCAAAGGGATGAGTTTGATCTGTAGATGATGTCAATTAATGCAACCTCATAAGTAAAAAAAAAAAGGGTGTTGTTTTTTGTAATACTTAATATTATATGTAATATAGTATGTAATACTTAATAATAATTAATTTCTATTTAACCCCTTATTGAACTATAGTTTACCCTAGTAGGTAAACTGGATATACAGTATGTATATATAAACTAATTAATTGGCTAGATATGCAAGGATTTATGGAGTTTGGAATATAATGTTGCTTTACTTTGTGTCTTGTAAAGATTGGTGGGACCCGCAACCATCCAAACATGCATAAACTGTGTTTTCCTCCTAGCCCCACCCTTGCTCCTACCCCATAGGACCCCACTCCCATAAATTTTCAGGCTGAGCCGGAGGCTGCGTTCCTTTTTTGCCCTCCTCCCTAGTAGGACCATTTCATATGAAGTCTCCAACCTTTTGGAAGATGCAGCGACTGGGTCTTATACGGGACAGCTGTGGGGGTATTGGGAGCATCATGTGGTGTCCAGAAGTTTCCAGGATGGCTCCAGTAGTCACTGAGTCCCCAGCTAACAGCGGGATGGTGAATGGCACACATGCGCAGAAGATTGACAACTGTAATAATGGAAGCACTCCCGACAGCAAGCAGTTGCGCCAGGCCGGATGCCCTGCTAACAGCGGGTGACCTTTAAAGTGTGCCCAGCATGATTTTCCTACCTCTGGGATCCAGGTCGCCCTGCGGATGCATTGATGTGGAAGAGGTCCAGTGTACGTGAATATGTTTGGCTTGAGGTCAGCAGAAGGGACCAGATGCCATGCGGGCTGCTAGGGAGTAACTCCACTTATGTTAAAAAATAAATAAATGAATGAAAAATGACAAAAATGAAAACATATGGAGATGTCCTATGCTCTGATGTGTATTGCAGCATTTTATCAAAGTTTGGTGCAGTTGCCTTCTGTCCTGAATAATTATCTCTGTTGGAGGCTCTGTTTAATGAATCACCTGTGTAGTGATGCTCTAATGTGAGAACCTGCAGTTTCAGTATTCCTTTAGCAGTAGTTAACCCCTGAGGTGTCCCGCTTTGTTCAGGCATCCAGAGAGCAAGATGACAGCGACCAACAGGTTGCCACAGGTAGTCACGACACTCTAAAAGAGTCTGCTACAACTCTCCCTGTGCAAGGATTCTCTATTCTGACAATGTCAAGCTTTTTGCTTGCAGGACCACTCAACTGGCTATTTTTTTAGGGCTGTGGAAATTAAAGATTAGTTCCTCGATTAATCGTAAAAATTTTTAATCGATAAAATTTTTTTTGATCGATCAAAATTTTTTTGATTGGTACTCACCTCTCTGCCGGCTTCCGGGTCTTCAGGGAGTTCTGTCTGAGATCTGGTGATGTCACGGAGATCCGGTGATGTCACGGACATCGACGTCACTGGACTCCTCCCCCCTTCCCCAAGTGCCTCCATCTGCTAACGAAGGGAAGGGGGGAGGAGTCCGGTGATGTCGAAGTTCTGATTGAACGTAACGCGTACAGGGAGGAGCTGCGCATGATGTCACCCGCTGCTGCCCTATGGAACTAACACGATTGCCGGCTTTACATGCTGTGTTTTTATCATCTTTATGTGAGTAGTTTGTGTTTGAACACAAAATTTCAATCTTATACTTAAGCGGTGAGCACTTCGATCTTTTCTTTCTACCCATGACCTGGCATCCTTGCTGAGATCTAAGGAGACGTGAGAGAAGTTTATGGTCCGTGTTAACCCTTTTGATACACGCTTGCATGACCACAGGGGTCCATGCCATAAGTTGAGCGTGATTAGTTAGACCGGAGGTGGAGGGATTGTCACACTACTGTGGAGAAAAAAATTACTTACGTCAGTGCTACAGTTTGAATTTAAAACGTATTTGTGTGAACTGTGAAGTTAAGTCATGGATTGTGGAAACAAACTAGTGTCGGGTGATTGTATATAGTGTATACCACATTTACCACTGACTAATGCAGAGTTGCATTGCAAGGAGATCACCTAAAAGTAGTTGGATATGTATGTGCGTTATAATTAATCAAAATTAATCGATTAAAAAAAAAATCGATTAATCGAACACGGAAATTTTAATCAGTAACAGCCTTATAATTTTTCTTTTTTTTCTTTCAATATTTTTTTATTAGGTTTTTCATAAGAAAGAACAAGGTATACATAAACATGTAATCCTTCCATCGTACAAGGATTTATAATGTAGAATGACATATAACATTAGATTAACTAGGTTTGGATCATAAAAACCCTTTAGATATTGGTTGTTGTGGTAACGGGAGAAATCGGAGATGACCCTACCGCTCTGACATCCCTAATGGGATCAAACTGTGTCCAGGGCAGTTTGGTCAACCCTTGTCTCACTTAACAGTGCTGATCAACTTAATACGTAAATCATTGTCAAAAAGTAAAATCCAAAATGAACCATAACCATACACAGGCGACTGCACATGAAAACATAACCATAGAGGTCGGAGATAAAGAGTGGGGGGGGGACCGGGGGGCCGGAAAGAACAGAAGGGGGGATGCAAATATAGTCAGCCCAGGGTTCCCATGTGGCTTCAAACTTCCTTACTTTATCCTGTAGTATGCTGACCATTTTCTCCTGAGCCATGATCCACAAAATCTTTCTTTTCGTCATGGCAAGGGATACACAGGGTCCCTTCCAGGCTCTGGAAAATGTTAATTTATCCCCAAGAAAGATGAAATGGATCAGTCGCCGCACATTTCTAAAGGGTCTCTGCTATGGGGAAATTCAGTAAAGCTATGTGTGGGGATTTGGCCACTTGTATGCCTGTAACTTTACGGACCATGGCGAATATTTTGTTCCAGAAGCTTCTTATTTTTGGGCATTCCCACCAGATATGAATCAGGGAGCCTATATGAGAACAGTCACAAAAGCAAAGGGGGGAGGAGGTAGGGTAGAATTTAGCCAACCTGGTAGGTACTAAGTACCATTGCGTTATTACCTTGAGGTCTGGTTTAATTAACAAAATATTCAGGATTCCTCGATAAGCCCTAGATATCGCAGTGTACCATTCCGATATCTACCACTCTTGTGATAGGTCCCTTTCCCATTCTATCATGTAGTTGGGTTTGAAGTTTTTAGAGCACTGATCACTGTATTGGTGTCACTGGTCACCAAAAAGTGTCACTTAGGGTCAGATTTGTCCGCCGCAATGTTGCAGTCCTGCTAAAAATCGCTGATTACTATAAAAAAAAAAAAAAAAGTTCCTAAATCTTACCCTATTTTGTAGATGCTATAAATGTTGCATAAACCAATCACCAATCAACCAATCGCCAGCCAGCTTCAATACAATCATTTATACTGTACAAACAACCAGGAAATAACCCCCACTGAAAAGCAGCAGCCGTGGCATAGTTTACCTGTCAACTGATGGCTTCAGCATTAGACGCAGTAATATACTGCACTGCAATCTATCCCAGCACCAAGGGTACCCACCATCAAGGGAGATTTACAGCCCAAAAGAGGGGGTCTTGTCTTCTTGCCCAGGAGAGGCTGAACCTGGGAAGGCAATAAGGAAAGGTAATGCTAGAAACCAAACCTTTTTTCTTTTCTATTTTTTTTTTTTGAGGTGTCCGAAGCGAGGACGAAAAAAGAACATTTCCTCTGGGAGAAAGACACACTTTATAGCCTCGTTTAGAGGTTGTCCTAGAGGGGTCAAAGGGGCGGAGCTGACCCATTGTAGGCTGACATGAGGAGGTCCAGGAAATATGGATTTTGAATCATATTAGAGGTAAAAAGATAAAGGTATAGGAAATGTTTCCTTGTATAGGCAAGGAAACTGACTCCCCAAAAAGTAGCCAAATTTAATTTACCAGAATGGTATCAACAAAAAACTGGGAAAAAAAGAAAAATCTAATATTTACCAGCATTGGATGGGTAAAAGAGGCAACCCGGAGTAATGGTTTCATTGGGAACAACTGTGGTGGCTAGAGTCTAGTGCTGCCCTCTTAAATCATGGAAAGGAAATGGATGGAGGGGTCGGAGCCACAGTGTGTCCCTTTTGAGTCATTATAGTGCAACACCACTCTCCTTGCCAGTAAGCGAGAGGGGGTATTTTTTTTAGTTTGTTGGTTTCATTTGATTTTAACAACCAATGTAGTTTAGTTTCTCTCTCATTTTTGTCCTGATTTTCAAATATTACAAAATGTTTTCAAATTATACTGGGATAGAAAGTGCATTTTCATTAAGCATTAATTAATATTCCCATATTTTAGTTTATTCTTGCTAGAGTCTAGTGCTGCCCTCTTAAATCATGGAAAGGAAATGGATGGAGGGGTCGGAGCCACAGTGTGTCCCTTTTGAGTCATTATAGTGCAACACCACTCTCCTTGCCAGTAAGCGAGAGGGGGTATTTTTTTTAGTTTGTTGGTTTCATTTGATTTTAACAACCAATGTAGTTTAGTTTCTCTCTCATTTTTGTCCTGATTTTCAAATATTACAAAATGTTTTCAAATTATACTGGGATAGAAAGTGCATTTTCATTAAGCATTAATTAATATTCCCATATTTTAGTTTATTCTTGCTTTTCTAATTTAAAATAGTTCATTATTTTAAAATGAATGTTAAATGACTAATGAACAAATGTTTATGGATGAGCGGTTCACATTTACCTAAAGTAAGGAAAGATAAAGAAAGAGAAGAAAGGCACTTTTGATTTATTCATGGATGCTAAGTTAACCATAGTCCTGGCCTATTTTCAGAATTTGTTTGGGTCATTAAATTGATACTGATTATCACAATTTGTAAATACCTGCTATAATCCTTTTATTTTATTGCTTTTTGTTTTAGAGTGATGTCTCACTGGCTGATAGTAGTTTAGTAACATATTGTACAATACAATTGTACATATGTGATAGAAGAGAGTCAACTGGACAAATGTACTATTGTACTTCAGTTATGAGTAACGACTACAAACATTAAACGTATCCTCCCTGGAGAAGACACTTGATAGGATATACAAATATCTTAATGGTGATTCTAGCATAGGGAATAAACTATTCAGTCTCAGTGAATGTTTGACGACACAGGGCCCCTCAATGAAATTGAAGGAGAAGCAGTTTAACCATAAACTGTGTAGGAGGGTTTTCATTGTCAGGGGGATAAGGATTTGGAAGTGGAACTCACTTCCACTATGGGTGGTGTCAGTGGGAAGCATTGATAGTTTAAAAAATACAAACCCTTGGATGGGCATCTTGGCGAACACAGTATACAGGGATATGGGAAATGTATTTTTTACATAAACACACACACACACACACACACACAGGCTGAACTGAATGAACTAGTGCCTTTATTCAACCTTACCAACTGCTGTATGTAATTGAAACGTAAGCATTTAGAAATACATTTTATAAATTTAAAGAATACCTGCACTTTTAAAACTCATATTATACTGTATCTAGGGATACTGTGCATATATAACCTGTTAAGTCTTCCTTTCTCTGTGGTTTGAGAGCTTTCCTTGTTCAAGTATTTTATTAAAGATTATCAGAAAACATTGAATGTAAAGAGAACAGAGAAAAATTTTACATCTTAACATTAGGATATTTTTATTACAGGGAAGTAGATTTCTAGTCGCATATGACATTATATAATTGTTTAGTTATTTAGAAATAAATTAAGACAGATCAATGCAGTAAATTAATAGTTATCTATCTAAACAAGAATCTAGCTTTTATATATATATATATATATATATATATATATATATATATATATATATATATATATATATATATATATATATATATATATATATATATATATATATATATATATATAAATTAATGTAGAGTCGCTAGTATATTTGGTGCTCTTTTCAATAGTGGAACATTATGGTTAATCTACTGTTGATTTGGAGCCTAATATCAGCATAATATTATGGTTTGTCAACCAACTATAGTGAAGTTCACCTAATTAAAAAGGTAATATGCAAAATAAGGAGGGGAAGGGGTTTACAACAAGGAGTGGAAAGAAAGCAAGTAGGAAAAGGGTGGGATAGGAGATCCCCTAAGGTAGGTTAATCCCAGAGGGTAATGATATAGCTACACATTAAATCCTCATTTACCATGGTAAAAGAACTTGGTCTTTGAAGTGTGGTGGCAAGCAATGTTTAATCCATGGTTTCCATAGATTATTAAACTTTTTTAGACTGTTTTTATCTAAAGCTTCCATCTTTGCATGTAACACAGTTTGGTTCATTCTGTTAGATATCGGCTAAATTTAGAGTAGGTGTTTTCCAAGCTTTAGCTATAGTCAGTTTAGCAGTTGTTAAGAGCTGTATTATTAATTTAAACAGTTTTTTTTATAGAAATTCCAGTCTTAAGTTTAGAAGGGCCAATGCCCGGTCAGGTGTAATAGTGCTTTTGAACATTACTGAGGCAAGCATGAAAATAGATTTCCAAAATTCTTGTACCACTGAACATTCCAACCATATGTGTAAATGCGAACACAGCTCTGAACAGCCGCGAAAACAGAAAGCCGAATGATCCGGAACATATTTAGAGATTCTAGCTGGAACTAAGTACCATTGTGTGAGTACTTTGTATGCAGTCTCAACTGCTGTTACATTGGGTGAGGAAGATTTTGTTATGGACCATACCTCAGGGTTTGAGAGCAGGACCGGACTGGCCTACCGGGATACCGGGATATTTCCCGGTAGGCTGCCTGCCCTGGGGCCGCTTTGCGGCTGCAGTGCTCCCCTGAGTCCCCTCTATCCTGCTCCTGTGATCATGGAGCTGGCCGGGTCTGTGTTCTGCGGCCGCGCACCGCGCTGTAATGTGGTCCCACCCCCCTAGACCGGCTCGTGTGATAGTAGATAGAATCAGTGTCCCACCTATCACACAGTCGGTCTAGGGGGGCGGGACCGTGCTACAGCGTGGCCGCCGAACACAGACCCAGCCAGATCCGAGATCACAGGAGGAGAGATGCCTGTGAGTACAGCCCTAACTGTGTGCCTGGATAGGGGGATCGGCAGGGGAGCGGCATATAGAGGAAATAAGCTTTCTATAGTCCTCCATGCAGCCGCTGAATTCTTGGAGGAGGGAGAGGAGGAGAATCAAGCATTCAGCGGCTGCATGGAGGAATATAGAAAGCTCATTTTACCTCTATATGCCGCCCCCTGCTGATCCCCCTATCCAACTTCTTTTACTGCCCCCCCTTCTCCTTGTGCTCCCCCCCAGTGCTCTCCTCCCCCACCACACTCTCCAGCCCCCCCCCCACAGTTCTCTCAACCCCTGTTCTTTTTGCCTCCCCTGCTCTCCAGCTCTCCCCATCCTTCTCTAGCCCCCACCCCAGTGCTCTCCACCCCCAAAAGTGCTCTCCAGCCCCCCCCCCGTGCTTCCCACCCCCACAGTGCTCTCCAGCCCCCCCCCCTGCTCCCCACCCCCCACAATGCTCTCCAGCCCCCCTGTGCTCCCCACCCCCCACAGTGCTGTCCAGCCCCCCCCCCGTGCTCCCCACTCCTGTTCTTTCTGCCCCTGTTGCTCTCCAGAGTTCCCCATCAGTCTCCAGCTCCCACCCCAGTGCTCTCCACCCCCCACAGTGCTCTCCAGGCCCCCCGTGCTCCCCACCCCCCACAGTGCTCTCCAGCCCCCCCCTGTGCTCCCCAACCCCCACAGTGATGTCCAGCCCCCGTGCTCCCCACCCCTGTTCTTTTTGCCCCTGGTGCTCTCCAGCTCTCCCCATCAGTCTCCAGCCCCCACCTCAGTGCTCTCCACCCCCCACAGTGCTCTTCAGCCCCCCCCAATGCTCCCCAGCCCCCCGTGCTCCCCACCCCTGTTCTTTCTGCCCCCGGTGCTCTCCACAGTGCTGCCCAGCACCCCGTGCTCCCCACCCCTGTTCTTTCTGCCCTCGATGCTCTCCAGCTCCCACCCCAGTGCTCTCCACCCCCCACAGTGCTCTCCAGCCCCCCGTGCTCCCCAGCCCCCACAGTGCTCTTCAGCCCACCATGCTCCCCACCCCCCACAGTGCTGTCCAGCCCCCGTGCTCCCCACCCCTGTTCTTTTTGCCCCGGTGCTCTCCAGCTCTCCCCATCAGTCTCCAGCCCCCATCCCAGTGCTCCCCACCCCCCGTGCTCCCCACCCCTGTTCTTTATGCCCCCGGTGCTCTACCGCCCCCACCCCAGTGCTCTCCACCCCTGTTCTTTTTGGCTCCCCCTCAGTGCTCTCTTAAGCTCCCCCCAGCACTCTCCACCCCCCCCCCTACATTTTTCCCCCACCCATGTGCTCTCCTACCCCACCAGTGCTCTCCAGTCCCCCGTGCTTTCCACCCCTGTACTTTCTAGCCCCCACCGGTGCTCTCAAGCTCCCCCCCCATTGCTCTCCAGTTCCGGGGGTCCCCCTTGATGATTGACCACTTTTAACTGGAATTTGCTTATATATAAAGCCCTATGTGATTTCATATCTGTCTTTTCTGTATATAATACACTCTTCAAATGTGCTTTAAAATGTATGGTTTTCCCTTTCATGAACCAGAAAAAAATGACGTTATGCTGTTGCGCTGGTATAATAACTCTGTGGGGCTGGTATGAAATTTTTTCCAGGGCTGAATTTTATTCCCAGTCCGGCCCTGTTTGAGAGCTTTCATTCACCTTGTCTGTACCTGCAGAAAAGGAATGAAATCCATAGGAACAAGTGTGCCCTCCATTGAGAGTGCTGTGCCGCAACTGTGACTCCTACGCACATGCACGTGAGTGACGACATTACAGCAAGGCCAATCAAACACCCGGACCCCGCAAAATCGGAAGGAAAAATGGAAGCCCTGGTAGCAGTGACAGCGTGCCACTGGAGGGCTTTGTTTAAGTGCTAGGCCCCATGCACACGAGACGCAGATGCAAACTCTGCTGAACGCATGTTTTAAAAAGCAGAAACCTGCCTTTAACCACTTTTACACCCTTCCTTACCAGAGCACTTTTTGCGATTCGGCACTGCGTCGCTTTAACTAACAATTGCCCGGTCGTGCGACATTACACCCAAACAAAATTGACGTCCTTTTTTTCCACAAATAGAGCTTTCTTTTGGTGGTATTTGATCGCCCCTGCGGTTTTTATTTTTTGCGCTATAAACAAAAGAAGAGCGACAATTTTGAAAAAAAAACACAATATTTTTTACTTTTTGCTATAATAAATATCCAATTTTTTTTAAAAAAAAACTATTTTTTTACTCAGTTTAGGCCGATACGTATTCTTCTACATATTTTTGGTAAAAAAAATCGCAATAAGCATACATTGATCGGTTTGCGCAAAAGTTATAGCGTTTACAAAATAGGGGATAGATTTATTGCATTTTTTTTTTTTTTTTTTTACTAGTAATGGCGGCGATCTGCGATTTTTTTTTCGTGACTGCGACATTGCGGCGGACACTTCGGACACTTTTGACACATTTTTGGAACCATTCACATTTACACAGCGATCGTTGCTATAAAATTGCATTGATTACTGTGTAAATGTGACTGGCAGGGAAGGGGTTAACACTAGGGGGCGCTGCAGGGGTTAATGTGTTCCCTATAGGAGTGATTCTAACTGTGGGGGGAGGGGACTCAAGGGGAGGAGACCGATCATGTGTTCCTCCGTACTGGGATCACATGATTGGTCTCCTCTCCGCTGACAGGACGTGGAGCTGTGTGTTTACACACAGCTCCACGGTCCCGCATGGTCCCGCACGGTCCCGTTGTTTTAACGGGCAATCACGGGTGCCCGGTGGACATCGCGGCCGCCGGGCACTCGCACCGGGTCCCGAGCGACGCCATGGGCACGCGTGCCCCCCAGGCGGCCGGGAATGGGAGGACGTCATATGACGCCCACCCAGGATGGGAGATCCACCTTGTGGGCGTCATATGACTATGGGCGGGTAGGGAAGTGGTTAAAAATGCAGCGTTTTGCCGCGTTTTTATGCCGCGTTTAGCTGCGTTTGCGTCTATAAGCTTTTGTAAAGATAACATCATATAGACCCTCCCCAAGCTCAGAAAGCATGTATTATTAACTATTTCTGCCATTTTGATCAGAGTGAGCAGCAGCAGCAGAGAGAGCAGTTGTACACTTGCATTTGCTTCTCTTTCTGTGTTTTTTTTTTTGTAAATGGATCCCATATTAAATATATGTCAGGAAATGCTACTGATGTTGCTCTTGATGAGGCAGCAACATCGTCGCAAATTGCGTGAGAGGTCCAGAATCAGAGCTCGTCGATATTGGACCCATCCATTGATGGCACAGTGAATGTCCGTTGGATATTTCCCAAACATGTATGCATTTCACAAACATGTATGCATTAGTGAGTATATATGCTCTATGAACTATCTAAACTAATTACGACATTTTAAACCAATTTTTCTAGTATTTTTTATGGTTTACCATCATATTTCTGAGTTTTCTGGTCCAAAAAATTGGGTTCCTTTTAAAAAGGCTTATAAACGCAAACGCGGCTAAACGCAGGGTGCTGCATTTAGCCGCGTTTAGCCGCGTTTAGCATCTGAAACGTGGAAAAGCAAAGTGTCTGAATGCATTTTTTTGCTTCTGGAAAAACAAGGTTAATCGCAACTGCATAAAAACGAGACTGTGTACATGGACACATAGGATAACATTGCATGCGTTCAGGGGCAGTTGAAAAAAGTGTCCAACTGCCTCTGAACACGCGTTTAACAGCATCTCGTGTGCATGAGGCCTAATGCCCCGTATTTTTTCCGACGGAAAATGTCCTATCGGACAATGTTGTTGGAAATTCCGACCATGTGTCCCCAAACCATCTCCTGGCAGAACAGAGCCTTGGGAACAAGCTGCACATGCTCAGTTTGGTGTGTATTGCTAGGGAGTTTTTTTCCTTGGGAGAGTGCATGTGATCAGCACAGGACCAATCAGCACTATCCAGACAGAGGGTCAGGGGTCCTGCAGCCTCATAGGACAATCAGGGAAGAATGAAAGCTCCTCCTACAACCTTTAACCAGACACTGTTAGAAGTCACAAGACTGCTCTAACTGCTGATGAGAAAAGGTATTTAGCAGTTTATATTTACTAAAACAATTGCATTTCCATATTCTGTGTATGCAGGGTCCTGGGTTTAGTACCACTTTAAGGAATTCCACTTGATGGGCATTCTGCTTTCTACAACTCGCTTTCTAGTATCATAAACACTATATTACTAAAAGTATTGGGACACCTGCCTTTACATGAACTTTATTGGCATCCCCGTCTTATGCCCCGTACACAAAGTCGGATTTTCCAACGGAAATTGTCCTATCGGACAATGTTGTAGGAAGTTCCGACCGTGTGTAGGATCCATCAGACCTTTTCCATCGGAGATGGAAATTTTCCGACAACAAAGTCCTATCGGACTTTTTCCGATCGTGTGTAGCGAATTCCGACGGACAAAGTGCCACGCATGCTCAGATCACATTACAAGACCAAAGCTATTGGCTACTAGCCTCTATGTAGTCCCGTCGTAGGCAACAAACGTCACCACGTTCAGAATGATCGGATTTTCCGACAACTTTGTCCGACCGTGTGTATGCAACACCAGTGTCGGACAAAATCCGTCGGAAAAAATCCGATGGATTTTGTGGTCGGATTTTCCGACCGTGTGTACGGGGCATCAGTCTGTAGGGTTCGATATTGCGTTGGCCCACCTTTTGCAGCTATAACAGCTCCAACTCTTCTGGGAAGGCTGTCCACAAGGTTTAGGAGTGTGTCTTATGGGAATGTTTGACCATTCTTCCAGAAGCGCATTTCTGTGGTCAGGCACTGATGTGGACGAGAAGGCCTGGCTCGCAGTCTCCACTCTAATTCACCCCAAAGGTGCTCTATTGGGTTGAGGTCAGGATTCTGTGCAGGCCAGTAAAGTTCCTCCACCCTAAACGTGCTCATCCATGTCTTTATGGACCTTGCTTTGTGCACTGGTGAGCAGTCATGTTAGAACAGGAAGGGGCCTTCCCCAAACTGTTCCCACAAAGTTGGGAGCATGAAATTTGTCCAAAATGTCTTGGTATGCTGACACCTTAAGAGTTCCCTTCACTGGAACTAAAGGGCCATACCATAATCCCCCCTCCACCAAATGATTTGGACCAGTGCACAAAGCAAGGTCTATAAATACAGACTGATTTTACTGTTGGTTTAGTAACACTAAGGCCCCTTTCACGTTCAGGTCCTGAACGGACGCTCCATACAGGTCTATGGAGCGACGGATGTCAGCGGTGACATGTCCACTGACATCCGACCCGCTCCGATCCGCTAAAGTGTGACGGATGGAAACCCAATCTTTACATCCGTCTGCCAGATCGGATGAAAACGGACTCTACGGTCCGTCTTCATCCAATCTCCTATAGAGGAGAGCGGCGCTCTGACAGGTCAGTCCCTGCACAGTGTGCAGAGACAGACCTGTCATCTGCCAGCTCAGCGGGGATCGACAGAGCGATCCCCTGCTGAGCAAAGCGGAGCCCGTACATGGACACGTCCGTGTGAAAGGGCCCTTAGTTTTTTATGTTAATTACAGTGCTGATCTGCTAATATATTTATATATGCTCTTTAGCCTGCATTGACACCTAAGCAAAGTGTACACATAATGTGTTCATAGTGATTTTGAGGCATTTTTTTTTTTATGGGATCAAAAACTCCTGAATACACAAAAAAGCATAAGGGAATAAACATAACACAAGTGTGCACAGGTGCAATTACAAATAATGGGAATAGTCAGGCATAGTCAAGTTTAAGGAAATGAGCAGAAAAACAAGTGAAAAAGGGCTTACGCTGTTGCTAAACGTATGCAGGCTTGGAATGCTTCCCCTGCAAGTTAATGGAATGTTCTAGTATGCATCATATGTCATCACCTGCACAGGAGTCACAGTCGTGGCACAGCACTCTTAATGGACGGCACACTGGAGCATGCTGTCCAGTCAGAGCACAGAGTGTATGTGCCGGTAACGCCACTGGAATTGTGTCATTTGACTCCGGGGACAACAGTGCCACCAGCAGGTGACCAAGGTAATGACACAAGTCCTGAAGCCTGTACTCCAGAGGGACCAGAACAACCAGTCCTTGTGATCAGAGATGGTTCAGGGCAATTGGTACATCTGATTGTCCTTTGGCAGATTTTAGCTGGATTAAGAAAAGAAAATAGTGAGGGGGTAGAGTTTGGAACTCTATTTTGTACCCTTTTTAAAACACCAATTGTATTCATAATGTAGGTCTGGGACTTCTGTGACCCAGATGGATACAAACCACAGCAAATGTCCCCACACTCTTAAAAGTGAAGGCATCACCTTCACTGTGGAGAAGGTTTTGGAGCAAACTTGGTGGACTTCCTGTTCCAAGTCTTGCAGTGAAAGGAAGGGCTGAATTTTCTCTTTGTAGATGAAGCCTATTAGGAGCGATGGGACGCTCATTGTTTAAAGGAGGAAGAAGCCCCCAAAAAGGAAGGTTTAACAGCCTTCCGTTGTGGACAAACTTGCCTTACCTGTACATGTTGCTGGTCCCTATATGACTCCAGGTTTCATTTGTCACAGTGGGGATACTCCAGGAGGGGTCCTCAGGCTCTCAATACTTGTATAGGACCCACACATTGTAGTCAATGTCAAGGTAAGTGTCCAAGCAGGATCCAGTGCCCGAAGTAACATTACAGGCCACCCCGCAATGTGGGGACCAGGTATGGTACCCAGGGTATTACTGAGTTTACATCGATCCAAATGCATTGCTTTTAACATTATAGTAGTAGCCAGTGTATAGTTGATTAAATAATCCAAAATAAGGAAGCTGGTTAAGCATAGAAAAGGGAGAAGAGGTCCATCACTTTACATTAGCAAAAATACTGTGCATCTACAAGAGTGGGGTAAGGTTATACAAGTAAAGTCAACGTGCATGTTAAAAAGCTTTGAGAGTGTCCTATCAACTTAAGGTAGCAGCATATAACCCTGGGTCTATGAATATGCAGCCTGTGTACTGTATTATTAAGATACATAAATAGCTTTATTATTGCTAATGACAGATTGGATTGCATCATATATACAATATATGTATACAGTACTGTGTAAAAGTCTTAGGCAGGTGTAAGAAATGAATAATAAATGTCCCTGTTAAAATGTGATTCAATTGGAACAGTAGCGCTTGCTCAACCTCTAAACTGATCTCCAAAAGTAGCCTGCATGAGCAAATTACCATGTGATGAAAGAAATGTAAGTAAATATATATATATAGCTGTGGACATAAATAATAATTCAAATGCCACCTCGTGAAACGTGAATGAAAATAGTGACACAAACTATGTTAGCACCAAAAAAATATTAATAATCAATACTTATATCCAATAATCAATGTGATATAAATATAAAGACCGTGAGTAAATGAAATAATGACACATAAAATTTGTACAACAAAATAATGTGAAAAAAATAATCAAATATAGTCCATATAAAAGTGCCTCATCAAAATATCCCTTAATTTTCAAAAAGGTGCTGGATAATGATGAAAAATATTGAAAAATAATGATGATGATCTTCTTCCACCACACCACTGTGTATATTTATGTGACCACTCCCAAAGGAATCTCACTCACCAGATCCTAAGCTCGCACTTTCGTGTCGAGCAAATGCGCAAATTAAAGACTCAAACAGTATTCTGGTGGTTTCTTCACACTTATATACTTATAAGAACTATGTAACCGAGGTGTTTGTAGATGCCGCCCTTCTATAAAAACACTGCTCTGCGCTAAAATGATGGTGAATATGTACGGTATGGATGATTAAAAATTACTAAAATCTCTGAGTATTTAATGTGTGCAATAAATAAATATAAATAAATAAATATAGGGTGCTGTACGTAAATATAAATAAGTATATGTGCAAAATCTGCAATAAATTAAGGAAATGTGGATGTGTAGAATTCCCAATTTCCACAAAATGTGCTAGTGGTTGCCCTATATACACATTATTAAGCAGCTGCTTAAAAATTGAAACAGTGAGAATATTACAATCAAAGAAATTGTGCTGATGTGCGTTTTTCCTAGGATTGTAGCAGCGCTAGATATTTCATTAATTTAATAAATTAATATAAATTAATCAATAAATAAATTAATCCATACATAAATCAGTGAATATAAAATAGTTCAGTGAATATAAAATAGATATGGATTCATCCAAAATAATGGTGAATAAAAATGATATATATATATATATATATATATATATATATATATATATAAACCCAGTCCGTGGTTGGATATATTAAATAAATAAATAAATCAAATCCATGTGAGCTTGTGCAGATACAGGGCCCTCGAGACGAAGTCGGAAGTGATGAAACGCGTCAGGGCGTAGGTCAACCGGAAGTGACGCATTGTGCGGCCCAAGCTTGCGTTCCAGCAGTCAGAACAGGAAGAAGGACGCTGCAGTTCACAGCGGAACTCTCCCCACTGATTCCAGGATAGAGCCGACGGCTCAGGCACAGTAATGTTTGCTACATTTGCCCATTGTTACTTTGATTTGGTACGCTTGCATTTTAGGGGGAACTTGTGAAAGCAAAGGGAATTTTCTAATTAATAAACGTTTTATGCAGTATTACGCTATTTTGGCCATATTATTCTTTTCCATATACAACCTAAATACCCGCGCTGTTTTTGGAGAAATTTGGTGTGTTGGTGTTGGAGGAGAGGTGATGTTGGAGGAGAGGCGATTTTACCAGTGATGACTACAGGCTTATATATTTATTGCATCTGGTGAGTGCACCCCCAAGAGGGGATCATCGCACGTGTTGAAATCCTGGTTTTATCTGGAGGATGGCTCAGAGTCACTGCAAATTCATTATATAAGGACTGTTGGTCAAGTCATATTTATCAGTCACAGCCAAAGAACTGTCTCTGTATCTGCACAAGCTCACGTGGATTTGTCTTAAAGAACTAACCACTAATCTTCTGTGGATGTAGGCTGCCTAAAAATTTTCTGTCTCTTCTGAAAGACTCAATTAAGATGAGATCAGGGCTCTGTTAATTATAATTTACAGGACTTCTTTACACTGAAGATAGTTCTTAATTGGCTGCATGTTTGTGGTCGTTGTCCTGCTGCAGAATAAATTTGGGGCCAATCACACACCTCTTTGATGGTATGGCATGATGTAAGAGTATCTGCCTGTATATCCCAGCATTAAGGACACCATTGATCCTTACCAAATCTCCAATAGTTGAGTCATGTTTAGCCTTGTTTCCATGTCCATTGAATGAAAACATAGGAACTGGATGCAGAAAAATTGCAGCAGGTGCTCTGGACTGATGACATTTTGAAATATTTGGCTGTAGCAAGGCATAGTTTGTTCCCGAAAGGCTGGAGAGTGGTACAATAATGAGTGACTGCAGGCAACAGTGAAGCATGGTGGAGTTTCCTTGCAAGTGTGGGGCTACATTTCTGTAAATTAAGTTGGATATTTGGTCAGGATCAATGATTTCTTGTGCTGGGAGATCATACACCAGTGAATAAGGATAGATCAGATATTATATTAAGGCAAATAGCATAAAGAAAGTGCAAGGAGAGACATTAACAAACACAAGCGCTGCAATTATGAAGTGAAAGAGGGAAGTACGATTTGAAAACCCATGGTTTGTCCTGGGCTTGAACCTAGGTAGAATCCTGCTTACTTATGTAGCACGGCCCCCTAGGGGACTGCTTGGATTTACCTGCTTATCTGCATCACCATGACCCTGTGAACCTTCCATCCCACCTGACACTCTGGGTTCAGACATCATTGCAATATCTTTAAGTAATAAGACAGCACTCAATGCGTTTATATTCTATTAACGTTTACTGGAATACTTCAGTTAAGGTCTGATTGCACAAAGAGGTAATGGTTCCACTGAGTTTGGGATAGTAGCGCAATCTCAGTCGAATGACTACTAAAAAATGAAAAAGTTGAGACAGAAGGCAACAACAGAATATTATATACACCTACTGTATGTACAGTAGAATACCACTTGGACATAACCTGAAAGGATAAACAAGTTAAGCAGCAATACTGACAGTACTTCTAGAAAGAGAAACCCAGGCCGGCCTGTTTAACCTCTGATCCTAATGAAAGATGCAGCTAGACATGGATGGTATAAGGGCCCTTTAAGTAGCAATGAAGGAATGTCCCCGTTGCAGATCTGATGGTCTTCATCGACATTCGGAGCTCATTAATTGTATCCAAGAGGGTGTAGTAACAAAGTGGTAGTATATCTTGTGATGACTGTAGCTAAGGAGAATTATGTAGTGTTCAAATAAAGGTGCAATGAAGTGTTCCCAAGGTAAAGCTGTATGTGCACAGCGTCCCAATGAAACAAAGGAAAGGTTTGCAAAGGTAGGCAATGGCCCTCTCACCAACGACCAGGCTGATTCAACGCCTTCAAGCTAGCGACTCCCAAATGGACGTTCTGGTAGCAGATCCGCTTGTGATAAATCCTTGTTACGGAGCATGAAGCGTGGGTAGCTGCACTGTAGAGACGGCGCTGATCAGAAGTCCAATAAACAGCAGGCAGCGCTGGATCCCTTCTCGGTCAGGTAGGAATGCTGTGGACTGCATTGTAGGCCACTACCTCACTCTCCCTGCGTGGAAAGGTTCTTCACACACAAGGCCCTGGAGGAAGAGAGAATGAGGCAGGTCTCTGGTATCTATTTACTCGGGCTAACATCATCTTTCACATTATACAAAAAAATTGGGCTAACTTTACTGGTTCTTTTTTTTTTAATTCATGAAAGTATCTTTTTCCCAAAAAGTTATGCTTAAAACACCGCTGCACAAATACCGTGTGACATAAAATATTGAAACAATCGCCATTTTATTCTCTAGATTCTCTGCTAAAAAAATGTATATAATGTTTGGGGGTTCTAAGTAATTTTCTAGCAAAAAATACAGATTTTAACTTGTAAACACCAAATGTCAGAGGGCAGGGAATAGCTGTTCGTGGCAATTATTGTCCATATTGCTACACTTACATATTGTATGGAGATGTTTAACAATATTATCAAACAAGCACTGCACAGAAATGTAATTCCTTATAACTGTATTTTAGAGAAGACCTTCTTACACAATTCCTGCTCCTATTTAACAAATAGTACTGTGTAATGTATCCAAATGTTCTTTGTCATATGCTATGACTACATTTCTTGTAGATTAGTCTCTAGTACATTCTTTGCATGCTGTTCTACTGTTACAGTATACATGGTTTTTAATCACAGCACAATCTATGTCATCAAAGTGAATTAATTCAATACGTATTTAAATAAATAAACCTTCCTACGTGTTTTAAAGAATATTCAGTGCTGATGATGTCAAGGGGATTTAGAGCTTGTGTTAAAATAAAAATATGTTTAATTTGAATGTAGACCAAAATATGTTTAAGGCAAATATATATAGACATTGCATAATCAGTAGATAAGACTGTTGATCCATGCAACCTGTTCTGCTGAGATGAGAGAATCAATCAGATAAATTCAAGATAGCAAACTAATTGGGCCAAGATTCTGGAAGTACATATATTTTTGATGCTGGGGTAGAAATGAAAGCATGTTTTTTTTATTGCGTTAACTCCCAGGTTAACTCCTATATGTGAGCGAAAGTGATTGCTGGAGGTTCGCATGGCCAACCACCCATTTGTTTTGCCGTTCACACAGGAAGTTTCATAGACTGTACATGGTACTGGGGTCTCCCTCATTTTATTTCCCTGCTGGTCAAATGTTCTTAGCCTAAATTGTTAGGCTATTTTCTCTTTTGGTGAATGTTCTCTAACTCCTATTATCAAATGTTCATATAGCTATTTTTCTCTTTGGATCAAATATTGGAGAATTTTACAATGGCCTGGCAAGCAATATGGGTATTACTTTTTACAAGTACATGAATGACAAGTCATTCACAAAGCAATTTTTTTTTCAACATACTTCATAAGAGAGATTTACTAAAACTGGACCACTCAGTGACATTGTCACTAATCAGCTTCTAACTTCTGCTAGTTCAATTCATTTTTGACAGCAAAACCTTGAAGCTTATTGGTTTCTATGCAGAGCTGCACCAGATTTTGCATGTTTCAGTTTTAGCAAATCTCCACCATGTGCCTATGTCATGTGTCTGCAGGACACCATGTATAGAAATTTCAGATCTGAACTTATACAGTATACACAGATAATCAGTGGCGTCACTGGGGTTGTGTCACCCAGTGTGGCGAAACATGGTGTCACCCCTCCTCCACTAACTATAGTCCCCCCTCAGTACAGACCCCAGTACAGACCCCCTCCGCTAAGTACAGACCCCCTTCCATCAATATAGACCCCCCACTAAGTACAGACCCCCTCCCTCAGTACAGACCCCCCTCACTAATTACAGACCCCCCTTCCCCAGTACAGACCCCCTCCGCTAAGTACAGACCCCCCCCCCCAATCAGTACAGACCCCCCCTCAGTACAGACCCCCCTCACTAATTACAGACCCCCTTCCTCAGTATAGACCCCTTCCTCAGTATAGACCCCCCTCCCACAGTATAGACCCCTCCATCAGTATAGACCTCTCCCCTCAGTAAAGACCCTCCTCCAGCAGTACAGACCCTACTCCTTCAGTACAGACCCCCCTCCATCAGTGCAGACCCCCCTCAGTACAGACCCCCCACTAAGTACAGACCCCCTCCCACAGTATAGACCCCTCTCCCTCAGTACAGACCCCCCTCCATCAGTTTAGACCCCCCTCTCAGTGCAGACCACCCTCGCTATTGAGCCCGATGTTGAAGTCGAACGTAAGTTCAACTCAAACATTGGGTGTTCGCCTGTTCGCCGAATAGCAAACAATTTGGGGTGTTCGCAGCAAATTCTAAAGTCTATGGGAGAAATCAAAAGTGCTAATTTGAAAGGCTTATATGCATGGTATTGTCATAAAAAGTGTTTGGGGACCTGGGTCCTGGCCCAGGGGACATGTATCAATGCAAAAAAAAAGTTTTAAAAACTAGCCTTTTTTTTAGGGAGCAGTGATTTTAATAATGCTTAAAGTAAAACAATAAAAGTTAAATAGTCCTTTAAATTTCATACCTGGGGGGTGTCTATAGTATGCCTGTAAAGTGGTGCTTGTTTCCCATGTTCACAACAGTCCCTGCACAAAATGAAATTTCTAAAGAAAAAAAAGTAATTTAAAAGTACTTGCGGCTGTAATGAATTGTCAGTCCCGGCAATACACATAAAAGTCATTGAAAAAAACGGCATGGGATTCCCCCACAGTCCATTACCAGGTCCTTTGGGTCTGGTATGAATATTAAGGGGAACCCCAAACCAAAATTGAAAAAAAAATTGCACGGGGGTCCCCCCAAATTCAATACCAGGCCCTTCAGGTCTGGTATTGATATCAGATAACCCCACAGCAAAATAAAAAAAAAGCATAAGGGCCTCTTCCCGACAACCCTGACCATTGGTCATCGGGGTCTGCGGGCGGGGGGGCTTATCAGAATCCGGGAGCCCCCTTTAATAAGGGGGTCCCCAGATCCGGCCCCCCACCCTATGTGAATGAGTATGGGGTACATCGTACCCCTACCCATTAACCTAGGGAAAAGTGTCAATAAAAAAAAACACTACACAGGTTTTTAAAGTACTTCATTAGACAGCTCCGGTGGTCTTCTTCCGACTTCGGTGGTCTCTTCCGACTCCTCCGCTCTCTCCGGCTCTTCTCCCGCTCTCTCCGGCTCTTCTCCCACTCTCCGGCCTCTTCTCCCGCTCTCCGGTTCTTCTTCCGGGCTCCTCCGCTATCTTCTTGCAGCTCTTTTACTTTTACTTCCCTCTTCTCTCTTCTTTCTTCTTCCGATGTTAACATGATGCTCTCTCCCACTGAAATGCGTTGTGCGAGGTGCGTGGCGACTTATATAGGTATGGGGTGGGGTCACCTGGTGATGTCACATTGTGAACCCGCCCCTTATGGCGTCACAGTCCCGGGGCATGCTGGCCCTAGGTGAATGGGTAGGGATACGATGTACCCCATACTCATTCACATAGGGTGGGGGGCCGGGATCTGGGGGCCCCCCTATTAAAGGGGGCTTCCGGACTCCGATAAGTCCCCCGCCCACAGACCCCGACAACCAACGGCCAGGGTTTTTGGGAAGAGGCCCTTGTCCTCATCAACATGGGGACAAGGCGCTTTGGGGTGGGGGGCCGCAGGGCACCCCCCTTCCCCAAAGCACCCACCCCCCCAGGTTGAGGGCATGTGGCCTGGTACGGCTCAGACCTGGTTGGTCTCATGGTAGGAGGCCGTGCAAATTACATGAATTCAGATATCCCAACATGTTTCGGAATATGTTTAAATTGTTAAATTCCTTCTTCAGGGGCTGGTTTGAGACAAGCTGTATTATCTAATAACACAGCAGCAGGAAAAATCAAATCAGAAAATTGTATATATATATATACAGTGGTGTGAAAAAGTGTTTGCCCCCTTCCTCATTTCCTGTTCATTTGCATGTTTGTCACACTTAAGTGTTTCGGAACATCAAACCAATTTCAACAATAGTCAAGGACAACACAAGTAAACACAAAATGCAATTTGTAAATGAAGGTGTTTATTATTAAAGGTGAAAAAAAATCCAAACCATCATGGCCCTGTGTGAAAAAGTGATTGCCCCCCTTGTTAAAACATACTATAACTGTGGTTGTCCACACCTGAGTTCAATTTCTCTAGCCACACCCAGGCCTGATTATTGCCACACCTGTTCACAATCAAGGCATCACTTAAATAGGAGCTGCTTGACACAGTAAGGTCCACCAGAAGATCCTTAAAAGCTACACATCATGCCGAGACCCAAAGAAATTCAGGAACAATTGAGAAAGAAAGTAATTGAGATCTATCAGTCTGGAAAGGGTTATAAAGCCATTTCCAAAGCTTTGGGAATCCAGCGAACCACAGTGAGAGCCATTATCCACAAATGACGAAGACATGGAACAGTGGTGAACCTTCCCAGGAGTGGCCGGCCGCCCAAAATTACCCCAAGATCGCAGCGACGACTCATCCAAGAGGTCACAAAAGACCCCACAACAACGTCCAAGGAACTGCAGGCCTCACTTGCCTCAGTTAAGGTCAGCGTTCATGCCTCCACCATCAGGAAAAGACTGGGCAAAAATGGCCTGCATGGCAGAGTTCCAAGGAGAAAACCACTGCTGAGCAAAAAGAACATCAAAGCTCGTCTCAATTTCTCCACAACACATCTTGATGATCCCCAAGACTTTTGGGACAACATTCTGTGGACCGATGAGACAAAAGTGGAACTCTTTGGAAGGTGTGTGTCCAAGTATATCTGGCGTAGAAGGAACACTGCATTTCAGAAAAAGAACATTATACCAACAGTAAAATATGGTGGTGGTAGTGTGATGGTCTGGGGCTGTTTTGCTGCTTCAGGACCTGGAAGACTTGCCGTGATAAAAGGAACTATGAATTCTGCTGTCTACCAAGAGATCCTGAAGGAGAATGTCCGACCATCTGTTCGTGTACTCAAGCTGAAACGAACTTGGGTTCTGCAGCAGGACAATGATCCTAAACACACCAGCAAGTCCACCACAGAATGGCTGAAGAAAAACAAAATGAAGACTTTGGAGTGGCCTAGCCAAAGTCCTGACCTGAATCCTATTGAGATGTTGTGGTATGACCTTAAAAAGGCCGTTCATGCTCGAAAACCCTCTAATGTAACTGAATTAGGACAATTCTGCAAAGATGAGTAGGCCAAAATTCCTCCAGGACGCTGTAAAAGCCTCATTGCACGTTATCGCAAACGCTTGGTTGCAGTTGTTGCTGCTAAGGGTGGCCCAACCAGTTATTAGGTTTAGGGGGCAATCACTTTTTTTTTTTTTTTTTGTTTCATAAATTTTTATTAAAAGAATATGAAAACAAAATACAATGCAATACTGGTAGGAAAACGTAAGCATATTACATGGTATAACAGTTATAAATAGGTCGCAGCCTTATTCAAAACATTTTAACAATATTCTATCATCACTTAACAAGACATATAGACAGAAGCATATATTAATCCATATAGAAATCATTCTAATGTGTTCTTTTATGTTTTCCGATGTGGGCGAGCCACATTACAAGTAAAGGTGGGGGCGGGGTGAGGGAGGGAGGGAAGGAGGTTGAGGGAGGAGAGGTAAGAAAAAAAAAAAAAAAAGAGAGGAAAGAAAAAGAATTGAGACAAACTAATTGCATTTTTTGCACAAATATTACTATCTAGTATATGAGAAATGTTCTCAGTTGAGAGTAGCTTTGTACTCTTGGGAGCTTTTAAATTCTATCCAGTTGTACCATACAGATGTGAAGTTGGCTATTTTCTCATGGGAGATACTTATAAGTTCTTCTATTTTTTCAATATTGTTTATTCGCCTGAACCATTCTTTTTTTGAAGGGACTGTATTCGTGCGCCAATGGCAGGGAATGCAGTGCCTTGCTGCGTTTATCATTATCATGGATAGCGATTTCAAATATCGTTTCTTTGGGATAGAGTTGTAGTGCAGCAAGTATTGAGCAGGAGTGTACCTCAGATCCTCTGAGGTGATGGATAGCACGTTTTCGTGTACTATTTTCCAGAAGCTTTGAATTGCAGAGCAGGACCACCAAATGTGTATCATCGAGCCCTCCCCATCTTTGCATCTCCAACATCTATCAGATATCTGGGGGTAGAATTTGTGTAGAAGAGTAGGGGTTCTGTACCACCTTGTGATTATTTTGAAGCCACACTCTTGAGTGGCTACGTTTAGCGACCCTTTGTGTGCATACGTGTATATTGTTTCCCAGTCCTCTTCTGAAATGTTTGTTTCTAAGTCTTTTTCCCACGCCTGACACGACACACTGGAGAACTCTGTATTGTCCCCAAACAAAGAGTAGTAGAGGGAGGATATAATGTGTCTTTGAGGAGATTTTTTTGTGCATAGGGTTTCAAGTGTTGTAAGTGGTCTTATCCAGTATTGGGCAGTCTCATTTTTTGTCAGGAAATGTCTGATTTGCATGTAGTTCCATTGTGGTAATATGCATGGGTCTATTATCTTGTTTATTTCATCTCTGGACATAAGATTACCTCTTTTAAAAAAGTGCTGAACTTGTATGTCTTTCTGAGGCCAGGTGTTAGTCAGGAAGAGATGTTCCTGACCCGGAGGGAAATCAGGATTGCCTCTGAGTGGTGTGAGAGAACTAAGCCAGGGAAAGGGGATACTCTGTTTAAAGGTATTTTGGAAAATTTCTAAGGTGGGACCTATGAGGGGATGTGTTTTTATAATTTTAGAGTGGTGTTTTGGGTTAATCCACGGTAGTGTTTTAATCTGTTCGGAGAATTGAAGTTGTTCTAGGGATACCCAGTCTTTAACTGTCTGGTGAATATTCCAGTCGACTATTCTTGCTAGGAGAGCCGCTTGATGGTATTTTTTTAAGTCAGGTAGTGCTATCCCCCCTTTATTTTTGGGAAGGTTCAATTTGGAAAATTTGACTCTGGGTGGTTTACCTCTCCAAATGAATCTCGAGCATGCTTTGCGGAAGGATGCAAAGAATGATGGTGGTAGTCGAATAGGGATAGTTTGCATAATGTATAGAAATCTGGGTAGTATTGTCATCTTGATTAGGGACGCTCTACCGAACCAGGACACATTGAGGGCATTCCATCTTTTTAGATCATCATGTGTTTCCTTCAGGATAGGTTGGAAGTTAGTTTGAAAGAGCTCATTTAAATTTGTAGGGATCTCTATTCCTAAGTATGTTATTTTTTGTTTAGCCCATGTGAAGGGAAAGTTTTGCTTGCATAGTTCTACAGAACTATTGGGTAGAGTGATGTTGAGGGCATTGGATTTTGCATGGTTGATCTTCAGGTTAGAGAGCAATTGGAATTGTTCTAGGTCTTTTATAACATTTGGCAAGGAGATATGGGGTTCTGAGAGAAAGAGGAGCATATCGTCCGCAAAGGCTGCGACTTTATAGGTTTTGTTTTGAATTTCTATTCCCTTAATGTCTGGGTTAGATCTAATTTTGTTTAGTAAGGGTTCCAGTGTGAGTACAAATAGTAAAGGAGAAAGGGGACAACCTTGTCTAGTACCGTTACGAAGGTTGAAGGCGTTCGACAGGTGGCCGTTGACCCGGACTCTAGCTGTTGGATTGGAGTATAAAGCTCTGATGTAAGATCTCATTTGTGAATCACTTTTTCACACAGGGCCATGATGGTTTGGATTTTTATTCACCTTTAATAATAAAAACCTTCATTTACAAATTGCATTTTGTGTTTACTTGTGTTGTCCTTGACTATTGTTTAAATTGGTTTGATGTTCCGAAACACTTAAGTGTGACAAACATGCAAAGGAACAGGAAATGAGGAAGGGGGCAAACACTTTTTCACACCACTGTATATATATATATATATATACACACACATGGGGGTTATTTGCGAAAGGAAAATCCACTTTGCACTACAAGTGCAAACTTCAAGTGCAAAGTGCACTTGAAATTGCACTGCAAGTGCACTTGGAAGTCCAGTCGCTGTAGATCCGAGGGGGACATGCAAGGAAAATAAAAAAAACAGCATTTTAGCTTGCACATAATTTGATGATAAAATCAACAGAGCTTCCCCTCATTTCAGATCTACCCCTCAAATCTACAGCCACTGCACTTCCAAGTGCACTTTCAGTGCAATTTCAAGTGCACTTTGCACTTGTAGTGCAAAGTGGATTTGCCTTTCGTAAATAACCACCATAGTATTGGAGTATAGAGTGTATAAGCAAAAATGATATAGGACACAGCATAGAGTGTATAGGGAGCAGGCAAATTGGGATCTGAAAGTACCGTATTTATTGGCGTATAACACGCACCGGCGTATAACACGCACCCCAAGTTTAGGAGGAAATTTAAAAGAAAAAAACTTTTAGGAGGGAAGTTTAAGGAAAAAAAACTTACATTTAAATGCCCATTAATGCAGCCTTGTCAGTGTAATTTGCAGCCTTGTATTGTAGCCTTGTCAGTCATTTGCAGCCTTGCATTGCAGCCTTGTCTGTCATTTGCAGCCTTCCATTGCAGCCTTGCATTGCAGCCTTGTCTGTCATTTGCAGCATTGTCAGTCATTTGCACTATTTAAATATTACACATGTAGCAATGTGGACTACGATTACAAATGACTGCTTCTGTGTCATTTGCATCCTTGTCTGTCTTTTTTCTTTTAAAAATGGCGCCGCCGAGATACAGAGCGGATGTCCTGTGTATCTCGGCGGCGCTCGTTAGTTCTCGGCCGTCTTTCGGGTATTTTCGGCCGCACTCGGCTGTTCCCGGCTATCTTCAGCTGTTCTCGGCTATCTTCGGCCGTTTTTGGCTATTTTCGGCTTTCCGAAAGGCGAGAATAGCCGAGAATGGCCGAAGATAGCCGAGAACGGCCGAAGATACCCGATCGCCGCCGAGAGCGGCAGAAAAGCTTCCAAACAGCGGAAAAGCTTTCAAACGGCGGGGTATCGGCGTATAACACGCACCCCCGATTTTCCCCTGATTTTAAGGGGAAAAAAGTGTGTTTTATACGCCGATAAATACGGTACTTACAGAATAACCACTTTGGTAAGGAAACGTAAGGATCGATAAGAAGCCGGAATCAGCCCCTAAATATAAAAGGTATGTTGTATAAATATTATATGTATAACAGGGTAAAAAATCGATACAAGGGGAGAAAGAGTTAATCATGCAGGTGTCAGATAGACACATGCATATGAGTAGATTATAAAGAAAAGAAAAACTGCGCCAGGTAAGGGTAGCTAAGTATCCCATATGATGGTACTCTCGCTCCCTAATAAAAACTACTACAATAAATAACCAATATATATGTTGAGGTTGTATAGAGGTCTAAAAAAAAATACTAAATATTTGTCTGATCTTAGATGCTTTGGAGAAATATGTACCATAAACACAATGAAATGGCTAAGTGGTTAGCACAAATGGCAATATGGCAAGGCAGTGCTTATACTGTGCTCACACAATAAACAGAATGGGGAGATGCCAAAAAGAAAGAAAAAAAAGTTCATAAGCTGAATATCATCTGGAAGTATAAATTCCTATTCTTAAAAAGCTGTAGACTTTAAATTCTTGTCACACCGCTGTGCTCCACATCACACGAAAGTGCCACCACCAGTAAGTATTCTCCTTACCAGATAATTGGTAAAATAAGCCACTCAGAATGAGCCCATACAGAAATCCTGACTTCCAAAGGAAAGGCGATAGCCAAACGAAGTGGTATCCCAGAGTCTGCCACTCACAGCCAGCAGACTTCCGACCAGACCCAGCGTAATAATCTAATTCAGATAGCAGCACTCGGCGGTGCATCCAAACATTGCCAAAAGAAAAAGAAGGCAGACCATAGTGTGATATTGTTTTAAAATAAATGAGCCTTTTTATTTAAAAATGGTACTCACATTGGAAAAGAAAAAACGGGCATAAACAAGCTCCGGGTAGATCGAATAATGGACGCCGGCCGGCATCAACAACGGACCCTTCCTCCTTCCTGAGACGCAAAAACGCGATGACGTCACTGCACGCCTTCCCATATGAGTAGATTAGCTCATTGATGTAATATATCACTGAAGAAATTACACTTTTCTACAATGTAAAGTAGTGAGTGTACAGCTTGTATAACAGTGTAAATTTGCTGTCCCCTCAAAATAACTCAACACACAGCCATTAATGTCTAAACCACTGGCAACAAAAGTGAAGGATGTGAATACTTATGTACATGTGATTTTTTTCACTTTTTACTTTTAATAAATTTGCAAAGAATTCAAACAAACTTCTTTCACGTTGTCATTATCGAGTATCATTTGTAGAATTTTGAGGAAAATAATGAATTTAATCCATTTTGAGATAAGGCTGTAACATAAAATGTGGAAAAAGTGAAACACTGTGAATACTTTCTGGATGCACTATATATATATATATATATATATATATATATATATATATATATATACAGTAGCTCACAAAAGTGAGTACACCCCTTATATTTTTGTAAATATTTTATTATTTTATATATTTTTTATATCTTTTCATGTGACAACACTGCAAAAATTACACTTTGCTGCAATGTAAAGTAGTGAGTGTACAGCTTGTATAACAGTGTAAATTTGCTGTCCCCTTAAAATAACTCAACACACGCCATTAACCGATTCCCGACCGGCGCACACAGATGTCAGCACAATGGCACAGACAGGCATAAGGGCGTACAGGTACGTCCCTTTGAAAATGCCGCCATGCCATCACGTGCGCGCCGCCGGTGGTGCGCACGCATGCTGGTCGGGACACCCGTGAGTCCAGTCGCGGGTCCCGTGGACTCGATCGCCGTGGGGATACCCGCGATCGTATCACGGGGAGGCTGAACGGGGAGATGCGTAAGTAAACAGCATCTCCCCATTCTGCCTAGCAACAGGTGACACTGATCTCTGCTTCCTGTGATTAGAGCAGATTTGTATAGCACTGATTGCTGTATAAATGACAATGGTCCCAAAGATTTGTCAAAAATGTCCGATGTGTCTGCCATAATGTCGCAGTCACAATAAAAATCGCTGATCGCCGCCATTACTTGTAAAAAAAAATTATTAATAAAAATGCTATAAAACTATCCCCTATTTTGTAAACGCTATAACTTTTGCGCAAACCAATCAATAATCGCTTATTGCAATTTTTTTACCAAAAATATGTAGAAGAATACGGATCGGTCTAAATTGAGGAAAAAATATGTTTTTTTATATAAAAAATTTTTTTTTATAGCGCAAAAAATAAAAACCGCAGAGGTGATCAAATACCACCAAACGAAAGCTCTATTTGTGGGAAAAAAAGGACGTGAATTTTGTTTGGAAGCCACGCTGCATGACCGTGCAATTGTCAGTTAAATCGACGTAGTGGTCTGGTCTTAAGCCAGCAAAATGGTCCGGTCTGAAAGAGGTTAATGTCTAAACCGCTGGCAACAAAAGTGAGTACACTGCTAAGTGAAAATGTCCAAATTTGGCCCAAAGTGTCAATATTTTGTGTGGCCACCATTATTTTCCTAGCACTTCCTTAACCCTCACTGGAGTCCTATTCCACTCCTCCATGACGACATCAAGGAGCTGGTGGATGTTAGAGACCTTGTGCTCCTCCACATTTGAGTATGCCCCACAGATGCTCAATAGGGTTTAGGTCTGGAGACATGCTTGGCCAGTCCTTTACCCTCAGCTTCTTTAACCACCTCAGTACAGTGCATTTTCACCCCCTTCCTGCCCAAGCCATTTTTTAGCTTTCAGCGCTGTCACATTTTGAATGACAATTGCGCGTTCATACAACACTGTACCCAAAGAAAACTGTTATCATTTTGTCCCCACAAATAGAGCTTTCTTTTGGTGGTATTTGATCACCTCTGCGGTTTTAATTTTTTGCGCTATAAACAAAAGAAGAGGGACAAGTTTAAAAAAAAAATAATATTTTTTACATTTGCTATACTAAATATCCCCAAAAAATATATAAAAAAACATATTTTTTCCTCAGTTTAGGCCGATATGTATTCTTCTAGATATTTTTGGTAAAAAAATCGCAATAAGCGTATATTGATTGGTTTGCACAAAAGTTATAGCGTCTACAAAATAGAGGATAGATTTATAGCATTTTTATTTGTTTATTTTTTTTAACTAGTAATAGCGGCGAGCTGCGATTTTTATCGTGACTGCGATATTGCGGCGGACATATCGGACACTTTTGACACATTTTTGGGACCATTCACATTTATACAGCGATCCGTGCTTTAAAAATGCATTGATTACTGTATAAATGAGACTGGCAGGGAAGGGGTTAACCACTAGAGGGCGCTGAAGGGGTTAATATGCTCCCTGGGAGTGATTCTAACTGTAGGGGGAGGGGACTCACAAGGGGATGAGACCGATCGGTGTTTCTCTGTACTGAGAACACACCATTGGCTCCTCTCCTCTGACAAGAGTTTACACACACAGATCCACGGTCCCGCTGTGTTATCGGGCAATCACGGGTGCCCGGCGGACATCGCGGCCACTGGGCATGCACGCTTCCTGGAGGGCTTTATATGACGCCCCCCCGCCCTGAGTCAATAGACAGCCGGCGGTCGCATAGTGGTTAACAAGGCAGTGGTCATCTTGGAGGTGTGTTTGGGGTCACCAATTTGATGCAGCGTATGGTGTGAGCACTGACAGGCTCACCCCCCCAGGCACTCATAAGTCTATTTCCCAAAGACAACCTCTGGCTATGACGCTGAGCACATGCACTCAACTTCTTTGGTCGACCATGGCAAGGCCTGTTCTGAGTGGAACCTGTCCTGTTAAACTGCTGTATGGTCATGGTCACCGTGCTGCAGCTCAGTTTCAGGGTCTTGGCAATCTTCTTGTAGCCTAGGCCAGTGATGGGGAACCTTGGCACCCCAGATGTTTTGGAACTACATTTCCCATGATGCTCTGGTACTCTGCAGTGTAGTGGAGCATCATGGAAAATGTAGTTCCAAAACATCTAGGGTGCCAAGGTTCGCCATCACTGGCCTAGGCCATCTTTACATAGAGCAACAGTTCTTTTTTTCAGATCCTCAGAGAGTTCTTAGCCATGAGGTGCCATGTTGAACTTCCAGTGACCAGTATGAGAGAGTGAGAGCGATAACACCAAATTTAACACACCAGCTCCTCATTCACACCTGAGACCTTGTAACACTAATGAGTCACATGACACCGGGGAGGGAAAATGGCTAATTGGGCTCAATTTGGACATTTTCTCTTAACCACTTCAATACCGCCCATAGTCATATGACGCCCACAAGGTGGATCTCCCATCCTGGGTGGGCGTCATATGACGTCCTCGGATTCCCGGCCGCCTGAGGGGGGCGCACGCGCGCCCGCGGCATCGCTCGGGACCCGGTGCGAGTGCCCGGCGGCCGCGATGTCCGCCGGGCACCCGCGATTGCCCGTTAAAACAACGGGACCGTGGAGCTGTGTGTGTAAACGTCCTGTCAGCGGAGAGGAGACCGATCATGTGATCCCAGTACGGAGGAACACATGATCGGTCTCCTCCCCTTGAGTCCCCTCCCCCCACAGTTAGAATCACTCCTATTAGGGAACACATTAACCCCTGCAGCGCCCCCTAGTGTTAACCCCTTCCCTGCCAGTCACATTTACACAGTAATCATTGCAATTTTATAGCAACGATCGCTGTGTAAATGTGAATGGTTCCAAAAATGTGTCAAAAGTGTCCGAAGTGTCCGCCGCAATGTCGCAGTCATGAAAAAAAAATCGCAGATCGCCGCCATTACTAGTAAAAAAAATAAAAATAAAAAAATTCAATAAATCTATCCCCTATTTTGTAGACGCTATAACTTTTGCGCAAACCGATCAATATACGCTTATTGCGATTTTTTTTTACCAAAAAAATATGTAGAAGAATACGTATCGGCCTAAACTGAGGAAAAAAATAGTTTTTTTTTTTTTCAAAAATGGGATATTTATTATAGCAAAAAGTAAAAAAAAATTGTGTTTTTTTTTCAAAAATGACGCTCTTCTTTTGTTTATAGCGGAAAAAATCAAAACCGCAGAGGTGATCAAATACCACCAAAAGAAAGCTCTATTTGTGGGAAAAAAAGAACGTCAATTTTGTTTGGGTGAAACGTCGCACGACCGCGCAATTGTTAGTTAAAGCGACGCAGTGCCGAATCGCAAAAAGTGCTCTGGTAAGGAAGGGTGAAAAAATGGCCCGGTGCTGAAGCGGTTAAGGGTGTACTCACTTTTGTTGCCAGCGGTTTAGACATTAATGGCTGTGTGTTGAGTTATATTGAGGGGACAGCAAATTTACATTGTTATACAAGCTGTACACTCACTACTTGTAGCAAAGTATAATTTCTTCAGTGTTGTCACATGAAAAGATATAATAAATTATTCACAAAAATGTGAGGGGTGTACTCACTTTTGTGAGATACTGTATGTGACACAGCGGATGGATCTCTGTCTGATGGCACAAGGACTTAAACTACAGGAATTTGGCTCACCTGTGTAAGATTCCATGCATATATAAGGAGAGATAGATGGCAAGATGAATTTGTGCTTTAAATGTATTTTTGAGTACTGTTAATATAACATAAGTATCTAAAATTTTTATTTGTATTAGCCTATACATCATGGTTTAGACTAAAGGAGAAAGGACAGTTTAAGGGAATCAGGGCTGTTGTGCATTGCACAGTGACCCAAACACAGGAAAGCTTGCTTACAGAAGAGGCAAATAGTCACATTGGTTTATGGCTGATTTTTCTTTGTTCAATGAGCAGACTGGGAGGCAGGACCATACATAACCTGCATTGCCTATGTATTAACTATTTATCAAAGGATAAAAATAAGGTCAGTGACCTGGTGGAGTATATAAATCACAAGACTGGCTAAAAATACATCGCCACTCTTTTGGCAGGTAAAACAATTCACAAACATGTATTTCGATTGTATGTTTAGCTGTTTGGCTGAAGTGCAGACTTAAATTTGATAACTGGCTAAAGTCACTGGATAGAACAAGTGCAAGATTACCTAATAAGAAGCAGATTTAAGAGCTGTTCTAGCTCCAAGATTTCTGGTAGTCATCATTTTATAAATGGACATTAGTCACATAATAATTTAGTAAGCCTAAAGTATGTGGTTACTATAATGCAGTGTAACAAATATTTGCAAAATCTTTGTCTTTATGCTCACTAGCAAAAGCCTGTCTCTATTTTTGTTTTCTGTTTCCAATTGCCAATTTCTCAGTACCAGCAGTATTTTGCATTTAAAGTATCTAAAGCCAAAACCTTTTTTCCTGATGCCAACATGGCAGCATACATATGATATAGCTCTGCCCCTATATCCACCCACAGGACATGTTTAACTCTATAAAATCCTGACTGAGAGCTACCTCCCCCATTCTCCTTTTTGTCCTCAAAGATCAATACCCACAGACCTTTAGCCTGGGTTCAGACTAGTGCGTTGCGATTTCAGGGCCCTGCGTGACTGCGCAGTGAAACGCCGGCTGTTCTGCGGATTGTACGCGTTTTCAGTGTGAAGCCGCAGCAAATTAATTAGTAACCCTTCCTGCCTAATTTGAGTTGCTAATTTTGTGCTGACCAAGCTTTTTGGCTGATTGTGCAGCTGCATATAAAACCTGGGAGCTCAGTCTACACTTTCTGGTTGTCCAGCAGTCTGTACCTGTGTTGTGTGTGTGTGTGTTTCGTTGCAAGATGTGTGCTGCTCTGCCATTGATCATGCCAACTGTTGTTGCTGCCACAGCAGCAATCTTGCTGGAAGAAGAAAATCGCAGAAGAATGCGGAGAAGAAGAAGATACTGGGTTCATCCCATCATTGCAAATCGAGAAGAAAGAGGCCAGAAAGAGGCCATGATATTGTATGGGCACCTCCGTGGGCATGAAGGGAAATTTTTCAATTTCACCCGCATGTCAATTAGTAGGTGAGTACTGTTTCTGCCAAACCATACTTAATTTGTAGCCCTAGATGTATAGTGTTTTTTATATTTGCAAGACCCAAGTCCATCCAGTCTAACCTATGTGTGATTATGTTAGGTTAAGATTATTGTAACTAATAAGCCTTGCCCCCCCCCCCCAAAAAAAATACCAACTGTACATTATTTCAGCATGCAACCTTAAGGGCACTAAATTATCCTCACCTTGCACCCCCCTCCTGGTGTAAGCCAGGTCCTATTTCCTTTTTTTGTGTGGATGTTTTACCCCCCAAATACCTTGGCCCAAAATTGCTAGTCACAAGTTGCTTTGAGGGTGGTGGTGCTGCCACGCAGCTTTGTTTAGCATTTTTGGCTCAGACAATTGTTACTGCTTCCTTTCCGACGGAATTCCGCTCAAGCTTGGCTTGCATACACACGGTCCCACAAAAGTTTGCTGAACTTTCGACCGCCGAGAATGTGGTGACGTACAACACTACGACAAGTCGAGAAAATAAAGTTCAATGCTTCCGAGCATGCGTCAAATTGTTTCCGAGCATGCGTAGGAATTTTGCGTGTCGAAATTGCTACAGACGATCAGAATTTCCAATCGGAACTTTTTCCGACCAAACAATTGAGAACATGCTCTCAATCTTTTGCTGGCTGGAATTCGGCCAGCAAAAGTCTGATGGAGTATACAGATGGCCAGATTTCTTTTATTTAAATTTGTGTCTCTTTCCCGAAAAAAAAAGGGGGTATATATGTATTTTTTTCCCTCTCTCGCTTCCCTTCTTTCTTTCTGTTGCCATTCAGTCCCCCCTTGCACCTTTTGGTTCTTCCGCCAGCATGAGCCTAACAACACATAACAAAGACCACCGCAATACCAGGTAAGGGCCAACTTCGGGTAAGTAAGAAGATGCGGGAAAAAGAGTGCATCATGCCTGGAGAAGCGTACCGCCTTGTATATTGCAGCCCCGGCCACTCGCACTGCCGCTCTAGGAGGTCCAGAGGCCCTCTGGATCGTCAGGATTTTTCCAGGGCAGAAAGTTACTCCTCCAGTCCTGACAGACCCCAGTACAAAGGGTACAAATGTACGCTTAAGAGAAAGCACATAGCTTCTCCTCTGAGGGCTCAGCACCCAAAATGCAAATGTTGGTCATGTGAAGATGACCCGATGCCAGGAAAGCTACTTTGCAGCAACTGCTTCAGGCAGCTTGCCAGAGACCAGGAGTACGAGAGTCAGCAGGCGTCAACCTTGCTCAAGAAAGTAGTCCATGACTCCCTGGCAGAAGTTTCCGGTCGTCTCTGACAACCAGGGACAGAAGCAGACGAACAGAGTGTGGGCCCTGCACCAGGTCTAAACTAAGCCATTCAACCCTCTCTAACTAGAGGGGTACCAGGAACTTCAGGGGTGACTCCAGCCCAGCAGATTAGGCGGGCCGATTCCCAAAACTCAGTATTACAGCCAACCTTCCAGGCAGAGGGAGAAGATACCGCCTCCTCCTCGGCAGAGGATCCTGAAGGTTCAGGCTTTGATTTTGCGATGATACCAGCATTTTTTAAGGCAGTAAAATCTGCACAAAATGTATTGGGGCATGGCCTGGTCGGAGTCCAGGCTGAGGTTGCCATTTATACACACACATTCATACAAGGGACAGCATGGATATGCGGCTGCAGGCTGACCTTTCTTTGCCTCAAGTGATCACCGGAGCTGGGAGGAGCTCCCTCCCCTGCCGGCACTCCCAGCGGCGGATGCTTGGAACTCGCATCCCATTTCACAGAGCTTGAGTGGCACACTAAGCAGTTTTGGGTCACAATTTTTTTGGTGGCATGAGAAGGGTAAAAAAATTCCTGATTTAATTTCTCTTTGTTACTGTGGCCTGGCAATCCTTGACGTCAGGGGTGGTGATTTACTAAAAGCAAATGAAGGCAAGTAAAGTTGCACTATGCTCTGGGATTTTTCCCAAAGCTTAGTGAATCTGTTGACATTTCAGATTGTAAAGAATACCCAATCATGTGCAAGTAAAATTTAAAAAAAAATCGAATTTTTTGCATGCTCATAATTGGATGATGGAAGTCAACAGAGCTCGACCTCATTCAGTAAGCTCTGTGGAAAACACATACAAAGTGTAACTTCTCATGCAAAGTGAACAGGCTATTTGTTTTTAGGACAGAGGAATGCCAGCTGACAAAGCTTAGCCATGTAGTCAGGTGCCAATACTAAAGTTAAATTAGAAAAGGATTGCAAAAAATGTTTTTCTGTTGTTTAGTAGATACAGTACTTTGTCTGCTCTTAGTTTTTTATTTTTTTACTTTTAAAAGTTTATGATTCACAACTGCAGAGTTTGCTAGATAGGATTATCAGCTCACACTGATTTCTAATACTTACTAATGCTAATACTAATATAGAATGTAAATATTCAACAGTCTTTAACAATATTAAAAAGCAAATTATATTCAGTAACTTGAGATGTAACGCATTTTAGAGACATAACTGCACAAACTGTATATTCCACATATGAAGGATCAGATCAATTATACAAAAGCATGCACAGAAGTGCATTTGGGGACGCTCCATTGGACTTTGTGTGGTAGCAATATGATATAAAGATCAAAATACAATTGACAAAATGTAAATAAAAAAGGGGGCACAATGGTGCCAACTTTATTTATATATAATTATGAAAAAAGAAAATATATATATCATGTAAACATGAATGAGTAAAAAGATCCTAAAATCGTACATTGATGAAGATTATAGATATATAGAATAATACTCTACAATAACCCAGACTCATTTGTCGAGAAGAGGCGTAAACCAGACTGGTTGCAGGCTGGTAGGCTAGTTCAAATGACATAAACCCGACATGTTTCGGAATTTGATTTTACATCTTTATATTCCTTCTTCAGGGGTAATATGAGGTTGGGCAATTATATTCAATCTGTGAGAGATATAAAGATACATAGTGAGATTATGTATCTTTATCTCCTGGTATGTGGCCGGTGGCCCCCTCTACCCCTTAAAGAGACCGCTGTACAGCTACAACAATTCGCTCAGGGGAGCCATTCTTCTTCTATGGGGGGTTTCATTCTTTCTCCTTTTTTTGGGATGTGGTGACCTTGAACTTATGACTCCATAGATCTTGGAATTCTCTTTCTTGGTTTTTATGTGGGGTACCCATTAAAATCCATAACCATCAGCATGGTATTTTTTTTTTTTTGTCATTCTTGCTGTAGGATGTTCTGTAGAAAAAGTTACAGTTAAAGGAAAAAAAAATCTCAAGTAACTTACATTTTCCTGCCAGCTTTTTGTAAAAATGGCACGGGGACCCCTCTCAAAGGTAGCCCGGACATACAGTATTATACAAAAGTTAGTACACCACTCAGATTTTTTAAAATATTTTATTATACCTTTTCATGTGACATTACTGAAGAAATTACACTTTGCTACAGTGTAAAGTAGTGAGTGTACAGCTCGTATAACAGTGTAAATTTGCTGTCCCCTCAAAATAACTCAATACACAGCCATTAATGTCTAAACCGCTGGCAACAAAAGTGAGTACACCCCTAAGTGAAAATGTCCAAATTGGGCCCAATTAGCCATTTTCCCTCCCCGATGTCATGTGCCTTGTTATTGTTACAAGGTATCAGGTGTGAATGGAGAGCAGTTGTGTTGAATTTGGTGTTATCGCTCTCACTCTCTCATACTGGTCAGTGAAAGTTCAACATGGCACCTCATGGCAAAGAGGATATGAAAAAAAGAATTGAAGCTCTACATAAAGATAGCCTAGGCCATAGGAATATTGCCAAGACCCTGAAACTGAGCTGCAGCACGGTGGCCAAGACCATACAGCGGTTTAACAGGACATGTTCCACTAGAGAAGGCCTCACCATGGTCAACCAAAGAAGTTGCGTGCACGTGATCAGCATCATATCCAGAGGTTGTCTTTGAGAAATAGACATATGAGTGCTGTCAGCATTGCTGCAAAGGTTGAAGGGGTGGGGGGGGGGATGGTCATCCTGTCAGTGCTCAGACCATATGCTGCACACTGTATCAAACTGGCCTGCCTGGCTGTCGCCCCAGAAGGAAGCCTCTTCTAAAAATGATGTGCAAGAAAGCTTGCAAACGGTTTGCTGAAGACAAGCAGACTAAGGACATGAATTACTGGAACCATGTCCTGTGGTCTGATGAGACCAAGATAAACTTATTTGGTTCAGATGGTGTCAAGCGTGTGACGGTAACTAGGGGAGGAGTACAAAGACAAGTGTGTCTTGCCTACAGTCAAACATGGTGGGGGGGGTGTCATGGTCTGGGGCACTATGAATGCCAACATGTATTGGGAAATACTGAAGCAGAGCATGATCCCCTACCCTTCGGAGACTGTGTGCAGGGCAGTATTCCAACATGATAATGACCCCACACACCTCCAAGAAGACCACTGCCTTGCTAAAGAAGCTGAGGGTAAAGGTGATGGACTGGCCAAGCATGTCTCCAGACCTAAACCCTATTGAGCATCTGTGGGGCTGCCTCAAACGGAAGGTGGAGGAGAGCAAGGTCTTTAACATTTACCAGCTCCGTGAAGTCATCATGGATGAGTGGAAGAGGACTCCAGTGGCAACCTGTAAAGCTCTGGTGAACTCTATGCCCAAGAGGGTTAAGGCAGTGCTGGAAAATAATGGTGGCCACACAAAATATTGACACTTTGGGCCCAATTTGGACATTTTCACTTGGGGTGTACTCATTTTTGTTGCCAGCGGTTTAAACATTAATGTCTGTGTGTTGTTATTTTGATGGAACAGCACATTTACACTGTTATACAAGCTGCACATTGTAGCAAAGTGTAATTTCGTCAGTGTTGTCACATGAAAAGATATAATAAATTTTTTTTTAAAAATGTGAGGGGTGTACTCACTTTTGTGAGATACTGTACATACCAGACCATGTACAAGCATACAAGCTGGCAGGGAAATGTCATTTGTCTATAGCAAAATGACTGCCAGGTGGGACTTTCCTCAATCTGTCATTGTGTACAATTGTGTTGCAAGCTGTGAATGGTAATTTTGATAACATGGTACAGAGAGGGCCAACATACAGACAGCACATCTGTACCATGTGATTAGCTCTGGCCAATCACAGCTAATCACAACAAAACAAACTGAATGAATCAATTTCATTAAGTAAAATGCTTGCTTATAGCAATGAAATTCACTGAATAAGCAATCATAATGTGTTAACTGTGTTGGGAGCACGCAGGTGAGCGCGCTCTCATTACAGTTGTGTTTGCAATGTTTATATGCAGCTCTGCACCAAGGCCTACCTGCTGAGAGGCCTTGTCATGTCATAGATATATTATTTATCATTGTAAAAGAGCATATTCCATACTTTTTTCAATTTTTTCCAGAAACAAAAGATGGCTTTGAAAAAAACGGGAAAAATAAAAAGTCCCCCATGTCCTTATTTTGACAATCCCCAATTGTGTTGCAAGCTGTGAATGGTAATTTTGATAACATGGTACAGAGAGGGCCAACATACAGACAGCACATCTGTACCATGTGATTAGCTCTGGCCAATCACAGCTAATCACAACAAAACAAACTGAATGAATCAATTTCATTAAGTAAAATGCTTGCTTATAGCAATGAAATTCACTGAATAAGCAATCATAATGTGTAAAAACAAAATGTGTAAAAATAAAAAATAAAAATGCTGATCACTTCCCCAGAGTAGTACAATCTTACTATGGTAACAATTTATTTTTCTGGTCACAGTGTGTTAAAAAAAATTGTTAAAAAAATTGTTAAAAAAAAAAAAAAAAGTGTGTTAAAAAAAATTGTTAAAAATTAAATAAAATTAATGTAATAAAAAATAAAATATATATATATATATATGAATTATTATTTTTTTTTTTCGTACTGTCATCAGTCAGTGGCCCTGATCACTGTCACACTAGTTGTATGAAGACTATATTGCACTGGTGACAGTATGTAAAAAATAAAAAATAAATGTTCCTTCCTCATTTTCTAAAAAAAATTGACAAATTACCTCTTACCAAATACTTTGGACTGTACTCTTTCCAAAAAGGAGTCATTTGGGGGATATTTGTACTGTCCTGACATTTTTGGGCCTCAAGAAATGAGGCCGTCAGTACATCAGGATTGATCAATTTTCTGAAAAATATCATAGTTTGTGAACTCTATAACTTTACTACAGACTAAATAACATACACTGATTTTAGTTATTTTCACCAATGAAATGTGGCAGAATACATTTTGGCCTAAATTTAAGAAGAACAATTATTTATTTGCAAAATTTTATAACAGAAACAAAGAAAAACATTTTTTTTTCACATTTATCAGTCTTTTTTAGTTTATTTAGCAAAAAATAAAAAACCCAGTGGTGATTAAATACAACCAAAAGAAAGCTCTAGTTGTGTGAACAAATTTATAAAAATGTAGTTTAGGTACATTGTTGCATGACTGTGCAATTGTCATTCAAAGTGCAATAGCACTGCCTGGTACAGCATTTAGTTTTTTTGCACTGTATACATCACACAGGTGCACCACTTCATAGGCAGTTTTAAGGCAACCCCCAGGCATGTTTTTTTAAAGGAAATGGGATGTTTTTATGTTTCACTTCAAGCATTATTAAATTAGCTGCTCCCCAGAAAGCAGTATTTTAATTTTTTTTCTTTTGCATTACATTATATTACATGTTCTCCTGACTTTCAGGTGTCATTTTATCTATAAATTAACACCTTGGTGCCAACGCCTTCTGGCCCTTTAAGGGAGTTTCAGATGCTGAGAGGCAGGACAGGGTTCATGATCATGTGACCACTGTGATTGACTGTCACAGCGGTCACATGAGCGGAAAGCTCCCGATCGCAAACAGCGATCATGAGCTTACCATTAACTGTGTTGGGAGCACGCAGGTGAGCGCGCTCTCATTACAGTTGTGTTTGCAATGTTTATATGCAGCTCTGCACCAAGGCCTACCTGCTGAGAGGCCTTGTCATGTCATAGATATATTATTTATCATTGTAAAAGAGCATATTCCATACTTTTTTCAATTTTTTCCAGAAACAAAAGATGGCTTTGAAAAAACCGGGAAAAATAAAAAGTCCCCCATGTCCTTATTTTGACAATCCCCTACATTTTTTACTCTTAAAAATTGTAAGAATTGACTAAAACTCAACAAAAAAATATCAAATTTCAAAGTAGTCTTGGCAAATGTGTGAATCTTTTATATACAGAGCAGCTAACACTATTGTGCACCACCTACAACACAATTAAACAGAATATGCATACAGGTGTGCAGCGCTCCAAGGCGTTTTAGCGAAGTGTCTATGAGCTTGCCACATCTTACCACTGGGATTTTTGTCCATTCCTCCTTGCAAAACTTCTCCAGCTCCTTCGAGTTGGATGGTTTGCGCTTGCGAACAGCAATCTTTATATGAATATGACCACGGATTTTCTATTGGATTGAGGTCTGGGCTTTGACTAGGCCATTCCAACACATTTACATGTTTCCCCTTAAACCACTCAAGTGTTGCTTTAGCAGTGTGTTTGGGGTCATTGTCCTGCTGGAAGGTGAACCTCTATCCTAGCCCCAAATCACACACAGAGTGGTACAGGTTTTGCTTAAGAATATCCCTGTATTTAGCACTGTCCATCTTTCCCTCAACCCTGACCAGTTTCCCAGTCTAGACTGATGAAAAACATCCCCGCAGCATGATGCTGCCACCACCATGTTTCACTGTGGGGATGGTGTTCTTTGGGTGATGTGATGTGTTGGGTTTGGGCCAGACATAGCATTCTCTTTGAGGGTCAAAAAGTAAAATTTTAGTCTTATCAGACCAGAGCACCTTCCTCCATACATTTTGGGAGTCTCCCACATGCCTTTTTGCAAACTCAAAACGTGCCATTTTTTGCTAAAAGTAATGGCTTTCTTCTGGCCATTCTGCCATAAAGCCCAACTCTATGGAGTGTACAGCTAATTTTTGTCCTATGTACAGATACTCCAGTCTCTGCTGTGGAACTCTGCCGCTCCTGCAGGGTTACCTTAGGTCTCTGTGCTGCCTCTCTGATTAATGCCCTCCTTGCCCGTTCCGTGAGTTTTGGTGTGCGGCCATCTCTTGGCAGGTTTGCTGTTGTGCCATGTTCTTTCCATTTGCTTATGATAGATTTGATGGTGCTCCTAGGGATCATCAAAGATTTGAATATTTTTTTTATAACCTAACCCTGACTTGTACTTCTCAACAACATTGTCACTTACTTGTTTGGAGAGTTGCTTGGTCTTTATGGCAGTGTTTGGTTAGTGGTGCCTCTTGCTTAGGTGTTGCAGCCTCTGGGGCATTTCAAAAAGGTGTGTATATGTAATGACAGATCATGTGACACTTGGATTGCACACAAGTGGACATCATTTCATGAATTATGTGACTTCTGAAGGTAATTGGTTGCACCAGAGCTTTTTATGGTCTTCATATTAAAGGGGCTGAATACATACGCACATGCCAATTATCAGTTTTTTATTTCTGAAAAATAGTTTTATGTATACATTTTTCGAATTTTACTTCACCAACTTAGACTATTCTCTTCTGATCCATCACATAAAATTTAGATTAAAAAAACATTGAACTAAAGGCTGTAATGTAACAAACTTGCTAAAAACCCAAGGGGGGTAAATACTTTTGCAAGGCACTGTATGTAAACTGTGAGTGCATCTGTTTTTCATAAAAAAAAAAAACATACGATATACACTATGAAAAAGTATTTTTCGTGTGTGAGCTACATTAAGCCCATTTAAAAAGGAGAATCAACAGAAAAGGTGGATAGGCAGTTCTATGGGGGGATCCTATGCTGCATAAGACCTATGTTTCAAACGCTGAGGTCCATCCCATGAGGTGAGGGCACATCTGAAGTGAACGGTGATGCTGGAAGTGGTGAACAGAATAAAATACTTCACTGGAAGTAGTGAAATATTAACAAGCACAGTTTATATTGGGATTCTAGCTAGTTTCAAAGACTGCATTTTATTAGTTTATTAATTTATGCTGGTGTTGGTCACCAGTGATACTAAGATGCACCTAAATTGTTTTTCACTAGATATGAAGACTGATTTTAAATAGTTGTATGTTTTTTTTATTTATACTGCACATGGAGGATTGATAGTATTATACATGACATATATTGTTATTGACTGCACAACTGTACAGTGTGTAATGTATATTTGTTGGAGATTGGATTAACATTCAGTGGAACTTGCGGGCTGTTCAGCCAATGTCCTCCTACTGGTCATCATTAACCATCTGTGTCTGTGACTAGGTCCCCAAACATAAACAGACACCTTTGGTTTTACCTATAGAGCAAGGTGGATGAGGCATGATGGAGGCACCTTGGTGATGGTTTATCCGGAGAAATCAATAGGTATAGGTTTTCCCTGTCTTTGGGCAGATTGTAGACATTAGATCATTACCTGTTCTTAGCAAAAAGACTAGATTGGAATACTCATTTAATCTCCATTAAAACCAGGTTCAGGCTTTACCAGTTGTAGTTTACCTTAATCGACCCTTATTAACTCAATTTCTTCTTTTCTTCCTACCTGTTGTTATTTACACCCTCTTTTTTTTGTTGTTGTTTATTTCTATTTTTTAACCATTGATATTTAAGCTTTTTTCATTTTTATTTGTTTTGTTAAAAAAAAAAATTGTGTTAACAATAGCCCTAAATTTAAAAACAAAAACAAAAAATGTTATTTTATTTGTAAATAATGTTGCAATGCTTTGTACCAGTAGCATACTTTTAAATATGTGATTTTAAATAGGACACATTTTAGAATAAAATGTATACTTTTTTATCTACAGTAACCTATTTATTTAACCAAATGACGAAAAAAAAAATGTTTTAAGTTTTGTTACATGTTTGTTTTTCTTTGGGTTGCATAAAATATAACATCATTTTACATGTATTAATTTGTTATTTAAAGTAATAAAAATATATTGCAGAATTACCAGACCCATACCAGAAATATAAAAATTGTATTGGTCCATAAAGGGTATGCATGCTTGAGCGCTGAATTGGTTAAGTAACTATACTTATAAGGTAATTTAGGGAAATTAAACAGGCAAACCAAGTAATACAAATGTTACCTCTTATGCCGTGTACACACGACCGGACTTTTCGACAGCAAAGGTCCGACTCCGACGGAACGAATCCGTCGGACAATTCGATCGTGTGTGGGCTTCATCCGACCTTTTCTGTCGAAAAATCTGACAGACTTTAGAAATAGAACATGTTTCAAATCTTTCCGCCGGAACCAGTTCCTATCGAGAAAACTGTTTGTCTGTATGGAGGTCCGACGGATCAACAAGGACGCAAGGGTAGCTATTGGCTACTGGCTATTGAACTTCCATTTTCTAGTCCCATCGTACGTCATCGCATTAAACGATCAGACTGTGATCGTGTGTAGGCAATTCGTTTCAACAGAACTCTGTCAAAAAGTCAGTCAAAGTTCATTTTGACGGAAAGTCCGGTCATGTGTACGCAGCATTAGTAGTCCTAGATTCGATTTGTAGGTAGTTAACGCTCTCTCCTCACTGTTGACCACTATTGACATACACATGACGATAGATTGAAAGACTCTGGACGGCCGCACTTCAAAATAAATCCAATTTATTTTGGAGTGCGGCCGTCTAGAGTCTTTCAATCTATCGTCATTAGTATGTGCCGTGCCTGCACCTGGGTCTCTCTATCTTAGGAAAGGCTGCAAACCTCAGTTGTGTGGATTATCCTGCAGCGGTGGTTCTCCTACCTATGGACATACACACATGGAATGCAGGCAGAAAAGCTCTTTAATGTGTTATTGAATATTCCAAGTGCACATTAGGGCTGGGTGGAGGCATGGAAAATAGAACTGTAAAATGGCTACTAAGAGGCCAGGAAACTGCAGACTGGCTAGTCCTGTACTGACTTCTGCTTCAATGGGCATTGTTTTATTTTCCCATTCTGTTATCCTCAAAATGTACTGAGGTTTACCCACACCGCGGGTGCAGAGCAGTGCACCTGTGGCTTTCCTGGGGGTTAGCTGCACTTTGCCATAGACTTCTATTGTATCCTGCAGGTGTGATTCACCTTCTGAAAGCACATCAAACTCACAGGTAATAACAGAAGTCTATGGCTAAGTGAAGGTAACCCACAGGTGCACTGCATATCAGTTTGAAAGAAGCCCAGTAACCACTGCAGAACAGATATGCCCATATATACAGTACATTGTAATTTTAGTAATAAACTTAGGTTTAATAACTGTCTTCCATTCAGGTATGTTGTTGTCACTCTTCCTGTGAAAGGTGCCGGCTCTGCTCCACAGCCGATTGCTTCCTCTACCGCCCGTTTAATTTGCAACACTGAATCTCTGGGATGGCAGGTAAGCAACCCAACCTGCAATCCCAGAGCAGGAGGTTGAGGGGCCACATCAGAGGACTCCGCGGGCCACTGGTTGGGCACCCCTGTTTTACATTGTCATGCTGTGGTAATGTAATGCATGGTTACACACATTTGTAGGGCACTTTTTCAACACACATGCACAACACAGTCTAAATCCTACACAGTAAAGACTTTTAGCAATGCAGTGTTGTAGGCCAGTCTTTTTTGGGCCCTAAATTGTTTTGAAATACCTTTGGCAACTTAAATGAACGTAATCCTTCATGAACATATTTTCTGCGATTAAACTGTTTTTATTCCAATTTGCCCAACAATGGACAGCATCTGCAAGACTGCCAATTTGCTGTTACATCTCAAAGCGTTATGGAATTGCCTCTTTGGCTCTTTCAATAGTTGATTAAAAAAATGTGTATCTGATCTGAAATGAGGCATTGCCTGCTTTAGCCAAACATTTTTAAGGGATCCACTTTAGAACTGAAATTAAAAACCTATACAATATACATATTAGGTAGATGTGGATATACTAATATTAGAAATGCCTCTTTTTTTAATGATAGTGTAATCTTGCTGTAAACTTATTTCTCAATGAGTCCGGTTCATTTCAGGATACTGACAAATAGAGACTTTATCATCTGGGAATTCAACCTAACCTTTTTTTTGGTTTCCTAATATGAGGAATAGATATGCCACTCCAGTTTATTAAACAATTGCTGCATACTTAAGCAGAGTCAAAAAACAGCCCAATTTAAACAGGAAATAAAAAAAAAATTATGTATAGCTAAATTCCAGGGCAATAATTAGTAGCTTAGAATGTTGAAATGGAATGTTATTACATGCAGAGATTTTCCAACATGTTGGAAATTGTACTACAGATGCAGAGAATTATATCTGCTTAATGAAATCTAAAGCATTGTGCCCCTGACTGCTAGTCTCACAGTATTGGCTGTGAGGTTTGGTGATGTCACTATTATGCTGCTCACTGTCCCCTTTGCTAGATGGAAGCTGCAGTTCCAGGATCTCCGTGCTATTGCTTAATTTTTTTGAGGATTTGTTCCTTCCATCTTCTCCTGCTGCTTCTTAATCATTACCTAAACAGTAGGGGTCATTATGGAGGGACAAGCCAGTCAAAGTTTGGTTCTACTTGCCTTTTTTGGGAACAGAGTTCCAGTTCCAGTCTTTTTTAAACCTAAATTTAACCTTTAACACTCTAGAGAAAGGACAAAACTTCAGGGTGTGACTACCCGGTGACAGAAAGTGACGTCAGAGAGCTAGCCAGAAGTGATGTTAAGCCTGATCCTGGTAGTGCGGTGAGATGTGGCTAGTACCATGTGAACGCGGCCAGAGTCTGACTGTTTGATTTATACTGCGATTGATTTTAATTATTTTATGAGTGTTATTTTAAAGAGTATTTTTTACTTTTACATAAAGATTTTAAACTGGATTACACTGTGAGGATCGTTTGTTCCTCTATGTTGGAGTTCAAGTCACAGTGAAGGCCATCAAAGTGGGGAGTGCTGACCAGAGGCTATACCTACACTGTGATTGGATAAACAAATTCTTTGTGCCGATCTGTAAAATGAGAGGCAATGGCATGGGTAAAACAAGGGTTTCATGCCACCTACTCCTCCTATGAGAGGGGCGTAACTGTTCTGCAAACCAAGTCACACACCTTGCTCGGTAGAACAGGTTTTCACTGATCCGGGGGGGAGATACCTTATCTTAATTCTTGAAATGTATGCCCAACGCTGGCCCATAATCAATGTATATATCCCTACTCCATTTGACTCCGCCATCCTGTACACCATCCTTACAAAAATAGCCCCCCTCCAGGTCTGCAATATAATAGTTGTAGGGGACTTCAACACCATCCTAGATCATCCCAAGGACACTACTAGATCTGCTTCTGCTCTGTCTCAGGTTGGGGTGGTCTCCTATCTCCCGGCAGATCTTTCAGACTCACCGCTGGAGCTGGGCTTGACGCTGGGTACCTCCCGTGAGCCAGGATGCTGGAGGCTAGCATCCAATTGGTTAGACAATCCTCAAATCCAGGAGTTAGTAGAGCCCAAACTCACAGAATACTGGTTGCATAATGAGGGGTCATCTTCCCTTGATGTGGTCTGGGAGGCGGGTAAGGCTCATGCCTGAGGGCAGTATGTCTTCTCTATTAAGGCAGTGAGATCTGGCTTTGCCTCACAGACCGCACAATTGGAACAGTGTGAAGGGACAGCTCTGGAACTTTTCACAGAGAGTCCAACACCCGAAAATTATTCTACTCTAGCCCAAGCAAGAAGAAATTTGAAGCTCCACTACACATGGCTGGTGCACTCTGATGCAGCCAAGCTTTTTTAATCAGGGGACAAAAATGGCAAACTACTGGCCAACCTGGTGGCAGAACCCACACTCCAAACAGTGATCCCTAGAATACAGACTTCTACTGGCTGCCAGGTTACAGACACTGAAGGTATATTAAGGGAATTTCATCTCTTTTATAAACTGAATGAGGATCCATTCTCTAACACGGCTGATGCCATGTTGGAAGAATTAGGGGGATTCACCTTACCTCTCCTTTCTGAGGTGGACAGGGATACACTAGATAAGCCCTTAACACGACAAGAGATAGAAGACGCAATCTACTCCTTGCCCAACAACAAATCCCCGGGCCCGATGGTTTACCTGGGGAATGGTACAAAACACATGATGCCTTACTGGTCCCCAAACTAACTCAGTTGTTCGCAGATTGCTTGGAGTTTGAAAAGTTGCCAGATAGTATCAGGCACACATAGTGCTTGTCAGGGCCCCACTCGCGATGTGCGGTCGAATCGGCGTGCGCGCATGCGCACACGCACCACTGATTCGTCCGGGCGTCGGAACGGGGGTGCGCTCCGGCGGATTCCTCAGGCGCGCGCGCGTGCGCGGCGAGCGCGGGCGCGCGCATCGCGGGCGCACACGTGACGCGCTGGCGCTATTTGGCGCCAGTGGCCCTTTAAAAGAGTGGCAGTTGCACTGTATTGGTGCTGTTCGTCTACAGTCTTACCCCTGTGAAACCTGTCTCTGTCTGAACCCTCCTGAAAACCTGACCCGGCTTCCGTTTGACTCTGCTGCCTTCTCCATCCCTGATCCCGGCTTGTTGATTCTGCTTGATTGATACTGAACGCTGACCTCCTGCCTGTCTGACCTCTCTACTGCCTGAACCCACTTACCTGCCTGCCAAGTGTACCAGACCCGGCCTGCCTGACGACCCCTCTGCCTGTCTCTCTACATGCTGCACACCCCCAGGGTCGCTGACGTCATCTCGGGGGCATCCTGTATCCGGACCCTGCTCCGCTGCCTACCAGTCTCAGCTCCTTCAGCTTCCAGAAGAGTGTTATCGGCCAGCTACATCTGCCACCGCATCCAGTCCAGGCACTCCTACACCGCTGTGCTCACGGGACCACTGTCCCCACTTCAGTGGGCCCTGAACCAGAGCCGTAAGAGAGGCCCTCTCCCAGCGAAGTCAGGCTTGCCACTCAGGTACCTAACAGTGCTGCTGCCCAAACCAGGGAAGTACCCCACTTGCTGCTCATCCTACAGACCCATCTCATTGCTAAATTATGACCATAAGATACTAACCAAAATGCTAGCCAATAGACTCATGAAATTCCTACCATCCCTTGTCAACATAGATCAGACCGGCTTCATGCCTGGTAAGTCCACGGACATTAACCTTAGACGAGTCTTTATGCATCTCCAGCTCCCACCTGAGGAGAATTCCTCCCAGGTCCTAGTATCCCTTGACATCGAAAAGGCTTTTGATACAGTTAGATGGTCCTATATGATGCAGGTTCTGGAAGGCTTTGGCTTTGGCCCAATTTTCTGGAAATGGATCGGCTTATTATACAAGACTCCCACGACCCACATTAAACTAAATGGTAGGCTTTCGCCATCTTTTCCAATTAGGAGGGGGACAATACAGGGGTGTCCTGTTTGCCCTGGCGATGGAGCCTTTGGCAGAGGCCTTACGGAGATCGAGCAAGGTTTTTGGAATCCAGGTTGGTTCGGTGGTCGAGAAACTAGCATTGTACGCAGATGATATAATCCTCTTCCTCCGGGACCCTGGTCCCTCGCTTTCCAGGGAACTTTGACTTTTGGACCGCTTTGTGACTCTCTCTGGCCTCTGAACCAACTGGAGCAAATCACTTATTCTACCCATAGATCTCGGGGCAAAGAGGCTGAGTGATCCTGCTTCACCTCTACAATGGGCAAGCACCTTTATATATCTAGGAATCAATATCTCTTCCAATACCCAGGACTTTAGCAATCTTAACTTTTGTCCAGTGCTGCAGTGGTGTAAACTGAAACTGAAGGCCTGGTCAAACCTCCCACTATCACTTATAGGGAAAATTAACTTAATAAAAATGAAATTACTCCCGGTCTTGCTGTATATTTTATGACACTCCCCGGTCTGGACACCTAAGACTCTTTTCCGGCAATTGGATTCCACAGTGGCCTCCTTCTTATGGCAATCACACCCGGCTAGATTCAGTAGGAAAATATTGCCTAGGCCCTGGACACAGGGGGACTTGCCTGCCCAGACTTTCACACCTACTATTTAGCGGCTCACTCATGCACATAACTGGCTGGTCTCGGATGACACCAATGCGTCAGTCATCCTAGAGGCAGCTCAACTGGGATCATTTGAGGCCCTTCGTAACGCCATTTATAGGGGGTTGGGGGGTTCTCCAGTACCTTTTTTTTTTTTTTTTTTCCAAAATTTTTTTATTGAAAATATCGAATAACAATATGACAATAACATCATACAAACATTAAGAATTCGTGGAACCATCTTAGTTACAGTAAGTGAGTATAAATGTGTCAGAGAAATGTTTAAATCAAAGCATCATATGTACGTAGGCAATTTTCACATATACACAATGCGCCATAGATGTATTTGCTAGAAGGAGGGGTAGCAAGATGAATTGGCAAGTTAAGCGTTAAGTTATTGGGTATCAACATGTGCTTTCCTATTTCCCACTTATGCTGTGACTAACTGGGGGAGGGGGTTCCGAGTTGTAGAGAGAAATTGCGGGGGTTTGCATGATATTCTTGCACTACTGGGGCAATAGGTTGTTGATTGGGAGCTCTAATACGAGGACCCTGACAACAACAAGTGATATGGCAGGAACATAATGGGTGGGTGGGGAGAGTTAAAGGAATGAGGGGTAGGGCGGTGGTCATGGGGGTGGGTATGAAGGTGAGGAAGAGGGGGGGCTGTGGGGAGTGTGGTCGAGGTGACCTGGGGGTGGAAGTGAAAGTTGTCTCCTCAGTCTCCGCCACATGCAAGTAGTGTGGTATCGTTTTAAAGTGGACAAGGATAGGTGGGTGTGGCAATGATATTCATGAGGTTAGGCTGGGGGTGAGCAAACATGCGATCTCCCAACTTCATCCCTTGTGTAGGGTTGGGAGATCCATGTCAGTTGAGGTGAGGGTGAGAATCGAAAGGGGAGGGACGTCTGAGGGGAATATGTCATGTGATCTCTGTGTATTCGTCATGTGTGTGAAAGTCCCGGTCTAACTTTCATCCAACAGGGTTCGATATCTGTCGGTTGTGCGGAAATGGGTCCAACATGCCCATGTTTTTATAAATTTGTCTGGGGAGTCTCGGGAGATGGAGATAAGTTCCTCCATTTCGGCTGTTTTGTTGATTTGTTTGAACCATTCTGGGATGGACGGTACCTGAGGGGAGCCCCAGTGTCTTGGGATGCACATTTTGGCAGCATTGATTAGGGGCAGAATCAATGTCTTTCTGTAATATTGGGCAGATAGGTCTGAGTGGTGGAAGAGGCATTGGGCTGGGGAGTGTTCCAGTGTATAAGTGGAAATAGTTTCTGTGAGTTCTCGGACTTGCGTCCAGAATGGCTGGATTTTCGGGCATGACCACAGAATGTGAAGCAGTGAGCCTGGCTCTTCGTCACATCGCCAGCACTTGTTGGGGTAGGAGGGGTTCAGCTTATTTAAAATCGCTGGGGTTCTGTACCAACGGACTAGAGTTTTATAGTTGTTTTCCTGAATGGATACATTCAAAGACCCTTTGTGGGCGATCGTGAATATGCGTTCCCATTGTTCCTCAGAGAGCTCTAAATCTGTTTCCCTTTCCCATGCCTTGAATGTTTTCCCTTCTTTGGGGGAAACATCTGAAAATAATATGTTGTATATACCAGAGATTAAATGTTGTTGGGGATTGGGTTGGGAGCATATTTGTTCGAATGTGGTAAGAGGACGTGTAATGGAAGAGTGTTGGTCAATTTCTTTTAGGAAGTGGCGGATTTGAAAGTACGTCCAAAGTGGGAGAGGGTCGCTGGTGAGAGTGGGGGTTAGTGCTATGTGGTCTAGGAGAGAGCCATTGCGGGAGAATTGGTGAGCTAAAACCTCTGGGTGTAGCCACTGGCGAGATAAGAATTGTGCAGACATGCCCGGGGGAAATGCGGGGTTGAGTCTAACCGGAGTTAATGGTCCTGGAACGGACGAGATATGAGTCTTGTGACATGCTTCTTTAAAGCATTGGAGCGTCGGGGCAATAAGAGGGTGTGTTTTGAGGGTGGAGGGGATATGTTTTGGCAGCAGCCAGGGAGTTGATCGTAATGGTGAGGGGGACAGTGAGTTTTCTAACTTTACCCAATCTTTGCATTGAGCGTGTAGTGTCCAGTCTACGATTCTGGTAAGATGGCATGCCCAGTAGTATCTTTTAAGGTCTGGAAAGCCAATGCCCCCCTTTGTCTTTGGTCGTGTTAAAAGGTCATATGCAATTCTTGGGCGTTTTTGCTTCCACAGAAATTGTGAACATATCCTCTTATAGGTCAGGAAGAAAGATGCGGGTAGTTTAATGGGGACAGTTTGAAGAATGTATAAGATACGGGGAAGGATGTTCATTTTAACAATTGCTGCGCGGCCAAACCAAGAAAATTGTGGTTTGTTCCATTTTTTGAGGTCGTCAGATATGGTCTTAAGGATGGGTAAGTAGTTTTTGGCGAAAAGATCTGAGAGGTCTGCTGTGAGGTGTATCCCTAGATATTTGATAGCATCGTGTCTCCAGTGGAAGGGGAAGTTAGCTTCGCAAAGTGATACCGTCTCTTGTGGGATGGTGACATTGAGAGCATGGGATTTGGTGAAATTTATCTTAAAGTTAGAGATGTGCTGGAAGGTTTTAAAGTCTTTTAACAAGTTTGGGATTGAGATGTGGGGTTCGCTAAGAGAGAGTAGGATGTCATCTGCGAAAGCTGCCAGTTTATAGGTGTGACCTTCTATGGGGATGCCTTTGATGTTTTCATTGTTCCTAAGGCAATTCAGTAGTGGCTCTAGGGTTAGTACAAATAAAATAGGGGATAGAGGGCATCCCTGCCTTGTCCCATTGGATATGGAGAAGGCGTTTGACAGATGGCCGTTGACACGAACCCTAGCTGTTGGGGACGTGTATAGGGACATGATCGAGTTGAACATATGGTTTTGGAGACCAATGTGTCTCAGTACTGCTCCCATGTAGTCCCATGCCAGTCTGTCAAACGCCTTCTCCGCGTCCAGCGACAGGAAAAAGCCTTTGTGATTGTTGGTTGTCATCCAATGGTGGAGGTTTATGGCTTTAATAGTGTTGTCCCTTGCCTCGCGTCCTGGAATAAAGCCTACTTGATCATTTTTGATTAGGGATGGCAGGAGGGGAAGCAAGCGGTTGGCAAGGATTTTGGCAAATAGTTTTATATCTACGTTCAGTAAGGAAATTGGCCTATAGTTGGTTACTAGTGTCGAGTCCTTCCCCTCTTTCGGTATAACTGTAACGTGTGCTTCCAAGAGTCTATGGAAGGGGAGCGTAGAGGAGGATAGGGAATTGAAGGCCTTGAGGAAGGGGTCGATAATTACTTCTGTGAATGTTTTAAAATATGTGGCTGTGAAACCGTCTGGGCCGGGGCTTTTTCCTGTTTTAAGTTGTTTGATAGCGCTTTTTAGTTCGTCTGCTGTTATAGGGTTTTCTAATAGGCGGGCATCCTCTCTGTCGATAGGTTTAGGGCAGTGTTTTTTTTAAAAATTCTTTAATAAGGGAGTTTCTTGTGTTGCTGGTAGTGGGGCTTTCTGTAGATGCATTCAGATTATAGAGATTAGAATAGTATGCTTCAAATTGGGAAGCTATATCTGGGGCCGTGACTTTAGACTGACCTTGGGCGTCTTTAATAGTGTGAATGTTGGTGCGCGCTTTGTTAGTTTGGATGGCTTTGGCTAAGTATTTACCGCTTTTGTTTCCGAATTCATAGAATAACTTTTGTTGTAGAATAAATTTACGTTTTGTTCTAAGGGATAACTCTGACAGTAGGAGTTCTCTGGTTTGTGTGAGGTCTTGGTACGTCTGTTGGGCTTGGATCTGTTTGTGGGCTAGCTCTAAATGTTTAATCTTTTGGATCAGGCCTGAGATTTTGGCTTGATGGGCTTTCTTCCGCAAGGTCTTAAGGGAGATGAGTTTCCCCCTTAGGACGCATTTGTGGGCTTCCCATTGTGTTAGCGGAGCTGTTTCCCCGTTATCGTTTTCTAGGAAGAAGTCGTGAATGGCTTGTCTAATGTTATTGTTATCCTCTTCCGAGGTTAGTAGAGATGCGTCTAAGCGCCAGGTCTTTGATGTAATGCTGTGGTCTGGGAGGGTTAGCGTCATTGTGATTGGGTGATGGTCAGATAGGAGCATTGGTTCAATCGTCGCATGGGTAAGGAGGGGAAGGTCTGTCTGGGAAAGAAAGATGTAGTCTATTCTGGAATATTTGTTATGGGGGGCTGAGAAGAATGAATAGTCTTTTTCATTTGGATGTAAAGTGCGCCAGGTGTCGTGCAGGAGTAACTCTTGGAGAAGTATTTTGATTTGGCGTAGTGTTTTGTAAGGCAAGGATGTGGAACCTGTTGAGGTGTCTAGTAATGGGTGTAGGGCGACATTAAAGTCTCCTCCAAATATGGTTAAGCCTGCAGAGAAACCCGTTAGGAGTTGTGATATCTGTCTAAAGAAGGTAAGTTGTGCTGAGTTGGGGCTGTAGATGTTGGCCAGTGTTACTGGTCTGCCTTGAATTCTGCCTTTTAGAAAGATGTATCTACCTTCCTTGTCAATGAGCGAGTCTATGAGTTCCCATTGGAGGTTTTTGGAGATCAAGATTGATACTCCCTTCGTTTTGGCCAGTGAGTTGGCAGAGTGATAGACGTTTGGGAACTGGTGGTTCGTAAGCTTAGGAATCTTGTCTGTGCGGAAATGAGTTTCCTGTAGGAAGATGATGTTGGTTTTCAGTTTTTGCATCTGGGAGAGAACTTGGCTGCGTTTCTCTGGGATATTAAGCCCTTTTACGTTTAGGGATGTCACTTTCACTGTGATGTGGTTGGTGACAGTTGTTGAGTGCGCCATGGTATAAGGGGGGTAGGAGTAGGTTTGCTTTAGGGAGTTTATGTCCCTTTCTATCTTTTGTAAGTTTTTCTTTCCTTTTTTTTTTTTTTTTCCCCCTTTTTTGCCTGTGGGCACACCTCGGTGTGCTAAGTGGTGTTGCGAGTGAGTAAAATTATTAAGGTATAATCAGGTACACTTAGGTGTGGCGGAGACTGAGGAGGTAGAGGGGGAGAGGTTGGGAGTGGGAATCAGGAGACAAGGTCGGGAGGGTGCGCGTGGGTGAGGGGAAAGGGGAAGGTGGGAAGGGTGGATGAAGAGGGTGCGGTGGAAGGAGGCAAGGGGAGAAGGAGAAGGGGGGAGGGAGGAGGATGGGGAGCAGGAACGGTAGGGAAGGGAGAGGGGGAGTATTCCGGAGGTAAGGAAGAGTCACGAGACCTTCCTTATACAAAGTTTTCTGGTCCGGTGAGGGTCAACGGGAAAAGTTATGTTCCCGTTGTGTGGGGAGGTGGGAGGTATCGGAGTCTAAGGGTCGGATGAAGTATATAGTTCTCTGGTCTCCAGGGGTATCTACATATTAAAAGTATATGAAGGAGCCATTTAAGTATGACGTGGAGTGTGATGACTCTGGATCTGCCGAAGGGGTGTATCTTATTATCTCGTGATAAGGTTGCCACAATGAACTTCCTATGACGTCTTTTGGGGAACTTAGACAAATTAGTTTAGATTGTTGTGGATCTGAATAAGCGTGTTAAGGGTGGATAGCGGAATATAGCTCTCGTAACGAGTATGTACAGCGTGGTGCAGGAGGCGTCTCAACTGTAGGATTTACATTGTTTCACTATTCTGACAAATGATAATCAATAAGCGTACCTCTTAATAGTGTCTTGGTTCGTCTAGGGTGGGCCTCTGGCGTGTGTGGCCTGGCTTCGAGCAGGCTGCGGGCAGGTGCCCTAGGTTCAGTCAGGGAGCAAGAAGAGAGGATCCGGATCACTCACCTGAGTGTATGCTCGTCTATACGGCCATATTGTAGGCGGTGCGGTATAGGTGAGTGGAGGGATCGGCCCTACACGCCAGAGGTCCAACGAGGCTTTTCTGCTGTATCTGCTCACTTAGATTTGCGAACCTGGTAAGGAAATATGAGGTGTACATAAAAAAAAAAAAAACCAAAAAAACACGGAAACAAAAACATATTGGTAGAATTAACGTAAAGCAAGGTGCACCTCTAACTACGACTGGCTATTTGGGTCTTCACCCAAGTCAGACAAGAGGAGGCGGTAAGGTGGTCTCTATCTAGAAACATAAACAATGAACATTTTGTAACAGTGCTTCCATAGATGCATTTCAGGTTACCCGGGGGATTTGTCTTCAATCAAGAATTCCAATCAGCTTTACAGGGCTTCAGGGTTATGGAGTGGGCGAGTTCACACAGAATACAAAATTCTAACGGGGGCATCTCAAAATGAGGTGGTGACCATAAATCTGTTAGTCTGGTGTTTGTTCTGGTCTTGCGGCCCGTTTTCTTTTGGTTGGTTTTGGGAGAATGTGAGTGGGTTTCTGTGCTTAGGGTTATAATCTCTTTGTGAGATTAATAGATAGCCCGGGTGTAGGTACAGCGGTAAGGGGTATGATTATGGGACATTTTTAGGTTCTGTGTGGAATCGCCCCTCTGGAGAGGTGTAAAATCTCAGCAGCTGTAATTTTAATGGTCAGTCTGATAGCTGAGTGCTTGTACTTAGCTTAGTAAGGCCAAAACTTGCATGACCCCCATTCGTGATTTTATATGGTTAGTCTTGTACAATTCGGGGGTTTAAGTGGAGAGTGGTGGGGGGTTGGGTGGGGGGGGCGGCGGAAAGGGGGTGGTAGGTTGGAAGTCCAAAAGGTGGCCTTAGAGATTGTTCAATTCTTTTCAGGTGTAGGTTATACTTGCGTGATAGTGTTCAGGAAGGTAGCACCCCTTCTGAGAAGTAAGGGGGGGGTCCGTTGTCGCTTTCAGTAAGGGTGGTTGTTCCTCTCGATGTGACCACGGTACTTGGGTGGGTTTCGGATGGCGGGAAGATGTAGGGATTAGCATCTGGGTGTTGAGTCGAGAAGAGTGGTAGACGCCTAAATCAGGGTAGTGGGAAGTTTTTGGCTCAGTCCCTGACGGTGTATAGCAGTACTTTCTTGATGTCGAGGTTCTGTGTGAGGGTAGTCTTCTTGAGGTAAACCTGAGAGCATGGCAGCCCGGTGAACTGCGTGGAAGTTGGCGTGTCTAAAGCTGCCGGGGAGATGAGAGGAGGAAGTCATCTCGCTATTCTGGGCCTCCGTGACGAGGTCTTCTATGTGCAGGAGAGGCCGTGGGGCTATTGTTCGGATTGCTCCTGGGTCCTGAGGATGCGTTGGTTCTGGGCGAGTCGGATCTGCGTCTTCGGATGTGGAAGTCATCGCGTTCTGGGATGGTGTCCATTGAATTAGATCTCCTGCGCTGGGGGGGTCTGAGAGCTCTGTACCAGTCAGGGAGTTCTATGCGGGGTATGTTCAGTGTTTCACAGAAGTTGGGAATATCTTCTGGTACCCTCAAGAACGCCGTGCGTCCTTGTGCTGAAGCAGAGAGGCAAAAGGGGAACTTCCAGCGGTATTGAATTCCATTCGTGCGCAGAAGATCAAGAAGTGGGCGTAAGTCTCTCCTGCTTTGGAGGGTGATGGGAGACAGGTCTTGAAAGATTTTTATCTCTGTGCCATGGTACAGGAGGTTGTGGCGGTCTCTAGCTCTGCGCAGGATCTCTTCTTTTAGCTTAAAATTGACCAGGCAGCACACTATGTCCCTGGGGGGGTCAGTTTCTCTACCCCTGGGCCTGAGGGCTCTGTGCAGGCGTTCGACTTCGATGGGGGTCTCTGGGGGTCTGCCTAGAAGATCATTGAACACCGCCGTGGTAGCCTGAACAATTTGAGTGTGGTCGATCGATTCAGGCATGCCTCTTACCCGTAGGTTGTGACGTCTGCCGTGGTTGTCCAAATCTTCCACGTATCTGTGCATGTCCCTGAGCTGGATGGATTGTGCCTGTGAGGAAGTCTGCAACTGATGGATGGCGTTGTCATTGCGGGCTGTGGTATCCTCAATGTCATCCATGCGCACTGCCATGGCCTGTAGGTCCCTTCTGAGGTCTGTGATTGCAGTGGCTAGCGTGGCTTTTATATCTTCTGCCACTGACCTCAGGTCCCTGATATTCAGGGGGTGCTCAGCCTCTGGGAGCGGTGGTGGTGGTAGTGGGGACGGCTGGTGTCTGCCAGAGGGGCTGAGGCTGGAGGATCGCGTTGCGGCCGAGTAGGCCCGAGATGAAGCCGGGGCCTCGCGTGATTCGCGTGTCCGGAAGAGCTCCGGTATTCCGCGGGCCGTTTGCGGGTCGGGACCCCTTGGTGAGCGGGATCGGGTTGGGGATGGGTTCCCCTTCGGTTTCCCCATGTTTGTGCGGGCTGATGGCTCGTTTAGGCAGTTCGATTTTCCCCTGGAGACCGGAGCTGAGGGATTAGGCATCCATTAGAGTCCGGTGCCAGGCCACGCCCCCCCTCCAGTACCTTTAACATTGGCTATGAAAGTGATTATTAAGGCATGGCACATGGTAGTGATAAAACCTAATTTGGTAAAGGCCAAATGGTCCCTTAACACACCGCTTTGGTGTAACCCAAGGTTGAAAGAATTCCACTCTCTGCAAGACCCGGGTTTGTGGGCCAGTAAGGGCATCAAGTACTTTAGGGATATCTGTGATGGGTCAGGGATATTTACATTTAATAGGCTGAAAAAAAATTCCAAACCCTTTCTTTTTCAGGTTCCTGCAGCTCCGCCATGGCTTTGATTCACAATTCAAAACAGTTCAGCTTCGGCTGGAATATGATGACATAGAGACCCTTCTAGAAGATGCTGATCTCTTAAAACCATTATCCCAAATTTACTGAGAACTTCTACCATCCATCCAGGTCGGACTGGATGGTCTGCATGGTCTGTGGTGGGCGAAGGTGCAAGAACTGGATGGCAAAGACTTGGAAGACATGTGGGATTATCCACTCCAGCCGCTGGTTGCTACTAGGGACAAACTGATCCAATTCAAAATCCTACACAAGATACTACTACTCTACTCTACACTACTATACGCCCCAGCGCCTCCACCGCATATACACAGCCTTGTCTGTCAGCTGCTGGAGATGCTCTGGTACTCCTGCAGACTTCACGCATATATTCTGGGATTGCCCACAAATTCAGGACTATTGGCGGGAGATAACTAAATATATTTATAGTTTGACCACTATTCCTATTCTTCTGACAATTAGTGTCTGCCTCCTTGGCCTAGTGGAACAACTGGCATATGCCAAAGCAACATGCACCCTAATAGGTATCCTTCTTTTTTATGCAAGAAAAGCCATAGTACTAAAGTGGAAGTCAACCACTCCCCCCCACTCTGTCCTCATGGAAGCAATTAGTTAACGCAATGAAACCCCTCTATAAAGCAACATATCTGTCTCGAGGATGCCCAAAAAAATATGACAAGGTCTGGCATTTGTGGACAGACTCGGACTCCACAACAGATGATCAGCTCTCAGGGGATCAACTCAGATAGATTTCCGCTATCTCTGTCTGGCTCTGCTGAGCGCTGAGGCCCAGATGGATAGTCTGAGATGCTAGCCTAAGAATTAAAACCTCTACATTTGTTCTCAAATGTCCCTATAGAGTCCAGGGCCAATAACTAAAAATGAGAGACGGTCCCCCAAGAAACAATATCTCATATCAAGATCTTACAATGTGTTACCTGAGCAGAGATTGTGTTGTGTATAGTTAAGAATGTGTAGCTTTTAGATAATCTGTCAGTGGTACTATGTTAGGCACATGACTATGTGCACCGGTTGACCGGGGTATGCCACAATGGCTCTGTTTTGTACTGCCAAAGAAAAAATGTTCAATAAAGATAAAAAAAAAAAAGGAGAGGCAATAACATGTGGTGAGTGTTCTGGCAAGAGGGCAGTGTGTCTCACTTTATGCACAGTGATGTTTATAGCCATTCAAATGGATGAGAAGCAACTTTTTATGGACTTTGTAACATCCAGATGAGGATATTTGGTTAATGGACTTTCTTAAAGCACATTACTATCATTGGGGGGGTGGTGGTGTAGTGTCTAAATGTTGTATGAAGCGGTAGAGCGCTGCAAGAGCAATGTTTGATATTTTCTCTTTTTCATTGGTGTATTTCTTTATTTTTAAAGCAGCTACCTACTGTATTGTGGTGAATACCAAGCTTGGTTATTATTTATACAGTGAATATTTTGTCACCTCTCTCCAGGAGCGCTGGGTATTATAATTTTAAATTATGCATTATTATTTGAATAGTATAAAATTCTTGTTGTTGTTATTAACTCACCACTATTATGTCCCAGGCAATGACCAATACCCATCAGCAGGCATCTATTCCCCCTCTTATTGCTTTGATCTGCCAGACAGAATATAAGAGCACTGTAGTGCAATATAGCCACCGTTGTTAACAACATAAAAGGTACACACAAGAAAGGATTCTGCCTCATCTATCTTCAAAATTTTCAACTATAATAGGATTCTTTTGGTGGGAGAAGGGTTGGGTGGAACCTTTTGCATGAAAAACAATATGTTGTAAGAACCCTTTTATAGGGGAGATAAACATACTCAGTATGCCATTCTATAGCAATTAAATATGTTTTGCTTTTCCTTTTAGTAATTATATCATGTATATGTCAGCAAGAGGATCAAGGAGCATTAATTATGTCCAGTATTCATAGTGATCATCAGTGTTTCAACTGTGTAATTGAGAAAGGTAGGCACAGCCAGGGTTATAAGGAGAAATCATGTACAGTACATAATATAACAGCTGAGAACAATGTGGATGCTAGTAAAACTTCCAAGGACTGTTACAATAAAATTCTGCAAGGCAATATGTTTGCTGTAAAATTCCTCTATGTTCTTGTACATTTTTAACAGTAACACAACCATGAATCATACATAGAATTCCCAAACGCAAATTAAATATATATAGATGATTATTTTTTTCATGTGCTTCTAGTTTAAATTCTCAGAGTCTGTCAGCCTATACAAGTTGGAAACACAGCAGTACAAGCATCCCTAAAATCAGTGAAATGTATACCGTATGTAAGTTATTAACAATTCCTATAAATTACATTTTTTTGGATGCAAGCCCAGTCTTTACACTATATATATAACAAGCACAAAGACTAAAGGTTTCAGTTATATCTAAATTGATCTAAATATCAACGCAAATTTGCAAGTCACTAATTAACTATATTCATTAAAAAATATATTTTTTTGTAAATAAAGGCAAATTTCCCATCACATAAGGTTATATGGTGTTCTTGATTGTGAGTGAGTTAGTGCATACACAGAAGGGGTCATTTATTGGTGTAATATGCAATAAAAAAAGACATAAGCAAACAAAAAAATATTAGTAATGTGTCTTGGTGTGAATATGTATACATGTGTATGTCTATCTTTTTTTATTTAGGAATTCTCACTGTGTGTTAATATTATGAGGAAGCTAAACTGCTCTCATTTTGATCCTGGGATGGGAGCAGGTCGGTGACATTCAGTGCACAGATCTCAGTGCAATAACTTTTTCCTAAAGACTAATAAATGAGACTATTATTTTTTTTTTACTTCTAGTTTCTACAACACATGGTCTTCTCTTGGGTTTTCTGGTTCCAAATGCTTGTTTTACACATGATGAACTAGACTTTGACTTCGCTATGCAAATTTATTATTCATTATTTTCATTATTACAGTTTTCTTCTTTTTGTTTTTGCATTGATATTCGTTCATTATGCTATCACTTTCTGGTTTGGTTCTTGACAGAGGAGTCTATTACTCCTATACCAAATACTATTCCTGCATAATAGGCAACTTAAACTGTATCTAAAACCCAAGAACAAATATGTAAAACACATCTAAAAACATGTAGTATATTTAAGAATATCATTCTTTAGAAGTGGTGACTGCATTTGTTTTCTTTTTTGTTTGTTTTACATTATTCTCACCTGATGATCCTATTTCCACTTTTCTGCCCTAGAGTAACAATGTTTACTTACCATACTGAATCTATGGAGAAGGAGTGTTGTCAACCTAAGGCATAACAAAGGATACCTTCTCTTCTTCATAAAATAGTGTGGGTGTTTGAAATTAAAGATAGGCTTTATTTGCTTTGGTGCAATCCAAATTTCTAGATTTGCGACCTGTGTTTCATCTGATCTCTCCAATACATATTGAATTTTTTTAAACTTAGGGGGAATTCTTAATTACCCCTAGTGATTTAAACATAAGCATGTTTTGAAATATTTTGAACTTTGCATTATTTTACACTAGCAGAAGCATTAAACTAAGCTTCTCATATAAACATTGAACTTGGCATATGTCCTTGTTGTCAAAAACCTGACAGTTAGCTAGTGAATGTGATAAATGACGTTCCTTTTATTGCATTTTAAACTGCCATGTCTCAATTTTATGTTTTTCATCACAGGCCAGTAAGAATAAAATATAATAACAGTCCATTGCCATCTGACATCAGGATAACAATAACCCGTTCTTGATTTGTGTCCTCGGCTGGAGCCATTTCAAATATGCATATCATACCTATCTAAAAACTAGTTAATATCTCCAACACAGAGCAGACATGGAGCCAGTCCTTTGGCATGTTCTGTGCCTCATTTCCCATCACAGGGCTAAAGCAGTCAGGTCTAACAAGCGGCACTTTTGACCACAGGAAAAATAGGTCCTTTGATAACTGGTTCATTTATTTAGAAGTCACTGATCTCTATTAAAGAAAGATAAACAGAAAAACATATGCATAAACAGAGAGGACTAGTGCGTTTACAGTAAGGTGCCATTGAGAGATATGTGCTACTGGTTTAAAATGAACAGAAACAACATTCAATAAACATAGCGTCTGCAACACATCCTCTTAAAAAAATGCAAACAAAAATAGTTTTTTTAAATGTTTAGAGAGGTGATCATAACAATTATATGTGTGTTGCTTTTTGAATGTCTTGACTATGGGTTTCATGATGGACACATTTTCAGATTAAATCATGTATAATAAATATGTATTTAGAGTACAATAATAATCAAAAAGCCTTTATTTATTTGTTTATTATAGTATTTTTTCAATCTGTTCCATATAACTGGCATCTGAAATATGACTGGTTGCACTGGTAAGCACAACTAGTTTACTGTCCTTCCATCTGTATAACTCATGGTCTTCTCAGAAACTCTAATGCCGCGTACACACGGTCGGAATTCTTGTCGGAAAAAGCTCTGATGTTTTCCCCGTCAGAATTCCGACGGAATTTCGATCAAACTGTCTTGCCTACACACAGTCACACCAAATTCCGACGGTCAGTAACACAGCGGCATAAAACACGTTCGACAGCACTATAAAAGGGAAGTTTAATGCTTCCGAGCATGCGTCGAATTGTTTCCGAGCATGCGTCGGAATTTTGCGTGTCGGAATTGCATACACACGATCGGAAAATCCGATAGAAAAGCTTTCCGTCTGAAAAATTGAGAGCAGGTTCTCAATCCAAAGTCCATCGGAAATTCGGACAGAAAAAGACCGATGGGCATACACAGGGTCGGAAAAAATCCGATGAAAAGCTACCATCGGACTGTTTCCATTGGAAATTCCGACCGTGTGTACGCCGCATTTGGGGCATATTTATAGAGCGGTGAATGAGACTTTCCCCTAACATTTATTGGTCAATATTCAGTCATTTCCATTTAAAACACATGCATCTGAAGTAAATATTTGTTGAATGGCAGTATAACTACTTTGAAAATACACTATGTAACGCAATGTCCCACACTCCTCTTGAGTGCTTTCGCCATATACCGCTTCCTCCAAGTCTGCAAATAGATATCAGATATTCCAACCACTGACAACAAACACAAGACAATACTCGTTTGGTTGCTGAACATGGACTGGTTATTGAAAACACAGGTACAGTAATACTCTGGACAATCCCCCCACCTTTGCATTCTGGTCGGGGTAGACTGTCCAATCAACAGTGAGAGCTGTTGGAGGAATCCCCCACCCACCAATCTCACAGCTAATCTACATACACATCCCATAATATCCAAAGCAGACAGACACAATAGAACATTGGAATTCAGCCACACCTCAAATGACCCAGCAAAGAGTACACAACAAAATAAGATAATATACCAACCACCCCAAGCTGGCAGAGACCATCATGACCTCCTTAATAATGTCCTTTTGCATTACATAACAGAATATCTTCCTAAATGCTTGTAGCTCCCTCAAATGCCAGGGCCCATAGTCGGTAGGCAAGACGCTAGCATTCAGTCCCCTCCAAAAGCCTCTGTCCCTGGTGAGTCTGTCACACACTATATTGCCAACTTGATTGGCCTTCACAGAGTCCTGACCTCAACCCGATAGAACACCTTTGGGAGGAATTAGAGCAGAGACTGTGAGCCAGGCCTTCTTGTCCAACATCAGTGCCTGACCTCACAAATGCGCTTCTGGAAGAATGGTCAAACATTCCCATAGACACACTCCTAAATCTTGTGGACAGCCTTCCCAGAAGAGATGAAGCTGTTATAGCTGCAAAGGGGGGATCAATTTAATATTGAACCATACGGCCTAAGACTGGGATGCCATTAAAATCCATGTGCGTGTAAAGGCAGGTGTCCTAATACTTTCGGTAATATAGTGTATGCCCCTTTGTGTGAAATTCTTAAGCTGGCCATACATGGATCGTTCTTTTCTTGATTAGCCAGCTGGCTCAGAAACTGAATGGTTTCCCCCATTCTGAATGGTTTCCCCCATCCACCCAAGCAAGGTGGATGGTGGAACCCCCTTTCTGCTGCGTTACTGAATTCTAACAGTGTGGGGACTTCTCCGTATACTCTGATCAGCATTGCAACTGACTGGTTGCATGCACTGATTGAACAAAAATGTACACACAGTCCCATTTGAATAAAATCATTCATTGGATCATCTTCGATCTAAGAGGAACAGTCATAGATAGATCAAGCTTTGTTCGGTTCCTGCTGAACTGGCCAAATTTCTATCCATCTATGGCCAGCTTAAGTGCGAATGCAAATGTTATACAGCTGATAAAAAAGATTTAATAGAAAGAGTGGATCCATGCTAAAGCAGCTAAGCACAATGCGGCTGATTTACTAAATTAATTAAAAATGCAAAAACAATAAATTGTGCAAATATTCACTTCAATTATCCAATCATGTGCAGATGAAATAAGTTAACAAACATTAGCTTTTCTCATTAGATAATTAAAGTGAATAGTCACGCAGTTTATTGTGCTCACATACTCAAATTCTTTAGTAAATCAGCCTCATTACTTACTTTACAATGAGGTAAAGCATAAGTAAAACAGACGCCAGGCATCCAATCATAGCAGAGGATGGGAAGAGAGGACGGGAGAAGACATTGAGAAGCTGTCCCACCGAGACAGGTAAGTGCAGACGGCGGGCCGCCGGGGGCACACTGGCAGCATTTGATATGGCACAGTGGCTGAGTTTGATGGGGCACAGTGGGAGCAATTGATGGGCACAGTAGTGGCAATTGATGGGCACAGTGGGAGCAATTGATGGGCACAGTGGCGGCAATTGATGGGCACAGTGGCTGCGTTTGATGGCACAGTGGTGGCAATTGATGGGCACAGTGGTGGCAATTGATGGGCACACTGGCTGCGTTCGATAGGCACAGTGGTGGCAATTGATGGGCATAGGGGCAGAAATTGATGGGCACAGTGGCTGAGATTGACAGCACGGTGAGGCTGCAATTGATGTTTTTTTTTCTGAATTATTCAGTTTGTTTGCGCCCCCCTAAAAAATTTTGAGCACCAGCTGCCACTGATTAGATGACTTCTGAAGGCAATTGGTTCCACTAGATTTTTGTTAGGGATATAAGAGTAAAGGTGGCTGAATACAAAAGCACGCCACACTTTTCAGATATTTATTTGTAAAAAAAATTGAAAACAATTTATCATTTTTCTTCCACTTCACAATTATGTGCCACTTTGTGTTGGTCTATCACATAAAAACCCAATAAAATACATTGACGTTTTTGGTTGCAACATGACAAATGTGGAAAATTCCAAGGGGTGTGAATCATTTTTATTGTTCAAAAGATTTATTTATTTTAGAAACAATAAATATCAAAAAATACAGAATATTTGACAAAATTATTAAAATATAGCATTGAAGTATAGATGTTGCAGAAAAAAACAAAACAAAAGAATGTTACTCTATCATTTACAACCTATGGAAATTAATTCAATTTATAATAAACTGCAGTTATCAAAGTGATAATAAAATGAAAGAGTGATAAACACTCCGTGTTGTGATAAGAAATTTAGATAATCTAGAGTATAAAAGTTGTTTATAACTGAAGATTTGAGAATCTCAATAAACTGGAGAAGGCACAAATATATCTATTTTAGAGATTTGAATAAAGCTGAATCTTGACCGTAGCTTCAAATATATGTTTATAACAAATACTGCAATATAAGCAAAGGCTGAATTTGAGACAATAGTAGTCTTTGAAGAAGCAAGAAATAAGAAAATGGTAAAAGGAAATGAGGGCAAAAAGGAGGGAAGGGGGGACTACTTAGCTCCGAAGGTAGATTTTGGTAAATACAGTTTATTATGATCCCAGAAAAAATATCAATTACCATGACAAGAGTATTCGATTATCAAAATTGTCTGGCATGTAGTATTTGATCCATGGTTTCCATATGCTGTCAAACTTTGACAAATAATTTTTATCTAAAGCATCCATTTTGGCATGTATAAAAGATTGATTCATTCTAATTTTAGTTTCTGCAATATTCACAACTGATGTTTTCCATGCATTAGCTATTGTCTGCTTTGCAGCTATCAGGAATGTCTAGAAATTGGGTTATTTAAAGCCTTGCGATCTGCAGGTTGTAACCGTAGTATATTATTTATAGTAAGAGGGTCACAGTCTATAGCTTCAATGAATACCCACATAGGAATCTCTGTAGTCAAATGATATTTCGTTAATTGTGCTATTTGAACCGCTATATGGTATGTTGTAAATTCTGGGAATCCCAGACCACCCATAGATTTAGGAAGAACTAAGGATTCTTATGTAGCCGGGGTATTATTTTACCCCAAGTGAATTGTATTGCCCTTTGTTGAATCAATCTCAGAAAATAGGAGGGAATATGGATTGGAAGCGTTCTTAATAAATATAAAAACTTGGGAAGTATGGTCATTTTTTATAATGTTGATTTTTCCGAACCAAGAGATTGGTAGGGATGACCAGTTAGATAATAAACCGGTAACGTGTTTCAGTAAAGCCGTGTAGTTAGCTGCAAATAAATCTGCGATCTGCCCATTTAAAGGGTAATGATTTTTGTAAAGTTTGTTTTTCTTTTTCATTGAGTGAGATATTTAGTGCCAGAGATTTTTGGACATTAACTTTAAGGCCTGAGATAAGTGAAAATTCATGTAATACAACCATAAGGTTTGGGGTAGAAACTTGTGGTGAGGACAAAAATAAGAGAATATCATCTGCAAATAAGCATATTTCATGGTAACATCCACCTAGATCTATACCCGTGATTGTAGGTTCCATCCTTATTCTTTGTTGTAGAGGTTCAATGAGTAGTGCGAATAATAATGGAGAGAGTGGACATCCTTGATATGTCCCTCTCTGTATATTAAATTCATCCGATTTGTACCCTGCATATTTAATGTAGGCTTTGGGGTCATGATATAATGCAGAAATCCATTGCAAAAAATGTGGGCCAAAGCCCCATTTATTAAGGGTGAAGTGCATGTAAGACCATGATACCGTGTCAAATTCTTTATTAATTTCTAGAGAAAGAAAACAGGTTGGGATACGACGTATTTTAGCGGCATGGGACAAAAGTGTTGCACGTCTGATATTATCGCCAGCTTGTCAAATAGGGATGAAACCTACTTGGTCGCGGTGTATAAGCTTACCAATAATCTTGTTTAATCTATTGGCTAAAATTTTGGCCAAAATTTAAAAAAGAAATAGGGCGATAATTTGACCAAATTGATTAATCCGTGTGTGGTTTGGGGAGCATGCAAATAATTGCAGTCAGAGTTTCCCTCCTAAAAGAATGGCCTTCCAAGAGGGAATTGAAAGTATTCGTCAAAACCGGTGATATAATATCTGCATATGTTTTGTAGTAAAGAACAGAAAATCCATCTGGACCAGGCCTTTTGTTTAATTTCAAATTCTTAACTTCAGATACCTCCTCAACAGACACAGATTCCTCCATCATTTCCAATTGTGTTTTTGATAATATAGGGAGCGATATGTGAGAAAAAAAATCATTTGCTTTAGATGGGTCTAACTCATTGTTGGTTGAGTACTGTATATGTTTTTTAATTGTGTTTTAAATTTATGTGAGATTTTCAATGAATTGTTTGTGTATATATCTCTGGATGTTTTAAGACGGATAGGTTTAGTTGGATTATGGCAGGATTTTAGAACCCGGGCAAAAAGTGTGTTTGGTTTGTTTGCGTTCATATAAAAGTTATGTTGTGATCTTTTAATTTTTTTGTCTGCAGATTCGGTAAGGAATAATCAAATTCCAATTTGGCTTTATCTAATTTTACTTTGGAAGAAGGAGAAGGGTTATGTTGAAATGCCATATAACATAAATTGAAATTTGGTTCGGCAAAGTGCGGCAAAGGGCTATTCGTTCTCTGTTGAATATATTAGCTTGTTGTAAACATATGCCATGGATAACAGGTTTGTGTGATTCCCATATGGTGGTTTGGGAGATGTCAGGTGTAGAATTATGTAATAGATAATACTTAAGTGCGAGTTCAATATTATTTTTATGTACTGGGTTTTTTAGTAGAAAATCTCTTAATAGCCATGTTGGATCCTTTGCTCTTGGAACTATGGAAGCTATACTATTGTATATTGCACTATGGTCTGACCAAGGGATGGGGACAATTTTTGAAGTTAAGATTTCCGGCACCATACCCGTGGATAAAAATATATGGTCTATTCTTGAAAATGAACGATGAGGGTATGAGTAATGTGTGAATTGTCTCTTGGTAGGATTCAATTCACGCCAGGAATCTACTAAATTATGTTTTGCGATGAGTTTTGAGAAAGAATGTTTATCGGATCTTTGGGGCTCTGGAATTGGTGATTTATCCAGAAATAGAAAAATAGTCTGTTTGGAATCTTCGCATAAAATTACAATACCTATTTTGTGGTAATCTATTGTTTGTAATTAGGGTTGAGCGAACCCAAACTGTATGTTCGAGATAGAGTTTTTAAAAAGTTATTGTCATAAAAAGTGTTTGGGGACCTGGGTCCTGCCTCAGGGGACATGTATTAATGCAAAAAAAAGTTTTAAAAAAGGCTGTTTTCTCGGGAGCAGTGATTTTAATAATGCTGAAAGTAAAACAATAAAATTTTAATATTCCTTTAAATTTCGTACCTGGGGTGTTTGTATAGTATGCCTGTAAAGGGGCGCATGTTCCCCGTGCTTAGAACTGTCCCTGCACAAAGTGAATTTCCGAAAGAAAAAAAGTCATTTTTTCGCGGCTATAATGAATTGTCGGCTCCCGTGTTACAGAGAACAGTCATTGAAAGTCATTGATAAAAAAAGCGTGGGGTTCCCCCTAAATTCAATTACCAGGCCCTTCAGATCTGGTATGGATATTAAGGGGAACTCCACGCCAAATTAAAAAAAAAATGGAGTGGAGTTCCCCCAAAAATCCATACCAGACCCTTTATCCGAGCATGCAACCTGGCAGGCCGCAGGAAAAGAGGGGGGACGACGAGAGAGCGCCCCCCCTCCTGAACAGTACCAGACCACATGCTCTCAACATTGGGAGGGTGCTTTTGGGACCCCCCAAAGCACCATGTCCCCATGTTGATGAGGACAAGGGCCTCATCCCCACAACCCTGGTCGGTGGTTGTGGGGGTCTGCGGGCGGGGGGCTTATCGGAATCTGGAAGCCCTCTTTAACAAGGGGACCCCCAGATCCCACCCCTCCTGTGTGAAATGCTAAGGGGGTACAAAAGTACCCCTACCATTTCACCCAAAAAAGTGACAAAAGTGTTAAAAATGACAAGAGACAGTTTTTGACAATTCCTTTATTTAAGTGTTCTTTCCATCTTCTTCCTTCTTCTTTCTTCATCCTTCTTCTTCTTCTTCTTCTTCCTCCTCCTCATCCTCTTCGGGTCTCTTCTTCCTCGCTTCATTCTCGGGCCGCTCCGCACAATGGGAGGCTCCCGCTGTGACGCTTCTCTTCTTCTGACAGTTCCTCTGATGCACAGGGACTTGGCGGGGGCTTCCCTATGGCTTTCCTAGTGAGGTCAGAGGGGGCGGGGGTCACCAGGTGGCCCCGCCCTCCGTTATATAAGAACTGTCAGAAGAAGAGAAGCGTCACACAGCGGGAGCCTCCATTGTGCGGAGCGGCCCGAGAACGAAGCGAGGAAGTAGAGACGCCGTGGAGGAAGATGCCGGACGAGAACACTGGAGCAAGAAGCAGAGGATCAGAGGAAGAAGAAGATAGAGGAAGAAACCGAAGGATGAAGGAAAGAAGAAGGAAGAAGATGGAAAGAAGAAGACTTAAATAAAGGAATTGTCAAAAACTGACTCTTGTCATTTTTAACACTTTTGTTACTTTTTTTGGTGAAATGGTAGGGGTACTTTTGTACCCCCTTACCATTTCACACAGGGGGGGATCTGGGGGTCCCCTTGTTAAAGGGGGCTTCCAGATTCCGATAAGCCCCCCCGCCCACAGACCCCCACAACCAACGGCCAGGGTTGTGGGGATGAGGCCTTTGTCCTCATCAACATGGGGACATGGTGCTTTGGGGGGGACCCCAAAGCACCCTCCCAATGTTGAGGGCATGTGGCCTGGTACGGTTCAGGAGGGGGGGCGCTCTCTCGTCCCCCCTCTTTTCCTGCGGCCTGCCAGGTTGCATGCCCGGATAAAGGGTCTGGTATGGATTTTTGGGGTAACTCCATGCCATTTTTTTTTATTTGGCGTGGAGTTCCCCTTAAAATCCATACCAGACCTGAAGGGTCTGGTATGGATATTTGGGCGGAACCCCACGTAATTTTTTTTTTTTTATTTGACGCAGGGGTCCCCTTAATATCCATACCAGACCTGAAGGGCCTGGTAATTTAATTTAGGGGGAACCCCCCGCTTTTTTTTTTTATCAATGACTTTCAATGACTGTTCTCTGTATTACGGGGAGCCGACAATTCATTATAGCCGCGAGTGCTTTTAAATTACTTTTTTTCTTTTGGAAATTACACTTTGTGCAGGGACAGTTATAAGCACGGGAAACATGCGCCCCTTTACAGGCATACTATACACACCCCCTAGGTACGAAATTTAAAGGAATATTGTTTTGTGTCTGCTCAACTATATTTGTAATAGATGAGAGACAAAAGCATTAGGTTGCTTGTTAGGGGTATAATATGACACAATGGTGATTGCGGTATCAAGTAAATGTCCTTTAAGAATCAAATATTGGCCCCCTGGATCTTTAATTTCTTTCAATTGTGAAAATGGGGTATTACGATGGAATGCTATAAGCACACCACGTTTTTTTTTTCGTGAAGGCCGAGGCCGTAAAAACTTGTGAATAAGTTCTACTAAAGAATTTGGGGGTGGATTGTGTAGTAAAATGGGTCTCTTGCAGACATACTATATGTGCTTGAGAGATCAAATAGCATGACAAGTCACAGCCTATTAGAGGCAATGGCAGTATTCCAATCAGTGCAACACCAATTTTGTAGCGCTGCACTGATTTTAAAAAGTAGTTCCTGCACTAGTTTTGCCGGTTTCAGGTGCGACTACAATAGACATCTGTGCATGAAGCCACACAGATATCTATCAAGTAGCACCTGAAATCACGCTGACCTTGCTACTTTGAAATCGCGCTACTAGTAGCGCAATTTCAAAGTAGTATCAATGTGAACCAGGGCTTAGGCTGGGTTCACACCGCAGCACGCTCCATTGCATGCATATCATCCTACATTTCTATAGTTTTTATATACAGTAATTCAAATAAAAGAGACTGAAGCATCAATTTGGTTTATTTTCCCTGTGATTCTTCCAGCAGCATTTTTATAGTCCTAGGGTTTCTATGCTCACTCAATGGAGGAGCAGCATTGTCACCCTATGACGTAATGGGGGTCATGTACTATTGCGTCGGGAAGGACTAGGCGCTATAACATGTAATAGCGCCCATTTTAGGCAATTAATATTTCAACAGGCAAACGTGCGAATGAAAATGAGCGATATTAGCGGTGAATATACATTAGCAAATTCGGAAATTAGCGCTAATTATTGATTCCGTGGATATGCAAATCCCAATTTCTACTAAGTTAATATAAAGCACTGCACTGCAACCATGATCCATGTATGTGAAAGAAACATTTTTATGTGAGATATGCTATACCTCGTGTGCATCTATTGATGGATATTGCAGTTAACATTCCTAGTTTTTTTCCTTCTTTTGCTAACGAATGCAGATATGAATGATTTTTAAAGAGTAATGTCTGCTATTCTGTAAAGTTACATGTATTGAAGATTTAGATTACCTATTTGTTGTATGTTTTCATGTTTTTTTATTTTTTTTTATTTAGGTGTATAAAGCGGTAATTATTTATGTACTTTAATCATACTACACTATTATGCAGGTCTCAGCGTACTTAGCACAATGGCTTGGAGGTCTGCTCAGCTTTCTCCACAGCACTCAAGGTATGAGTTCAAATGCCAGCCATCCTACCATCCACCAGCTGTGTTTATTTTTTCAGTGCACAAGCAAATTTAAATAAACAAAGAAATGTAAACTGCCCATTAACTAGTGTGTGATGTTTGGAATCCCACACCATAATATTATTAAATACTTACATACCATTGCATGCATTTGAAGAGTTAATATAATAGAATCAGCCAAACTAAAGCTCATTGGCTAAGTGGCAATTGCCTATTTTCAGCATATGCTGCTTTGGCTAATTGGCATTCACCAATGCAATCTTTTAGTATCCCTGTGTGGGATTTGAACCCATGAGTCCTTCAAAGCCAGAGTCTTTCAAGGTAGAAGCGCTGACCACTAGCCTATTGGGCTTAGCACAAGCATACATAAAAAATACATTTACTAGTGTTTGATGTTTCTTCTCCCCGCCGCCGTCTTCTCCTGCTGCTGTGTTCGTCCGTACAGCCGGTCACTCGCTAATAAAAAAAAGCCGCCTTTCTTCTGTGGGCTTCTTCAATGGCCACCGGATAACGTCACCCAGATAGCCTGTCCCATGGCTATGTAAGAGAGACGCCACACAGCGGGTGACAACACAGAGGAGGAAGACCGCCACAGAAGAAGAGCGGCTTTTTTTCTTTAATTAGTGGGTAACTGGGGGCATGGAAGAACACAGCAGATGGAGAAGACGGTGGCGGCAGGAGAGATGGCTTAGAGAGAAGACAGCTCAGGGAAAAGATGGCAGTGTGAGAGAAAGTGGCAGGAGAAGACGGCTCAGGGCAGAAGACGACTCAGAGCTATTTTACAATAAAGGACTTAGCAAAAAACTGGCTATTGTTTTTTTAGATTTCACTACTTTTTTTTTTTGGAATTCCACACCATAATATTATTGAATAATTACATACCATTGCATGCATTTGAAGAGTTAAAATTATGGAATAAACCAAATTGATGTGCATTGGCTAATTATGCTGCTGAGTACAATGCACGTTTTCAGGATGTGATACTGTCTGTAGGATTCAAACTCATGGCTTGAACCTTTGCAGGTAGCAGGGCATACCACTATGCTATAGAGCTGAGCACAAAACTACATAGAAAATACATTTACTAATGTTTGATTCTAAGTAATAATGTTTTGCATTAATATTATAGTAACAACCATGCTCATGCTGATGTGGCATTGGCTAATAGGCGTTTGCCTCTTTTCAGCATATGCTGCTGAGTACAATGCAAGCTTTCAGTAGGTGATATTATCTGTGTGATTTTCAGCCATTTGAGCACAATTATATTGAGAACATACATTTTCTAGTGTTTGATGGTAAGACTACTTTATATTCTAGGTATAATAGTACTCAGCACAGTGACTTAGGCCCCGTTCACACTTGTGCGGCCGTGAAAGTCACGTGATTTTGCAGCGCTTTTTTGCCACTAATTTGGTGTGACTTTAAGCAAAGCCTGTGTAATCTTGAGGTCTATGGACGCAGGAGTCGCAGGGAAAGTTGCGCAATTTTGCTGCAAATTTTCAAAAATTTTGCGACAGCAATTTTTCCGCACTTTCAGGGAATGCCTGATTAAAATTGAGGTCTATGGGCCTCAACTCGCATCAAAGTCAGACCAAAGTAGTACAGGGACTACTTTGAAGTCGGGGTGACTTTGAAGTCACACAGATATGAATTGTACTTGAAAATCATGGGGTATGACTCCAAAGTCACAAGAAAAGTTGCACAAAAGGGCCTCAGCCCGACTTTGTGAGCAATTTCAGAGACATCAGTGCACTTTCCTGCACAGATTTATAGTGAAATTGCATAGGTCCCAACTGTCCCTGATTTGGAACAAAGTCCCTTGGTTCCTCTTTGCTCCTCATTTGTCCCTCATTTTGTTCTGATCTATATAGTTGTATATAAAATGCACTTTTTATCTTTCAAAAAGGGTTTCCCAGTGCTAAACCTTTCATCTAATTTCTAATTTGCTTTGTTCGTAAATTTCCAAAGCCAATCTAAAGGAATATTATTGGTAAAAAAAAAAAGCACTTGGGGGTTTAACTAATATATTTTTTTTAATAATTCTCCTGTAAGGAGGCATTTTAAGGTGTGTGTCCTAGGCCTACATACTTTTGCTAATAATGATTTTCGATAGGCTAAAGTGTGCATGAACACTGGCCAATACCCCTAGGGGATGCTTGGGGTAAGGATAGACACTAAGAGAGTGTATGCATTTAAAGAAGTAAGTATTTATTCAAAAAGAACATAAGTGAATGCATATAAAACATGAGAATGTTCAGTATGTTACACAAGTATGGATGAGGTACATACAGTTTTTTGCATGTCAACAGCATGAACATACAGAAAATGTTGTGACAAAAAAAGAACTTGCTTGATACATATATAATCAGGATGATGCCAACATGTTTCGGACTTTGGTCCTTTTTCAAGGCAACTAGATATCCTTTTGATGCACATCTAGATTATGTGAGAATCAAAAATTAGTACATATATTATGTAAACAATGAATACAGTCTTGTTAAAGCATTGCCAAGGGAGCCGGTATAGTATGTAAATTGTAAGCAGGTACTCACATGTAATGCCAGTTTCAAAAAATTGCCACAGTTGTAACCACCCAAGTGGTTTAGGAAATATGCATTGGGTAAGGGTAGTAAAAACAAAGTGGGGGTAACCACGAGTGTTAAGGGCTTGCTGGAACAACTTCAGGCAGTTGCAAGGTCCTATACAGGACTTGGGCTGGGGCCCTTATCCTGTAGCAAAAGACTAGCCACGCAGTATGTGGTACTGTAATAGAAATAGAATATAGGGAGTATAAGTATTGAGGAGTAAGATGCAGTAAGAATCGTATACAGACACTAACAATTAGGGTCTATTTACCTGAGTATTGTAATGCCTGGTATGGGAGATCAACAATCTCCAAGAGGTCAGCAGCATGTGTCGGCTAGTGTGGTGTATAACTAGTCAAGTAATGACAATCAGCTGAGCAGGAAGTGTCTATGTGCTGCATTAAAGGCTGATTAGATGGCTGTCTGTGGGGGAAAAACGCCATGACGCGCTTGGTATATTCCCAAAAGGACCTCTGACGGGGCGGCGCCGGGCGTGAGAACACCAGAAGGAGGGGTCACGTCCAGCGTTGTGACGTCACCGACGCGGGTACAGACCGCCGCTGCGACGTGCTGCGCTCCTCAATGGAGCGCAAACAGGAAGCAGACAGGTGGATTCGTCTGATGCAAGCGGGGAAATGGCGCATGCGCACTAGAGAAATGGCGCATGCGTGCCAGGTCTTACCCGCGCCGGGCAACTAGCCTGGAGTGGGGCGAGCCCAGTTATTTATATTGAGGCAAAGTATTGATATACAGAAGTGTATCTATATGGCAAGGAACTGGCACACATATGGTACACATGCAGAAGGGCACAGTGAAATTGCAATACTGTGACATAATAGTCAAAGACGTGATACTGGTATATGGAACATGTACAATGGGGATGGGTATGGACACATCATAGGGTTCTATGAATATTGAATAACTGAGCAGTTTTACAGAAAAGTTAGTTATGTGGATGCATATTATGTGGGAAATGAGGTCAAAGGTCAAGTTCACAAACTCCAGATTGAAAGCCTTCAAGGTAAGGTTTAAAGTTAAAGGCCTCATTGAGCCCAGGAGGCAGGGTGGCATTAAGATGGAAAATCCATCGAAGTTCGCTTTGTAATAAAGCTTTGTTGTAATCACCACCTCGAGTGGGGGGTGGGATATGGTCTAGGGCTTTGAATGAAATTTTGGGAATAGCGTCATGGTGAACAATCATGCAGTGTCGTCCAAATGGTAGATCAGGATCTCGTTTATTAACACTGCAGATGTGACCATATATACGCTTCCAAAAGGGTAGTTTGGTCTTGCCCACATAAAAGCATCCACATTCACATTCGAGTAAATACACAATACCAATGGATCGACAATTCACATAATGCTTAGGGAAAAACCGTTGGCCATTTGGCAAGACATTGTGTATGTTAGATTTGGAAAGATACTTGCAATAACTGCAGTTGCCACATGGAAAAGTGCCCTTGAGCTGTTTAGGGGACTTGTTACTGAATTTATATTCACTAGTAATGAGTTTATCTCGGAGGGATGGAGCACGTCGATAGGTAATCAAAGGCTGTGGCGGAACAAAGGGTGAAAGGGATTTATCAGTGGCAATAATGTGCCAATGTTTGGAAAGTATTTGAGTAATCTGGTTGTATTGTTGACAATAATTTGTGATAATTCTAAGGGGAGATTGGGTTGATGTGACAGTTTGTTTTGTGGTAAGTAGAGCAGAACGTGATTTGGATTTGGCTTTTATGTATGCGTCTTTGAGGACGCTATTTTTGTAGCCCCGTGCTCGTAGTCTGCTACGCAAGACGGAGGCCTCGTGTTCAAAGGAGGTATCCGTCGAGCAGTTGCGTCGGGCGCGGAGGTATTGAGCAAATGGGATGGATTTGAGTAGGGGCTGTGGATGAAAACTGGAGGCAGACAAAATGGTGTTGCCAGCCGTAGGTTTTCGGAACAGGTGGCTCTGTAGATGCCCATGTCCGTCCTTGATGAGCGTAAGATCAAGGAAGGAGATGGACTTGGTGCTGTGAGTCATGGTAAATTTTAAATTTAGAGAATTAGAGGTATTGAGGAATAAGAGGAATTGATGTAGTGTGTCAATTGGACCCTGCCACAGAATTAAAATGTCGTCGATGTACCGACGAAAAGTGGCTATGTGTTTGGTATAGATGCTGGCGGCATCATCTAGAAAAAGTTTACGTTCCCACTCCCCCAGGTACAGGTTTGCGTAAGCCGGTGCGCAACAAGTGCCCATGGCGACGCCCTGTACCTGGAGGTAGTGGGACCCGTTGAATGAGAAAAAATTGTGGGTGAGGATAAATTTGAGAGCTCTGATTATAAATATAGATAAATCATTAGGGTATATATTAGTAGTAGATAAAATGTGTTGAATGGCTAAAAGACCTAGAGAATGAGGTATAGAGCTGTAGAGGGCCTCCACGTCGATGGCGACCAGGACAGTGTCGGCATCGACATGGAGGTCCGATAGACCTTGAAGTAGGTGTGTGGTGTCACGTATATATGAGGGTAAAGCCTGTACCAAGGGCTGTAGTAATTTATCTACATAACGACTAAGGTTATCAGTAAGGCAGCCGCGTCCGGAGACAATTGGTCTGCCTGGTGGTCTGGGCAGATTTTTATGCACCTTAGGTAGTGCATAAAATGTTGCCTCTTTGGGAAATTTGGTCCTAATGTATTCTGTAGTAGGCTTGTCGATGATGCCTTGTCTAGAGGCATCGTCAACAAGTGTGTATAGTTCTTGTTGGAAAGATTTGATTTGTGTACTAGGGATTATGGCATACCAATCACGATTGCGTAATATATTCAAACACATCTCAACATAGTCCATTCTGTTTAGGATAACTATGTTTCCGCCCTTGTCCGCCGGTTTGATTATTATTGAGGGGTTTGATTTGAGATTTTGTAGGGCAAGGTGTTGGTTGTATGAGAAGTTTTTAATTTTGGAATGGGTCGGGGAAGTTTTCAGGTGGCGAATTTCGTTGGTCACTGATTGTAAAAAGAGTGCTGCACGTGGGTTGGTGCTAGGTGGGGGAAAAAAAAACAGAAATTTTCTTTAGGGAGACATGGTGAGAGAAATGTTGAGGGTGACTAGGAATGTGATCCTCAAGATTGTCAAGAATGTTGTCTAAATCAATGGTGTCAATCAAATCTGGGGGATCATTTTCTTCAAGGAGCTCAATGAGCTGCTGAAGGGTGGTGGTTTCTGTGGCAGTGTGTATGGCTGTGTTGGAAAAAGGATTAGGGGTGTACATACTATGTAATAGTAGTTTACGAATAAACAGGTGTATGTCTTTGATTGCAGTGAATTTGTACACTCTCTTAGTGTCTATCCTTACCCCAAGCATCCCCTAGGGGTATTGGCCAGTGTTCATGCACACTTTAGCCTATCGAAAATCATTATATCCAAATCTGGGATGCGATAGACCACCTGTATTTCTACCAAATCTTGCCCAAATACTTCTTGTTTCTATAACTAATGGTTACCCCATTTAAATCCCCTACCCGGGCGTTTTTTGGTTATACTATACCTTACCACACTGTGGTTACCCCTATTACTCGCCCTCTCTAGGCTTGAATCTACCCTATATATCCTATATTAACAACATACTTTGTTTTACCTTCTGTTACATTCAATACAGCCTATTTACATTGCCATTTAAAACCGTTAACACATACATCGCTCCCTAGTCCAATATGGCTTTATACCTTGGAGATGAGTGGGACACTCGTATGTCTAATACTATGCATAATTTTGAGTCTAATGAATATGTTCAGTCACAACTCAAATATACTCTTTTGAATCTTACACACACGGTCCAAAAGAAAGCTTCCCAATTTTGGCACATAAAATCCTTCAAAGAATACATTGCCCATGGAATTAACCCCTTTGGTCTCAGGGTACAAATCTTTCCCACATTTCAGGACATACGCCCAGATTTTAAACTTTCCTGGGAGAATGTACTGAAACAATGCTCTAATGAGCTTATGAAATTACTTATTTCTGAATATGAGTCACAAATGACCCTCTTAGACACCAAGCTCGAGCTGATCAACACACAACTCGCGCAATTTCAGAACCACCCTCTATACATCTCATTGGATGAACAATTGAAAATTCGATTTGACAAATTTAACCACGATATTCTTGCACAAAAGGACAAAAAATTATTTTGTGACAAGAAAGCGTTCCATGAAGAACGCGCATACAAATGGAACGAAACGAACCGTGTGGCTCGCCCCTCAGCTACCACACGGCCCGTTTCCAAGGCGCCTATTTCTCGTTCTATCACTGATAGGACTCACACTCCATCCCAATTTTCCCACAAACCCAACCTCCCTCTGGGTCTTCGCAAACCCAAACGAGGTCATACACCTAATTTTTCGAGTGATGATGTGTTCGACATGGAGGGGACCCCCGGCGCCTCTCCCCTCGGGGACTCGCCGGCGGCCCCCTCACTTGCCAAGACAGTTAGATCTCACTCCCTACCCTCTCAGAATGCAGATTTTTTAGACAAAATGAGGGCATCACTCCACACTCATCAACAACACATGTCACAAAACCCCAAACCCAAGAGAACTACACGTTAATACCACCCTCTTGCAATATTATTAATCTATCTTCCCACACACTCACATGCCATGAAATTTCTGTCCTTGAAAAAGGACTCACTTTTTGCCCAGTATCACAGCTTGACAAATTCACTGCAATCAAAGACATACACCTGTTTATTCGTAAACTACTATTACATAGTATGTACACCCCTAATCCTTTTTCCGACACAGCCATACACACTGCCACAGAAACCACCGCCCTTCAGCAGCTCATTGAGCTCCTTGAAGAAAATGATCCCCCAGATTTGATTGACACCATTGATTTAGACAATATTCTTGACAATCTTGAGGATGACATTCCTAGTCACCCTCAACATTTCTCTCACCATGTCTCCCTAAAGAAAAAATCAGGTTTTTTTCCCCCACCTAGCACCAACCCACGTGCAGCACTCTTTTTACAATCAGTGACCAACGAAATTCGCCACCTGAAAACTTCCCCGATCCATTCCAAAATTAAAAACTTCTCATACAACCAACACCTTGCCCTACAAAATCTCAAATCAAACCCCTCAATAATAATCAAACCGGCGGACAAGGGCGGGAACATAGTTATCCTAAACAGAATGGACTATGTTGAGATGTGTTTGAATATATTACGCAATCATGATTGGTATGCCATAATCCCTAGTACACAAATCAAATCTTTCCAACAAGAACTATACACACTTGTTGACGATGGCTCTAGACAAGGCATCATCGACAAGCCTACTACAGAATACATTAGGACCAAATTTCCCAAAGAGGCAACATTTTATGCACTACCTAAGGTGCATAAAAATCTGCCCAGACCACCAGGCAGACCAATTGTCTCCGGACGCGGCTGCCTTACTGATAACCTTAGTCGTTATGTAGATAAATTACTACAGCCCATGGTACAGGCTTTACCCTCATATATACATGACACCACACACCTACTTCAAGGTCTATCGGACCTCCATGTCGATGCCGACACTGTCCTGGTCGCCATCGACGTGGAGGCCCTCTACAGCTCTATACCTCATTCTCTAGGGCTTTTAGCCATTCAACACATTTTATCTACTACTAATATATACCCTAATGATTTATCTATATTTATAATCAGAGCTCTCAAATTTATCCTCACCCACAATTTTTTCTCATTCAACGTGTCCCACTACCTCCAGGTACAGGGCGTCGCCATGGGCACTTGTTGCGCACCGGCGTACGCCAACCTGTACCTGGGGGATTGGGAACGTAAACTTTTTCTAGATGATGCCGCCAGCATCTATACCAAACACATAGCCACTTTTCGTCGGTACATCGACGACATTTTAATTCTGAGGCAGGGTCCAATTGACACACTACATCAATTCCTCTTATTCCTCAATACCTCTTATTCTCTAAATTTAAAATTTACCATGACTCACAGCACCAAGTCCATCTCCTTCCTTGATCTTACGCTCATCAAGGACGGACATGGGCATCTACAGAGCCACCTGTTCCGAAAACCTACGGCTGGCAACACCATTTTGTCTGCCTCCAGTTTTCATCCACAGCCCCTACTCAAAACCATCCCATTTGCTCAATACCTCCGCGCCCGACGCAACTGCTCGACGGATACCTCCTTTGAACACGAGGCCTCCGTCTTGCGTAGCAGACTACGAGCGCGGGGCTACAAAAATAGCGTCCTCAAAGACGCATACAAAAAAGCCAAATCCAAATCACGTTCTGCTCTACTTACCACAAAACAAACTGTCACATCAACCCAATCTCCCCTTAGAATTATCACAAATTATTGTCAACAATACAACCAGATTACTCAAATACTTTCCAAACATTGGCACATTATTGCCACTGATAAATCCCTTTCACCCTTTGTTCCGCCACAGCCTTTGATTACCTATCGACGTGCTCCATCCCTCCGAGATAAACTCATTACTAGTGAATATAAATTCAGTAACAAGTCCCCTAAACAGCTCAAGGGCACTTTTCCATGTGGCAACTGCAGTTATTGCAAGTATCTTTCCAAATCTAACATACACAATGTCTTGCCAAATGGCCAACGTTTTTTCCCTAAGCATTATGTGAATTGTCGATCCATTGGTATTGTGTATTTACTCGAATGTAAATGTGGATGCTTTTATGTGGGCAAGACCAAACTACCCTTTTGGAAGCGTATATATGGTCACATCTGCAGTGTTAATAAACGAGATCCTGATCTACCATTTGGACGACACTGCATGATTGTTCACCATGACGCCATTCCCAAAATTTCATTCAAAGCCCTAGAACATATCCCACCCCCCACTCGAGGTGGTGATTACAACAAAGCTTTATTACAAAGCGAACTTCGATGGATTTTCCATCTTAATGCCACCCTGCCTCCTGGGCTCAATGAGGCCTTTAACTTTAAACCTTACCTTGAAGGCTTTGAATCTGGAGTTTGTGAACTTGACCTTTGACCTAATTTCCCACATAATATGCATCCACATAACTAACTTTTCTGTAAAACTGCTCAGTTATTCAATATGCATAGAACCCTATGATGTGTCCATACCCATCCCCATTGTACATGTTCCATATACCAGTATCACGTCTTTGACTATTATGTCACAGTATTGCAATTTCACTGTGCCCTTCTGCATGTGTACCATATGTGTGCCAGTTCCTTGCCATATAGATACACTTCTGTATATCAATACTTTGCCTCAATATAAATAACTGGGCTCGCCCCACTCCAGGCTAGTTGCCCGACGCGGGTAAGACCTGGCACGCATGCGCCGTTTCTCTAGTGCGCATGCGCCATTTCCCCGCTTGCATCAGACGAATCCACCTGTCTGCTTCCTGTTTGCGCTCCATTGAGGAGCGCAGCATGTCGCAGCAGCGGTCTGTACCCGCGTCGGTGACGTCACGACGCCGGACGTGACCCCTCCTTCTGGTGTGCTCACGCCCGGCGCCGCCCCGTCAGAGGTCCTTTTGGGAATATACCAAGCGCGTCATGGCGTTTTTCCCCCACAGACAGCCATCTAATCAGCCTTTAATGCAGCACATAGACACTTCCTGCTCAGCTGATTGTCATTACTTGACTAGTTATAAACTCATACACCACACTAGCCGACACATGCTGCTGACCTCTTGGAGCTTGTTGATCTCCCATACCAGGCATTACAATACTCAGGTAAATAGACCCTAATTGTTAGTGTCTGTATACGATTCTTACTGCATCTTACTCTTCAATACTTATACTCCCTATATTCTATTTCTATTACAGTACCACATACTGCGTGGCTAGTCTTTTGCTACAGGATAAGGGCCCCAGCCCAAGTCCTGTATAGGACCTTGCAACTGCCTGAAGTTGTTCCAGCAAGCCCTTAACACTCGTGGTTACCCCCACTTTGTTTTTACTACCCTTACCCAATGCATATTTCCTACACCACTTGGGTGGTTACAACTGTGGAAATTTTTTGAAACTGGCATTACATGTGAGTACCTGCTTACAATTTACATACTATACCGTCTCCCTTGGCAATGCTTTAACAAGACTGTATTCATTGTTTACATAATATATGTACTAATTTTTGATTCTCACATAATCTAGATGTGAATCAAAAGGATATCTAGTTGCCTTGAAAAAGGACCAAAGTCCGAAACATGTTGGCATCATCCTGATTATATATGTATCAAGCAAGTTCTTTTTTTGTCACAACATTTTCTGTATGTTCATGCTGTTGACATGCAAAAAACTGCATGTACCTCATCCATACTTGTGTAACATACTGAACATTCTCATGTTTTATATGCATTCACTTATGTTCTTTTTGAATAAATACTTACTTCTTTAAATGCATACACTCTCTTAGTGTCTATCCTTACCCCAAGCACCCCCTAGGGGTATTGGCCAGTGTTCATGCACACTTTAGCCTATCGAAAATCATTATATCCAAATCTGGGATGCGATAGACCACCTGTATTTCTACCAAATCTTGCCCAAATACTTCTTGATACTTTTGCTAATAGGTGTCCCTCATTCCGATCTCAAAAAGTTGGGAGGTAAGAAATCACCCCCTGAAGTCCCCCAATGTACTGCAGAATCTACTTTTGGGAATCGGTGCTGCGTTGCACCAATTCGGACAGTTCCATTGCCATCAATAGGCGCTGATTTGGCCTGCAATTTGACATGTCAATTCAGAGCTATGTGAACATGGGTGAAGTTACATAGATATGAATGAAAATCATGGGGGGGCTACTTTTCATGTGACTCTGAGGTCTAAAGCTGCATGAAAAGTCACCCAAGTGTGAAAGTAACCTAATGAGATTAATTGATAACACCTTTGAATTAGGCCCCATTTGCAAATGTGCGACTTTAAAATTGCACAGCTTTGTCATGACTTGAAGCAATGTCTGTGTAATCTTGTGGTGTATGGACCTCAAATCCCATTAAAGTCAAACCAAGGTAGTGCAGGGATGAATTTGCCCCACTTTCAGGATGCACAAGTGAGAATAGGGCCAAATTCAAAGGTGTTATCCATGAATCTCATTCACACTGCTGCAACCTGAAAGTCACACTATTTTGCTACCACTTTGCCGCTGCAACTTGGTCCCAACTTCTGGGAATGCCTATGTAATATAGCAACCTATGTAGATCAAGCCGCATGAAAGTCACACCAAAGTAGAACAGAGACTATTTTGAAGTTGATGCGACTTGAAGTAGCACAGATATGAATGGTTATCATTGAGAATCATGGGGTACAACTTTCCATACAACTCAGAGGTTCAAATTTGCTGGAAAAGGTCGCCCAAGTGTGAAACACGCAATATATATATATATATATATATATATATATATATATATATATATATATATATATATATATATATATATTTTTTTTTTTTTTTTTTTTAATTTTTTTTAAATAAAAGGAGCTTTCATTTATATTTGCATATTTGCATAGTCACATAGTCATTACTGATTTACATCAGCAGAACAAATGCAGGAAGTGATGTGTGCACATGGGCCAGAAGCAACTGTGTGGTGTGGTGATGCCAAATAAACAAATCAATTAACCCCACCCACACCAAATCTACCTACCACATCCACCCCCACATTGAGTAAGCACAAGTACATAAAAGAGGGACCTCACCATGTCCACCTAGATGGAGATCCTGACCAGCACAGAAACTTCCGGGTGATTACAATGACTCATTCCCGGGTCAAAAGGTGAAACCACACTCTTTTGAATAAATATTTGATCACAACCATGATTGGAATTTTTTATTTTTGTTTATTTCCCGATATGCAAATCTGTATTTATACATATAACGATATTTGAAGGAAAACTTAAGTTTTGATAAGAAATGGTGTCCCTGGGATTGCAGCAGGTGAATTACAAAGACAAAGGCTCAGTTTGAGCCCTGTTTCACACTGACAGCGGAAGGAAATCGTGCAAGTTCAGCTCACACAATTTCATTCCCGCATTTCAGTCTCGACTGCGAGGAGAATTACGGAAACATCTGTGCAGGTTTCTGCACAGGTGAAAAGGTGACTCGCACCCCGAAGTTACCAAAAGTAGTACAGAAATTGCGATGCTGCACTGATTAGGACGATGCAATTGCCACGAATTTGGCATGCGATTTGACAAATTGCACCAATGTGAACCAGGGCTGACACATACAATACTGCCTATCCACCAGCTGAATTCATTACCTGCAATTCTCCACAGCTGTTATATACAAATACTCCACCTAAACACCTTTATCATTTACTTGCAGGTGTGCTGAAGAGATTCGTTTTTTGGTGCACAATTTTATCTTATAATTTCTATGGGTACAAGATATCACACTTCCCCAAAACCAATTAAAAAGAAAGAAAAGAGAAAAAAAAAAAAACAACAAACAAGCTCAATAATGTACTTTTATTTTGCCAGCAGAAACCAAATTATGTACATTCATTTACTAGCATAAAAAAAATGATACAGTATATATGGTGCTACAGTTAGCAATTGGGTTTTAAGGGCCCTGCTCAAAGCTTACAATCTAAAATTTGTCTAGGGCTACTTTCACACTGAGGTGCTTTACAGGCGATACAGTGCTAAAAATAGCGCCTGTGTAGAGCCTCCCCTGTGTCTCCAGTGTGAAAGCCAGAGGGCTTTCACACTGGAGCGGTGTGCTTGCAGGACGGTCAAAAAAGTCCTGCAAGCCACATCTTTGCAGCGCTATAGGAGCGGTGTGTTTACCACTCCTAAAGCGCCCCTTCCCATTGAAAAAAATGAGGCAGCGATGCAAACCCGCCAGCAAAGCGCCGCTGCAGCGGCACTTTGTGGGCGGTTTTAGCCATTTTTCCACCCCGCTAGCACCCGCCCGAGTGTGAAAAGAGTTTAAACCTTAGAGTGGACACAGCTTTACTGTCAGTGTATAACGGGCAACACATTTCATAGTACAACTGCTCACCTACAAACCCACATCACGTTTTTAACTGCAATATTATAGAAACATACTTAACAGTCATTAGTCTTACAAAGCAATCTAACATAATATTAAAAAAGGTACATATTCAAACTAACACTCACCACCACCCCACAATCCATGCACATACATTGGTGACCATGTTCTGCTGGAAGCTGCATATCTGTGTACATGATTAACCAATGAGATCAAAGAGTAGAAGGTCAGAAGATGCTCCCAAACCATGTTTGCATGGTTAGACAGGAACAATACACACACAACATTAACAGCATGGCCACGTAAACCCACTTTTGATGGAAAGTATGCACAAGAATGTATGCAAACAAACAGCTCTAGTGGGGATTTTGTCATTATGCACAATATCATTCCTTCTCCCCCACAAATCACAGCAAAAAACATGTCCTTCTCAGGCCAAACAAACTATCCCTACTATAATAATAAAATAAATCAGCGCAATGGTATATCAAATATTATGTAAAATTATTAGAAGCAGCTGAACACCAAGGGTCAACCTTCAAAAATCCCTCTGTAGAAACATATATAAAAAAGGTGCAGCGCTAAACACACATAAATAAAAAACAATTGAAGAATTCAATTAAAAATATGTCCATAAACAGTCCAATGGTGTCTTTCTAAGGTGATGACGGAGGCATACATATGCAGGTGACAACGTGAAAGAAAACCTCCACCACAGATGAAATGGCCGCTCACCTCACCAAGTGGACCCTTAGATCATAAAGGGTCACCCAAGCCTTCCCACCAGGGGTTAAATGATAACGATCCACTGGAGAAATACGTCACACTTGGCAGATATGCCGGATGGATGTCAGTCAGTCCTCTCGGAAAAGCTCAATCCCATATCACCATCAATCATGTGAATGAAAAATTTAAAAAACCATAGTGTTCTCTGCTTATAAACAGTTCCCATCTCTTTTTTTCAATAAACTGTTTATAAGCAGAGAACACTATGTTTTTTTAAATTTTTCATTCACATGATTGATGGCGATATGGGATTGAGCTTTTCCGTGAGGACTGACTGACATCCATCCGGCATATCTGCCACTTGGTGAGGTGAGCGGCCATTTCATCTGTGGTGGAGGTTATCTTTCACGTTGTCACCTGCATATGTATGCCTCCGTCATCACCTTAGAAAGACACCATTAAACTATCCCTACTGCAGTCCTTTATATAAAATAGGTTGTATTGTTAACACACTGACACACGCTCAATAGAAGTACACGTTCACCAGTATCTTTCAATCTGTCTCTTCATGTATGTCTAAAGTGATTGCACCTGATGAGCAGGAACACATACTACTATTTGCAACTGCGTCAAATCTCCAACTACAGGCCAAAGATCAAAGTCCATTTGCATGCACATAAACAAAGCAACAGTTTTCTAAGCATATGTACCTGTGCAATGTAAACCCTACAATTTTAAATGTCCAAGTCCCTGGGCATGGTTAGTGCTAACAAACATTAACATCAGTCCCTGGCTGCAATGAGCTTCCAATCTAAAGTCCAAAACTAACTTTCTTACATTAGAGACTATTTTGACAGGAGACAAATAAAACACCAGCATGTCTTTGGATTGTGGTGAGAAACCCACACAGGGAGAACATATAAACTGCAACACAAGCATTAGCATGTTGGGAATTGAACCAGCAACCCCAGTGCAGCTAGATGGAACTGCTACCCCTTATCCAGTGGGCAGCCTCACACATGTTGTCTGCAGCTCTGTGGTGTGAACCAGCCATAAGTCCATAGCCATGCTCAGTGTCACAAGCAATATACAATATATTGGCCTAAGTATTGTGACGCCTGCCTTTATACTCACATGAACTGTAATGACATCCCAGTCTTAGTCCGTAGGGTTCAAAACTCAGTTGGCCCACCCTTTGCAGCTATAACAGCTTCAACTCTTCTGGGAAGGCTGTCCACAAGGTTTCGGAGTGTGTCTATTGGAACATTTGACCATTCTTCCAGAAGTGCATTTGTGAGGTCAGGCACTGATGTTGGACAAAAAGGCCTGGCTTACAGTCTCTGCTCTAATCCATCCCCAAGGTGTTCTGTTGAGGTCAGGACTCTGTGCAAGCCAGTCAAGTTCCTCTACCCCTCACCCATGTCTTTATGGACTATGCTTTGTGTACTGGTCCAAATCATTTGGTGGATGGGAGATTATGATGTGATGTTGGGCTAGGTCCAGTGAAGGGAATGCTTCCTGTTCCATTTAGACATAGTTTTAGGACCTGAGTCTGTTGTTATGTTTAACAACATAGGGAGATGAGACAACTTCTCTACATGAAGCAGCATGTTTGGCGATTCAAACCCAGACCCTCAGAGATGCTAAGTAGAAGTTTGAACCTCCAAGCCATGGAGCTGCCACACGTGGAAGCTTTTCTACACATAAATACACATATATAGAAAACGGTGAAAAGCTTCACCATTTTCTATATATTTTGTTTGTGTTTTGTCCATGCATATTGTAATAGCTGCTGTTTAATACTAATTTTAATTTAAGATATGATTTGCTCCCAGCGCAACAAATTTGGGTTTTTCTATAAAAACACATATACTGCATTTCTTTGGACAGATAGGTGGTGGAATTACATTACTCAAGAGTTATTCTTCTTGATTTATTCTGTGATATTTGGTGGGTGAGTGTGGAATAGTGATGTTACCCTTTAATTTTTGGAAAATAATAAAAAAAATAATAAAAAACACACAAAAGTGTGACTCATTTTAAATTTACATCAGCAATGGTATTGTTTGTGGTTTTTAAAGACACCTGTGTGTGTTTGGGTAAAAAAAATTGTGAGATGGAGAGTATGGGCTCTTTCACACGGGGCAGATCAGTGCAGATCCGCCCCGTGGATATCCGCTTGCTCAGCAGGGATCGCCGGAACGATCTCCGCTGAGCAGGAAGATGACAGGTCCGTCTCTGCACTCTGTGCAGGGACGAACCTGTCACAGCGCCGCTCTCCCCTATGGGGGATCGGGTGACGACGGACCGTAGAGTCCGTCATCATCCGATCCGCTCTGCAGACGGATGGAAAAATAGGGTTTTCCTCCATCTGCAGAAACGGACCATAGCGGGCACGGACGAGATCAGGTGTCAGCGGATGCTCATCCGCTGACACCCGCTATCCCATAGGGATACATGTATGTCCGTTTTTCATCCGAAAACGGATGGATGAAAAACGGACATATGGACCATCCGTGTCAAAGAGCACTAACAAGTGAAAGTGACAATATATTTTACCAAAACATGAAAACATTCCACATTCTAGCATTCTGAAAAACAAGGGGCTGACGTCTGACGTCATTGATCGGCTTTCCCGATGACCGGGAACAGCCAATCAATGACAGGCAGAGTAGGAAGCGCGGGGAGAGGTTTGTGTACACATACCTCTCCCCGTTCTTCAGCTCCGTGACCCGATCGCGGGACACCAGCAGTGATCGGGTCCGCTGGTCCCGCGGCTGGGGTCACGGAGCTCCCGACCGGGTCGCGAATGTGCCGCTGGTGGCACGCGCGCGACCCACAGGCAGGCAAATGCGAAATCACGTTTATATACGGGATTTTGCCTGCCCGTGCCATTCTGCCGCAGTATATATGCGTGAGGCGGTCGGGAAGCGGTTAAACAATATATCGCATTATTCAGTATCATTCAGGCAATTATATCATGCTCTAAACATTATTTCTATGTGTACTACTCCAGGTTTTAGCAGAGTAAGGGTTTGGGCGCTATTTGTTTTCAGGGAGCTAATTAGTGCCGCGGCACTATAGTAAATGACCCCCAAAGTGTCTTAGAACTACAGAACACATCCCCCTCCTCATCATCTCCATAACATGGGGGTATTCTGTAGTCCACACAGAGCTCTGGAAACAATGGTGAATTATAGAAGTCAGCAGAGGTGAAAAGCACAGAAAGTTGCTAGTTTACAGGTTCATCATGGACATTTTTACACTTATTAACCATTTCAAAACTGGACCAATTCTGACATTTCTCATATACATGTTGAAAATAGAAAATTACTTAGAATCCCCTATTATATATATTTTTTTCTAAATGTTTTTTTTTATGTTGCACGATATATGTGCAACCATTTTTACATTTGCAAATTTTGTGCAAAATACACATTTTATGGAAAAAATACACTTTAATTAATTTTAGTGCACACAAACACAATCTAATACCCAATTCTTTTTGTAAAAAAAAAAGACAATGACAATTTCAATTTTATGCTGAGTAAATAGATAGCTAACATTTCACACTTTAAAATTGTGCACTTTTACTTTAGCAGCACTGGTGATGTCACCTGCGCATGCGCTTTAAATGGATGGCATGCTGTCCATAGAGAGAGCTGTGCCACGGTCGTCACTCCCGGAAGTGCATGCACGGGAGTGCTGTTTTAGTGGCTTGGCCAATCAAACGGCAGCTGCCCAAGAACCCAGAAGGAAGAGAGGGTGAAGATGGAAGCCCTGTCAGCAGTGACAGCACGCCGCTGGAGGGCTTTGTTTTCAGGTAAGTCTTTCATAATGTGCTAGTATGTGATGCATACTAGCACATTATGACATTAATTGTTTTAAGTTTTTTTTCTTTTTGCCATTTACTACTGCTTTAAGGCTTGTATATATATATTAATCTCAGGCAAGTTTAGGAATTGCAAATGTAGCTGTGCCCCCGTGGGGTCGCTGAGTGTAGTAGTTTCACCTGTCACCCTTCACAGCCCAGCATTCACTTCCAGTCCCAATTTGCTAGACAATGAACAGTCCATCAGCTTGTTTTTTTGTTGTTTATTGAGGGATTTAACTTGGATGGGAAAAGGGAACATGGGATGCCCAAAAAAGTGAATTCAAACTGATGAAGAAGATAGTTGGAATCTGTACTTGCAGTCTCTAAAGCTCCCTACTCCTCCAGCACATCACTTATGAGTCAACGCTGCTTCTTCTACTGCAATGCTTGATTCCTGAAGCACATGGTTAGGCCCCACTCTGAATAAACCTGAACAGTTCAAGATTTGCCATTTTCTGGCAGGGGTCTGCAGTCCCATTTGGTGTAGCAACCAATAGCAATGAAAATAGTACTTTCTGTGCTAGCTGTAACTTGGTGGTCTACTGGTCCCAGTCAATCCTATGCAAGCTTTGCCAACCCTCCTGGCTGCAGTAGCCTGCCTCTAAACCCAGCAACATCACAATCTCTTCCTCTGGCTTTACATCCACTGCTGGCATGTGTCTCCCAGATCTTCTCACTGCGCATGTCACTCACCGACCCCGGATGGATCCCTCCTGATGACTTGCCCGGCAATGTTCCCCGCTGTCCTTCTCCTGTTCAGGACACCCCTTATTTGGGTTGTATGGAGAGGTTCCTTCCCAGCTCCCCAGCTCCAGGCCCAAGGTCACCCCCCCCCCCCCCCCAGAAAGGGGGCTCCCTCCAAGGCCACGATAGCCTAACACTCCATCACTCAGTTCTTCTAACCGCCAACTTCTCCCCCAGCACGCTGACCCAGGGTAAAAATAGAAGGCCTGTCCCCTGCCAATCCTAGTTGGGGATTGGTCAGGGCTCCCAGATACACCTCATGCCACTCCAATCCTCTCTCCCCACCTCTTTTCTAGAACCTTCCAGAAACCAGAGGGAGGTGCCAGAGAGATGAAGTCACATGTCAGTCACCCGCTGCTGCTCTCAAACTACTCCCAGCCCCCAGATCAAAAGCAAACAGCTAGGCCTGCCTACATTTACCTGCACTGGCTGTAACAAAAAAAAAACTACCTCTAGCAACCTACCTAAGGTAGAGGGTGCTACACAGAGCTTTCAAGAGAATACTGCTGCATATAGTGATTACTTTCCTCCTGTTTTTTTTGCCCCACAATACCTCAGACTCTTTTATTGTGAGTGGACACAGCTCTGCTTATAAGTACTACTTCCACTGACATATGATGATAATCAATATTTGTAACGGTCAGTTGCTCCCCATAAATGACAGCAGTTACATGGTAAACATTTTTATCTATGCAATATACACATAGAGAATTGATACAAAGCCATGGACTTTTTGAGGGACATATAGCAAAATCACTGATATAAAAGCTGACATTTTTATTGTTTAACAACAATAACATTAACATATTACCAAGAATAAGACTCTAGAAAATTAATCAAAAATATGTCTGCCTTTAGGTTCCAAAGAAAAATCTGTAAATCATGTAAACTCCCCCCCCCAGAACACTCCAGTCAGCACTCTCTCCATTGGCTGTGAATGATGATCGGGGGATGATCCGCAGACCTTTTTTGGTCATGTCCCTTCAACAGAAGCCAGCTATTTGGACCGCCTGCAGTAAACACTTAACATTTTATCTAGGCAACCAGGGGGATTTATTGTCTTATTAACAGAATAATTAAGGATCACTTCCAGAGAAGTGTTTTTGTCATTACAGCATGCACTTCAAAATAAAAATTGCACAGTTAGAAGAAGAAAGGAGCAGACGCTGTTCATTTGGCAATATAATGATCATTTAGTCTAGTAAAAAAGAAGAAGATATATTTTTTTTTTAACCACTAGCTGACCGCCCACTGTCAAATGACGGCGGGACGGTTCAGCTACTGTGGCGGGACGCCGTCATATGACGTCGTCTACAATTTGGCCACTGGGGGGCGCGCGCGCACCGCGGGAGGCACGCGCGCGCGCCCGCCGCGTAGCTGGGGCCTCGGTGCGCGTGCCCGGCGGTCGCGATGACCGCCAGGCACCCGCGATTGCCCGGTAATCGAGCAGGACGTGGATCGGTGTGTGTAAACACACCTCACCACGTCCTGTCAGAGGAGAGGAGACCGATGGTGTGTCCCTTGTACATAGGGACACCGATCGGTCTCCTCCCCCAGTCAGTCCCCTCCCCCCACAGTAAGAATCACCAAGATAGGGTACACATTAACCCCTGCAGCGCCCCCTAGCGTTAACCCCTTCCCTGCCAGTCACATTTATACAGTAATCAATGCATTTTTATAGCACGGATCGCTGTATAAATGTGAATGGTCCCAAAAATGAGTCAAAAGTGTCCGAAGTGTCCGCCGCAATGTCGCAGTCACGATAAAAATCGCAAATCGCCGCCATTACTAGTAAAAAAAAAAATAATAATAAAAATGCTATAAATCTATCCCCTATTTTGTAGACGCTATAACTTTTGCGCAAACCAATCAATATACGCTTATTGCGATTTTTTTACCAAAAATATGTAGAAGAATACGTATTGGCCTAAACTGAGGAAAAAATTTGTTTAAAAAAAAAAAAAAAATTGGATATTTTATTATAATAAATAGTAAAAAATATTATGTTTTTTCAAACTTGTCCCTCTTCTTTTGTTTATAGCGCAAGAAATAAAAACCGCACAGGTGATCAAATACCACCAAAATAAAGCTCTATCTGTGGGGAAAAAATGATAAAAATTTTATTTGGGTACAGCGTTGCATGACCGCGCATTTGTCATTCAAAATGCGACAGCGCTGAAAGCTGAAAAATGGCTTGGTCAGTAAGGAGGTGTTCGTGGCTGGTAGGCAAGTAGTTAAATCTGCTTTTTGTTTGCACATGATTGGATAATTAAACTATGAATAATGAACAATCTTTATTCCTTTACTAAATCAATAACTTAGAATAGGACATAGGACTGAACTACTCTTGTACCTTTAGGATAAGTTTAAAAAAAGAAAACATTTTTAATGTCAACTGAAAGTTGAACATATCAAGAATAGAACACTTTACTTTTCTGTAAGAACTCGAAAAAATAACACAGAGCTATATACAGTATTTTTCAGTCAACAATATTTTTATGTAAACTACCGTGCACAAGTTTTAGGCAGGTGTAAAAAAATGCTGTAAATTAAGAATGTTTTCAGAAATGGAAGTGTTTGTTTTTTTGTTAATTGATAAAAACAAATTACTAAGTAAATGAACAGAAGAGAAATCCAAATCAAATTATTATTTGGTGTGACCACTCATTGCATCAATTCTTCTAGATACACTTGCACAGGGTATTTGAAGGAACTTGGCAGTCAGGTTATTCCAAACCTCTTAGAGAACTAATCATGCATTTTTTTTGTGGATGTAGGCTGCCTCATATTCTTCTGTCTCTTCATGTAATCCCAGACAGACTCGATGATGTTGAGATCAGGGCTCTGTGGGGGGCCAAACCATTACTTCTAGGACTCCTTGTTGTTCTTTAAGCTAAAGATAGTTCTTAATAACATTGGCTGTATGGTTGTCATGCTGCAGAATACATTTGGGTTCCAGCACACGCCTCCCTAATGTTTTGGCATGACAGATAAGTATTTGCCTATATTTCTCAGCATTGAGGGCACCATTAACCGCTTGCCGACCATATACTGTATATATAAGGTGGCAAGGCTGCTCCCCTGTGCAAAATCATGTACCTGTACGTGATTTTGCACTTCTGGTTCTGGGGCGCTCATGTGTGCTGCTGACAACCTGCTCCCGCTGTGATTGAACACATCAGGAGACAATCAGCGGGTCCGGTGAACGCGATGTCCGCTGGGACTCACCGTTTGTTTGGGACACAAGTAGAACGGTGGTCTGCCTATGTAAACAAAGCAGATCGCTATTCTGTGAGAAGGGAAGGTAGTGATCCTGTGTTCCTACAAAGCAGGAACATGGATCTCTGCCTTCCCATAGTACAAGCCCCCCCCTACCGTTAGCAAGCACTCCCTAGGCAAACATTTAACCCTTTGATCGCCCGTGATGTTAACCCCTTCCCTGCCAGTGTCATTAGTACAGTGACAGTGCATTGATCACTGTATTGATGTCACTGTTTCCTAAACAGTGTCACTTAGTGCCCAATTTGTCCACCGCAATGTCGCAGTCCCGCTATAATTCGCTGATCCTTGCCATTATTAGTAAAAAAAAATTAAAATCCGTAAATCTATCCCATAGTTTGTAGACATTATAACTTTTGTGCACACCAATATATGCTTATTGGGATTTTTTTTTTTACCAAAAACATGTAGCAGAATACATATTGACCTAAACTGATGAAGAAATTAGATTTTTTTTCCATCTTTTTATTTGATTTGTTTTATAGCATTAAGTAAGAAATATTGCCTGTTTTTTTGTTTATAGTGCTCAAAATAAAAGCTGCAGAGGTGATCAAATACCGCCAAAGGAAAGCTCTATTTATGGGGAAAAAATTATAAACATTTCATTTGGGTACAGCGTCGCACAACTGCGCAATTGTCAGTTAAAATAATGCAGTGCCGTATCGCAAAAAATAGCCTGGCCATGAAGGGGGCAAGTGGTTAATCCTAACCAAATCTCCAACTCCATTTGCAGAAATGCAGCCCCAAACTTGCTAGGAACCTCCACTATGATTCACTGTTGTCTGCAGACAATCATTATTGTAACGCTCACCCAGTTTTAAGCCTCCTACACAGCTGTTTATGTTTCAGTTAATGACTGTTTTTCAACCTACATACAGTATGAAATTGATGATCATTAGTACCTACTTGGTATAATTTGTTAATCATACACCTGGACCCAATCCTACAGAATCCCTGACTTTGTGGAAGTGTACAGTTTGCAAATGTAAGAACTGATATTGGTTTGAAGCTAAAGGGCTGTCACACCAAATATTAATTTGGTTTAGATTTTTCTTCTGTTTGCTCACTTTGCATTTTGTAAATTGATAAAAAATAAACAAATAAATTTGATTTTGAAAGCATTATTATTTTATAGCATTTCTTCTGTCTAAAACTTTTGCACAGTCGTATAGCAAGGAGTTGCTATTCGGAGAATAGGCTGCATAAGATCCCTAACAGGGTCAGTTGTGATCAGCTCTGAGTGAAACTATTGTAAGATAATTGTTTAAAAAAATTATGAAAAAGTAAAATAAGAATTAAGAATTTGATTTGTTAACTGTTGCATACTGCTGTAAGGGTGAAATTGTTAAAGTGTTCAAGTACATTAAAGATACTAGATGTTTTTGTCCAGGTGAGCAAGTGTTGCATTTCTGTGACTGAGTGAATGACAGGAAAACATTCATTTAGAAAGACAATTCAATCACCACCACAGAATGGAGCTCTTTATTAATGTCAAAGGATGTGATAACCAACATTATGAATTTAAAATATTTACTTTGTGGGGGGGGGGGGGGTTAATATTCTATGGGACTACTTAGAGAGCATCAATAATATAGGACTTATCAAACATGTGGGTGTCTTTATTTCTAGGGCAGGGGGGTGGTATCAAGGGACCCCTTATTATGATAGGGATGAAGTCTTTCTCCTCCTGAGGGCATGTGGCCTGGTATGGTTCAGGAGAGAGGGGGTACACGTCATCGTCCCCCAGTCAGGCTGCATGTTCAGATTAAGGGTTGGTATGAATCTGTAGGGGATGCATTTTATGGGTTTTTTGTGAAGAGGCCCCTTAAAATCTGGAGTCCTCTGGAGGACTGCAAACATTACGCCCTACGCCCTTAAAATTGATACCAAATTTAAAGGGATCGGTAAGTGTTTTGTGGGAGGATTCTATGCTATTTTTTTCCACTTTAGCTCTAGGATATGTTACAGCAAAATCAACATTTACAAAGAAACACAAAATTATACAGTTTAAATTGCCTGCAAGTGACATTCATTGGCAGCTTCTTTTTTTTCCAAAAAGAAACTGCTCATAGACTCCTCTAAAGGTCCTCCAAAATACATAGCAGACCCCTTGCGGGCCTGTGTGCCTTTTTTAAATAAAGAATCTGTCAATGAAATGTTATTTTCAGACAATTTTAAAACGTTTCTCAAGATTAGGGCCCCCCCCGAATGTTATTTAAAAGAATTGGAAATTTGTAATATTTCGTGTTCCCTGTAAGCATTTAAAGGTTACTGCTCCTGGCTGAATAGATTTTCTTTTTTTTTTTTTTGCATTGGTACATGTTCCCGAGGGCAGTGTGCATCCGTCTATGCTATTTTTCTACACCCCTTTCGACCGTCAAGATTGCGGTGACGTACAACACTACGACAAGCCGAGAAAATTAAGTTCAATGCTTCCGAGCATGCGTCAAATTGTTTCCGAGCATGCGTAGGAATTTTGCGCGTCGGAATTGGTACAGACGATCGGAAATCGGAACCTGCTCTCAATCTTTTACTGGCTGGAATTCCGCCAGCAAAAGTCCGATGGAGCATACACACACGGTCACATTTTCCGACCAAAAGCTCTCATCGGACTTTTGATGGCGGAATTTCCGATCGCGTGTACGCGGCATAAGGCTTTGTAAATCTCAGAACTAAATGGACAGAAATCCCAATTCTTTGTAGGTAAAATAACAGTGCATGCATATTAATGTGCATTCTGGGATAAGTGTGTACCACTCATGACTTAGCACATGCAAGCAGAGAATTCACATATGCAAGCACAATTATCTACCATCAATGACAGCCACACATGTGGGTACCCTGTCTGACAGTCTGACAACTAGTACAATGTCTAAAACTGATATTTCACTTTACATGTTTATAAATTATTTTTGTGTTTTGCCTAGGGCACTTAATCTTTCACACAGCATTGTATATTAAATTCAAAACTGCAATTTTCTAAAGGTAAGCTGGGTTTTAAATCATTGTTTAGAAAAGAAAAAAAAAGCCGCTGCCTAGCTGTTGCCAGGACATGTGAGTTCAGTTATGTGAACTAATTATTATTTGATTGCATCATCTTATTTTTGAAGTTTCTATTTTAGAGGCAAAATGTCAAAGAAAAGAGAGCAATAATTATAGCATATTTTCAGATTAAACCAACAAGTGAATAAAACAAAAACGTAAAAAAATGTGGCTGGCTTTTGTGAAAAGTGTCAAATAAAAAAAAGAAAGTTTGCAGAGCAATGCCTGAAATAATAGTTTTATAAGTTTTCAGTTAAAGTAAGTAATTACATTTTCTTAGTCATGTGTTACAGTTTGACAGTGCTTAATGTTTAGCTATAATACTTCAGATGGTATGACAAGTAACCTCTCGTTCTTTGGTGTTAGTTTTATTTACTTGTACAACTGTTAGCTTCATTGTTGGCATAACATTGAGTAAAAGTTCCTTCGACAATTACATGGTCCCAGATGGATTAGGGAGGATAAATATAATGTGATGGACTATCAAGGAAAGACAGCAGACTTTCTTCTAGCTAATTACAGCAAGGTATTTCTGAGATATACAAGTAGTGTGGGATTAATAGGTATGTGTTTCTGTCACTTACAAATAGACGAAAATTTTGTAAAGAAAAGACTATTGTTCTAACTGAATGCTGGTGTTCAGGCTGAACAAAGATTAATTTAATGAAATTATCATATGTCAATCACTATCCCTGACAAAGGCTGTCTGCCTATTTTGTCACAATACTCATAGTAAATTAGTAATTGACACCTTAATGCTATATGTAGCACAATGAACTTTGGCATCTGCACTGAGTTATAGTCATCAGAGACTGCTACTCAAAACATAATCACTGTAATGTATTTGTTTTAAAAATACATTACTATAAAAGAAAAATTATTCTGCATTGGTTTTAAAAAGGATCAACCTTTTTTAATTCTCACACAATACAAAAGGTGTAAGTCATGTACCATTTTAAATAATTCTTCTCTCCAAGGCTAGGTTCCAACAAAGACTAGAGAAAGGCATTTGGCAGAAACCTCTGGCCCGAAGCAACTACAAGCTGCTGGGTCACAAAGTGTGCATTGAGCCAAAAGATTTAATAAATGGTTTTACACTTGCTACAACATTTGGGCTATTATTATTATTTAAGGTACTTATATAGTGCTGTCAATTTACACAGTGCTTTACATTGCACATTCACATTGATCCCTACCCTCAAGGAGCTTACAATCTAAGGTCCCTAACTCACACTCATATACTAGGGCCAATTTAGACAGAAGCCAATTAGCCTACCAACATGTCTTTGGGGTGTGGGTGGCCCATGCAGGCACGGGGGGCATGCAGGCTTTGGGTGGGTGGTGTTGTGGATGGATTTGAGCTGGTGACCCCTGTGTCTGCTAGGTGAGAGTGCTACCCACTACACCACTGTAACTGTAACATCTTTATTAGTTTACAATTCCCAAGGAATAGTACATCCCAAGTACGGGTCAAACTCCTCCTACGTATTCGGTGCCTGTGGAGATCTAGCCTAAAAATCCGTTTACTAGTGGTATATCTATTGTCAGAAGTCAGAACCTGGATCTGAACCAAGGACCTTTGGTGCATCTGGCAGGAGCTCTTATTTCTGAGCCACTGGAAATGCTGGACAGTGCTCTCCCCTTTGAAATACAATTTTTGATCAGAAATGGAACTTTAGATGTGGAATTCCAAATTGTGAAGATGTGGATACATGTGGCACAGGAAGGAAAAGTGCCAGTTCATCAATTGCTCAACATAGTTTGTCATTTATTGCTTGGTTTGCTAATGCAGCCTCCTATATGTAGGCCACACATCACATGCTTTTAGGCTCGATTCACATCTATGCATTTTGCTTTTGAGCGTTTTTGCAGTGGTTTTTGCAGTGGTTTTTGCGATGCTTGCCGCATTTTTGGACATGCGTTTTTACCGCTATTTTGCCGCGATTTGCGTTTTTATTTTATTTTTATTTTTTTTTTAAATTTATTTTTTTACATTTTTTTTTTACATTTTTTTTTTACATTTTTTTTTTTACATTTTTTTTTTTAAATTTTTTTTTACACAGTGGTTGCTTAGCAACCAGCTATATACAGTGTAAAAAAAAACGCAAAATCGCGGTAAAAACGCAGTAAAAACACGGTACTTGCGTTTTGGATGCGGGTCCATTGATTTCTATTACATGCAAAACGCTGCATTTTGCATAAAAAAAAGTCCCCTACCCTTTCCAAAAACGCAGAGGCACAAAAATGCAGTGATGTGAACATGTTCCATAGGAACCCATGTTAAAAAAATTCCCTGCATTTCTGCAAAATGCAAATTGCATCAAAAAACGCGTTAGTGTGAATCGAGCCTTAGAACCTGTTCTGATGAACAGAAACACAATATTCTGAAAGGGTTTGACAAATGCTCTCCTGTCACTTTTGACATTTTCATGACAATAACCCTACAGGGCTTAGGGTCTATGGGGTAGAGTCTATTGTTGGAATGGAATCTTGGATGTGGGTAGAAGATATCAAATATTGTGCGATAAGGAAACTAACTGTGTGCATCAGTTTGGTTCACAGGCTCCAAAAGGCTTAAATGAGGGCATTGACATACATACAGTTATGCCAGCAGTTCTGGTATATGTTTCATTAACATCCTATATGCTTATGGGTCCTCCAAATACAGTGGTGTGAAAAAGTGTTTGCCCCCTTCCTCATTTCCTGTTCCTTTGCATGTTTGTCACACTTAAGTGTTTCGGAACATCAAACCAATTTAAACAATAGTCAAGGACAACACAAGTAAACACAAAATGCAATTTGTAAATGAAGGTGTTTATTATTAAAGGTGAAAAAAAATCCAAACCATCATGGCCCTGTGTGAAAAAGTGATTGCCCCCTAAACCTAATAACTGGTTGGGCCACCCTTAGCAGCAACAACTGCAACCAAGCGTTTGCGATAACCTGCAATGAGGCTTTTACAGCGTCCTGGAGGAATTTTGGCCCACTCATCTTTGCAGAATTGTCCTAATTCAGTTACATTAGAGGGTTTTCGAGCATGAACGGCCTTTTTAAGGTCATACCACAACATCTCAATAGGATTCAGGTCAGGACTTTGGCTAGGCCACTACAAAGTCTTCATTTTGTTTTTCTTCAGCCATTCGGTGGTGGACTTGCTGGTGTGTTTAGGATCATTGTCCTGCTGCAGAACCCAAGTTCGTTTCAGCTTGAGTACACGAACAGATGGGCGGACATTCTCCTTCAGGATCTCTTGGTAGACAGCAGAATTCATAGTTCCTTTTATCACGGCAAGTCTTCCAGGTCCTGAAGCAGCAAAACAGCCCCAGACCATCACACTACCACCACCATATTTTACTGTTGGTATAATGTTCTTTTTCTGAAATGCAGTGTTCCTTCTACGCCAGATATACTTGGACACACACCTTCCAAAGAGTTCCACTTTTGTCTCATCGGTCCACAGAATGTTGTCCCAAAAGTCTTGGGGATCATCAAGATGTGTTGTGGAGAAATTGAGACGAGCTTTGATGTTCTTTTTGCTCAGCAGTGGTTTTCTCCTTGGAACTCTGCCATGCAGGCCATTTTTGCCCAGTCTTTTCCTGATGGTGGAGGCATGAACGCTGACCTTAACTGAGGCAAGTGAGGCCTGCAGTTCCTTGGACGTTGTTGTGGGGTCTTTTGTGACCTCTTGGATGAGTCGTCGCTGCGCTCTTGGGTAATTTTGGGCGGCCGGCCACTCCTGGGAAGGTTAACCACTGTTCCATGTCTTCGCCATTTGTGGATAATGGCTCTCACTGTGGTTCGCTGGATTCCCAAAGCTTTGGAAATGGCTTTATAACCCTTTCCAGACTGAAAGATCTCAATTACTTTCTTTCTCAATTGTTCCTGAATTTCTTTGGGTCTCGGCATGATGTGTAGCTTTTAAGGATCTTCTGGTGAACCTTACTGTGTCAAGCAGCTCCTATTTAAGTGATGCCTTGATTGTGAACAGGTGTGGCCATAATCAGGCCTGGGTGTGGCTAGAGAAATTGAACTCAGGTGTGGACAACCACAGTTATAGTATGTTTTAACAAGGGGGGCAATCACTTTTTCACACAGGGCCATGATGGTTTGGATTTTTTTTCACCTTTACTAATAAACACCTTCATTTACAAATTGCATTTTGTGTTTACTTGTGTTGTCCTTGACTATTGTTTAAATTGGTTTGATGTTCCGAAACACTTAAGTGTGACAAACATGCAAAGGAACAGGAAATGAGGAAGGGGGCAAACACTTTTTCACACCACTGTAGCTCAGGGGGTTTAGTACACGGCCCACACTATATAAGGCTGCCGCGCCGGCGGCCTCGTGTAGTGTGTTCCGGCGTTAGGAACAGTGACAGACTGTACTGTACAGTGTACACACTATATGTGCTTGTGATTCATTTCTGTGTGGGGAATAGTGTAGGGATAGAGGAAAAATAGGCAGGGATAGTTTATTCTTCTCAGCCTTTGCTTGTGGGGAAAGTGTAGGGATAGAGGAAAAATAGGCAGGGATAGTGTTTTCTTCTCAGTGCTGTTCTCTACCAATCCAGCCATCTGCATGAGTTAGTGTGTGTGTGTGCTGTGTGAGTATAGCACAGCAGTAGCACACTAAACCGCCTTACACTGTATCTGCCCTGTTGTCACCTAAGACAGCCATCTGCAGGAGTTAGTGTGTTTTGTGTGCCTCCAGCACAGCACAGTATACACCAACAGTCCATACATACATACATACATACAGTATATACCTACAGTCCCTGTCTTGTTTGCACCGCCTGTATACTGTGGTTCAGAGTATATAGGACTTTAGGTATAGGGTTTATTTTGGGTGCAGGGTTCCCCTTAATATCCATACAAGACCCAAAGGGGCTGGAAATGGGCTGGGGTGGGGGTGATGGGGTAGCCATGCCATTTTTCTCAAAGATTTTCATCCATATTGCCTGGAAAAGACATGACATTAAAGCAGTTTTAAATGGCTTTTTTTTTTTTCCTTTACAAATGTCATTTTGTGCAGGACAGTTCTAAACACGGGAAACACATGTCACTTCACAAGCATACTTTAGACACCCCCCAGGTACCATATTTAAAGGAATATTTCACTTTTTTTTTCACTTTATGCATCATTAAAATCACTGCTCCAGAAAAAACGTCCGTTTTTAAAACTTCTTTTTGCATTGATACATGTCCCCTGGGGCAGGACCGGGTCCCCAAACCTTTTTTATAACAATAACATGCATATTGTCCATTATAATTAACACTTTAGATTTCGAACGTTCGCGTCCATTGTAACTAATAGGGTTCTAACGTTTGTGCAAACTTTCGGTCCTTTCGCAGGTTCTGGTGCGAACCGAACCCGGGGGTGTTCGGCTCATCCCTACTCCTGTGGGTTACTTCCCATTCTCACTATATTTCTTTCTGCAGCTTTATAATAAACCCAGTAGCACAGGTGCTACTAAAATAAGACAAGGAGGAAGCCTTTGCAGCAAATGCCTGCTGTCCACTATCCTTGTCATAACCCTGGTCCTTCTCTTATTCAACTGCTTAAGGTGAGGGGGGACTTTCTCTGGGGCCTAGTAGTGGCATCAGACTTAGATATTAATCTTTACATATGGACTATGAGGTACCTAGGGCTTAATATACTACATTTATACAGTGTAATTTTCACATTAGTTTTTGTTTTACAAGAACATCTGTGTCAAATAACATGTTTTAGCTGCAACATCTGAATATGCTAGTACACTAATGAGGCATAACATTTATATCTGATGTAAATGTTCTGTGGTTGAGTAATATATTTTAGTTCAGGACTTCAGGATAGGCAAAAATAGTCTAAAAACTGGAGACAAGTATATTTTTCCCTAAATCTAGGTGTGATTTGTGTATTTCTTCCAGATCTGTGCAGTAATCCAGTGTGAAACGTTGCCTTGGTTCAGGATCTTCCTGTATTACAGCCCATCACAAGATACCCTCAATCTATCTATGATCTGTTTTTGCAATAAAACAACAAATGTAGCCAACAACTAAAGATATTAGTAACTGTGACATCATCGTTAGCTGACATAATTTCCCCAACGCTGCTCACAATGAACTACATGTCTGTCATGCATTGGGAAGTTTGTTCCTGTGTGGGCATTACATGGTCTGTGAGCAGTGTCATAGGGAGTAATCTTGTCCTCCCTGATTAAACTACACTGGGGCAGTCATTTTGCTAAGAGCTATTAGATCTCAGTCTCCTGGATAGGAAATTAAAAAAATTACACACATAAAGCCTCTGAATTAGAATTTTGATGGAAGATCAGAATGGAATGCTGCTGCTTCAAGGTAAAACTAATATTAATGTTCATTTTATGTATGCAGACTGCTGATAAAAGATTTAGCCTGAATTGGGACTCCAAGCCACTGCTGCCCCCCTCTGCTTGTGCAGGTTAATTGATCATATACCTGCCCCCTTGTAAATTCTGGAAAACAACCTGTGTAGGATACATCTGCTGGCAGTGGATGCTCATCCATAGGGGCTCCTGGGTCAGTGCCCCATCAGTTTTTGTTGCAGGGAAAAAAATGTATAAAATAAAATAAACTATATACGGTAATAATTTTTTCTGTCGAGTACACGTACACCTTAATTTGTGTCTGTGTGATAAAATGTGTTCTGTGCCTTTAAATGATAGTTCCCTGTAGTTCCCTTCCCTGTTTGTTATATCTGATTGTCCTGGCCTGGTTCCTAACCCTTCCTTTGTCGAGCCTCAACACAGCAGCCAGTCCACCCAGGCAGCATCATTCCTTCTGCAGCCGTCGCCCAGGCCAGCTCCATTTCTCCCTCAGTCCTCCTTAGTGCATCATCTGCAAGCCACATCAGGTCGGTTCAGGTAGGTTGCTGCTTGCTAAGTTGTGGCGAGCCGGAGCTGTGGCAGTGGTTGTTGTGCTGCACCTCTGCATTTGTCTCTTCTCACTATTCAGCTATGGCGGCAGGCATCAACTGCCTGCCGCGGAGATATCCTGGCTGCCTCCCCACAGTATTTGTTAATAAAAAATGTTATAAATAAAAATTTGACTTTCAGGGGGTCTCTCACTCTCTCAGTATATCACCTTATGTGTCTCTCTCAGCCCTAATTGCATTGTGTGGCTGCACGTAACTGGATTGTGATTCCTTTTGCTTAATCTTTATTTTAAAAATAAAATATTCTACATAGAGAGAAAATATTCGACATAGAAAAGATTTGACATAAAGAGAAAAGATTCAACATTATAGAGACAATAGCAAAAAAGGTTGAATGTGCCTTACCTAACTCTATTAGTCCAAGATTATTCGACATAGAGAGAAAAGATTCGACATGAAGATTCGACGAAGCAGTTGCCGCGAGCGGACATTTATGATCAAATGCTCCGCCCATATGCTATAGAAGAATTCTAATGTTGGTTTACAAGTAATAATAATTAATAAATATAATTATTACTAGTGTCATACAACATTAGAATTCTACTATAGCTTGTAGGCAGAACATTCAACCGGAAATGTAAGATTGCATCGTCGTACAGTTTAGCTGCTCCGTCGAATCTTCTTAGAACATTCGACAGACACCATAAGCCTTCAATGACAGATTCAACCTTAATTATTTTGGATTTTCGGACAAATGCATTTTTTAATGAAACAAAAAAAATAAAAACAAATTTCGGGAGTAACTAAATAAATTTATTTTTCGGACGAATACGAAATTTCGAAACAAAATATTTCAGTGTGCACATGTCTAGTGGTCAGAGGACTCCAGGTAAGTTGTCAAACTGTACAAAAGTGATTTGACTACTTAATTTGTTCTCTTTTTTGTGTGCTCTATAAAATAAATAAATATATATATATATATATATATATATAATGAAAGTGAGAGCCCCTGTCTCTGTGAAAATGAGTGTAAAATGGACACAGGACTCTCAAAGAGGCAGTTTGAGAAGTTCAAGCAAAAGATTGGTGAGCAGAAAAAACTATGCTTTTAGTCTTCTCTGGATTTTGTAAGTTTGGATTGGGGCTGGAAACTTGAAGACTTCAAAAAGCATTGGGAGGGATGGAGTCTTCAGTCTTGTGTCCGGGCTTTCCAGAAGTTCTGCAGGTTGTGTGTGTGTGTGTCCAGGTGCACACACTCATCATAAGGCAGATCTGAGCATAGCTCAGGGGAGTTGGTGTTGGAGCAGTTGCTGCAGCCAGGAAGGAGGTGTGCTACTGCTTAACCACTTACCCACTGGGCACTTAAACCCCCTTCCTAACCAGACCAATTTTCAGCTTTCGGTGCTCTCACACTTTGAATGACAATTACTCAGTCATGCAACACTGTACCCAAATGAATTGTGTGTCCTTTTTTTCACACAAATAGAGCTTTCTTTTGGTGGTATTTAATCACCGCTGGGTTTTTTAATTTTTGCGCTATAAATCAAAATATACTTAAAATTCGGTAAAAAAAATAAATAAAAATTCTTTGTTTCTATTAAAACTTATTGCAGAGTATTGGCCGAGTATTGGCGAGTATTGGCAGAGTATTGGCGAGTACTGGCAGAGTATTGGCGAGTACTGGCAGAGTATTGCAGTGTTGCAGTGTATTGCACAGTGTTGCACAGTATTGCACAGTGGTGCCAGAGCATTGCAGTGGTGGCAGAGCGTTGCACAGTGGTGGCAGAGCGTTGCACAGTGGTTGCAGAGCGTTGCACAGTGGTTGCAGAGCGTTGCACAGTGGTTGCAGAGCGTTGCACAGTGGTTGCAGAGTATTGCACAGTGGGGGCAGAGCATTGCACAGTGGGGGCAGAGCATTGCACAGTGGGGGCAGAGCGTTGCACAGTGGTTGCAGAGCGTTGCACAGTGGTGGCAGAGTATTGCACAGTGGTGGCAGAGCATTGCACAGTGGGGGCAGAGTGTTGCACAGTGGTGGCAGAGTATTGCACAGTGGTGGCAGAGCGTTGCACAGTGGTGGCAGTGTATCTGTCACTGATCAGCGCTGTGGGCACTACACATCCAGCCCACAGCGCTGGTCCCATCTCCCCCCCAGCACGCTTCTCCCCTCTCACAGTACCGATCGGTACAGAGAGGGGAGGGAGGAACAGGCGTCATGACGCCGGTTTGTGTACATGTGATCGCTCCGTCATTTGACGGAGCGATCACGTGGTAAACGGCCGCTGTCAGCGGCCGTTTACCGTGATCCGTGATGCGCCGGGTCCTCGGGACCCGGCGGTCACGTATGTTCCCGAGTGCGCGCCCGACGCGCGGGAACAAGTTTCTGGGAGGACGTCCGTAGGACGTCCACCCAGGATAAGCCGACCGTGCTGTAGCCGTCTTTCGGCTATGGCCCGGTCGGCATATGGTTAAAAACCCAGGCAATATCCTTGAGACGGCACTCCATGTGGGAGAGGTTCCAGGTCAGTGGCCCGAGAGAGTTGGGCAAGCTGAAAGTTGGGGAGACCATAGCTGAGACAACTGGAAGAGAGAGTCTTGGGGACCAGAGGGGACCATGAGTCTTGGAGGAGTGTGAAAGCCTGGAGTGCCAGGAGTGGGCCTGTGCAGCAAGGTACTGCGCTCAAGGCTGAGTAAGCCTTACGAGCCAGGTGGATTGGCATTTTTCATTTATTGTATTTCTGCTGGAGAAGAACCCCTGTGGGGGCAATGTGTGTATGAGCTTTCATTTTTGTTACTTTCAATAAAAGTGGGCTACCACATCCTTAAACTAAAGTTCCCGTTGGCCGTGAACTCACTGAAAACGCATCTACCGCTGAGCTAGACATCCCCATATTACAATATATATATATATATATATATATATTTATATATATATGCTTATTTTAAAACATAAATAACAGAAGTTATAATTTCAATTAAGATTATATTTGTTACCCCCCCCCCCCCCCCTCCCCACCCTCTTAAAACTTCACTAGCCGCCACTGTCTGCTTGGTCTATCATTATTATTTACATATCAATATTGTAACAATATTTTTTACATCCTTGCCATCCCTGCCCACCGTCTTTATTTGACCAGCACAGGGATAACCTTACAATGAAAAAATAACCCCTCAAATTTTTCATGATAGAAATTTTAAACAATAAAATTTTTTTTATCTTTTAATACTGTTCCATAACATAACATGGTGGGAGGGAAACTGGGTGTTGCTGAACAAGCGTTTGGCTCCTAGTACTGTTAAAGATCATTTTCTCTGCTCAGTCTATATTTGTTTCAGAGGCCTCACACTCCTTGAATAAGATATGTGGGGGGGTACTTTCTGTAGGAATATATTGTTCATGTATTTTGTGCAACTACATCAGCCTGGATGTCTTTTCTCTGATAATAAAGTTCCCTGTTCCTGTCTGCAGTTACACAGCAAAGTCTGTGTGGAATGTGCACTGTCTGTCTGTTCTGTAGGGCTATATACAAGGATTTCTAAGGCCGCGTACACACGAGCGGACTGTCCCGCGGGATTGTCCGCCGGACTAGAGTCCGCCGGACAATCCGCCCGTGTGTGAGCTCCGGCTGACTTTTTCCTCCCAAAAGTCCGGCGGACTAAGTTTTAAGTTCAGACTCAAAATTTTCCACTGGACTCGGCAGTCCGGCGGACAATCCCGCCGTCTGTGTGCTAGTCCGCGGGAACTTTTGAAATGAACAGACTTGCCTCGCACATGGAGGAAAGTCCGTTCATTTAGAATGTGTCTCCAGGTAGACGGGACTAGCGAAGGCAGCGAATCCCGCTGCGCTAGCCCCATCACCTGGCATGGATTTAAAGGGGTATCCCTACGCCCCCAAATCCATCCCAGACCCTTATCCGAGCACGCAGCCCGGCCGGTCAGAAAAGGGGGAGGGGACGAGCGAGCGCCCCCCCCCCCTCCTGAGCCGTACCAGGCCGCGTGACCTCAACATGGGGGTGCCCTGGGGAAAGGCCCTGCACCCCCCCACCCCAAAGCACCTTGTACCCCTACCCAAGACCCCCCAAGACGGAAGAAGACCCCCTGAGCTGTGCAATAAAGTATTTTAAAAAATTGTCTCGTTTTTTTATTTACACTTTTTTCCTTAGATGAATGGGTAGGGGTACCTCGTACCCCATACTCATTCACATAGGGTGGGGGGCCAGTATCTGGGGGCCCCCTTATTTAAGGGGGCTCCCAGATTCCGATAAGCCCCCCACCCGCAGACCCCAACAACCAACAGCCAGGGTTGTCGGGAAGAGGCCTTGTCCTCATCAACATGGGGACAAGGTGCTTTGGGGTGGGGGGGGCCGCAGGGCCCCCCTTTCCCCAGGGCACCCCCCATGTTGAGGGCACGCGGCCTGGTATGGCTCAGGAGGGGGGGGGGGCGCTCACTCGTCCCCACCCTCTTTCCTGACCGGCCGGGCTGCGTGCTTGGATAAGGGTCTGATATGGATTTGGGGGGACCCCCACGCAGTTTTTTCGGCGTAGGGATTCCCCTTTAAATCCATACCAGGTGACGGGGCTAGCACGGCGGCATTCACTGCCTTCGTTAGTCCCGTCTACCTGGAGTCACGTTCTAAATGAACTGACTTTCCTACGTGTGTGAGCAAGTTCGTTCATTTCAAAAGTCCCGCGGACTTTAACCAAAACTCCGGCGGATTGTCTGCCGGAAAAGTCCGGGCGTGTGTGGGCAAGTCCACACGTTCGGAAAGTCTGGCGGACCTCCACTGGAAAGTCCGGTGGTTTGTCCGCTGGACTAGGTCCTGCGGACAATCCCGCAGGAAAGTCCGAGCGTGTATACGCCGCATTACAGGTTGTGATCCCAGGCATAGCCCAGACACCCACCCAGAGAAAATTCTGAGAACCCAGTCGCAGCCATCTACAGCAAATAAGTGCAAGATACAGTAACAGAAAGAAGACTGCAACAAAATAAAATAAAATAGCCAGTAACACAACTGCAACAAAGTTTTAATTTGCAAATCTGACAAACCAGAACTACTAGTGTTGGAAATTCAAGATGTAAATGCTGCTAATAAGAGAAAGTACATGGAAACACCCTTCAGGTGAGTGGATAGAGAAAGACCAAAAAGCTCAGAATACAGTTTGTCTCAGCATAGAAGATGATCAAATCATACATATATGTAAAATGGTGCATGAAAGAGCAAATCTCAGTAATAAACTGTATTTGATTAGAAAGCTATACCAAACAAAGCTGATGAAAGGATATGCAGGATTACATAAGGCACACCTTAGGAATGGCTGAATGCCAGAGAGGTATAGGAGAAGAAATAAAAGATTGTCATGTTGCAGCACTATTACTCAGGTGCTTAGCAGAAAGATATGAATTGCTTGTTACAGCACTTGATGCACATCAAGGTGATGAATTGACATTGCAGTATGTTAAGGGCAAGGTTGTGGATAAACATAAGCATAAAACAGAAATCATTAATAGCGACTGAGGCAGAGCCTGTTTTATAGATGAAAAATTGATAGAAAAAACAGTAACATGCAACAAGAAACACGTGAATGTTTTGTGTGCAAGAAACAAGGCCAATTAAAAGCAGATTGCAGAATCTGGAAAGCTAGAATGCAAAACAAACTAAACTAAAAAAAAGGCCAAAAGTGTGAAGGAAGAAACAGATTTTGAGTCAGATAATAAAAATATGCTTTTCAGTCCAAAAGTTGCACTTCATTGACCTGAGTAAAACAGAAAAGTCACCACAGCTAATGGATAAATAATTAAAACAGAAGGAATAGGAGACAGTTTTCTTTACTGGCCTATTTCCCAGAGTGTCACCAGTTAGATACCTGTGAAAAATGTCCTCTATGTTTCTGCTCTTGAAATTAATCTTTTGTCAGTGAAGAAGCTCACAAAAGGCAATATAGTGACCTTCCAATATGACAGTTGTGCCATCACAAAAGGGGATATTGTACTTGCAAAGGCTAAAATTACAAATAAACTGTATAAGCTGAACTGCAATGAAATGGTTAATACTGCCAAGGAGGAAATACATGCTAACTGGATTCACACATAAAACAGATGTCTCGGGCAAAGAAGTCCTGACATAATAAAGACATCAAGTGAGAAAACTCCATATTAACTGTGGAATAGAAAAGCCCTGAATTTGAACCATCTAAAACGTACAAAATTGGATCCTTGCGCAAAGGAAGTAATACTTGCGGGGTAAATTGAATCTCAAAAGTGTAAATGTTGATGAACTTCAGTGTGTTTACGATTTTATGAACTAGTACAAACACTTCATACTGAGGGAAATTCCATTCAGTGTCACATGAAGATAAGCAACAAAGTGACACAGAAATAGAAATGCAGACAATGCAAATGCTGTAAAAGAAGAGACCAGGCCACAAGAGACTTCAATCAGAAAATCCACCAGAAGCAATAAAGGCATCCCAGCAAAATGTCTGTCCTATGTTGCTTGTGTAGCAATAAAACCAGAGCCAGATTCATGGAATGAGACTTCCAACTAATGAGCAACAAAAGTGGATCAGATGCTTTGACAAAACTGCTTACAAGAAACAGATTTATAGAACTGAGATCCAAAATGGGACTAATATATGGAGTAGTTGTTGAGTGGGGGTGTTGGAATACATTGTTCATCTATGTTTTAAATATTTGGGAAAAATTGTGAATATAGGAATGGGAGAACGGGTACGGGGAATATGAAGTTGTGGTTTTAAAATGTGTTTTGATGCACTCTTTACTTTTGTAAACTTTTAAGAAAATGGATTGTGTTACTGAGATAAAAAAGCACAGCAAGTATCATGTAAAACTGTTGTGCTGCTGGCCAGTTTGTACAACATTGAGGGCTTAAGCTATACTTTTCTGATGAATCCAATTTCCTTTTGCTTTTTATATCTGGGGTTTACTGCTAATCCCACCAATCAATGTATGCCTGTTATATGCTGGCTTAAGAAATCAGAGGTTGCATCCAAAATTACCTGGTTATAAATTATGAGTTAATAAAGTTGATGTTATATTAAAGCCAAGCAATAATAAAACATAAAAAATGTATCTAATAACTTGCCCATCTGAAAATCCAATCCCTGCTCCTGATTGGATTGGATCCAATCATGTGACCCCTGATGATGTCAGATGCACACTGACGAACTGTGTAGGGTGAGACTTTCCGGCCACATACTTCCGTTACATTGAACGCAGGTGGAGCGCAAAGCGGCATTCCTTAGTTCCTTATTTGATGCTCGTTTTTTTCTGCTTTGATGTAAGTGCAATATTTTATACCTTGGAATAAAAGTTTTTAATACTGCACCATTAGTCTATCTAGTATGTCTCCCCCTCTCTCACTTCCAACCTTGAACACAGGCTGCAGTGTTCTCATACAGCTTTGAAGACGGGTACATCCGACAGACCCAAATCGAAAGAGAAATATCTCTTGATTTTTCTCCATAGAGCACTGCAATGTGGACTGGTACAGAGCTAAAGAGAATCATTCACTCATCATATGACATACCTCTCAACTAGCTACCTTTTTCCATGTTGCTGTTGTATGATTATCTACCGGTTCACACAGACTTTGTTCCTATCTATAAAGCTCTGAAGAAGAGGTTTTCCTTGAAACGCGTCAGCCAGATTTTAAACACTTGCCCTTGCATTTTTAACTTTTAAGTGCCCAATTTGTAACCTATTTCCTATATCACATAGTTTTTAATAAATATATATATATATATATATATATATATATATATATATATATTTATATGTATTGATCCTTCTTTTTTATATATATATATATATATATATATATGCTTGATAACTTCTCACATGTTCTCCGATACAGGAAATAGAAGTGTGTGTCGGGGAGGTTGTTATAAATAGATTAGCAGTCAGTCTGCCGTCTAAGCCTGGGTTCACACATGTGCAGTGCAAATTGAAGCTCAGGTTTCCCTGCGAAGAGAAAACTCAGTTGTTCAGCGTTTCATGTCAGTTTTTGCTCAGTATCAGCTCAGGATTGCCACAATATCAGCTCAGGATTGCATCAGTATTTTATCCTGTTCACACATCTGCGAATCAGATGCGTGCCCATAAAAGATAATGGGCCTGAATTCGCACCTGAGCCGGACCGCACTGCCTAGAAAACGCACACGTTTTTTGTGCAATGCGGAGTGCGAATGCACCGCAGATATGTGAGCCAGCCTCATTAATATTAATGCATTTTGAAATGTCCTGCGAATTGGATGCGGTGTAAGCCGCATCTAATTCGCATAGGTGTGAACGGGGGCTAAGAGTAGAGCTGTGAAATCATTTTCATTCTTCTACCAATGTGGAAGGTGGGGTGCTAATGCCTCGTACACACGTAGGGACTTTTGCCGGCGGACCTAGTCCAGCGGACAATCCCGCGGGACTTTCCGGCTAGGTCCGCTGGACTTTCCAGACTTGCCCACACACGCACGGACTTCTCCAGCGGATAATCCGCCGGCAAAAGTCCGCGGGACTTTTGAAAATGACTTGCCCACACACGGAGCAGTCCGTTCATTTCGAACGTAACTTCAGGTTCGTAGCTAGCGTAGGCAGTAACACGCACGGACTTCTCCAGCGGATAATCAATGAGTATGGGGTACGATGTACCCCTACCCATTCACCTAAGGTGTAAAAATGTAAAGTAAAAAAAACACCCACACTTTTGAAAAAATAGTTTATTGCACTGCTCCGGGGGTCTTCTTCCGTCTTGGGGGTCTTCTCGCCGGACTCCTCCCCTCTCTTCTGCTCTTTTACCTAGCTCTTTCACGAGGGGAGGAGTCCGGCTACCGTCTTCGTCGTCGCCGCCGTCGTCTGGGGGTCTCGATCCGCCTTCGGGGGTCTTCCGGGGGTCTCTTCTGTTCTTGCGGCGGTCGTCGTCTTCCGCGCCGCCGGCGCCTTCTTCTTCTTGTCCTTCTTCTTGTCCTTCTTGTTCTTCTTCTTCTTCCGATGTTGACCCGACGCTCTCTCTGCCCGGAATGCCTGTGCCGCTCTGCGCTCGGACTTATATAGGGACATGGGCGACAGGGTCACATGTTCATGTCACATGGTGACCCCGCCCCCTTGCGATGTCACAGTCCCAGCATCCTCCGGGACTGTGACAACACAAGGGGCGGGGTCACCATGTGACATGTGCATGTGACCCTGTCGCCCATGTCCCTATATAAGTCCGAGCGCAGAGCGGCACAGGCATTCCGGGCAGAGAGAGCGTCGGGTCAACATCGGAAGAAGAAGAAGAACAAGAAGGACAAGAAGAAGAAGGCGCCGGCGGCGCGGAAGACGACGACCGCCGCAAGAACAGAAGAGACCCCCGGAAGACCCCCGAAGGCGGATCGAGACCCCCAGACGACGGCGGCGACGACGAAGACGGTAGCCGGACTCCTCCCCTCGTGAAAGAGCTAGGTAAAAGAGCAGAAGAGAGGGGAGGAGTCCGGCGAGAAAGACCCCCAAGACGGAAGAAGACCCCCGAAGGCGGATCGAGACCCCCAGACGGCGGCGACGACGAAGAAGGTAGCCGGACTTCCCCCGCTCGGTAAAAGAGCTTGGTAAATGGCGGGGGAGTCCGGCGAGAAGACCCCCAAGACGGAAGAAGACCCCCGGAGCAGTGCAATAAACTATTTTTTCAAAAGTGTGGGTGTTTTTTTTTACTTTACATTTTACACCTTAGGTGAATGGGTAGGGGTACATCGTACCCCATACTCATTCACATAGGGTGGGGGGCCGGGATCTGGGGGCCCCTTATTAAAGGGGGTTCCCAGATTCCGATAAGCCCCCGCCCGCAGACCCCGACAACCAACGGCCAGGGTTGTCGGGAAGAGGCCCTTGTCCTCATCAACATGGGGACAAGGTGCTTTGGGGTGGGGGGGCCGCACGGCCCCCCTTTCCCCAGGGCACCCCCCATGTTGAGGGCACGCGGCCTGGTACGGCTCAGGAGGGGGGGGGCGCTCGTTCGTCCCCACCCCTTTCCTGGCCTGCCAGGCTGCGTGCTCGGATGAGGGTCTGACATGGATTTGGGGGGTAACCCCCACGCCGTTTTTTCGGCGTGGGGAGTCCCTTTAAATCCATGCCAGGTCACGGAGCTCCCGCGGGATTGTCCCTTCGTGTGTACGCGGCATAACAGTGCAGAATGAGGAAGTGAGAATTCTTACCCGATGTAAGAATTCTAAAGAATATAGCAAGATGAAGAGAGCAGATATACATGTAAAACATATGTAGAGAGATTTGTTTCATCTCTGTGTATCATTTGAGGCTGTTCACTTAACTGGGTATATGTGAGGGCTTATAACCACTTTAAGCATTTCTTGACCTTTGAGAAAAGAGGTCAAACTCTTCTGGTAAATGCAGAGTGTTGTCACTTGGGAGCACAGATTGGATACACCACTTCGTTAGAGCCCCCGGTTGAACTGCTATCCAAAGTTCTGTTACAGTGATTTAACCTCAGTTCCTGTTTTAACAAATAGGAGGTGAGGATAACTCTCCAAACGCAACACAGACAGGAATAAAACTACTTTTATATACTAGAGTAGAGGAAGGCTAAAACCCTGTCAGATTTTTATTTCTGTCTGTGTCCCTGTTATAGATTTCCCTCACTTCATGTCTGGTGAAGCTATTGTCAGCAGGACAAGAAGTGAGACTAATCTCTTCGATGGAGCCTCATGTAAAAGTGAAGGTCTAATCAGAGTTGTAATCCTTCCCCAAATAGAGTTTTCTTTATTTTGTTTCTGTATGTACTGCTATATCAGGGGTCTTTGTGATATGTTTCTGAAGGCTTTACTGTTATGTGGGTGTCTTCTTCGCTGTTCTCAGTGCAGTGGTGTGCTGGTAAGGTAACAGGCTGACCAAGGAGTTGGGAGGAGGTTAGGTCTGCTTACTACTGGGTGTTTTTGGCTCTGCCCCCTTGTAGAGGGCTATAATTGCAGGGGGGGGGGAGATTCTATGGACTTCCCTTTCACATGGGAATAAAAAGAAAATACTGCTGCACCATGTGAAGCTATTCTGAGCACATGGCCTCCCTTCTACGGCACCCTTTCAGGGTACTGGAAGTCACATATGGACTCTGATGAAAGGACTCCTCTTGCCTAGAAGGTATAAATTGGGTAGCCTAAGCTACAATAAACTAAGCTACATATGGAAGGATCTTTTAAGAGACTACATCATATCATTTCTTTAATTTGCAAGAAGTTCAAATAAAGTTCTCAAAGTTACTGAATAGGAATGGGCGAACGGTTTGGCCCGAGCATAAGTTCGGGCCAAACTTTGATTGTTCGGATGTTCTGCGAACACCGAACAATATGCGGTGTTTGGGGCAAATTCGAAAGCCACCGGAACACTGTTAAAGTCTATGGGACAAAAGTGTTAATTTTAAAGGCTTATATGCAAATTATTGTCATAAAAAGTGTTTGGGGACCCGGGTCCTGCCCCAGGAGACATGTATCAATGCAAAAAAAAGTTTTAAAAACCGCCGTTTTTTAGGGAGCAGTGATTTTAATAATGCTTAACCACTTAAGGACCGCCTCATGCCGATATACGTCGGCAGAATGGCACGGCTGGGCACAATCACGTACCTGTACGTGGCCCTTTAAGAGCCCAGCCGTGGGTCGCGCGCGCCGCCAGAGGCGCGCTCGCGACCCGGTCCTGAGCTCCATGACCGCGGCCGTGGGACCAGCTGGTCACAGAGCTGAAGAACGGGGAGAGGTCTATGTAAACAAACCTCTCCCCGTGCTTCCTACACTGCCTGTCACTGATCGGCTGTTCCCTGTCATCGGTCACTAACCTCTCACCGCCCCCTAGTGGTTAACTCCTTCACTGCCAGTGTCATTTACATAGGAATCAGTGCATTTAAATAGCACTGATTTCTGTATAAATGATGGTCCCAAAAATGTGTCAAAAATGACCGATTTGTCCGCCATAATGTCCCAGTCACAAAAAAAATTGCTGATCGCCGCCATTACTAGTAAAAAAAAAAAATATTAATAAAATTGCTATAAAACTATCCCCAATTTTGTAAACGCTAAAAAAATTTGCGCAAACCAATCAATACTCGCTAATTGGGTTTTTTTTTACCAAAAATATGTAGTAGAATACTTATCGGCCTAAACTGAGGAAAAAAAAAATGTTTTTTTTTATATATTTTTGGTGGATATTTATTATAGCAAAAAGTAAAAAATATAGCATTTTTTTGAAAATTGTCGCTCTATTTTTGTTTATAGCGCAAAAAATAAAAACCACAGGGGCAATCAAATACCACCAAAAGAAAGCTCTATTTGTGGGAAAAAAAGGACGCCAATTTTGTTTGGGAGCCATGTCGCATGACCACGCAATTGTTAGTTAAAGCAACGCAGTGCCAAATCGCAAAAAGGGGCCTGGTCCTTTGGCTGCAAATTGGTCCGGGGCTTAAGTGGTTAAAGTGAAACAATAAAAGTGAAATTCCGTTAACCACTTAATAACCGAATGATGGCTACAGGGCGGTTTGTTAACTCTGGGAGGGCATACAGTGACGTCTACAGTGACGAATAACCCCTGGGGCGCGCACCCGATAACTTCCCTCCAGAGGACCCGGCGCATCACGGTGAATGGCCGCTGATCGCCATACTCAGCCCTACTCTGCATACCCAGCCATACTCTGATACCCAGCCATACTCTGAATACCCGTCCATACTCTGAATACCTGTCCATACTATGCATACCCAGCCATACTCTGCATACCCAGCCATACTCTGCATGCGCTGCATACCCAGCCATACTCTGCATACCCAGCCATACTCTGCATAACCAGCCATCCATACTCTGCATACCCATCCATCCATACTCTGCATACCCATCCATACTCTGCATACCCATCCATCCATACTCTGCATACCCATCCATCCATAATCTGCATACCCATCCATCCATACTCTGCATATCCATACTCTGCATACCCATCTATCCATACTCTGCATACCCATCCATCCATACTCTGCATACCCATCCATCCATACTCTGCATACTCATCAATCCATCCTCATCCATACTCGTCATACTCATCCATCCATCCTCAGCAATACTCATCCATCCATCCATGCTCAGCCATCCCATCCACCCCCATCCATAATTAGCCATACCCAGCTGTACTCAGCCATACCTAGCCATACTCAGCCATACCTAGCCATACTCAGCCATACTTAGCCATACTCAGCCATACTCAGCCATACCCAGCCATACTCAGCCATACCCAGCCATACCCAGCCATACCCAGCCATACTCAGCCGTACCCAGCCATCCCATCTATACCCATCCATACTCAGCCGTACCCATCCATACTCAGCCGTACCCGGCCACACTCAGCCGTACCCATCCATACTCATTCATGGCTCATCCATCCCCATTCATGCTCATCCATGCCACATCCATGCCACTACAGTGCCTCACAAAAGTGTAATAGGTAGTCAAATTAGATTTGAAACTTATGTCCCTAGAACACCTGACGGCGCTCCCTGCATGTTGGTCCTCTGTATGTGGCCATTCTGTGGAAAAGTCTCACACATGTAGTATCGCCGTACTCAGGAGGAGCAGGAGAATCTATTTTGGGGTGTAATTTTTGCCATGTACATGTTATGTGTTTGAAATATTGTGTAAATGGACAACATTGTGTAAAAAAAAACGTGGTTTCATTTTCTTTACACATTTTCCAAAATCTTGTAGAAAAAAAATGACATGTTCAAAAGACTCGATATGCCTCAAAGATTATACATTGGGTTGTTTTCTTTCCAAAATGGGGTAATTTTTGGGGTGTTTCCATTGTACTGGTTCTCCAGGGCCTTCAAAATGTAAGAGGTAGTCAAAAAATTATATGTTTAATTTATGCTCCAAGAATGCCTGATGGCGCTCCCTGCATGTTGGGCCTCTGTATGTGGCCACGCTGTGTAAAAGTCTCACACATGTGGTATCGCCATACTCAGGAGGAGTAGTAGAATGTGTTTTGGGGTGTAATTTGTGCTATGCATATGCTGTGTGTGAGAAATAACCTGCTAACAATTTTGTGAAAAAAAAAAGAAAAGAAAATCTAGATTTTGCAAAGAATCTTGGGAAAAAATTACAACTTCAAAAAACTCACCATGCATCTTACTAAATAGTATACCTTTGAATGTCTATTTTTCAAAAAGGGGTCATTTGGGGGGTATTTGTACTTTTCTGGCTTTGGGGGGGCTTTGGTGGGACCCCCACGCAATTTTTTTTTTAAATTTTGGTTCGGGGTTCCCCAAAGGGCCTGGTAATGGACTGGGGGGGATCCCATGCCGTTTTTTTCAATGACTTTTATCTGTATTGCCGGGACCGACAATTTATTATAGCCGCGAGTACTTCCACTAAATTTATTTTTTCCTTTAGAAATGTCATTTTGTGCAGGAACTGTTCTAAACATGGGAAAAAATTTGCCACTTTACAGGCATACTATAGACAGCCCCTAGGTACGAACTTTAAAATAATATTTCACTTTTATTGTTTCACTTTAAGCATTGTTAAAATCACTGCTCCCGAAAAAACTGACATTTTTAAAACTTTTTTTTGCATTGAAACATGTCCCCTGGAGCCGGACCCGGGTCCCCATTTTTTATGACAATAACTTGCATATAAGCCTTTAAAATTAGCACCTTTATTCATGTTCGTGTCCCATAGACTTTAACGGTGTTCGTGTGTTCTGACAAATTTTTTGCCTGTTCGGTATGTTCTGGTGCCCATCCCTATTACTAAATGCCTGGTCTGAAGTTTCTACAAGGGGTGCATGTAGAACAGGGCTTGTACTAAAAAGGGATGAAGAAGCGAAGAAAGATGGTCACCGTGAAGAGTTAATTGTGCAGTGGAGTTGGTGGGAGATGCAGCCATATTGTGTTATCAGGAGTAATGATCTGAGTGGTGTGGAATTCTATAGCTGCCAGCCAGCAGAAGGTTAGTGCCTTGGCATGGGGAGACAGTAACTCTGCTAGTTAGGGGGTTGGTGAGCTTGACCTGCTCCGTAGCGACCAGTACGTCATACACGGGACCAACATTGCGGCACATGGAACTTATGCCTGGAGGTATGGAAGGAGAGAGAGAAGTTGATCCAACAAAGTGTTAAAGCTCTTTAGAAATAGAGGTCTATGTTGTGTGAATGGCGGCATTCTTACATTGTAACTGGTAGTGAGGTGGCAAACCCTCACCTTGTAAAACAACCCTTTCAGTTTAACCACTACGCGCCCGCGCTATAGCCGAAAGACGACTGCAGCGCGGACGCTCTCTGCTGGGAGGACGTCCCTGGACGTCCTCCTGTTTACTTCCCTAATGCGCGCTCCTGAGAGCGCGCATTGGGGAAGTTCTGTGCTGGCCGTGTCCGACACAGCCGGTCACAGATCGCTGTAAACGGCCAATCACAGCGACCGTTTACAGCGAGATCGGGCTGTCCAATGAGAGATGATCTCATATGTTTGCATTTGCAAACATATGAGATCATCTGTCAGCGCCGCTCTGCCTCCTAACACAGACAGCGTGTGAGGAGGGAGAGAGGAACGGCGCCGGCGCCGTAAGTAAAAAAAACAAAAAAAATAAAAAAATAAAGCGATCTGTCCCGCTGCCACCTGTCCCCAGAGTGCCATCAGCCACCTGTCCCCAGTACCACCAGTCCCCAGTACCACCAGTCCCCAGTACCACCAGTCCCCAGTACCATCAGCCACCTGTCCCCAGTACCAACAGTCCCCAGTACCATCAGCCACCTGTCCCCAGTACCACCAGTCCCCAGTACCACCAGTCCCCAGTACCACCAGTCCCCAGAGTGCCATCTGCCAGTGCCACCTGTCCCCAGTACCACCTGCCCCCAGTGCCATCTGCCAGTGCCACCTGTCCCCAGTGCCACATCAGTGCCACGTCAGTGCCATCTGTCATCAGTGCCTCATCAGTGCCACGTCAGTGCCATCTGTCATCAGTGCCACGTCAGTGCCATCTGTCATCAGTGCCACGTCAGTGCCATCTTTCATCAGTGCCATATCAGTGCCATGTGTCATCAGTGCCACGTATCAGTGCCATCTGTCAAAAGTGCCACCTGTCAGTGTCACGTGCCATCTGTTATCAGTGGCATGTGTCATCAATGCCACGTATCAGTGCCATCTGTCATCAGTGTCACGTGTCATCAGTGCCACGTATCGGTGTCATCTGTTATCAGTGCCACGTATTAGTGCCATCTCTCATCAGTGCCACATGATATCAGTGCCACGTATAAGTTCCATCTGTCAGCAGTGCCACAAATTAGTGCCATCTGTCAGTGTCACGTGTCATCAGTGCCCCCGTATTAGTGCCATCTGTCATCAGTGTCACGTGTCATCAGTGCCCCGTATTAGTGCCATCTGTCATCAGTGCCACATCTGTGTCACGTGTCATCAGTGCCACCTGTCATCAGTGCCACGTCAGTGTCACATGTCATTGTCCTGGTGCTCCAGGGCCTTCAAAAGTGTACTAGGTAGTCAACAATTTAGATGTGTAATTTATGCTCCTAGAACACGTGATGGCGCTCCCTGCATGTTGGGCCTCTCTAAGTGGCCAGGCTGTGTAAAAGTCCCACACATGTGGTATCGTAATACTCAGGAGGAGTAGCAGAATTTATTTTGGTGTGACATTTGTGGTATACACATGCCATGTGAGAGAAATAACCTATTACAATGACAATTTTGTGGAAAAAAATAAAAAATAAAAAAATAATTCATTTTGCAAAGAATTGTGGGAAAAAAATGACAACATCAAAAAGCTCACCTCGCCTCTTACTAAATACCTTGGAATGTCTACTTTCAAAAAAGGGGTCATTTGGGGGGTATTTGTACTTTCCTGGCTTGTTCGGGTCACAAGAAATGAGATAGACCGTCAGTACTTCAGATGTGATCAATTTTGTATAATTTGCACCACAGTTTGTAGACTCTCTAACTTTCACAAAGACCAAATAATATCCACTAATTTGGGTTATTTTTACCAAAGATATGTGGCAGTATAAATTGTGGCCAAAATTTATGAAGAAAAATTAATAATTTGCTAAATTGTATCACAGAAACAAAGAAAAATGTGTTTTTTTTCAAAATTTTCGGTCTTTTTTCATTTATAGCACAAAAAATAAAAAACCTAGAGGTGATCAAATACCACCAAAAGAAAGCTCTATTTGTGGGAAAAAAAGGACAAAAAATTCATTTGGGTTCAGTGTTGCATGACTGAGTAATTGTCATTCAAAGTGTGAGAGCACCGAAGCTGAAAATTGGTCTGGGCAGGAAGGGTGTTTAAGTGCCCAGTAAGCAAGTGGTTAACCACTTACAGTCCGGAAGATTTCCCCCCTTAATGACCATGCAATATTTTTGCAATATGGCACAAATAGAGTTTTTTTTTGGTGATATTTGATCACCTCTGAGGTTTTTATTTTTTGTGCTATAAACAAAAAAAGAGCATCAATTTTGAAAAAAAAACTAAAAACAATATTTTTTACTTTTTGCTATAAGAAATATCCCAAAAAAATGTAAAAAAAATTATTTCTTCATCAATTTAGGCCGTTATATATTCTTCTACATATTTTTGGTTAAAAAAATAAAAAATAAACGCAAAAAGCGTATATTGATTGGTTTGCACAAAAGTTATAGCAGTGAAAACGGTGTCTTTAGGAAACTAATCCTTCAAACAACGCTAGCAAAGTGCCTAATACTGTATAAAGATAAATGGTGAAATAATACTCTGCAAAAAGGAAATAATTAACAATTCAAAGAAATATTGTATATACAAGTGTAGGATATGCATCCAGCGAAAAAAAGTCCAATAAAAAGGATGACGTGAGTAGCAAAAAAGGTAAAGTGAATGACCTTGTTCAGATATAAACGTGTAATATATCCCACAGTGAAAGGAAACAGCAAAGGTTAGTACTCCCAGCCAATTAATAAACAGATGAAATTCTTACTATCCCACAGTGAAAGAAACAACAAAGGTTGGTTCTCACAGCCAATTCATAAACAGATCGAATGCCTACTCACCAAATGAAGTTGACCCTCATTACCTTAGAGCAAGAGAGGTCAAATGCGCTTTGTGGTCTGAAAGACCCGTGGAAACAGGAACTGGCTCCTGATGGTAACTGATGATCCATAATCCCAAGGGACAGCCCAGAGCGGTTATAAAAACGTCAGTAGCTTTGCAGTGAGTTTTTCAACTTTTTTCAATATTTTTGCATTCACGTTTTTTAGCGTTTATTAGCGTTTTTAGCGTTTTTCTGCATTAGCGTTTTAGCGTTTTTTTTGTTTTTTTTTAAGAAAAATAAATATTTTATTTCTTTATTTCCAATGGATCAATTACCTTACAAAAAGAGAGGTCAAATGCGCTTTGTGGTCTGAAAGACCCGTGGAAACAGGAACTGGCTTCTGATGGTAACTGATGATCCGTGACTCCTAAGGGACAGCCTAGAGGGGAATCCTTGCTCCACCTGTTTATCAATCGGCTGTGAGAACCAACCTTTGTTGTTTCTTTTACTGTGGGATAATAGGAATTTCATCTGTTTATGAATCGGCTGGGAGTACCAACCTTTGCTGTTTCCTTGACTGTGGGATATATTAGCACGTTTATATCTGAACAAGAACATTCACTTTACCTTTTTTGCTACTCACATTATCCTTTTTTATTGGACTTTTTTTCACTGGATGCATATCCTACACTTGTTGTATATACAATATTTATTTGGATTGTTAATTGTTATTTCCTTTTTGCAGAGGATTATTTCACCATTTATTATTTATACATTATTATCAATAGATTGAGTTTTTTGTTAGTTCACTGTTTATCCTAGGTGCGATTGTTTTTTTATTTTTCATACAAAAGGCATTTTTATTATTATTATTTTTTCTTACTAGTAATGGCGGCAATCTGTGATTTTTAATGGAACCTGCGACATTGCAGCGGACAAATTGGACATTTTTGACACTTTTTTGGGCCATTGGCATGTATACAGCGATCCGTGCTATAAAAATGCACTGATTACTGTGTAAATGTCACTGGCAGGGAAGGGGTTAACACAAGGGGTTAAATGTTTTCCCTCATGTGTGTTTCTAACTGCAGGGGGATGGGACTGACTGGAGGAGGAGACATATCGCTGTTCCTAATCACTAAGAACAGCAGATCAGTCTCTTCTCCCCTGTCAGAACGGGGATACCCTGTTCTGGCTCTCATGCGCACGATCGTGGGTGGCTGGTGGACATCCCGGCCGCCGGCCACGCACATCGGGTCCCCTGCTGTGCAGCGCCTGCTATCGCCCTTAAAGGTGCCGACGTACACCTATGACGATTTGCGGGAACGAGCCGGCCTGCCTCAGTATAATGACGGCGGCTGGTCAGCAAGTGGTTAAAATAGAATAAAAGGCAAAACATTTGTGTATACATATAAAAACATTATAAATACCTTTTTTTCCCTCCTTTTTTTATAAGGGATTACATACCCTCTGTTCTTAGCTGTATAAGGAGCTCAAGGAGGAGAAACAGAAGCACACTGGTCTTCCCAAGACTGTGAATGACTGGACAGAGAGGGATGTCAGGACAAGTCTAATTATTGGGGGAGAGCAGGTTGGGTTCCCAGCGCAGCCAGAAAACTGAGCATGCTATGCTTTTATGTCCAGTGTGGTCAGTTTCTGATAGGAAAGCAGGGGGACTGGCAGGAACACCAGATATTTATCACAACGGAAGCAATACAAAAATAACAGGCTTTTGTTTTAAAGTTCATGGTACAGCAAGCACATATCAGGAATATGAAATGTTAGCTTTACATAGTCTTTAATAGTAGAGTTCTCAGTGTACAAAGTGAAACTGTGCAAGGCAAATGGCTCGCTTCTAAGTTGGGATTTCCAGCTTTAATGCTGATTTTCGCATGACTGTGGCCCTCATGCCTCTGTTCTCAGGCATTAGCGAACATGTTTGCGAGGGTGTCCCTATTGGACAATAAGCCCTGGTCACACCCTCTACAAAAATAGAAGAAAAATGTTTTTGGCTTAACATTGCTGAGAGGGTGTCTACCCCGGGTGGTGCGCTCTGTGATCACTGCTTCTTTAGGATACAGCTGATCACAGATCGGGGTAAAAGGCCAATCAAATCGGCCCTTTACCACATGACCAGCTGTGTCCAATGACAGCTGATCATGATGTAAACACAAGTTGCTTATTCGCATTTCTTTTTTCATGCTGACAGCGTGAGAAGAGGAGAGCCGATAACCGGCTCATGTGGAAGGGATATCTACACTGATAATCAGGGCACTGATTATCAGTGTCCTGATTATCAGTGCAGTTCCAACAGTGCCCACCAGTGCTGCCAATCAGTGCCCACCAGTGCTGCCAATCAGTGCCCACCGGAGCTCCCAGTCAGTGCTGCCAATTAGTGTCCACCAGAACCTCTTCTTTAGTGTCGCTTATCAGTGGCGCTTACCAATGCCTATCAGTGCCCATCAGTACTGACTATCAGTGCCACCTATCAGTGCCAAAAAGTGCCGTCTAGCTGTGTCACCTATTGGTGTCCTTCAGTGCCTCCTATCAGTGCCCATCAGTACCACCTATTAGTGCCCATCAGCCTCCTCACGAGTCACAAACAAATTTTTTTTTTTTTTTATTGTTTTTTTTTGTTTGTTTAGCAAAAAAATTAGAAACCCAGTGGTGATTAAAAACACTAAAAGAAAGCACTATTTCTTTGAAAAAAAATGATAAAAATGTCATATGGGTACAGTGTAGCATGACCGCGCAGTTGTCATTCAAGGTGTGACAGCGCTGAAAGCCGAAAATTGGCCTAGACAGGAGGGGGGTAAAAGTGGCCAGTAGGCAAGTGGTTAATTGAAAATTTGCACATATATACATACATCCATTTTGCTATCAGTACTTTATTGAATTAAATGTAAAACCAATTCATAAAAATGACAGCCTTTTGGATATACTGTATGTAATACCGTCACATGAGCTAAAGTGGGCTGATATGCTTTATGCCAAATTGGAGTTTTATGCTTATCGTCTTTACAAGATGCCTACTTAACTCAGCCAACGTATAAGATAAAATGTAACAGGACATTACACGGTAATACACAGCATTATCATATGCTTTCTAATAAAAGTTGGTATGCTTTTAGTATAAAACACAAAATAATTCTAAGTAGCTTTCCTGACTGGTTGACTAAACTTTGTCATAAATTTGTCTGTTCTAATTATTTTAAGCGCAATCCACAATATTATGAGGAGAGGAGGTCTGGGTTTATATATACAGTGTATCGATAGATAGATAGATAGATAGATAAATAGATATAGATGTATATATATATATATATATATATATATATATATATATATATATATATATATATATACTGTATGCTGTACAGCAATAGCTGGGAATAAATAAACCAGTACATGTCTTATAACTTATGTGAAAACTTCAGGACTAACCTCAGAATATTGTTTTTCTGCCAAACATATAAAATGATCCTCATGAAAATGTTGGCTTATTATGTTTCATTTATAAATTAGATATGTTTGGATTTCCCTATTTACCATTTGGTGGATATATTTCCTTAGCTTTCAAAATTCATTCTTCCTTTTCCTTTGTCTAAATCTCTTCCAAAAATTTGAAATAATTAAAATGACAGAAAGCTTTTCCCAGCCTGGGGGGCAAAGACAATTCCCATGGGCAATTCGCAAAACCCAATCTTGGCTCTCTTCCTCACCCACTCCTTTTGAAGGCTTTTCAGACACAAATTCATTGTTCCTCTCCTCTAAGATGAGTTATAAGCAAGAATTTGGCGTAAACAACACATTTAACCCATTCAGAGCTTTTTAAGCATTATCCTATATATAAAAGTATTTATTTAGAAGGCAAAGAGACACAAGGGATTATGAAAGGCGTATCATCTTTGTTTCATCAGACCGCTCAACCAAAAATATATGCATACATGTATATATTTTTACATGCATTATTTCAAAGTGGACCAGTCACTCTCCAACAAGCATTATACTGCAAGATTCACCCTCTTTGTTTGTCCTCGTTACCATTATCACATTAAGACAGAAAAGGATGGGGAATCCAGACGTTTCTACTTGTTACCAGAATAATACGTTAATGTTCCATTTTTCAAGTGATATCTGTCTTAGAGAGGGATTTTCCTAATTTTATAGAAGTTTCTTCTTATTTCCTGTGGCATCTCTGGGCCAGGAAGTGAAGAGAAAACAGGACACAGACAGCAAAAAATAAACTGACAGTAGGTTAAATCTTTCCCTTCTTTATTTAGAACTTAAAGTGGGGTTGCACACAAAAAAAAAGAAATCATTAAAATTCCTAAAAAAAAAAAAAAAAAAAATTTGGATTTTTTTTTTTAAATCACCTCTAAATGCCTGTTGCTAGGGGGTATCTCATAGTCTGCCTCCTTCAGTGCCTGGGCTGGTGACATCTGGTGGTCAGTCATCTGGGACACGTGACAGGTCCCAGATGACTGCGCGGCCAATCTTTGCGGCACCGCTCGCGCATGTGCCGGGTGCCCACAGTTACAATGCCGGGCGCCGCTGAGCAGAGGGGGGGACGAGCAGGGCTTTGATCCCCCGAATCGCTGGACCCTGGAACAGGTAAGTGTCCAATTATTAAAAGTCAGCAGCTGCAGTATTTGTAGCTGATGACTTTTATTGAATTCTTTTTAATGGAAACTCCTCTTTAACAATACAATTGCACTATATATACCATGTAAAGGCATAGAATGCCTTCCCCTGATAGTGCCTATTAGTAATTTTAAACTCTTTCATCATCAGTTAATTTATGACAGCTTTTTTTCATGGCTAATAGAACTTTTGTTGAAAAAAAACCCCACAGAAAATCGCCTCTAAGTGCAATATTTATAGGTAAGGACTGGTATGCTCGTGGGAGATGGAAATAGTTTCCAGCTTCTAAAGCGTGTCCTGAGCAATCACTAAGTCCAGGCTGCGAGAGCCACATGGAGCCAGAGAGGAAGCAGGCTAATCCCTTGGATGGCTGGAGGGGATGATGATAATCAGCTTGTGGAACAAAGTTTCTGGGCGTGTGACGTCAGTGGGGATGTAGAGGAACCACAACGCGTTTCAGAACATGCGCAAGACTCGTACAGAGCCTGCGCGCTCCTTTCTCAAGTGTACAGGGGAAAGGAAGGGGTGAAATTTAAGAGAGAACATCAGTTGGCTGATTGCTTGATGGCTATACTGAACAGCCAATAGTAAAATTGAACTATGCAGTAAGGAATGCAATAACGTTTAAGCAAGGTCAATTATCATTATTATAAACTCAATAATGGTTAAAAAATTGTATGTATATATATATATATATATATATATATATATATATATATATACCCCGTATGTATACACACACACACGGTGGATGCTGGATAAGATTTGTGATTAAAATAAATAAAAATGAATTTAATTATAAAGTTAATGATATGAATTAATAGTTCAAAACAGCTATTAGGTAGATGGGGCAAGGGTCAATTAATATATGAGTATATCTCACATACTGTACAAGTACATAGAATGACTAATGTACATGAAATGATGTTAAAGAGAAATGAATCAATTGATTATAATAAAAAAATCATTATAAAAAAAAATATAGTAAATAAATCACTATAATGCTGACATATATTAATAGAAGAAGGGATGTCCTAGTGTGGTAAATTAATTAATTAAAAATAATGATGATTACTGTATTAATAGAAGAAGGGATTTCTTAGTGTGGTAAATATATATATATATATATATATATATATATATATATATATACACACACACACACACACACACACACACACACACACACACAAAGTTGCTGTAAAAAAATAATTATTAATAATTAAAAGGATTATATGATAGTGCTTACTTCTAATGCCTCGTTAAGCCCATTAGGCACAAGGGTGTCTAGAGTATATATCCAGAAACGTTCTGGATATATACCCTAGACACCCTTGCGCCTAATGGGATTAACGATGAATTAGAAGTAAGCACTATCATATAATCCTTTTAATTATTAATCATACATTTTTTGATTATTAATCATCATTATTTTACTTTTAATTTTAATGTTAATATTTTTTCACATATTTACATTCTTTTTCCCTAAAGGTACAGCGACTTTGTGCGCGTGTGTGTATATATATATATTTACCACACTAAGACATCCCTTCTTCTATTATTACAGTATCTCAGAAAAGTGAGTACACCCCTCACATTTTTGTAAATATTTTATTATATCTTTTCATGTTACAACACTGAAGAAATGACACTTTGCTACAATGTAAAGTAGTGAGTGTACAGCTTGTATACAGCCCAGTCTCCGAAGGGAGGGGATCATGCTCTGCTTCAGTATGTCACAGAACATGTTGCCATTCATGGTTCCCTCAATGAACTGTAGTCCCCCAATTTCGGCAGCACTCTTGCAGCCCCAGACCATGACACTCCCACCACCATGCTTTACTGTAGGCAAGACACACTTGTCTTTGTACTCCTCACCCGGTTGCCGCCAAGCACGCTTGACACCATCTGAACCAAATAATTTTATCTTGGTCCTATCAGACCACAGGACATGGTTCCAGTAATCCATGTCCTTAGTCTGCTTGTCTTTAGCAAACTGTTTGGGGGCTTTCTTGTGCATCATCTTTAAAAGAGGCTTCCTTCTGGGACGACAGTCATGCAAGACCAATTTGATGCAGTGTGCGCCGTATGGTCTGAGCACTGACAGGCTGACCCCCCACCCCTTTAACCTCTGCAGCAATGCTGGCAGCACTCATATGTCTATTTCCCAAAGAAAACCTCTGGATATGATGCTGAGCATGTGCACTCAACTTCTTTGGTTGACCATGGCGAGGCCTGTTCTGAGTGAAACCTGTCCTGTTAAACCTCTGTATGGTCTTGGCCACCTCGCTGCAGCTCTGTTTCAGGGTCTTGGCAATCTTATTATAGCCTAGGCCATCTTTATGTAGCGTAACAATTCTTTTTTTCAGATCCTTAGAGAGTTCTTTGCCATGACGTGCCATATTGAACTTCCAGTGACCAGTATGAGAGAGTGAGAGCGATAACACCAAATTTAATACACCTGCTCCCCATTCACACCTGAAACCTTGTAAAACTAACGAGTCACAGATTGAGGGAGTGAAACAATCAGTGGCTCTTTACCACATGATCAGCTATGTCCAATCACAGCTGATGATATCAACAGAAGCCAGTTACCGGCTTCTCTTTACTGCTCCTTCTTAAACTGTCAGCATGTGGAGGTGAGGAGGAAAGAGCTGATGATTAGCTTCTGCAAAAGTACTGCCATTTAGTGCCCACCACTGGTGCCAATCAGTGCCCACTGTTGCCAATTAGTGCCCACTACTGCTGCCACTCAGTGCCCCCCACTGCTGCAAATCAGTGTCCACCAGTGTCTCCTCATCAATGTCACCTATCAGTGCCACCTACCAGTGCCCATCAGTGTTGCCTACCCATGCCTATCAGTGCGGCCTATCAGTGCCCATCAGTGGTACATATCAGTGCCCATCAGTGCTGCCTATCAGTGCCTCTTCATCAGTTCCCACATGTGCCGCCTCATCAGTGCAGCCTATCAGTGACCATCAATGCCGCCTCATCTATGCCGCCTCATCAGTGCCCTTCAGTGCATCCTATCAATGCCCATTAGTGCAGCCTATCAGTGCCCATCAGTGCTGCCTCATCAGCGCATATCAGAGAAGAAGAAAATGTACCTCTTTGCAAAATTGTATAACAAACTATGAAAAGTTTTTATTTTTTCAAAATTTTGGGTCTTTATTCGTTTATTTAGCAAAACATAAAAAAAATTCAGTTGTGTTTAAATACCACCAAAAGAAAGCTCTATTTGTGTGAAAAATATGATAACATTTTTTTTGGGATACAGTGTTGCATGACGGCGCAATTGTCATTCAAAGTGTGACAGCGCTGAAAGTGTAAATTGGCCTGGGAAGGAAGGAGGTGAAAGTGCCCATTGGGCAAGTGGTTAAAATCATAGTCTACCCAGTTGCATAATTGAAAGTATAATACCATGGAAAGGAGGACTTAGACCTAGTCGGTTGATTACTCAGCACATCAAATTCCAATAAAAAAATGTTTTTAATACCTATTTTTCTTTATTTAAGAAAGAAAAAGAGGTACAAGAACATTACTTGAAACATGCGACACAACATAAAACTATCTATGTATCGTGAGAATAAAAAGAAAAAAAAAACTGAGCAAATAAATGGTATAGAAACATTGCAATTTACATCAATATATCAAATATAATATAATTAATGCAACCATATGTTGCCAAATGTTACAGTATAATTTCTGAGTGTGTGAACTGGGTTGGAGGCAAAGTATAACTACAGTACAGTTATAGTATGCAGGTCTGGATGGGTATAGGCTCGAAAATAAAGGAGGGTAGGGAAAAAGAGACCAAGGCCAAAGGAATTGGAAATCAAGATAATCAAGTTAAAGCCACACTTCTGGAGTCAACAATCCAATTCGCCCATGCAGCATAAAATTTTATAGTGGAAAGATTGACTTTGGCAAAAAAAAAAGTTATATTTTAAAGTGATAACTTCAGATAAGGACAGGGCTGGGAGGATTTCCATTTCCTCTCCAATGTTAAACAGGCTCCCATTAGTATGTGAGTGGCCAGGGCATGGAAGACTTTAGACTACGTGGGGATTGCCAAACCCATCAGAAGGTCCAGTGAGGTCACGATAATGCCGCGTACACACGAAGGACAATCCCGCGGGATTATCCGCTGGACTGAAGTCCAGCGGATAATCCCCGTGTGTGGGCGCCGGCGGACTTTTTTTGGCCAAAGTACGGCGGACTAAAGTTTTAAGTTTTGTTTTAAAATTATCCGCTGGACTTGGCAGTCCAGCGGATAATCCGGTCGTGTGTAGTATGGTCCGGCGTACCAAAAAGGACGCATGCTCAGTAGCTAGTATGTCACGGACTCGCTCGGTCTGGTAAAACTAGCCTTCGTTTTGAAGCTCGCACAATCGTCACGCTGCTGATCTTTTTTTTTTTTTTTTTTCTGACAGCGGGATTTGTATGTTATCGTACTTGAAGAATGATTTTGCCTTGCTGCTTGTATATTCACGCAGAGTACTCCCGAACGTTTTTTCTTCAGCATTCTTTAGTGAAGTTATATATTTGTATATATATATATATATCTATATCTATATCTATATCTCTATCTCTATATATATATATATATATATAGTATATATATATATATATAGATAGATATATATATATATATATATATAGATATATATATATAGATATAGATATCCAAATCGCCAAATTTAAAAGATATCTATATTTCTCAATAAACCCAAAAAAGATATATCTATATATACATATATATATATATTTATATATATAGATATATAGATATATACGTGTATATATATATATATATATATATATATAGATCTCTATTTATATATATATATATATATATATATATATATATATATATATATATATATATATATATATATATATTATATATGTACATATATCTCTATTTAGATATATTTTTAGTATTGTTGGTTATCAAAAGGATTTGTTATTACACATGATACAATTGTGGAGTCAGCAGAGCTTGCCCTTAATTCAGATCTTAACCCTCACCTTTCCAGCGACTGCACTTGCAGTTCCATTGAAGTTGCACTTACACTTGTATTGTCAAATGAATGTTTAGACATGTACCTGCCTACTCCTAAAGAAACTATGTTTTTGAATAACAAGCACGTATATCATTTTTTGCAGAAAAAAAAATTACCATTTATTCTGGTTTAAACAAACAAGGCAAAACAAAATAGGAAGGCAACACTGGAGCCACTTTGCGATTTAGCAAAGACTTTTTGCCCCAACGGCAGACATCAAGTTTGTGAAGCCAAAAATTAAGCTTGGGCACATTTCATCCAATATAGGGAGCACAAGAAGATTGACCAGGAATCAGACAGACCAGGAACAGCAGCAGATGACATCTATGTCCCCAAGCTGTGGCACTACAACAGCCTGTGTCTTCTGTGAGACCAGACTGAAGCCAGGCAATCACTTCCGACTCTTCCCACCACGCTGCCCTGCACTCTTCCCTGCAGTCTTCCCTGCACGCTTCCTGGAGGCTGACTTGTGGTAGGAGGAGGAGGAGGAGGAGAAGAAGGAAGAGGAGGAGAGGAGGAGGAGGAGGAGGAGGAGGAGGAGGAGGAGAAGTTGGTGTCGGGCCTTCATGTGTCAGGCGGGTGGATTCTCGTAATTGACCCCTCAAACCCCCCTTAATAGCCTCAAAAATGAGGCCCTCACACAGGTGCCGTTGGCCCTTCTCCATTTCCAGCAACCTGCTGGCCAAGTAGGTGGCATAGGCCTCTTCTGGAATGGGGGGTTTGTCGAGAATCGCACTCGCCTTCCTAATAAGTTGGAGTGATTCCTCCTCAACAATGGTCATCCTCCTGGGCCTTCTTGGGGGTAAGGGCAGGGGTGGAGGTAGACTTCTTAAGACAGTCTGGCTGTCACTCTGGCTCGTGCTGGGCCCAGCCACCTCCTGGCTCTCGCTGGTCATGTGCTCCTCCTCCATACCACTTGTCCCGGCATCATCCTGGGTCAGCTCATCCTGTGTGCAAATAAAAACAAAAATCAAACACCTGGTTTTTGGTTTATGGCCTCCTCAATCATCCAATTGTAAACTTATGAAGGAGCAGATACATTTTTAAAAAGATTCAAAAGGCTATCATTTGGACCCCTGCATTTTCCAAGCAGATCACCAATGTTGTATAAGGCATTTTTTGCCACTACTGGATGTATGTAGACACTATATATGTATCGATATGTTGCACCCACACTTTTTCGAAGTTTGCGCAATTTTTGGCAGCTTTTTTCACAATTCTGAGTTCAGGGTGTTAATTATTTCACATTTTAACGTTTACAGCATTAATATTCACACAATCACAATTTTGGATACTAAATATATACCTGGCTCCAGCTGGGCGCATCAGCCTGCTCCAAGGTGGAGGGGTCTTCTCCTTCCGTGGAAGCCTCAGCTGGGGTGGAGGGAAGAGTGGAGGGAAGAGTGGAGGGAAGGGTGGAGGGAAGAGTGGACAGTGATTGCCTGGGTTCCATCTGGTCACCTAGAAAAGCCAGTTGGTTGTAGTACCACAGCTTCGGTACATAAACCATCTCTGCTGCTGCTCCTGATCTGACTGATTCCTCAATCTTCTTGCGCTCCCGCTTGTACATGTGCCTTAAACTTGAAATTCTGGCTTCAACAAACTTGGTGTCTGCGTTGGGGACTTGAGTCTTCACAAAATCAACAAGTGGCCCCAGTGTTGCCTTCCGGACATCCCTATTGCCATATAAAGGGTTCTTGAGCTGCCACAGGTTGGTATTTTTTCTGTACAGCGCAATGAATTCGGACATGAACTGCTGGTCCTTGAATGGATTGAACTGGGCTGCTGACATGTTTGTTTCTGTTTTGTTAGTAATGGCAATACAAAAGACCAAAAACACAAATGTTACTAAAAACGCACATCCAGTTTTTCAAACCAAACATTACACTACACACCCACACACAGGCAGCAACACACCACACAGGCAGCAACACATCCACACAGGCAGCAACACACCCACACAGGCAGCAACACACCCACACAGGCAGCAACCCTTACACACAGGCAGCAACACCTACACACAGGCAGCAACCACTACACACAGGCAGCAACACCTACACACAGGCAGCAACCCCTACACACAGGCAGCAACACACACATATCCTTAAAAAATGCAGGCCCAAAACCCAATAAACCACAGTAATGCATCCTAGAAAACACTTACCTCGTACAGAGCGCTCGCTACTTCCGTTCGGGAACACGTTTCTGAAGGGTTTTAGTGTGTGAAAAAAAGGTTCCAAATAAGACACCACAGGGGTGCAGGGATACAATGAGCGGAAGTTCAAATTTAGGGTTGAAGGGGCGTTTAAGTATTGGAGTTTCATTAGATAGACTGGTCCGAACCTACGAGGACCTCCCGGCCTCACCATGACTAATTGGGCAGTTTTAGCCCCAAGCCCACGCGTGGATGTGGCGGAAAAGGTGGTTGAAGTGGATCAAATCTGCACCCCACCAAGTGAGTGTTCAGAACACAGATTGAGCTAATAAATTAAGGTCTGCATGTTGGAGGCAAAGTATAACTACAGTACAGTTATAGTATGCAGGTCTGGATGGGTATAGGCTCGAAAATAAAGGAGGGTAGGGAAAAAGAGACCAAGGCCAAAGGAATTGGAAATCAAGATAATCAAGTTAAAGCCGCACTTCTGGAGTCAACGATCCAATTCGCCCATGCAGCATAAAATTTTATAGTGGAAAGATTGACTTTGGCAAAAAAAAAAAAGTTATATTTTAAAGTGATAACTTCAGATAAGGACAGGGCTGGGAGGATTTCCATTTCCTCTCCAATGTTAAACAGGCTCCCATTAGTATGTGAGTGGCCAGGGCATGGAAGACTTTAGACTACGTGGGGATTGCCAAACCCATCAGAGGTCACGATGAGAGGGAATGGACTAAGTGATGTAATGAGCCCAGAGACTTGCCGCCAATAAGGGGGCAGTCCCTCCAAATAAGAAATAAACTCCCTGGGTGACCACAGTTCCTTCAGCATTGGGATGAGGAGTTGGTGTAAATAGCAGCCAGTCTGGTCAGCGTGTACAGAAACAGGCAGGTACTCCCAATGATTGATACAATGCGATAACCGCATTGACATGGTCAGAGCTTGGTACCATTGCTTAGTAAGAGGAGCATTATTGATAAAGGAGGACCAGTAATTGATCAGAGCATCATAGAAAGGGTCCTGGGGAGGATTTATAAGCAGCTTATGGATAAACGAGATTCCTCTAATAGACCGGTTGGGTGTCTCGTAAAATTTCAGTATGGGTCCTATTATTGTGTATTGTGTAGACAAGCTGCATAAGTTCAGCACTTTAAACAGATGTAGAGAAGAGAACACTGTAGATAAACAGATACAACTTGTGTAGGAGGATTTGTTTTATCTCTGTATTACCTTAGGCCAGTCACTTCACTAGGTATATGCAAGGGTTTACAACCACTTTATTGAATAAGGTGAAGTTCTGCTCTCAATTTACAACGGTCTTTCAATCACGTGGAAGCAAAAAATATTTTATTTGTATTATATTTATATTTCCTGTGCACTTCATTGGATAAATTATCTTGCAAAGTGACCAGCATATTTGCTTTTTAATATGTGTAATAATTTTAGATGATCCATAGTACAGGAGACAAAAACTGAGATTTAAAGAAAAAAATAAACAAAAAAACATTATGTGAATATGTGTCCGTCATGCACTTTTAATATAATTTGACAGCTTAAAATCAAGTAGTATAATGGCCCTTATGTATAAATTACCTGACCTTGAAACTCAGACATTTGCACTGCAAGGCTTATGCCAACATTAATATACTGCAAATGAAGACGCAGATGCTTTCTTTCAGATCTACCTCTTCTCAGCCCCACTCTCCTGTACTTGTGATACACTCTTTAGCCCGATCTGTAATGTGCAAGCAAAAATACTGTTTTATTATTATTTTTTTGGCATCTGATTGGATATTCTTAGCAAATTGAAATTTCCCCTGATTCACTAAGCCCTGGGGCAAATTCTCTTAAAAGGTGAACACTCTACTTGCCTTTAGTAAATCAACCCCAGTATCTCATACTTATGCAGGCTTTGCTTCCTGCTATTCAATGATAAACACTGGGTTTGATTTACTAAAGTACCAGAGTTTGTTAATATAGCAAAGTGAATACTTATATTGGATAGTGAATGTTAGTGAACAATGGGAAGCTGTGTTTACTTTAAATGACAAATCATGTGCAAGCTAAAATGTTAAATTATTTTTAATTTCCCTTGCACTTGTTTGAATGGGTACTCATTGTATATCATAATAACCATATTGTTTCTGATGAAGCAACAATGCTGTCACACCAGTAAGGTAGCAGCCCAAACCTCCAAAAAAGGGGGGACCAGCACCACCACCTACCTGTGGAACCAGCAAATAACTATCAGTAACTGTTTAAATCTGTCCAGTGTGATCTCTGGCCCAAACTGGTCATCTTGCACCTGTTTTGGGTATTCAGAGTGAACACCATATTCAAAAACATCCACTAGGCAAATTGAGCATTTATCATTTGCTAGGTGAACAGCTTCTATGCATTTAGTAAATCAGCCCTGAGCCTAGGTTCACACATATCCGATCTCAGACAACACATGTGATTCGCACCCGCACCGCAGGTGCTAGACATGTGCACAATAGAAAAATTTGTTTTGTTTCGTTTCTGTTCGTTTCCGTTGATTCGTAACGATTCGTAATTTTCGTAAGTTGTCGGTGTTCGTATTCGTAACGATTCGTAAATTCGTAAGTCGTCGGTGTTCGTATTCGTAACGATTCGTATTTTCGTAAGAGTTATTTTTTCGTTGATTCGTTTTTCCGTTAGTTTAATTTTCGTTTATTCGAAATTCGGACGCATTCGTATTTTCGTAGATTTAGTTACATTCGTACTTTCGTAAGATTAATTTATTCGTACTTTCGTAACATTGTTTTCGTAGATTCGTAATCGGAGCATAATTCATAATTTTATGTAATGTGTATGCTATTATTACATTGTAAGAGACACGGAAAATTACGAATCGAAAAAAAAAGTTACGAATGTACGAATTTTTTCATTCAATCCATTCAAAGCACGTTAAGCAGCGCCATTGTAAGACACGTAAAATTACGAATCGCAAAAAAAAAAAAAAAAGTTACGAATGTACAAATTTTTTCGTTCAATCCATTCGAAGCACGTTAAGCAGCGCCATTGTAAGAGACCCGGAAAATTACGAATCGAAAAAAAAAAAATATAAAGTTACCAATGTACGAATTTTTCGTTCAATCCATTCGAAGCACGTTAAGCAGCGCCATTGTAAGGGACACGGAAAATTACCAATTCAACAAAAAAAAAGTTACCAATGTACGAATTTTTTCGTTCATTTTGATTTTCGTTGTTCCTGTTTTCGTTTTTCGGATTTTCTTCTTTCGTAGTTTCGTTGTTTCTAATTTGGTTATTTCGGATTTTCGTTGTTTTTCGTATTCGTTCGATTCGATAATTCCTTATTCGTTAAAATTTTTAGCGAATCATTCGTTCATTCGTACGATAACGAATGAACGAATATAACGAATTTTAACGGAAAACTAAAAAAAACGAAGCGAATTGCACATGTCTAGCAGGTGCCGATCACATGAAATGTCTGCGCGATGCGAGTTCAGCCATACAGTTGTAGTAATTGTAGTACTGACACTCGCAGCGGTTTGCAGAGGGCAGTGTGAATTGCCTGCGGGAGAGATTCAATGCGGGAACCAACGCTGTAATTGCGCTGGTTTCTGCATTGCACAAGTGTAAACCTAGGCTGAAGGTTGCATTTTACTGACTGTTTCTTCTAGCAATGTTTGTCTATGGGTTGGATTAATAAAGTAATATGGACTGTCTACTTAACAAAGCCAATGTTTACTTTACAATAATCACTTTGCAAAGCAAATGTCAGTGAATAAGGTAAAGCTTTGATCACTTTGGATAGCCAATCATGTGCTAGCAAAAACCTGTTTCTTTAAATTTCCCTCATACTCACTTGGATATGCAAAGTGAAAACAAGCTGATCTAATTTATAAAGACTCACTTTGTTGGTGAACAGCCACTCTTCCTTTAGTAAATCAAATACTATGACTTGGACGACAAATTAAAAGCAATGCACTTACTATGTAATCGCTATTGTTTCTCAACAGTTGTTGCGAAAGACATGTAAATTCAAAGAGCCACTGTGCCACTAAGTGCTTCCTATAGTGGCCAAAAAAAATTGCTCTTTTTAAAACAATGGCAAAATATAAATGAGCTAGCATATACTGTATAAATGTGAAAGTGGTAAAAAAATTATATATATATATATATATATAGGCTACATTCAGTGTCAGAGGTCTGGAACATGCATGCATGTTGGAGGCATTTACATACATTGCTATTCATCTCTATGGAAGGTGTATTTTCATGGCAGTGGTACTAAAGATGCAGCAAGCATGTGTGTGTTTTAGGGGAATGCAATTAATGCACTGTACTAAAGGCATACCTAACAATACACCCTAGGAAAGACACAAAAAAAATCTAAACAGATTTGTGCTTGACCAAGCTTGCAGCCTGAATGGAAATTCCATTTTCAATTTTGAAAATAAATGTATATAAAATGTATTATTATTGGCAGTGGTGCATGCTAAAGTAAAGCATAAATCTTTGGGGAGGACCATGTGAGCTGTCTCTTCCCTCGGGACTGCAGCCTAGGGAGGGTGTGTGAGGAGCAGCTGAGCTGAGGCCTATGCATATGCTTGCAGCAGAGGCCTATGAGCAGAAGGAGCCTGCCTGTCCATGATGTCCTGTTGCTTGAGGCCCTGGGCTCAGGGAGCCTCAGAAAGGACCGGGAAGGAGAAGTAATGAAGTATCAGAGGTGACTCTGCCGCTTGAGGTCCCATGAAGGAGGAACTTGAGGAGAGGCTGAGAAGCATCAGGAGGATCATTAAGACTGCTGCTGTTTTTGGTAAAGAAGATATAGTTTCTATAGGAGATTGCAGATATTTCCAAGAAGGTACAAATTACTGGATTCAGCATAAAGGCCCTTTTCCCATACTAAAATCTGTTATTGAGTCGGCAGGTCAGTAATAGGTGTTCTGAACTCCCTACCCCTCCTCCCTGTAGTTTGAGTGTGAGTCAATAAATTTCTTTGTGTTCACATCTAAAAGCATCAGCCCTCCCTGTCTCTGGGTGTACTCCACCTACCTCCAGGAGTCAAGGGGCGCTACAAAAGTCTCATCTAAAAGTTGTGTGAGGTGTTGTGAGGCGACAGAATTGCTTGGAATAACATTTTCTTGTCGCAAATTTACCTGTACTTTGCAAAACTCATCATTGAGAATGTCACAAAGCCAAGAAAGAGACAGAAGTATGGTTCAAGCACAGCCAAATTGAAAATGTTTCAAAGTCAACAGAAAGCAACAATTGCCTGCTTTCATGTGTTTTTCCTTTTCTATGTCTCCAGTGACCTGCAGAATACCCATATAAAATATATCTATCAGTTTTTATTACTTGTACCAGTTTAAGCTGTTGAATCTACAACTGTTTATGTTAACATACCACAAAACAACATGTACTTTGGCTTATTTGCAGTTTGAATTCATCTTTAGAGAAATTAAGCCCCAGTAAGACATTTGATATATAAACACCATAAAATTAATTGATATGCCTAAAAAGATTTTTCACCACCTCGTTACTGGAATAAAAGATTACTATAATGTTTATAGGAAGGAAAATTAAGCATGCATTAAAACCCTTTGATCCTGAACAGGAGAATCTGGGGAAACCCCTAGTAATTCTCTTGGTTTACTCTGAAGATTTGGCTCTCAGCTCACAGCTCAAGTTCACACACTGCTGAATAAAAAACAGATCAAAAAAATTCTGTGTTAAACTGTCATTGTTACTAAAAGGCAAAGACACTGTAATTCAAGATGAACAATAAAATAAGAATATGCTTTCTTGCTGCAACTTAATCCTTAAAATGTCTGTCATTGTACACGCGATGATGCAGTCACAAAACCGTTTTCCTTTTGTTCGTGAGTTTAAGCCTTTTGTAACATCTTTTTACAACCCATTTAGAAAATCCCATGGGTTTCATTTTTACATGTTCTTAGGACATTGTAAAAAATACTGGTCTTGAAGTGGTTAAAACAAGTACCTCTACAGCTGCCCGATCACTTTTACAGTAGTTAGGTACCATTTTTTTTGCTTTTTCACAGATGTAGAGGTGTAGCTTAAGGCTTGTGGACCCTGATGCAAAGGGTGACCTGGGGCCCCCTCCACACTACCACCCGCTGCTTCCACCACATGCCAAGACACTCCAAGTGGCTAAAGAGTTATTTAAGATTTTTAATGACCTAATGAGAGGATAAGTCAAAAGATTTTGGAGAATCTGTCCACATTTTGACACACTAACTCTCCAATTTTTTGAATACCTTTTAGCAGGGGTAGGCAATCTTTGAGAAGAGGAGATCTACCTGAACAACACAAAAGAGATCAAAGATCACCAGGGTTTAACGCCACTTTTGTTTCAAAAGCAATTAACTAGTAAGGCCAAACTAAATAGTGAGGAAAAAACATAATAAACAAATGTCACTGTAAAAATATAAACTAAGCCTACCTTAAAGGTGCACAATGTCAGTCAGTGTAGCAGTGGACAGTGTTAGTAGGGGAGTGGACAGTGTGTGGACAGTGTCAGTAGGGCAGTAGATGGTGTCAGTAGGGCAGTGGATGGTGCCATTAGTGCAGTGTATTGTGCCAGTAGAGCAATGGACAGTGTCAGTAAATCAGTTGACATGTCATTGGGGCAGAGTTTGGTGTTAGTCAGTGGAGTAGTGCCCTGGTACGGTTCAGGAGGGGGGGGGCGCTCTCTCATCCCCCTCTTTTCCTGCGGCCTGCCAGGTTGCGTGCTCGGATAAGGGTCTGGTATGCATTTTTGGGGGGACCCCCACGCCATTTTTTATTTTGGCATGGGGTTCCCCTTAAAATCCATTTTTGTTTTTTAAATTTGGCGCAGGTTTTTGGGTTCGGGTTCCCCTTAATATTCATACCAGACCCAAAGTGCCTGGTATGGATTTTTGAGGGGACCCCCATACCGTTTTTGTCAATGACTTTTATCTGTATTGCCGAGAGCCCAAGATCCGACAATTCATTATAGCCGTGCGTAGTTTTAAATTACTTTTTTTTCTTTAGAAATGTCATTTTGTGCAGGGAATGTTCTTAACACGAGGAAAAATGCGCCACTTTACAGGCATACTATAGACACCCCCAGGTACAAAATTTAAAGGAATATTTCACTTTTATTGTTTCACTTTAAGCATTATTAAAATCACTGCTCCCGAAAAAACTTCCGTTTTGAAAACTTTTTTTTTGCATTGATTCATGTCCCCGGGGGAAGGACCCAGGTCCCCAAACATTTTTTATTCAAATGACTTGCATATTAACCCTTAAAATTAGCACTTTTGATTTTTCACGTTTATGTCCAATAGACTTTAACGGTGTTCGTGCGTTCTAATAAATTGTTTGCATGTTCTGCTGCGAACCGAACGGGGGGGGGGGGGGGTCGGCTCATCCCTAGTGGTTACATGTTTTGAGTTACAGAGGAGGTCTAGGATGAGAATTATTGCTCTTGCTCTAACATTCGCGGCGATACCTAGTGGTTTGAACACCGTTTTCATATGTGGGCATGCGTTTCTGCATGCGAGTACACGGGAACAGGGGCGCTTTCAATTCTTTTTTTTTACTTTTATTTTGACCCTTTTAAAAAAAAAAATTTTTTTTTTTATCACTTTTATTCCTACTACAAGGACAGGTCCTCTTTACAGTGTGATATGGTATTAATAATACCCCACATCTCACCTCTAGGCTGGGAAGCCTGAAATAAAAAAAATAACAAAAAAACGATCACAGCTTCCCAGCCGAGGCGGCGCCGTTTGTTTGAATGTGGAGGCCAGGCGTAACATCATAAAATCACGCCCGGCCTCCAATCGATCATAGAGACTCCAGCGACCATCTGGTCTGCCGGAAATCTCTATGGTAAAAATCCGGAGGGCGGGAAGTGGTTAAAGGAATTTTCATTTTTATTATTTCACTTTAAGCATCATTAAAATTACTGCTCATTTAAAAATGACATTAAAATGTTTTTTTTTTTGCATTGATACATGTCCCCCAGGGCATTACCCAGGTCCCCATACCATCTTCATGGCCAATGACTTGCATATAAGCCTTCAAAATGGGCACTTTTGATTTTTCAAGTTCAGACCCCATAGACTTTAATAGGGTTCGCAGTTCAGGTCCGAACTTTTGCGATATTCGAGAGTTCTGGCGTGAACCGAACTGGGGGTTGTTCGGCCCAACTCTAGTGGAGATAGTGGACAACCCTGATGAGTCCTGTTTGTTATTGAAAAAAGAGGAGAGTACACTGTTCACACAAACTCATGCAGATGGATTTGAATAGAGGGCAAGCCAGAACTGCATACAATGGCCTAAGCATATCGTTTCTAAAGTTAGACTCATGAAGGTTAAGTTGACCCTATCAAAGGCCTTTTCTGCATCTGTAGATAAAATAAAAGCATGATCAGTCTTTAAGAATATCTAATGGATAATGTTGATTGCACGAATTGTTGCATACCTTGGCAAATAGCCTAATGTCTCCATTAAGTACAAGCAGAGAAATGGGTCTGTAGTTGGAGCATAGTGTGGGATCCCACCTTTCTTTGAGTTTTATTGTTATACCATTATATATGCAAATAACACCGTAGGGCAAATTGAGGAGGGTTGGCTAAGAGAATGAAATGCTTTGACAAAGTGGGGAGATAAAATTTGTAATAGGAAAGTGTAAAACCATTGGGTCTGGGGGCTTTTCCAGAAGATGTTTAATAGCCTGGGTGATTTCTGAGTCTGTGACAGATTCCAGAAAGGGAAGTCCTGACCGAGAAAGATAGCTTTTGATGTGGTCTTTATGAATCTGTGATTGTTTTTAGATTATTGAGAGAAGAGCAGTATTCCCTAAAAGTTTCAGCTATTTCTTTAATGTAAATTTTCCTAGAACCATCATGAGAAGAATTCATAGGCATAACCGTTTTGACTCTCTGTTTACCTAAAACATTGGCCAGAGACCTGGTACTAGGGATGGGCTTTATGTTAGGGGTAAAACATGAGTTTGACTCAAACATTGGCTGTTTGCCCATTCGCCGAATAGCGAACAATTTGGGGTGTTCGCGGCAAATTCAAAAGCCGTGGAACACCCTTTAAAAGTCTATGGGAGAAATCAAAAGTGCTAATTTTAAAGGTTAAAATGCAAGTTATTGTCATAAAAAGTGTTTGGGGACCTGGCCCCAGGGGACATGTATCAATGCAAAAAAAAGTTTTAAATACAGACGTTTTTTCGGGAGCAGTGATTTTAATAATGCTTAAAGTGAAACAATAAAGTGTAATATTCCTTTAAATTTCATACCTGGGGGGTGTCTATAGTATGCCTGTAAAGTGGCACATGTTTCTCGTGTTTAGAACAGTCCGATTGCAAAATTAAATTTCTAAAGGAAAAAAGTAATTTAAAAGTACCAGCGCTAGCGCTAGCGGCTATAATGAATTGTCAGTCTGGCAATACATATAAAGGTTCATTGATAAAAATGGCATGGGATTTCCCCACAGGGGAACCCCGAACCAAAATAAAAAAAACAAAATAAAAAAAAATTACGTGGGGTCCCCCCAAAAATCCATACCAGACCCTTATCCATGCACGTAACTTGACAGGCTACAGGAAAAGAGGGGGGGCGAGAGAGCGCCCTCCCTCCTGAACCGTACCAGGCCACATGCCCTCAACATTGGAAGGGTGCTTTGGGTTAGCCCCCCAAAGCACCTTGTCCCCATGTTGATGGGGAGAAGGGCCTCATCCCCACAACCCTTGCCCGGTGGTTGTGGGGGTCTGCGGACAGGGGGCTTATCGGAATCTGGAAGCCCCCTTTAACAAGTGGACCCCCAGATCCCGCCCCTCCATGTGAATTGTTAATTGGGAACAAATGTCCCCCTACCATTTCACAAAAAAAGAGTAAATTTTTAAAAAATAGACAATAGACGGTTTTTGACAATTCCTTTATTAATGTGTTCTTCTTTCCCCTCTTCTTCCATCTTTTTTCTTCTGGTCTTCTTTCGGTGTTCTTCTTCCTCCATCTTGTTCTTCCCCCGCTTCTTCCTCTATCTTCCTCCGCTTCTTCCTCCGGTCTTCTCTTCCGCCATCTACCTCCGGCTTCTTCTTTTCCGCTTTGTCCTTCGCACAATCCGCTGTGTGCCGCTTCTGTTCAGGTGACAGGAGACTTATACCTGAAGGTTCTGGTATGGATTTTGAGGAGGGCCCCCACGCCATTTTTTTTTTTTTGCACGGGGTTCCCCTTAGTATCCATACCAGACCTGAAGGGCATGTTCTGGTGCGAACCGAACAGGGGAGGGGGGTGTTCGGCGCATCCCTACCTGGTACATTGGTTTTCATATTCATAAAAACGACGCCTGCACTTAGCAAGAGTGGCTTATAACTTTATCCAAACAGAGGGCGCATGCACGACTTCCGCGGGATCGGCTGCATGTTTGAGTAGCTCCGTACTACTCATTCTGTTTTGCCTGCTCCCTGGGGCCAGAAAGCTGTATAAAACGACTGTAGACTGTATAAAATGCTTTAGCAAAGTCCAGATACACCACATCCACAGCCCTTCCCATATCTAGACTTTGGATGTAGTCCCTAATCATCATAAAAAACCGAAATGTGGCGCTGTGATGAGGACAGACTTAATGGATAAAGTCTATATATAAAGTTCAAATGTGATGTTAGCAGTCCATCAATCGAACAGAAATGGTGCTATGTGAAGACAAAAACTTCTATCACAGAATACTGGTGCGTATAAAAAACCTTCCTGGGATAAGAAGGTGGTGCATAAATCCAACTAAGAGTGTTTGTATCTGCTTACCAGATAGAAGCAGAAAAAAGGCGATGTTAATCACGTGCAGACATGAGGGAAGTGAATGAAGGTCTAATGAACCCGAAGATGTGATCGAATCCAGTACTCATCGGTGGAATATAGGAGCCCAAAATTCCTCAGCCAAATGATTCCTCAGCCAAATCAGACGTGAACTAGGAAAAAAAACTCTCCCACGGGTTGGAGGAAGAGAGTAACAACAATAGTGAAGCCCGCCAGCTGAAGTTTAACAATTTTATTGGTAATCTACTTACATCAAGGTCAAAACATCAGGGCATGGATAAAAAACAGTTCCGCATACTTGCATCAGCCCGCCTGACATGTTTCATCCTACAACGGATATCATCAGAGTCCCTAATCATCCCCTCCAATATTTTGGTCCCAATTAATGTCATGTAGCAATGACCGTAGTTCAGCTTGTTTAAAATTTTGTGTTTTTGTACCACCCACATGCCTCCTTTCCTGTGATTTATGGTAAATGTGATCATCCTATGATCGCTAGATCCCAAGCTTTTGCGTATCTCCACATCTAAGATCAGACTTGGATCATTTGTAATTAATAGATCTAACAGGTCATTCTTTCTAGTTGGTGAATCCACCATTTGGGATATAATGTTGTCCTGTAAAACATTCATGGAATGACGGGCCGTTAGTGAGTGAGCTGTTCCCTCTGCCCAGTCGATATTGGGATAATTGAAGTCCCCCATTATGATTACATTTCCCTGTTTCCCTGCCATTTCTAACTGAGATAGTAATTTCAGCTCCTCCTCTTCCTTCATGTTGGGTGGCCTATAGCATACCCCCACTATTTCCCACTCACCTCCTCTGTTTGAAGTCCTACCCATACTGTTTCCACCTCCCCCTTGTCCCATACATAATGTCGCTCCTCTCTACAACACTTACCTCACTTTTGACATATAAACACCCCCCCCCCCTCTTCTAACTTTCCTGTCTTTTCGGTACAAATAATACCCCTGAATATTGGGCAGCCAATCATGTGAGCTGTCAAACCAAGTTTCAGTCATTCCCACAAAGTCTAAGTCCTCCTTGTGTAATAGCAGCTCCAGATCCAGTATTTTGTTAGCTAGTTCCTTGCATTTGTGTATACGCCTCTTAGTGCTGTATGCGTACATATTGTTTTCACTCCTTGTTTTACCGGGCTTTGTCTTTGAATTTCCCAATCACTTACCCCGTGATTAGTTGTTATGGTTATATTTTCATTGCTATTACTATTGCTGACTTTATCACCCTCTGTTACCCGCTCTCTATCGGCTATCACTTTTTTCTGACCCCCCCCCCCAACACCTAGTTTAAAAGCCCTTACAGCTCTGTGGCCATCTTACTTTCCAATACAGCTGTACAATCCCCATTAAGGTGCAGCCCATCCTTACTAAAGAACCTGTAACCGACTGAGAAGTCAGCCCAGTTCTACAGGAACCCGAATCCCTCTTTCCTGCACCAGTTCCTCAGCCACTTGTTCAGTTCCCTAAGCTTCTGCTGTCTATCTGGTGTGGCTCGAGGTACAGGTAGTATTTCAGAGAAAACTACCTTGTAGGTCCTTTTCCTCAATCTATTCCCTAAGTCCCTGAAATCGTTTTTAGGACTCTCCACCTTCCTCTTGCTTGGTCATTGGTACCAACATGTATCATGACCGCTGATTCCTCCACAGCCCCTCCAAATAATCTGTCATCACTCCCCTGGCGGATAGGGGAGGGTGCCTGCTCCAGCACTGCCACCCCTAAGCTTGTATCCCCATCATAATGCAACCTGGCATATTTGTTGGGGTGTACCAACTCAGGACTGGCCTCCCTAGCGCTCTTCACTCTACCCCTCCTCCTTTCTGTCACCCATCTACCTACCTCTGGTTCTTGTGCTTCCATCTCTACAATCTCCTCGAGGCAGGCTCTCACCAGCACCTACTGGGTAATGTCCAATCAACACTCAACACTCAATCGACACTTCCCTTATTCAACCCTGCTACTATAGATGAGGTTGCTAAACTTATTTTTAACGCCCACCTAACCACCTGTCCCCTGGACCCCGTTCCCTCTCAAATACTGCAGTCAACCTCTGACTCTATCCTACACTCTAACTCACATCTTCAATCTCTCCCTCTTCTGGCATCTTCCCCAACTCTCTAAAACAAGCACTAGTCACCCCCATACTTAAAAAGCCTTCCTTGGACCCCACCAATCGTAACAACCTATGTTCCAAAATACAGGAAATCTCCCCGGGACTAGGGATGGGCCCGGTGCTCGATGCGAACCCACGTTCGCATCGAGCACCGGGCGTTCGCTCGCTCGGCGAGCCCAGAACTATTTTGGCCGCTCGAATCAGGTTGGTGTGATGCGCGCGGCCCCGCAATGCATTGCGGCCGGCGCGGCCGGCGCAGTGCATTGCTGGCTGATGATTGGCCAAGCATGCACTGTGACCCGCATGCTTGGCCAATCACAGCCCCGGAAACTCGAAGAGCCATAATTGGCTACAGGCAGGACGCCTGTAGCCAATTACAGCTCAGGGGCTGTAGTACACGCCCCCCCCCCCCCTATAAAAGGCCGCCACGCCGTCTGCGCCGGTCACATGCTGTTCCGGCGCAGATTGAGCAGGCTAGATCTGTGACACTCTGCTGGATTTAGTTAGGTAGAGAGATTCACTTACAGAGATTGAGTTAGATAGATTCAGTTACAAAGATTGATTGAGAAAGAGGGGCTTGTAGTGTGTTCGTGGCAGGCAGGCAGAGCTCCTATATTTTGTTACCAGAAGCACCTATAGGACTTGTAGTGTGTTCGTGGCAGGCAGGCAGAGCTCCTATATTTTGTTACCAGAAGCACCTATAGGACTTGTAGTGTGTTCGTGGCAGGCAGGCAGAGCTCCTATATTTTGTTACCAGAAGCACCTATAGGACTTGTAGTGTGTTCGTGGCAGGCAGGCAGAGCTCCTATATTTTGTTCCCAGAAGCACCTATAGGACTTGTAGTGTGTTTGTGGCAGGCAGGCAGAGCTCCTATATTTTGTTCCCAGAAGCACCTATAGGACTTGTAGTGTGTTCGTGGCAGGCAGCAGAGCTCCTATATTTTGGTTCCCAGAAGCACCTATAGGACTTGAAGTGTGTTAGTCCCATCACACACACAGAGCTATATTTTCTTCCCAGAAGCACCTATAGGACTTGAAGTGTGTTAGTCCCATCACACACACAGAGCTATATTTTGTTCCCAGAAGCACCTATAGGACTTGAAGTGTGTTAGTCCCATCACACACACAGAGCTATATTTTGTTCCCAGAAGCACCTATAGGACTTGAAGTGTGTTAGTCCCATCACACACACAGAGCTATATTTTGTTCCCAGAAGCACCTATAGGACTTGAAGTGTGTTAGTCCCATCACACACACAGAGCTATATTTTGTTCCCAGAAGCACCTATAGGACTTGAAGTGTGTTAGTCCCATCACACACACAGAGCTATATTTTGTTCCCAGAAGCACCTATAGGACTTGAAGTGTGTTAGTCCCATCACACACACAGAGCTATATTTTGTTCCCAGAAGCACCTATAGGACTTGAAGTGTGTTAGTCCCATCACACACACAGAGCTATATTTTGTTCCCAGAAGCACCTATAGGACTTGAAGTGTGTTAGTCCCATCACACACACAGAGCTATATTTTGTTCCCAGAAGCACCTATAGGACTTGAAGTGTGTTAGTCCCATCACACACACAGAGCTATATTTTGTTCCCAGAAGCACCTATAGGACTTGAAGTGTGTTAGTCCCATCACACACACAGAGCTATATTTTGTTCCCAGAAGCACCTATAGGACTTGAAGTGTGTTAGTCCCATCACACACACAGAGCTATATTTTTTCCCAGAAGCACCTATAGGACTTGAAGTGTGTTAGTCCCATCACACACACAGAGCTATATTTTGTTCCCAGAAGCACCTATAGGACTTGAAGTGTGTTAGTCCCATCACACACACAGAGCTATATTTTGTTCCCAGAAGCACCTATAGGACTTGAAGTGTGTTAGTCCCATCACACACACAGAGCTATATTTTGTTCCCAGAAGCACCTATAGGACTTGAAGTGTGTTAGTCCCATCACACACACAGAGCTATATTTTGTTCCCAGAAGCACCTATAGGACTTGAAGTGTGTTAGTCCCATCACACACACAGACCTTTATTTTCTTCCCAGAAGCACCTATAGGACTTGAAGTGTGTTAGTCCCATCACACACACAGAGCTATATTTTGTTCCCAGAAGCACCTATAGGACTTGAAGTGTGTTAGTCCCATCACACACACAGAGCTATATTTTGTTCCCAGAAGCACCTATAGGACTTGAAGTGTGTTAGTCCCATCACACACACAGAGCTATATTTTGTTCCCAGAAGCACCTATAGGACTTGAAGTGTGTTAGTCCCATCACACACACAGAGCTTTATTTTGTTCCCAGAAGCACCTATAGGACTTGAAGTGTGTTAGTCCCATCACACACACAGAGCTATATTTTGTTCCCAGAAGCACCTATAGGACTTGAAGTGTGTTAGTCCCATCACACACACAGAGCTATATTTTGTTCCCAGAAGCACCTATAGGACTTGAAGTGTGTTAGTCACATCACACACACAGAGCTTTATTTTGTTCCCAGAAGCACCTATAGGACTTGAAGTGTGTTAGTCCCATCACACACACAGAGCTATATTTTGTTCCCAGAAGCACCTATAGGACTTGAAGTGTGTTAGTCCCATCACACACACAGAGCTATATTTTGTTCCCAGAAGCACCTATAGGACTTGAAGTGTGTTAGTCCCATCACACACACAGAGCTATATTTTGTTCCCAGAAGCACCTATAGGACTTGAAGTGTGTTAGTCCCATCACACACACAGATCTATATTTTGTTCCCAGAAGCACCTATAGGACTTGAAGTGTGTTAGTCCCATCACACACACAGAGCTATATTTTGTTCCCAGAAGCACCTATAGGACTTGAAGTGTGTTAGTCCCATCACACACACAGAGCTATATTTTGTTCCCAGAAGCACCTATAGGACTTGAAGTGTGTTAGTCCCATCACACACACAGAGCTTTATTTTGTTCCCAGAAGCACCTATAGGACTTGAAGTGTGTTAGTCCCATCACACACACAGAGCTATATTTTGTTCCCAGAAGCACCTATAGGACTTGAAGTGTGTTAGTCCCATCACACACACAGAGCTATATTTTGTTCCCAGAAGCACCTATAGGACTTGAAGTGTGTTAGTCCCATCACACACACAGAGCTATATTTTGTTCCCAGAAGCACCTATAGGACTTGAAGTGTGTTAGTCCCATCACACAGAGCTTTATTTTCTTCCCAGAAGCACCTATAGGACTTGAAGTGTGTTAGTCCCATCACACACACAGAGCTATATTTTGTTCCCAGAAGCACCTATAGGACTTGAAGTGTGTTAGTCCCATCACACACACAGAGCTATATTTTGTTCCCAGAAGCACCTATAGGACTTGAAGTGTGTTAGTCCCATCACACAGAGCTTTATTTTGTTCCCAGAAGCACCTATAGGACTTGAAGTGTGTTAGTCCCATCACACACACAGAGCTATATTTTGTTCCCAGAAGCACCTATAGGACTTGAAGTGTGTTAGTCCCATCACACACACAGAGCTATATTTTGTTCCCAGAAGCACCTATAGGACTTGAAGTGTGTTAGTCCCATCACACACACAGAGCTATATTTTGTTCCCAGAAGCACCTATAGGACTTGAAGTGTGTTAGTCCCATCACACACACAGAGCTATATTTTGTTCCCAGAAGCACCTATAGGACTTGAAGTGTGTTAGTCCCATCACACACACAGAGCTTTATTTTCTTCCCAGAAGCACCTATAGGACTTGAAGTGTGTTAGTCCCATCACACACACAGAGCTATATTTTGTTCCCAGAAGCACCTATAGGACTTGAAGTGTGTTAGTCCCATCACACACACAGAGCTATATTTTGTTCCCAGAAGCACCTATAGGACTTGAAGTGTGTTAGTCCCATCACACACACAGAGCTATATTTTGTTCCCAGAAGCACCTATAGGACTTGAAGTGTGTTAGTCCCATCACACACACAGAGCTATATTTTGTTCCCAGAAGCACCTATAGGACTTGAAGTGTGTTAGTCCCATCACACACACAGAGCTATATTTTGTTCCCAGAAGCACCTATAGGACTTGAAGTGTGTTAGTCCCATCACACACACAGAGCTATATTTTGTTCCCAGAAGCACCTATAGGACTTGAAGTGTGTTAGTCCCATCACACACACAGAGCTATATTTTGTTCCCAGAAGCACCTATAGGACTTGAAGTGTGTTAGTCCCATCACACACACAGAGCTATATTTTGTTCCCAGAAGCACCTATAGGACTTGAAGTGTGTTAGTCCCATCACACACACAGAGCTTTATTTTCTTCCCAGAAGCACCTATAGGACTTGAAGTGTGTTAGTCCCATCACACACACAGAGCTATATTTTGTTCCCAGAAGCACCTATAGGACTTGAAGTGTGTTAGTCCCATCACACACACAGAGCTATATTTTGTTCCCAGAAGCACCTATAGGACTTGAAGTGTGTTAGTCCCATCACACACACAGAGCTTATTTTCTTCCCAGAAGCACCTATAGGACTTGAAGTGTGTTAGTCCCATCACACACACAGAGCTATATTTTGTTCCCAGAAGCACCTATAGGACTTGAAGTGTGTTAGTCCCATCACACACACAGAGCTATATTTTGTTCCCCAGAAGCACCTATAGGACTTGAAGTGTGTTAGTCCCATCACACACACAGAGCTATATTTTGTTCCCAGAAGCACCTATAGGACTTGAAGTGTGTTAGTCCCATCACACACACAGAGCTATATTTTGTTCCCAGAAGCACCTATAGGACTTGAAGTGTGTTAGTCCCATCACACACACAGAGCTATATTTTGTTCCCAGAAGCACCTATAGGACTTGAAGTGTGTTAGTCCCATCACACACACAGAGCTATATTTTGTTCCCAGAAAGCACCTATAGGACTTGAAGTGTGTTAGTCCCATCACACACACAGACCTTTATTTTCTTCCCAGAAGCACCTATAGGACTTGAAGTGTGTTAGTCCCATCACACACACAGAGCTATATTTTGTTCCCAGAAGCACCTATAGGACTTGAAGTGTGTTAGTCCCATCACACACACAGAGCTATATTTTGTTCCCAGAAGCACCTATAGGACTTGAAGTGTGTTAGTCCCATCACACACACAGAGCTATATTTTCTTCCCAGAAGCACCTATAGGACTTGAAGTGTGTTAGTCCCATCACACAGAGCTTTATTTTCTTCCCAGAAGCACCTATAGGACTTGAAGTGTGTTAGTCCCATCACACACACAGAGCTATATTTTGTTCCCAGAAGCACCTATAGGACTTGAAGTGTGTTAGTCCCATCACACACAGAGCTATATTTTGTTCCAGAAGCACCTATATTTTGTTCCCAGAAGCACACAGACCTATATTTTGTTCCCAGAAGCACCTTGAAGTGTGTTAGTCCCATCACACAGACCTTATTTTCTTCCCAGAAGCACCTATAGGACTTGAAGTGTGTTAGTCCCATCACACAGAGCTCCTCTATTTTTCTTTGCAGAAGCACCCATAGGACTTCTAGTGTGTTAGTGGCATCACACAGAGCTCCTATATATTCTTCTCAGCAGCACCCACAGGACTTCTAGTGTGTTAGTGGCATCACACAGAGCTCCTCTATTTTCTTTGCAGAAGCACCCACAGGACTTCTAGTGTGTTAGTGGCATCACACAGAGCTCCTCTATTTTCTTTGCAGAAGCACCCACAGGACTTCTAGTGTGTTAGTGGCATCACACAGAGCTCCTCTATTTTCTTTGCAGAAGCACCCATAGGACTTCTAGTGTGTTAGTGGCATCACACAGAGCTCCTCTATTTTCTTTGCAGAAGCACCCACAGGACTTCTAGTGTGTTAGTGGCATCACACAGAGCTCCTCTATTTTCTTTGCAGAAGCACCCACAGGACTTCTAGTGTGTTAGTGGCATCACACAGAGCTCCTCTATTTTCTTTGCAGAAGCACCCATAGGACTTCTAGTGTGTTAGTGGCATCACACAGAGCTCCTCTATTTTCTTTGCAGAAGCACCCACAGGACTTCTAGTGTGTTAGTGGCATCACACAGAGCTCCTATATATTTCTTCTCAGCAGCACCCACAGGACTTCTAGTGTGTTAGTGGCATCACACAGAGCTCCTCTATTTTCTTTGCAGAAGCACCCACAGGACTTCTAGTGTGTTAGTGGCATCACACAGAGCTCCTCTATTTTCTTTGCAGAAGCACCCACAGGACTTCTAGTGTGTTAGTGGCATCACACAGAGCTCCTCTATTTTCTTTGCAGAAGCACCCATAGGACTTCTAGTGTGTTAGTGGCATCACACAGAGCTCCTCTATTTTCTTTGCAGAAGCACCCACAGGACTTCTAGTGTGTTAGTGGCATCACACAGAGCTCCTCTATTTCCTTTGCAGAAGCACCCACAGGACTTCTAGTGTGTTAGTGGCATCACACAGAGCTCCTCTATTTTCTTTGCAGAAGCACCCACAGGACTTCTAGTGTGTTAGTGGCATCACACAGAGCTCCTATATTTTCTTTGCAGAAGCACCCATAGGACTTCTAGTGTGTTAGTGGCATCACACAGAGCTCCTATATTTTCTTCTCAGCAGCACCCACAGGACTTCTAGTGTGTTAGTGGCATCACACAGAGCTCCTCTATTTTCTTTGCAGAAGCACCCATAGGACTTCTAGTGTGTTAGTGGCATCACACAGAGCTCCTATATATTCTTCTCAGCAGCACCCACAGGACTACCGACTACAATGGCTGGAAGACCGCCAAGGGGAGGCAGAGCGTGCAGAGCCAAGAACACAGGGCAGGCAGGCTCTGTTTCTAGTGGACGTGGCCGTGGACGTGGACGTGGTCGTGCATCGTCATCAGCACGTGGCCATGGGACACGCGCGTCTTTGTTTTCGGCAGCTGGACATGTGGAGCCGCATCATGCTGAAGGCTTGGTAGAATGGATGACCAAGCCCTCCTCATCCTCCTCATCCTCTCTCACCCAGGCTCAGGGTACTGACAGAGCATCATCAGCCACCCCTTCCCTAGACCCACCATGTCCTCCTGAGGAGTCCCCCGAACTCTTTGAGCACAGTGTTGGGTACATGCTCCAGGAGGATGCCCAACGATTCGAAGGCTCGGATGACGATACCCAGCTTGAGGAATCTGGCAGTACTGTTCCACCAGCTGCAGCTTACTGCCAGGTTTGCTCTAGTGGTGAAGAGGGAGGGGATGATGAGGTCACTGACTCCACGTGGGTGCCTCAAGGGAGAGAGGATGAGGAGGAGGACGAGGAGGAGGAGGATGCGGCGTCACATGTCCAACGAGGCAGGATGCCCCCTGGAGGCCAGGTAGAGGCCAGCACAGCAACTGTACAACACCGCAGAGCTCCGCCTGTGCAGGGCGCTGCCTCTGCACGTTATCAGAAAAGTTCTTTGGTGTGGGCCTTTTTTGAGACGAGTGCAGCAGATCGCACCACTGCTATTTGCAATATTTGTCTCAAGCGTATCTCGCGTGGCCAAAACATCAGCCGCTTGGGCACCACAAGCATGACCAGACATATGGCGACCTGCCATGCAGCTCGTTGGCAGGCACACATAAAAGACCCACACCAAAGAACTAAGCGGACCTCTCCTTGCTCCTCCTCAGCTGGGATCTCCATCCCCACTACACCTTCAGTCCTCTCTGAAAGCTGCTCTGAGAGGACTGAAGGTGTAGAATTAGGTGTGTCACAACCAAGTACTTGCAGTACACCGACGTCCGATTGCAGCAGGCAAATTTCCCTGCCCCAGCTGCTGGACCGTAGAAAGAAGTACACTCCCAGCCATCCACATGCCCAGCGGTTGAATGCTAGCCTGGCTAAATTGCTAGCACTTCAACTGCTGCCTTTTCAGTTGGTAGACTCGGCCCCCTTCCGTGAGTTTGTTCAATGTGCGGTTCCTCAGTGGCAGGTTCCCAAACGCCACTTTTTCTCGCGGAAGGCGATTCCGTCTCTCTACCGGCATGTGGAGGGCAATGTCCATGCCTCGCTGGACAGGGCGGTCAGCGGTAAGGTGCATATTACCGCTGACTCATGGTCCAGCAGGCATGGACAGGGAAGGTACCTTTCTTTCACGGCCCATTGGGTCACTCTATTGGCAGCTGGGAGGGATGCAGGACAAGGTGCAGTAGTGTTGGAGGTTGTTCCGCCACCACGCCTCCAAAACGCGACTACTGCTACTGGTTGTGACACACCTCTCTCCTCCACCCCCTCCTCTTCTTCTTCCTCCAGTGCTCTGTCCTTGGAACCAGCGGTGCTCCGTAGGCGTACAAGGGGCTACGCAAGTACGCAGGCAAAAAGATGCCATGCCGTGCTTGCGCTGGTGTGTTTGGGGGACAGGAGCCACACTGGGCCAGAGGTTCTGGCAGCTCTGCAGGGGCAGGCCGAGAGGTGGTTGACGCCACGTCAGCTTAAGCCAGGAATGGTCGTTTCTGACAATGGCACCAACCTCCTCTCCGCCCTGCGACAGGGGCAGCTCACCCATGTGCCCTGCATGGCTCACGTCCTCAACCTGGTGGTGCAGCGGTTCTTGGGCAGGTTCCCAGGCTTACAGGATGTCCTGAGGCAGGCCAGGAAAGTCTGTGTGCATTTCCGCCGATCTTATAATGCCAGTGCTCGGCTGACTGAGCTGCAAAAGGAGCTGAACCTGCCCAAGAACCGCCTAATATGTGACATGCCCACCAGGTGGAACTCAACGTTGGCCATGCTGCAGCGACTGCACACGCAGCAGAGGGCCATCAATGAGTACCTTTGCGACTACGGCACCAGGACAGGGTCAGGGGAGCTTGGTTTTTTTTCCCCACGTCAGTGGGGCATGATCAGGGATGCATGCACTGTCCTCTCACCATTTGAGGAGGCCACGAGGATGGTGAGCAGTGACAGTGCATGCATCAGTGACACTGTCCCTCTTGTCCACCTGTTGGAGCATACGCTGCGCGGGATAATGGACAGGGCACTTGAGGCAGAACAGAGGCAGGAAGAGGAGGACTTCCTTGCCTCTCAAGGCCCCCTTTATCCGGACAGTGTTCCTTCTGTCCCACCCATCACACAGGAAGAGGATGAGGAGGAGGAGAGGAGGAGGAGGAGGATTGTGTGAGCATGGAGGTGGAGCCTGGCACTCAGCATCAGCAGCAGCAGTCTTTTAGGGATGATGTACAGTCCCAACAAACCAGTGGACTTGTACGTGGCTGGGAGGAGGTGGCTGGCGATCATGTCATCCTCAGTGACCCAGAAGACTCCGGACCGAATGCCTCAGCTAACCTACGCTGCATGGCCTCCCTGATCCTGCAAAGCCTGCGGAAGGATCCTCGTGTTCTTCGGATCAAGGAGAGGGACCATTACTGGCTGGCCACTCTCCTTGATCCGCGGTACAAGGGTAAGGTTGCGGACCTTATCTTGCCGTCGCAGAGGGAGCAGAGGATGAGACATCTCAGGGAGGCCTTGCAGAAAGGTCTGTGCAACGCGTTCCCAGAAACTGGGAGGCTACAAACTCCTGGTCCTGGGCGACGAGTTGCTGAGGCTTCGGTCAGTGGCAGAAGGAGCGGTGGGGAAGGTGGACGTCTGACCGATGCGTTCAGACAATTTTTTAGTCCGCAGCCCCAAGGTATGATCGGTTCCAGCAACCATCGCCAGCGTCTGATATACATGGTGCAGGAATACCTTGGGGCAAGGTCAGACTTGGACACCTTTCCCACCGAAAATCCTCTGGCTTACTGGGTCCTGAGGATGGATCACTGGCCAGAGCTTGCACAGTATGCAATTGAGCTACTGGCCTGTCCTGCCTCCAGCGTTCTTTCCGAACGCACATTCAGTGCTGCTGGAGGATTTGTGACTGATCATAGGGTGCGCCTGTCCACCGCCTCGGTTGATCGACTGACATTCATCAAAATGAATCAGTCTTGGATCACCACCAGCTACCAGGCACCTGAGGCGGATATAACCGAATAATTTTTAATGTCACATCCCTTCAAGACTGCCTATGCTGATGCTGAGTGACTGTCCTCTTATGTTCACTGACTATCCTCTTCCTCCTCCTCAATGATCCATGCCACCACACCAGTGCCTAAGGCACAATTTTTCAGCCCCTGTTTAACAGGGGCGTGTACTTACAATTTTTTAAAAAAATGCTTCGCAACACGTGTGACTGCTGTGCTCCAAGTACAGTATCTGTGAGGGCCGGGTTGCAGTGTTGTGGCACCAGCACCAGTGCCTAAGGCACAATTTTTCAGCCCCTGTTTAACAGGGGCGGGTACTTACAATTTTTTAAAAAAATGCTTCGCAACACGTGTGACTGCTGTGCTCCAAGTACAGTATCTGTGAGGGCCGGGTTGCAGTGTTGTGGCACCAGCACCAGTGCCTAAGGCACAATTTTTCAGCCCCTGTTTAACAGGGGCGTGTACTTACAATTTTTTAAAAAATGCTTCGCAACACGTGTGACTGCTGTGCTCCAAGTACAGTCTCTGTGAGGGGTTGCAGTGTTGTGGCACCAGCACCAGTGCCTAAGGCACAATTTTTCAGCCCCTGTTTAACAGGGGCGGGTAATTACAAATCTTGATCTAATAGTTCACAGCAGGGCCCATTCCTGCGCCCACCAAGAGTAACTATGAGGGCCTGCAGTCTTGTGGCAACACCGTCCACCACCACCGCCAAAGGCCCAATTTTTCTGCCCTGTTCATCAGGTGCTTGCAATTACAAATCTTGATCTAATAACTCACAGCAGGGCCCATTCCTGCGCCCACCAAGAGTCACTGTGAGGGCTTACAGTCTTGTGGCAACACCGTCCACCACCACCACCACCAAAGGCCCAATTTTTCTGCCCTGTTCAACAGGTGCATGCAATTAGAAATCTTGATCTAATAACTCACAGCAGGGCCCATTCCTGTGCCCACCAGTCTTGTGGCTACACCAACATCTAATAGGGCAAATTTCTGCAGAGTATATACGGCAGGCCCCTACTTTCAAACATCCAACTTACAAACGAATCCTACTTGCAAACGGAAATAGAAAACAGGAAGTGAGAGGAAATCTACCCCTAGGAAGGGAAATTCTATCATGTTAGATTTAATTTGGGAAAAAGGTATCTCCTCTCTACTGATGCTTTATCACCAATCCTTGTTTCAATTAAAACCCCACTTTTCCAAAAACATTTGTCATTGGGACGGAAAGTGAGGTGACATGTTCTGAACAGATGTGCAAAGACAGCAAATGTTACAGGGGTGATAACCCCTCCCTATGTTCTCCAAAAAGCATAAAAATAGATTTTTTTGGGATGGAGCTACACTTCATAATGTACCTGTTCAGATTCTACTTAAGAACAAACCTAAAGCCGCAAGTGGTTTTAAATGGCTTCTTTTTTTCCTTTACAAATGTCATTTTGTGCAAGGACAGTTCTAAACACGGGAAACACATGCCACTTCACAGGCATACTTTGGACACCCCCCAGGTACCATATTTAAAGGAAAATTTCACTTTTTTTTTTTCACTTTATGCATCATTAAAATGACTGCTCCCGAAAAAACGTTAGTTTTTAAAAGTTCTTTTTGCATTGATATATGTCCCCTGGGGCAGGACCCGGGTCCCCAAACCTGTTTTATGACATTAACATGCATATTGGCCGTTGTAATTAGCACTTTTGATTTCGAACGTTCGCGTCCATTATAACGTATAGGGTTCGAAAATTCGCGCGAACTTTCGGTCGGTTCGAAGGTTCTGGTGCGAACCGAACCCGGGGGTGTTCGGCTCATCCCTACCCGGGACTTTAAATGTGGTGAATTCGGTTAGCCAACAATTGACAGAGTAAATGCAGTCACAAAATGTATTAAAATTGTTATGCAAACATAAACAACATGAATCATAGCCAAGCCACTGAAATGATACATATAGTAAAAAATGTCATTACATGTAGCATGGTATAAAATGCAAATTGCAAAGTACACAGGCATGAAAAGTATCCAAACACGTTTCACAAGACTATGCTCGCTTCATCAGGGGTAGATGCATGTGTATTACATCTGTAGGGGGTATAATGAACCAAATAAGTATCAACACAAAGATGGTATTGTGACAATTAGTCAAGAAGGTCCAAAACGCATGGCCCTATATTTACCAAAGGCTGGATCAGACTACCAAAGGCTGAATACCCAGAGGCGGCAGGATTGAGCGTCCAGGTCGGGAGCTGAGGAGGCAGAGGAAAAGCCAACCTAACAGAGCACAAACGGGGGGCAGACATGGCCGGGATGGGGGTGCGTGTGACCAAAGATCTCCCAGTAACCATCAATAATGTCAGCTGAAACATAAATACATACTTCATGTATCAATAGATGCTGTCATAACAGCATAGAAGTAAAGTAGTATATGATATATGCAGCCCTCAAAAATTCCACTCGCCTGCTTGCATTTTGTGAGTGGAATTATGAGAAGTGCGAGTATGTACAGGGCTGCAGCTGTCCCAGGAATGTAAAGCCAATGTAAAGCCCCCCGCCATGCACATTACAATAGGAATAGGGACTGCCCCTCTCCCTCCCTCCATGCCACACATTCCGCCCCCCGCACTCGCAGCGCAGGCTTTACAATGACAATATTTACCTGCCGGGGACCGCTCCTCTCCCTCCCTCCATGCCACACATCCCGCCCCCGCACTCGCAGCGTGGGCTTTACAATGAGAACAGTCAGCTGCCTGAGACCACCCCTCTCCACCTCCCTCTTGCTGCACATCTAAGGAGTGGGGCGGTGCATGCATGTTCTAAGTGGGCGGGCTGGAACCCTCTTGGTCCACCCTCAGTGTGTACCGATGCCTGACCCCCGTGGCTGCAGGAGAATGGTAACTATGACAGTGTGCTGTGACTGGAAGCAGTACATGTGCTTGAGGGGGTTGGAGGCATTGAATGGGGGATTGAACAAGATGTGTGCTGGGAGCTCACTGGGCCGCACTGATGGGCACTGATCAGGCCGCATTGATGGGCACTGATCAGGCCGCACTGATGGGCACTGATCAGGCTGCATTGATGGGCACTGATCAGGCCGCAATGATGGACACCGATCAGGGCGCACTGATGGACACCGATCAGGCCGCACTGATGGGCACTGATCAGGCCGCACTGATGGGCACTGATCAGGCCGCACTGATGGGCACTGGTAAAGCCGCATTGATGGGCACTGGTAAAGCTGCATTTGATGGGCACAGATCAGGCTGCATTGATGGGCACTGGTGAGGCTGCATTGATGGGCACTGATCAGCCTGCATTGATGAGCACTGATGAGGCTGCATTAATGGGCACTGGTGAGGCTGCATTAATGGGCACTGGTGAGGCTGCATTTATGGGCACTGATGCGGCTGCACTGATGCGGCTGTACTGATAAGCTGCACTGAGATGCTGCACAGGTGGGCACTGATGAGACTGCACTGATAAAGTTGTTAATATTTATTTTTGTACCTTATTTCTGCATAAAACCTTTTAAAAGTCTCATTTCATGAGATCATTTATGAGGGCGTGTTTATGGGTGGGATTATGGTCAGGACACTCCCTAAAACATGCGCTAGTCACCCCCATAAAAAGCCTTCATTGGACCCCACCAATCATAACAATCTATGTCCCATCTCCCTGCTCCCCTTTTTCTCCAAACTCCTTGAACGCCTGGTCTACAACCAACTGAGTAACCACCACATTAAGAATAACCTTTTTAATCCCCTGCAATCTGGATTTCACCCTCAGCACTCCACAGAAACTACTCTCCTAAAACTCACAAATGTTTAACTAACAGCAAAAACCAATAGAGACTATTCTGTACTTCCTTTGATATGGTTGACCACCCTCTCCTCCTTAAAAAACATTACTCCATTAGTCTTCATTAGTCTGACTGTGCTCTTCATTGACTCTCATTCTACCTATCTCACTGCACCTTCAGTGTCACTTACAATTCTACTTCCTCCGCTCCTCTTTCTTTCTCCGTCAGGGGCCCCCAAAGTTCTGTTCTTGGACCTCTCCTATTCCCAATCTACACCTCTCCCTGGGACAGCTGGGTTTTCAATGATATATGAATATTATGAAATATGAAATATATACAGTATTATATTTAATATTAGGGATGAGCCAAACACCCCCCGGTTCTGTTCGCAGCAAAACATGCGCACAGGCAAAAAATTTGTGCAAACACCGTTAAAGTCTATGGGACGCGAATGTGAAAAATCAAAAGTGTTAATTTTAAAGGCTTATATGCAAGTTATTGCCATAAAAATTGTTTGGGGACCCGGGTCCTGCCCCAGGGGACATGTATCAATGCAACAAAAAGTTTTAAAAACGTAAATTTTTTTGGGAGCAGTGATTTTAATAATGCTTAAAGTGAAACAATAAAAATGAAGTATTCCTTTAAATATCGTGCCTGGGGGTTGTCCTTAGTATACCTGTAAAGTAGCGCATTTTCCCGTGTTTAGAACAATACCACAGCAAAAAGACATTTCTAAAGGAAAAAATTTAATTTAACCTCCAGATTCTGTCTGGAATTTTGTGCTGAAAGCGGTACAATTATTTTGCATGGAAATTTGATGCTATGTATTATAGGCCTGCAATTCTTAGTAATTACTTACTTAAACCTGACCAAACAAGACTCTAGTAGACATCCCAGATGTGATAAAGTTTGAAACACAAAATCATGGATTTCAATTTTTAAATAATATAATTTTATTCAATAATGTAATACAAACTAAAGAAATTTGTCAGACAAAGAAAATTCAATAAACATCCTGAGTGTGATAAATTTTGAAACAAGGTACAGCACCCAGTCCGACGTCACAATCCGGACAATGGAACCTGCTTTCTTTTCCGATTTTTTTCCCCTTGTCATCTGTGTTTGAACAGCAAACCACGCACATCCTGGTAGGTGCTGCCTTTTTTGCGGTTGGCGGTATATAGTCCATAAAGTGACGACCTGTTAGGCGTTCTGGGTTGGCAACACCAACAGCATGTCGTCCAGGTCTGTTCGGCCTCCTTCTCCACTGCTCTTCATCTGACTGAAAGAAGCCTCAGCAACACGTTGTCCAGCACCAGGAAATTGTAACCTCCCAGGGTCTGGAAATGCATTGCAAAAACCTTTCTTCAAGCCCTCCTGAAGATGTTTCATCCTCTGCTCCCTCTGCAAAGGCAGGATGAGTTCTGCAACCTTACCCTTGTAACGTGGATCAAGAAGGGTTGCCAGTCAGTAATGATCCCTCTCCTTGATACCACGAATCCTAGGGTCCTTTCGCAGGCTTTGCAGAATCAGGGAGGCCATGCAGCGCAAGATTGCAGAGGCATTCGATTCTGAGTCCTCTGGGTCACTAAAGATCACATGATCTCCTCCCAGCCACGTACAACTCCTTGGGTTTCTGGGGACTGGCATCCCTTGAAGACTGCTGCTGAGTGTTATCCTCTACATCCATGCTGACACAATCCTCCTCCTCCTCTTCTTCCTGTGTGTTTGGCTGGCCCACAGGAATGCTATCTGGATAAAGGGGGCCTTGAGAGGTAAGGAATTCATCCTCTTCCTCTCGCTGTTCTACCTCAAGTGCCCTGTCTATGATACCACAAAGAGTGTGCTCCAACAGGAAGACTAGAAGGACAGTGTCACTGATGCATGCATTGTCGCTGCTCACCATCCTTGTGGCCTCCTCAAATGGTGACAGGACAGTGCATTCATCCTTGTTCAGTAGCCACTGGCGTGGCGAAAAGAAGCCAAGCTCCCCTGACCCTGTCCTGGTGCAATACTCACACAGGTACTCATTGATGGCCCTCTGCTGTGTGTGCAGCTGCTGCAGCATTGCCAGGGTTGAGTTCCACCTGGTGGGCATGTCACAAAGGAGGCGGTTGGTGGGCAGGTTACATTCCCTTTAAATGTTAGCCAGCCGAGCACTGGCATTGTATGACTGATGGAAATGACCACAGACTTTTCTGGCCTACCTCTGGAGATTCTATAAGCCTGGGTACCTGTTCAAGAGCCGCTGCACCACCAAATTCAGGTCGTGTGCCAAACATGGAACATGGGTCAAGTGTCCTTGTTGTCAGAGGGCGGAGAGAAGGTTGGTGCCATTGTTGTATACAACCATTCTGGGATGAAGAGCTAACAGAATCTATGCCCCAGTGTGGCTCCTGTCCCCTAGGCAGACCAACTCAAGCACTGCATGGCATATTTAGCCTGACTGCTTGCGTAGCCCCTTGAATGCTTATGGAGCACCACTGGTTCAGAGGACAAATCTGCAGAAGAGGCCATAGAGGAAGACGAAGAGGATGGAGTGGAGGAGAGAATGTGGCAGAATCACCACTAGCATTTTGGAGGCATGGTGGAGGAACAAGCTCCAACAACACTGAACCCTGTCCTGCATCCTTCCCAGCTGCCAGCAGAGTTACCCAGTGCGCCGTGAAGGAAAGGTAACGTCCCTGCCCATGTCTGCTGGACCATGAGTCAGCGGTAATATGAACCTTACTGCTGACTGCCATGTCCAACGAGGCCAAAACGCTGCCTTCTACATGCTTGCAGAGAGCCGGAATGGCTTTTCATGAAAAGAAATGTCGTTTTGGAACCTGCCACTGAGGTACAGCAAATTCCACATATTCACGAAAGGGGGCAGAGTCTACCAGCTGAAAAGGCAGCAGCTGCAGTGCTAGCAATTTGGCCAAGCTAGCATTTAGATGCAGAGCATGTGGATGGCTTGGACCAAATTTCTTTTTACAGTTCAGCAACTGTGGTAGGGAAATTTGCCTGCTAAAATCAATTTGTGGCGTACTGCTAGCAGATTGGCTGCAAGTAATTGGGACACCTATTGGTATACCTTCATTCCTCTCAGTGCAGGTTTTTTTAATCTGGGTTTTCCAAGTAACAAAATACGAAGGATAGATACATGGTATGGGGGTCAAAGGTCAAAGTTGTAAACCTGAGTTACAATGCAGGAGTTTATGAGATATAGGGACCCTAACAGGGTCAAAGGTGGGGAGAGGGGAGAGAAAAGGAGAAATTAAAGGGAAGGGATGTGGGAAGGAAAGCAATTTTAACCAGTGTTTAATAAACTGACATAGTGTCATACCTGCGAAGAGAAAGAGAAACAAAGAACAGTAACAAATTAAACAAATGTTAGTATAGTGTGGTATCCTCAGGAGTGGAGGCCTAGCATAGTACAACCCAAGTGCAGGTTTTTGAGAGGACTGGAGGTATAGTAGGGTTAGAGATCCCAGATGAGGAGCAAGGAGAAGTCTGCCTTTTTTTTTTGATGTGGGTCTTTCAAGTGCTGTTGCCAATGGACTGCATGGCAGGTCGTCATATGTCTGATCAAGCACTTGGTGCGCAAGCTGCTGCTGTTCTGGCCATGCTTGATCCGCTTCAGACATAGGTTGCAAACAGCAATGGTGCGATCTGCTGCACACGTGTTGAAAAAGGCCCACACCAAGGAACTTTTAAAAGTCAGCGGGGAGTCAGAAGCGCCCTGCACCTGCGGAGCTCTGTGGTGTGATGCAATAGGGTGGCTGCCCTTAAGCTGCCCCCAAGAGGACATCCTGCCTAGTTGGAGTTGTGCCTTCTCTTCCTCCTCCTCTTCTCTCAGGCACCCAAGTACAGTCAGTGACCACATCATCCCCTCCCTCCTCGTCACTGGAGCAAACTTGGCAGTATGCTGCAGCTGGGGGAACACGACTGCCAGTTTCTTGTCCTTCTTGGTCACCCCCCTCTCTCTAGGCTCACATTACTTCCTTTCTCAACCTGGGAACCAACATCGGAGCCTTCAAATCGCTGCGCATCCTCCAGCAGCATGTACCCAACACTGTAGTCGAATAATTCTGTAGACTCCTCCATGAATGATGGTGGGGACTGTGGGCAAGGAGCCGGTGGAATAGGCCGCTTTGGCAGCTGCATTGTAAGGTAAACTGCTCTGAGCCTGGGTGACAGAGGATGAGGAGGATGAGGATGGCTTTGTTTTCCACTCCACCAACTCTTCTGCATGTTCTGGCTCAATAACATATCATCCTCTCCCTCCTCGTCACTGGAGCAAACTTTGCAGTATGCTGCAGCTGGGGGAACATGACTGCCAGTTTCTTGTCCTTCTTGGTCACCCCCCTCTCTCTAGGCTCACATTTCTTCCTTTTTCAACCTGGGAACCAACATCGGAGCCTTCAAATCGCTGCGCATCCTCCAGCAGCATGTACCCAACACTGTAGTCGAATAATTCTGTGGACTCCTCCGTGAATGATGGTGGGGACTGTGGGCAAGGGGTCTCCCAGCTCACGCTCACGGTAGCCTACTGGAGGATAGAGAGGAAGCAGAAGTCCAGGACAACAAGGGATAGTCAGGAGATAAGCCAAAGGTCGGGGCAACTAGCAGACAAGGATTAGACAAGAACACACCAAAGGTCAGGGTAATAAGCAGGCAGGGATAGTCAAAGAACAAGCCAAGATCGGTGAACAGAAACAGACATAGAGCACATGGCAAGAAACACACAGGAAGCCAAACACACAATATTGATTAGCAAGGCTTTGCTTGCAGTGCACAGGTTAATATATTGAGGCTGGGGTGGAACCATGCTTAAGGGAAGATTACTTAAGCATACAGGTGAACAGCGACTGGCCTCTAAGCTGAACACAACAGAAAGGTAGGCAAACAGACATGAACACTACTGCAGTCATGACATTCCATTTGTTGTTTTAAATATTCTCTGTTTTTAAATATAAAGGCTGCTTGTTAATGTTTTTTATTTGTCTTTATACCTTGTACTGCTTTTAAATTAAGGCAGCACCTTGTCATTTTTTTTTCTTTGCATCATTGTATGTTCTACAAGACTAGAGATTGACTAGAACTTCATTTCCTTACACAGCAGAAAATGAGTAAAAGCAGAACTTCAGTAATTTTTTCAACTTTCCATCTATTAAATCATCTGCCCTTGTTGCTTTAACTTTGGATAGTAAAACATTTTTTTTCTGCCAGTAAATACCTTATACAGCCCACTTCCTGTTTCTTGTCTGGAAAAACGCCTAGGCTTTTGACATCATGCACAGCTCTCTCTCTCACTCTCATGAGTTTGCCAGGAAGGGAGGAAGGATGAGTCATAAGAGGGCCAATCAGAGCTGCAGGGCTGCAGAACTGGAGGTGTGCCTCTGTGTGACTCTGTTTAAATCCAGGAAGTGAACAGGCAGCAGCTTCAGCTGCCCACAGTTTCAAATGGTTGCAGCCAGACTCAGTGGAGGGAGATTTCTACAGCATATTTTGCAAGTACATATAAAATATAATGTAAAGTGGTTGGAGGGAAGCTTCTGAATGGCAAAGATGTTTTTATTACAAATTATGTGAGCAGACTGCAGTTCCTCTTTAATGCCTAAGTGCTAAGCAATTATTCATAATTTTCAACAGAGATGATACAGGCGTCTGATTTTCCATTCTAACTCTAATGACAAAATGTATGTACATGATTGCTACCTCTGAGTAGATGAAAACCTATTCTCACCTGACCTGGATATAGCAGCTATTACAAATGAAGGAAAAGACTGTGGTTTATGGAAGAGATGGGTGAATTAATTCTCTAAATAAAGACAGGGATCTGCAAATAGAGATAAACAAATTAATTAGCGCACAGGTATGCTGACCTAATAAGGAAGTAATAAACATCCTTATTTCTTAATACTTTCCTTAAAAGCCCATTAACAACACAGGAAGTGGGGATTATCTTCCTTTTAATCTCAGTAAACTTAAAAGAAGGATCTCCATTGGATCCAATTGACTTCCTGTTTGGTGGGGCTGTCTGTTCACTTTGCAATCTGGAAGCACACTGATAAGTAGTGCTATAGGTTTCTTTGCCTGTTCATAAATGGGGTATCCTGGTAAAATGGTCCATCATGTAATTGCAAATTCTATCTCACACAAATCCATTCTCTCATCCCTAATCTAAAGTCCATGCAAATGTTGCATTTTACCATTATCTTGTTCTGAAGGTTTAATAGTACTGTATTATGGTTTGTTCTTTATTACTGAGTATTGAACAAAATTAAAATAAAAATAATATCAGGAGAAGATAATGCTTCTCTCGTTCAAGGAAACACAAAAGGCTTAAAATGCATAGCTTATTTTAATATGTTAGACCAAGAAACATGAAGGTTACATCGAGAATCTGCCAGGTCTGCTGAATAATTATCCTCTTAACTCTTATATATTTATATTGTATCAGCATTATGTGTTGTGAGTCACCAGAGACCATTTACAAATGCAGTACCTAACTACTCAAATGCTAATTCATAGCTAATTTATCAGTGTTACATAATTCTGCAGTATGTACAATAGAGCATTGTACAACAAAAATGTTACATTCAACAACATTTATAAGGTACATCATTTTTTGGGACCAATTTTTACACAGTGGGGGGAACTCCATAAAGCTGCATCATCACTTTTCTGGCGTTAATTACTATCGTTAATGTGTTGTGCTGAATTCAGTTTTGGTTCTGACAGCAACTCCTGTGCCAAATTTAGGTAGTTTTAATTTGCTCCACTTCATAACATCCTTCAACATTTTTTTCAGAATCCCTTGCATTTTTTTTTCTTATTCTAAGTTAGCATATAGAACTTTAAGTAGCTGTAACCCCTAACTGAATTATATTTAGATTACTAAAGCAATGTGTATCAAAAACAACTGCCATTTTTTTTTAAACACAAACTTTTTTTTTTGCTCATGCATCTACTGAAGCCTCTTTGCAACCACTTTCTGTCTATATGGATCAATGACTAAATGGCATTTCCCAGGGCAGGTTTACAGATAGTGACAACAATGGATCTTGTCTCTGTAATGTATGTTGGAACAGCCACTTGCAGTCTCCATTGGAAGCCTATATCTGACAAGGTGAAACCACAGGAACACAACTGAGAGACAGGGAGAGGGCATTATCATCCTCTATCAGGGAGTGCCTGAACCAAGACCTTCATTTTAGGATCAGCAAGTTTTATTATAATGTAAGCTGCAGATATAAAATATTGAAAATAACTTTGTACTTGTTGCCTGCATCCCTTTTTAAAGAGTCATATCTTTAAATTTGGAATCTATTTAATATTTAGCACTTGGAGACACAGCAAAAAAAGCTGGCCATACACATGTAGACTTTTCTTGTTCAATATTTTTATTGATTTTTTTTATTCACATGTAGACTTTTCAATCAGCCTGCAGACTAAAGCCCCATACACACGGTCGGAAAATCCGACCACCAAATCCATTGGATTTGGTCCGACGGATTTAGTCCGACACTGGTGTTGCATACACACGGTCGGACAAAGTTGTCGGAAAATCCGATCATTCTGAACGTGGTGACGTTTGTTGCCTACGACGGGACTACGTAGAGGCTAGTAGCCAATAGCTTTGGTCTTGTAATGTGATCTGAGCATGCGTGGCACTTTGTCCGTCGGAATTCGCTACACACGATCGGAATTGGTATGATCGGACTTTGTTGTCGGAAAATTTATAGAGCAGGAGATAGAACTTTGTCCGTCGGACAATCCGATGTAAACTGTCCGATGGTGCCTACACACGGTCGGAATTTCCGACAACATTGTCCGATAGGACAGAATCCATGGGAAAATCCGACCGTGTGTATGGGGCTTTAGAGGGAAAAAATAGAAATAGATACCCCTTCCATGAAAAACAGAACAGAGGCTGCATCTGATTGGATGTGGGTGCTGTTTGGCTGACAATTTTCTGCCCAGCTTCTTCAATTTTTTTGAATCAAGGAATGTAAGGTAGGAGGTGACCAACAGGGCCAACGACTGAGTGAATTTCGAGCAATTCCTCAGGAACAGGCCAAAATTTGAACAGTTTATTGCTAGCTTTACTTTTTTAGAAAACATATTTTTATTGCTTTCTGTATGCCCATTGAAGTAATTCTCTTCACTTTCTGTACAGCCTGAATCTCATTGACAAGAAAGTAAGTAGAAAAATATTTCTCTTAATTCCCATTCTGACAACTATTAAAGTGGTTGTAAACCCCGTTTTGTTATTTTTACCTACAGACAAGTCTATAATAAGGCTTTCATGCACCCTTCATGCAGCCGCTGACATCAGAGAAGAATGCGCTCTGAAGGCCTGGCATGCCGCAAATTCGGACATGCTGTGGCTTTTAATACTTTAGGAGGGAAAATTGCATTAGAGGAAGAGTCCTATTCAGGCCCTTAGCACTTTAGTGTAGCTTCTGCTGTGATATAATTAATATTTCTTCTTGTATATAGTTATTCTTAGCACATTTACTGAGATGCATGTTATTCTATGGTTGCTAAAAACTCAGCTCTCAATATTAAAAAAAACAAACAACTATGAACATCTTTGCATTGTTAATCCTGAAGTAATCAGAATCATTGTGAGCTGGTCCAATTTGCCTGACAACCATAAGAAAATTGTGTTTTTTTAAGAAAATGTAATATACTATACTAAAATTAAAAGTTTCATAACATACAATGAACTGATATCCATGACTCTACAGTATTACTTGAGTTGACTGTAACCTTCAGCTTGTTAGTGTTTTGTTCTAGATAGATGTATCCCTCATTTCTCAGAATACAACCTGTCATCTTTCTATGCTCTTTGACAAATGGCAGAAAAGTCCAAACAATGACTTAATCTTTATATGCAAGAATGGCATGTTTTGATTTATGTATAGTCACATAAAGTTGTGAACTTACAGTGATGGGATGAAATGTAGTTGCTGGTGTCTTGAAGCCTGTTGAAACTACCCTTATTGATTACATTACAGCTTTGGGCTCCAATAATAATGATTAGGGATGAGCTTCGAGTTCGAGTCGAACTCATGTTCGACTCGAACATTGCCTGTTCGCCTGTTCAGCGAACAATTTGGGGTGTTCGCTGCAAATTTCGAAAAGCCGCAAGCACCCTGTAAAAGTCTATGGGAGAAATCTCAAGTGCTAATTTTAAAAGCCTATATGCAAGTTATTGTCATAAAAAGTGTTTGGGGACCTGGGTCCTGCCCCAGGGGACATGTGTCAATGCAATTTTTTTTTTTTAAAACGGCCGTTTTTTCAGGAGCAGTGATTTTAATAATGCTTAAAGTGAAACAATAAAAGTGTAATATTCCTTTAAATTTTGTACCTGGGGGATGTCTATAGTATGCCTGTGAAGGGGCGCATGTTTCCCATGCTTAGAACTGTCCCTGCACAAAGTGTAATTTTTGCAGGAAAAAAAGCTATTTAAAATCACTCGCAGCTAATGAATTGCCAGCTCCCGTAACACAGAGAACAGTCATTCATTGAAAGTCATTGATTAAAAAAAAGTAAAAAAAAAAGTCATATATATATATATATATATTGTATATATGTGTAGTACCGCCCCCTTGGGGACTGCTTGGATTTACCTGCTCATCTGCATCACCGTGACGCTGTAAACATTCCAACCCACCTGACACTCTGGGTACAGACATCATTGCTGCACCTTTAATTAATAAAACAACACTCAATACATTTATATTCTATTAATGTTTACTGGGATTCCTCAGATAAGATATCGTTGTATAAAGAAGGTAATGGTTCCACTGAGATTTGAATAACAGCACAAACTCAGCAGAATAATTCCTCCGGTACGCCAGTTAAGACAGTTGGCAGACAACAGGATGCTATATACATATGTACAATAGAGTACCACTTGGACATAACCTGAAAGGATAAGCAAAGTTAAGCATCAGTTCTGACAATACTTTTAGAAAGAGAAACCCAGGCCAGCATGTTCAACACTTTTACCCTAATGAGAGATGAAGTTAAACAAGGATGGCATGAGGGCCCTTTAAGCAGCAATAACAGAATGTCCCCGTTGCAGATCTGATGGTCTTCCCCGGCAGTTGGAGCTCATCAACTTTATTCAATAAGGTGTAGTAACAGAGTGGTAGTATATCTTGTGCTGACTGCAGCTAAAGATGCCTATGTACAGTGTTCAAATAGAAGTGCAGTGAAATGGGTTGTAAAGGTTCGTGTTTTTTCACCTTGATACATTCTATGCATTAAGGTGAAAAAACACCTGTCAGTGACCGGCCCCCCACCCCCCCGTTTTACTTACTGGAACCCTCAAACTTGTCCCATGGGCACACGCTCTCTCTCTGCCCGGGGTTCTCGGCTCTTGATTGGATAGATTAATAGCAGCGCAGCCATTGGCTCCCACTGCTGTCAATCAAATCCAATGATGTGGCCGGCTGATCAAATGTCTGATGAATAGCAGGCAGCACTGGATCACCTTCTCGGTCGGGCAGGAATGTTGTACACCACGTGGTAGGCCATGACCTCACTCTCCTAGTATGGAGAGATCCATCAAACACAAGGCCCGGGAAGAAGACTGGCTGGGGTGGGTCTCTGGTTTCTATTATAGCCCTTCCCAGCCATCTCCCTGATGGTAGCAAAGATCCCTGGGATATATAGTCCAGGTGTATAGCCATGCAGGGGAATAGCCATCTGGTGGAACTACTGATCCCACAATCCCCTTTGTGGTTGGGCTCACAAATATGATGTCAGTTTAATAACACCGGGCACTAGAGGGATAATATAATATGCCGATAAGGGAAGGAATGTTCATTGCAATTGTAGTCCATATTGCTACCTACTCCCCCCACTTGAAAGTCTTTGGTCCCCAAAGACAGAACACAACCTGTAGGACCACTTCACTGTATCATAAGAAAGCGAATGGTTAATTAAATGACAAACTAGAAGTTGCGTCAGCCAACAACTGATCCAAAGAGGGAATCTTCTAACAATAAATGATGTAAATTATCAGGCAAAGTCATATCAAATTTATGACAGGCCAGTAACAAACTAGTGGCCCACCCAGTAGTGTCAGGGGGTAGATCAAAGTCATCATTTACTAAAGGTTCAATAAAGGAGGCAAGTGCCCCAAAGGTATTAAACGTTAGTATTTTTGAAGGGAATATTTTCTGTCTCAATCTGGAGTAGATATTTTCCAACGGACTCAGGCTCTGATTACTGTTCTGGTTCAAACTGTGGTTCAAGTTCTGGTTTAAGCTCTGGTTCAAGCTCTGGTTCAAGCTCTGGTTCAGAAACAGCCTCACTCTCTACTTCATTGGTGTGGGAACCGAGGGTCTCTGGCACACTGTGTACTTCATTGGGCTCTCTCTTGACGTTCTCGTTTCCTCCTAGCAGGTGAAAATCTAACACTTCAACCTCTGGTAGTTGAAGACATGTCTCCCTCGCAATGAGTGTCCCCTGAGTGGTGGGATCGTCTTCTAGGGGGGAAATCCATAACCACTCAAGATTCCTCCTTGTCACTCTCCTCTTCAGGTGGCATTGGCTGGCAGTTTTTCCTGGCCCTAGGCCTTAACGTAGGGGATTGATAAGTCTCTTGACAGTGAGATTGAGGTACTCGGGCGGCCTCGGATATAGGCAGCAGATGGTTTCGATACCAGGTCTTCAGAGGCCCAGTCTTCCCTCAGGCCAGATCTGGTATTGTAAGACAACTGTTGTAACTCATCCGGCGTGCACACATGTGCAGGCGCACACACACAGGCGACCGCAGATTTCTATATGCTCCAATGCGCATGCACGACAGACTGCGGGCACCAGATGGCCTATTTAAAGGGTATCCTGACTCCTGATCAATGCTGACTGCTCTTTAGATGTTTCCTGATATCCTTGAATCCTGCTTGATACCTGTTGCTGAACTTGGCTTTTCTCTGACCCGGCTTTGGACTCATTCCTGATTACTGGTTCTTGATCCCGGCTTCCTCCTGACCTTGCTACTGTCTAATGTCTTGGTACCTTGCTGTCCGCCTGCTGCTGAATCCGGCTATCCTAGTGACTTTTCTCCTGTTCCCTGCCTGGCTCAATGCTTTCTCCAAATGCCTGTGCTGGCTGACCATTATCCAGGCTCCATTGGGTCCAGTGAACTTCTGTCTCCAGACTACGGGAAGTTCTAGCAAGTATCCTGAACCTGCAAGCCTGTTGGAGTTCCCCTTTAACCTCGGCTGATCTATCCCACATCATTCCAGTTTCTGACCTGATGTTCCGCCTGAATCACTGAGTCTACAACTCCTACCACAAGCTCTGTAATCAACCCTTACAGGCACTCGTGTTCCTCCTGACCCTAGCCACCATCTGTTCCACTCTCAGTGAAGCCTGGGCTGGAGATACAAGAGAGGCCAACCTTGTCAGTTAAGTCTCCTACCAGGTAAGTGACAGTACCAGTCAGCCACGGATGGAGTCTGAAAGGGAGGCCTCTCCATTAGAGGACATTTTCAGATCAATCTCTTTACCTTACATTTTACAGAGTTTACAAGAAAACCTCAGTCGCATGGAAGATCAGCTATCGGACAAGGTGGATGTCGCATCTGCCCGTGCTCCTTTCACAGTCATAAATTCATCTGCTCAAACCAAAAGCCTGTTCCATGAAACTACTCCCCCTCCAGAACCCAGGGTGCCTATACCGGAACGATTTTCTGGAGATCGTAAGAAGTTCCGTACTTTCTGGAATTCCCGTGAACTATATTTAACCTGTTACCCCGCACCTTTGCATCTGAGGATATCAAGGTGGGGTTTATTATCACACTTCTGTTGATTTAACCACTTTCCTGGGCTCATCACCTCCGGGAACAACATGAACCTGTTCTGGCAGCTACCGACTCGTTTTTCTCAGCCATGTCCAGGCTATACGCTGACCCCTTCTACCATCAGACTGCTGAATCCATGCTTGGCAAATTGCAACAAGGCCTAAGGCCTGTTGAGGACTATGTAACTGACTTTCGTGTATGGCGTGCAGACACTCACTGAAATAACTCTGCACTGCGTCACCAATTTCGTCTAGGAATTTCTGATACTTTAAAAGACAAACTTGCCACAGTGGGAGTACCAGCATCCCTGGAAGATCTGATTAGTCTAACAATTCAGATCAATCGACGGTTACGGGAGAGACAATCTGAAAAGTCTAATAGAACCCTCTCTGTGTCCTCGAGGACTGACTCTCCTGCTTCTTTATCTGTTGCACCCCCCCCCAGAAAGAAGGAACAACATAAACCACCCCATAAGAGGTTCTGAAGACAACCTCTTTCCCTTGGTGAGGATCTTCGACGACAACGTGCCAACCTGTGTCTCTATTGTGGGTAGGGTGGTCATTTCATACAGACTTGTCCAGTAAAGCCCTGCAGATCCTTTTCTCTTCAGTCCCATATGATGCGCCTCCCTGGGAGAGATTAGTCACATCTCTCTCTCTCTCTCTCTATCATACTGCAATTTTGCGAAAACACTGGTTTAGTACCTGCAATCATAGACTCTAGGGACTGTAGCTGTTTTGTGGACTCTGCATTTGTCACCCAACACCAGCTCCCTGTGTGCCAAAAGGCAGGGATTTCATGTTTACCTGGCTGACGGCTTCCGGCATTAAATCAGGCCCAGTTACGCAAGAAACTGTACCTATCCTCTGCCAGACTTCTTCAGGTCACCACAAACTCCTACACCTGAATGTTATAACTTCTTCCATGTTCCCTGTTATCCTTGGCATACATTGGTTGAAGGTACACAACCCTCACATTAACTGGCTTACAGGAGACCTCTCTTTCTCATCCAACTCCTGCCAGATGCATTGTTTTCCGGAAAAGACTGTTAATACCGCTCCTCTCCTAAGTATCAATCCTGACCACGAAACCTTGAAGTTGATTCCCGTTGCCTATCATGAATATTTGGATGTGTTTAACAAGAAGGGTGCAGACACTCTTCCTCCCCATAGAACTTATGATTGTCCCATCAAACTTTTACCTGGGGCGGAGATCCCATTTGGTCAAATCTATCCTCTCTCTGAGCCTGAATGAGAAGCAATGCGTGCATATATAGATAAAAGCCTAGAAAAAATGTTAATTTGGCCTTCAACTTCACCAGCAGATGCCAGTATTTTCTTCTTTGAGAAGAAAGACCATGGACTATCGAGACCTTAATAAGGTCACTGTCAAGAATAGGTACCCCCTTCCTCTGTTTCCTGAACTTTTTCAGAGATTGCGGGGGGCACGAGTATTTTCATAACTAGACTTAAGAGGTCCATATAATCTATTCAGGATCAGGGAAGGAGATGAGTGGAAAACGGCCTTCAGGACACGTTTTGGCCATTTTGCGTATTTGGTCATGCCCGTTCGGGCTCTGTAACGCTCCAGCCACATTCCAGCACCTGGTGAAAGATATTTTTTGGGACTATCTTGATTTATTCATAATTGTTTATTTGGACGACATCCTTATATTCTCTGAATCTATAGAACTACATCAAACTCATGTAAAGAAGGTATTGGGCTGGCTCCGTGAACACTGTCTCTATGCAAAGGCTGAAAAATGTGATTTTGAAAGGCAGACCATACACTTTCTGGGACTTGTCATCTCTGCCGATGGTATCTCCATGGACCCACAGAAGGTCACAGCTGTCCTGGAATGGCCTGCCCCTACAGACATAAAAGCTGAGGTTTGTGGGGTTTGCTAATTTTTATAGAAAAATTTCTGGCATTATTACTCTCATTAAGCAGTTAACTAAGCAGTATGTTCCCTTCCGATGGACCCCAGAAGCCCAAACAGCCTTTGAACAGCTAAAAGCTTTATTCACCTCAGTTCCCATCTTGAAGCATCCCTATCCATCCTTAGCCTATGTATTGGAGGTAGATGTCTCTGAAAGTGCAGTAGGAGCTATAGTGTCGCAATGCCAAGGTCCTAAATCATTACTTCACCCTGTTGCTTTTTTTTCCAAGAAACTGAATCCTTCCGACGTTGGGGACCGAGAGCTGTTGGCCATCAAAGCTGCACTTGAAGAATGGCATTATCTGTTGGAGGGAGCTTCTCACCCGATCCTCATCTTCACTGACCACAAGAATCAAGAATACCTGAGGACGGGCTAGATGACTAAGGCCTCGGGAAGCAAGGTGGGCACTGTTTTTCTCTTGTTTTATGTTCCATATTACCTATCGCCCTGGGTCGAAGAATGGTAAACCAGATGCACTGTCATGCATGTTAAATGGCCCTTTAGTATCCATAGAACCTGACACTATTTTACCGGCAAAAAAAGTTTTACTTCCTCAAACAGACCTAATGTTGCAAATAAAGGTGGATGTGGTAAACCAACCACCCTCAAGACTTGTTTCTTCAACTAAGGAATGGCCTTTACTATCATAAAGAGCAAATGTTTATTCCTGAACAATTCAGGGTTGCTATTCTTAGACAATGTCATGATCACCCCCTAGCATGCCACTTTGGAATTCACAAGACTGCAGGCTTGATTTCCCATTCCTTCTGGTGGCCAGATTTGATGCAAGACTGCAATAAATATGTAAAATCTTGTGTAATATGCCTTCGAAATAAGTCTGACAGAGAAAGAACTTGGGGGACTATTGGAGCCTCTCCCAGTACCTGAGAAACCATGGAGTATGATCTCTATGGATTTCATCGTAGAACTTCCCCCATCTGAAGATTTCACTACTATTTTTGTCGTGGTTGATCACCTGACTAGGATGGCTCATTTTGTACCCTTACAAGCAACTCCTTCTGCCACTGAGACTGACTCTGCTTTCATAAAAGAGATTGTAAAGTTACATGGTATCCTTGACAGCCTTGTCTCCGACCGAGGGGTACAATTTACCTCTAGATATTGGAGGGCTTTATGTGAAACTCTGAAGATTGAGCTTAATCTATCCACAGCATATCACCATCAAATGAACAGACAAACAGAAAGGACAAACCTAACCCTTGAGCAGTACTTACCGTGCTTTTCTTCCATTGCACAGGATGATTGACCTTCACTTCTTCCACTTGCAGAATTCAAATATAACAACTCCATTCATTTAGCCACCAAACAATCCCCCTTTTACGCTAATTATGGGTATCATTCTTCTTTCTTGCCCAAGTTATCTGTTGAATCTTCCGTACCTGCTGTACAAGACAGATTGAGCTTTTTCAACATCAATAATCAATTATTACAGGATACCATCTCTAAGACCAAGGAAAACAATAAGAGTTTTTTTGACAGAAAGAAAAGAGGTAACTTAAATCTGGAGCCGGGAGACAAAGTCTGGCTGTCTACAGCAAACATGAAACTAATTTGCCCCTCGAAAAAACTTGGCCCAAGATTTTTGGGGCCTTTTTCGGTCAAAAGAAAGATTAATGCAGTAGCATCTGAATTGGTGTTACCAAAGAACCTGAAAATCCACCCTATATTCCATGTTCCTTTGTTTGTTTCAGAGATTCCTCCTCCACTACTTATCGAAGGTAATGAAGAATACAAAGTAGAAGCTGTATTGGACTGTAGATTAAAGAGTAAATTAGAGAAAAAACTTCTATACTAGGGTTTTTGCTACAGTACTGGTTTGCTGGTGCCTAGTGGGGAAAGCTTGGGCATAGCGAGTGAAATGATCTGTCACAACCAGGACATTACTCCGTCCTCTCAAGTCAGGTTCAAAACAAAAGAAATCAATGCACACCAACTTTATTGGTCCCTGACTCTGGTGATGGCCCATTAGGGCTGCCCTGCCTGGTAAAGTCTTTCTCTGAATGCATCTTCTGAAAGAGTGGCAGTAGCTTTCCACCTCAGCTCTCATGAATGGTCAAAAAAATCGATCCCTAACTTCAAAGTTCTCTCCGGGCCTAAGTGACCATGATCATCATGAAGGGCGATCAACACTTTGTTGGTGTTTCTCAGGGAGAAACAGTTGACGAACGCCCTCTGGCTCTTTAGATGGGCCTCTCTGGTATAGGACTCCATCCTCTAATGGCTTTCATTCCCATTCTCTATGGACTACTTTTGCTCCCTCAATGGAACTATTCAACAGCATCTGAGGGTCCTGAATGGATAGCAATTTCCTCATAAGATTTCCCAGCGGGTCTTACTGTTGATCCCGCCTCATATACTCTCTTGTCAACTGAGGCTGTGCACTTGTGTCAAATCACAGTAATATTTGGGCACACCAGCAGGGGTGACTCCCACAGCTTCCGCTCCTATTGCCCCTCGGTGCTTATGCTCGACTCCTTGATGTACAACCATCACACCTTCCACGGGCAAATGGACTATTCTCTTAGAGCCAACATTTGTGTTATGATAGGAAGTAGCAATATGGGTAGGTGACAATGACAAGGAAATTACATCAACATTCCTGTAGATAAGTGTTTTAACTACTACAAAACTTTTTAACTATGTCTTGTATGTAGCAATGAAAACTTTGTTATTTTTATACATATTGTGGAGTATTGAAATTACTTCTTCTTTTTTGCCGACACCCTCAAAAATTCCCTTGTTTACATTTGTTGTATGAGTTTTTCTGGAAAAGGCATCAGCATCCCAATTTCCCACTCCTGGCCAGTATTTCAGACTGAATCGAAATTCAGAGAGAGAGCGGCCAGTGGCATCCAGCTTGGCAGTGATTAATATGTAAGTTAAAGGGTTATTATCCGTTTTCACCACAAAGGTGGCCCCGTACATATAGTCACATAGCTTATCTACCACAGCCAATTTGAGGGTCAAGAACTCCAATTTGTGTACCGGATAGTTCTTCTCAGAAGCAGTGAGGCTACTGGGCGGAGTCTCCACTCCGACTCTTGGTCGAGTTGGTGCTGATCAGATGTCTGATGAACAGCAGTCAGTGCTGTTGTTGTACACCGTGTGGTAGGCCGTGACCTCACTCTCCCAGCATGGAGATCCATCACACACAAGGTCTCTGGTTTCTTTTTTAGCCCTTCCCATCAATATCCCTGATGGTAGCAAAGATCCCTGGGATATATAGTCTGGGTGTATAGCCATGCAGGGGAATAGCCATCCGGCTTCGCTGCGTCTGATAGGTCTTTTATAACGGAGGGCGGAGCCACCTGGTAACCCCGCCCCATCTGACGCACAGGGACGTCATGGGGAATTCCCTATGGCTTTCCCCATGATGTCATGGGGGGCGGGGTCACCAGGTGGCCTGCCCTCCGGTATAAAAGACCTGTCAGACGCAGCGAAGCCTTACACAGCGGGAGCCTCCCATTGCGCCGAGCGGCCCAGAAGAGACACCAACGCCATGGAAGAAGATGCCGGACGAGAAGACCAGAGCAAGAAAAAGCGGATCAGAGGAAGAAGATGATGGAAGAAGAAGATGGAAGAAGATGCCGAAAGGAGAAGATGAAGAAACCGAAGGATGAAGAAAGGAAAAAGGAAGAATAAAAGAATTGTCAAAGACCGTCTCCTGTCATTTTTACAATTTTTGACACTTTTTTGGTGAAATGGTAGGGGTACATTTGTACCCCCCTTACCATTTCACACAGGGGGGGGCCGGGATCTGGGGGTCCCCTTGTTAAAGGGGGCTTCCAGATTCTGATAAGCCCCCTGCCCGCAGACCCCCACAACCATTGGCAAGGGTTGTGGGGACGAGGCCCTTGTCCTCATCAACATGGGGACAAGGTGCTTTGGGGGGGCCCCAAAGCACCCTCCCAATGTTGAGGGCATGTGGCCTGGTACGGTTCAGGAGGGAGGGGGGGGCGCTCTTGTCCCCCCCTCTTTTCCTGCAGCCTGCCAGTTTGCGTGCTCGGATAAGGGTCTGGTATGGATTTTGAGGGGGACCCCACGTCATTTATTTATTTTTTTTTGGCCGGGGTTCCCCTCAAAATCCATCCCAGACCTCAAGGGTCTGGGATGGATTTTGAGGGGGACCCCACGCCATTTTTTTTTTTTTTGCCCGGGGGTTCCCCTTAATATCCATAGCAGACCTGAAGGGCCTGGTAATTGAATTTGGGGGGACAATTTTGAAAAAAAACACTCCCAGCGCGCTCCCGATGGCACCGGACGGCATTAAGGAGGGACTTATATATACGCCCTCTTGCCTGTTCGTGCCATTCTGCCGACGTATATCGTTGTGCGCCGGTCGGGAACCGGTTAAAATCACTGCTCCTGAAAAAACGTCCGTTTTAAAAAAAAATTGCATCGATACATGTCCCCTGGGGCAGGACCCAGGTCCCCAAACACTTTTTATGACAATAACATGCATATTAGCCTTTAAAATGAGCACTTTTGATTTTGAACGTTTGCGTCCATTGTAACTTATAGGGTTCTTAAATTTACACGGACTTTAGGTCCGTTCGCGGGTTCTGGTGCGAACCGAACCCGGGGGTGTTCGGCTCATCCCTAATCACAGGTGACCATTTCTCAACCGGCAGAAGACAGACCCTACTCCAAAAGATATCACTCCCAGTTACTCTCCCCACCCACTGATTGATATCCCTCGATGACCACCTCACACCCCCCTGCTGACTGACCTCTCTCCCCAGCCTGTCCCCACACACCCTCTCACCTGCTGACCTGTGGATAGGGTAATCACTCCCGCAGTTTTATTGTGTTCTGCCAGTGGGGCGCCTTCCCTACCCACAGAATACAATGATCAGGGTTGTTAACTATAGGTGGCAGCACTGATTGTTTTGGGAAAAACCTGACAGGCTGGTTGTACTCAAGTCGATTAATAGATTGACTTGTGTACAACCAGCTAGCCCATACATAGATCGACTATGGCTGGTCTCTGATTAATTGGCTTAATTGTAATTCATGTATGGCCCGCTTAACCACTACACAGTCCCTAAACATCCTTCCACAAACCTTTACATTTTTCCTTCCCAAATTCCTTCATCCTCCTCACCTGTACATAGTGCCCGCTGTCATAGCCTCCACACTCCTCTCCTGTACATACCGCCCACTGTGATACCCTCCACACTCCTCTCCTGTACATACTGCCCACTGTCATACCCTTCACTCTCCTCTCCTGTACATACTGCCCCATCATACCCTCAACACTCCTCTCCTGTACATACTGCCAACTGTCTTTCTCTCCACACTCCTCTCCTGTACATACTGCCCCCATAATACTTTCCACACTCCTCTCCTGTACATTGTGCCCCCATCATACCCTCCACACTCCTCTCCTGTACCTACTGCCCACTGCTATACCCTCCACACTCCTCACTTGTACATAGTGCCCACTGTTATACCCTCCACATTCCTCTCCTCACCTGCACATACTTCCCACTTTTATACCATCCATACTGCTCCCCTATGCCTCTTACCCACAAAAACAGTTCTTTAAAATTATATTGAATATCCTCAATGTTACCGGCTCTAGAATGGGCACACTTTTGTTAGTTCAACTAAAGGAAATCTTCTCAGTCCTCATATTTGTTCTGCCCATTATTAGTACTCATTTAATTTTGTGATTACTACTGTGATGTATAGAGGATGTCAGCTACTCTAAATATACCACTGGTTAAAAAAGTGTCCCTGAAAATATTTTAGAAATGTTGGCAACTATGCACTTGGGCACTGCCCAATGGCCACCAGGTCAGTAGCAGGCCCCATGAGAGGCTCCTCGGACCCTGTGATATTAAAGCGGTAGTAAACTTCGCTAACATTTACTACTTTTTAGAGGCCCTGAGGTAGGTTATGCCATAATGTACAAGTATGCACAGCATATTAGCACATTAGGGTACACTTACCTGAATGAATGAATGACACTCTCTCACCCCCCCCTCTCTCTCATCCTCCCTCCCTTACCCATCACCCCTCTCTCACCCCGTTTCTCTCTCTCTCATCCCCCTCTCTCTCTATTTAATTTAATTTGTTATAACAAAAAAATAGTTTGCATTTTTATTTATTTATTTTTTTTATAAAAAAAAAGCCCCACCAAAATCCTCAGCACTAGGCCTATGATGTCCTTAATCCGCCCCTGAATAAAATACGTGTCAAAATAGTAAGAAATGCAACATATATTATGAGCCAATTGAATGCTTAACAAAAGATTTTACAAAGCAAGGTGTCAATATGAAATATAAAGTGATCTCGCGCAGTGTTAGAAAGTCACATAAAAACATGAAATAAAATCCACAAATGGATAAATGATGCAACAATATTAAGTGCAATTATATCACAGTGCAAAAAATTTATAAAGTTACAATGAGTAAAAGTGTCTCCACAAGACAGTGAAAAAAGATAAACAAATGCTCAAATAGTGTTTAACAAAATGAATTAAGAGTCTATAAAAATTATAGATAAAAGTCCTCCAAATTGGGAAAATATATTTGAAGGAAATTCCAAATATGTGACTTGATATAGATGCCATAATTGGTAAATAATGACGTCCATATAGAATTCCATAAATTCTCTCTTAAACATTGGTCTCACAGGAATCTCATCTTATATATATGTAGTATATTGCATCAATAAGTGATTAGTATTTTCCACGTTCTCCTATCAGGATCTTATTGTGTTGGTGTATACTGCAGATGGAGCCATAGGTGCTTCTCCCTTTAGAAATCCTCCACAAATATGTCCTAGATTGCTCCGGTGTCACCACAGCATATATGGGGGAAGGGAGAGAGAAAAGATGCCTCCACTACTGTAATACCACTACTGTAATATGTTTGAAAAGGCTATAGTATATTTATTAAGTGCCATATAGGTGGACTCTTACAGTTATAAAATTAAAAACAGGCAAATAGAAAAACACTATTACTGCAGCGTTCTCAGCGCCCTCTCACGTCTCTTCCTGGTGTACGCCTGACTCCGGCCAGGGACGTACACCAGGAAGAGATGTGAGAGGACGCTGAGTGTGTTTTGAAGTTCTACTTCCTGGTGTTGCCTCTTCAGACCGCGGATTCCACCATCTTGTATGCTGAAAGCAATATTAGGAGCTATTAGAAAAGTGGACATTCACCAGAGCTGGCCACACAGACCTGAAGATGTGGTATACTTCTTTGTTACCCAACATTAATGTATGGTTATGATTATTAGAGGATTAGCCTTTTCAGTAATGCTGAGTTGTGTTTTAGGTCCTGCACTGAAAAGTGGGATGTAAGGAGGGGAACGACAGGACTACCAGTGAATGCCCATTGGTGTGCAGCGTCTGTCTCCTGGGAGCGTACCTCAAGATGCCAGCCGGTTACTTGTGTGGGGGGCCTGTGAGATCCTAGCAGCGTTCATGCTGCTCTACTAAGCCTTGTTTGAACCCCCTGAGTAAGGGCAGTTGCTGGCTTTCTGGAAAGCCTTAATTTTTTACTGTGAGGTGACGGGCAGCACAAGTGGTGGAAGCATATACCCAGGTTTTGGCATTGGAAATGTCCCTATTGTATACCTTCACTTATGAACTGTCTTTTGTGTTTACAATTATTTTTGTGTTTAAATGCACTCTTCTGCTACTAACGTAGTAATTGCACAATCACATATGGACTATTTTTTGTAAGTTTTTTATTTGTACACTATTTTTGACTATTAAGGACACATTGTAATTACGTTGTACATATTGTAACCATACACACTTTCAATATTGTATAATATTCAGCGCTGCACTCTTATCTGTATTTACATCTCTTGTTCCCTATATTGGGGCTATAGTGCTTAGCTGCAGGATATCCTTCACGGTTTTCTTTCTTCACATTTTTTTACACACCTAGCGCATTTCTTCTTTTTATTTTACATATACTAGTTACTCCTAGTAGCGCGAGGGAAACCTTTATTTATTTAAGGTGTCAATATGACTGTAATTTATACTCAGACATGCTTGGATAAATCCCGTTTACTGCAGGAACCTTGCAGGAGACATGCATTGTAAAATAGACAGGTGGAATATAGGAACATAGAACAATTACTGAGCTTTGAATATGGTTTGTGTTTTTTTTTTTTATGGCCTCCTGGGAAAAATTTAACCTTGAGCTCTTGCCACACTTCTCTGTGATGGAGCATTTTAAAAACACTACAAACAAGTCCACAGCAATATGCCATTTTGTATGAGCTGTTTTGTTAGCCTGTAATGTGTATCCAATCACAAATAATTTCTGTCTGGGGAAAAATATGACTAGGATTTCAGTGCTATTTAATTCTAGGCTTATTATACCACCGGTGTAAATGTCAACACTGTATTTATTCTGCATCTAAATGTGTATTAATGTGAATCTAGCATGTGTTTTTTATACATTGATATGACTTAAAGCGGATTTCCACCGAAAAAAAATAAAATAAAAGTCAGCAGCTACAAATACTGCAGCTGCTGACTTTTAATACATGGACACATACCTGTTCCCGCGGTGTCCTCACCCGAAGCCGATCTGTCCCTCAGCTCCTGGGTGGAGGCGCCGGCATCTTCTGTAAGGGAATCAGGAAGTAAAGCCTTGAGGCTTCACAGCCTGGTTCCCTACTGTGCATGCGCGAGTCGCGCTGCGCGATCTCCCTGGTCCCTGCTGTCTTATGGGACCTTTGTGTCTGCCAGAAGTGGGAGAAAATACCTGGATTATACAGGTATCTGCTCCCCCCTCCCCCCTGAAAGGTGCCAAATGTGACACCGTAGGGGCGGAGGAATCCGAAAAGTGAAAGTTCCATTTTTGGGTGGAACTCCGCATTAAGTTGCCTATTCTTTGACATGACATCAAAATGAAACACATTTGTTAAAGTGGTATTAACCCAAGAGTAAACATTTATTATATAGCGGTTTACCAATTCCAAGATGTAATTGCTGCATTCATTTTCTTTTTTAGGCTTCCTTTTCTTTAATTTCATCTGGTGGTATGACCACTAAGTCTGTTATTTTTCAACAGAAAAAGATCTCTTGCGCATGATGTATCAGTTTAGAGAATTGGGGCAAACCATTTACTACTGACAGGGGTGCTTACAATGATCTGCTTTTATTTATGTATGTAAAACCTTTATACCAAAAGAAAAAAAACTGTTTGCTGTAACTGCTTATAAAGTGTGAGCTGCAGTTTTGCTGCTATTTGTAAGTGTGCTAGTACATCTAATGCCGCGTACACACGAAGGGACTATCCCGCGGGATTATCCGCTGGACCGAAGTCCAACGGATAATCCCCTCGTGTGTGGGCGCCGGCGGACTTTTTGGCGCCAAAGTCCGGCGGACTTTTTGGCGCCAAAGTTTTAAGTTTGGTTTTAAAATTATCCGCTGGACTTGGCAGTCCGGCGGACAATCCCGCCGTTAGTAGGCAAGTCCGCGGGACTTTTGAAATGAACGGACTTGCCGCTCATCGGCAAGTCCGTTCATTTAGCACGTGACTTCAGGTTACGTAGCTAGCGTAGGCAGTTACCGCTCTCTTCTGCTCTTTTACCTAGCTCTTTCACGAGCGGAGGAGTCCGGCTACCTTCTTCGTCGTCGCCGTCGTCGTCTGGGGGTCTCGATCCGCCTTCGGGGGTCTTCCGGGGGTCTCTTCTGTTCTTGCGGCGGTCGTCGTCTTCCACGCCGCCGGCGCCGCCTTCTTCTTCTTGTCCTTCTTCTTGTCCTTCTTCTTCCGATGTTGACCCGACGCTCTCTCTGCCCGGAATGCCTGTGCCGCACTGCGCTGGGACTTATATAGGGGCATGGGGACAGGGTCACATGCTCATGTCACATGGTGACCCCGCCCCCTTGTGTTGTCACAGTCCCGGAGGATGCTCGTGAAAGAGCTAGGTAAAAGAGCAGAAGAGAGCGGAGGAGTCCGGCGAGAAGACCCCCAAGACGGAAGAAGACCCCCGGAGCAGTGCAATAAAATATTTTTTCAAAAGTGTGTGTGTTTTTTGTACTTTACATTTTACACCTTAGGTGAATGGGTAGGGGTACATCGTACCCCATACTCATTCACATAGGGTGGGGGGCCGGTATCTGGGGGCCCCCTTATTAAAGGGGGCTCCCAGATTCCGATAAGCCCCCGCCCGCAGACCCCGACAACCAACGGCCAGGGTTGTCGGGAAGAGGCCCTTGTCCTCATCAACATGGGGACAAGGTGCTTTGGGGTGGGGGGGCCGCACGGCCCCCCTTTCCCCAGGGCACCCCCCATGTTGAGGGCACGCGGCCTGGTACGGCTCAGGAGGGGGGGGCGCTCGTTCGTCCCCACCCCTTTCCTGGCCTGCCAGGCTGCGTGCTCGGATGAGGGTCTGACTTGGATTTGGGGGGAACCCCCACGCCGTTTTTTCGGCGTCGGGAGTGCCTTTAAATCCATGCCAGCTTACGGAGCTAGCGCGGCGGCATTTACTGCCTACGCTAGCTACGTAACCTGAAGTTACGTTCTAAATGAACGGACTGCTCCGTGTGTGGGCAAGTCCGTTCATTTTCAAAAGTCCCGCGGACTTTTGGCCGGCGGATTATCCGCCGGAGAAGTCCGTGCGTGTGTGGGCAAGTCCACACGCTCGGAAAGTCCAGCGGACCCAGCTGGAAAGTCCCGCGGGATTGTCCGCTGGACTAACTCCGCCGGCAAAAGTCCGCATGTGTGTACGCGGCATAACACTCCTCTCCCCCCAGACTGACAAAACTGTTGTCCAAAAGGTGCTCCTTCATCCAGAGTGGGGGCACTCAGGAGGTGTGGTACTGACCAGATCACGAGGTGAAAACAGAGAAAAATGCCTAAAAAAGAAAACAAATGCAGCCACCACGTCTAATGATTGGAAGGCTGCAATAGTTAAAATTTTTGGGTTTTAGGTTTAATACCGCTTTAACCACTTAAGGACCACCTCACGCCGATATACGTCGGCAGAATGGCAAGGCTGGGCACAATCACGTACCTGTACATGTCTCTTTAAGAGCCCAGCCGCGGGTCACGCGAGCGCCGCCGGCGGCGCGCTCGTGACCCGGTCCTGAGCTCCGTGAACGTGGCCGCGGGACAAGTGGACCCGATCGCTGCTGGTGTCCCGCGATCGGGTCACAGAGCTGAAGAACGGGGAGAGGTATGTGTAAACAAACCTCTCCATGTGCTTCCTAGTGACGCTTTAATGATTGGCTGTTCCCTGTCATCGGGAAAGCCGATCAGTGATGTTGAATGTCAAGCCACGCCCCCCTACAGTAAAAAAAAACACACACACACGTTACACTTAACCCCTCCCCGCCCCCTAGTGGTTAACTCCTTCACTGCCAGTGTCATTTACACAGGAATCAGTGCATTTAAATAGCACTGATTGCTGTATAAATGACAATGGTCCCAAAAATGTGTCAAAAATGTCCGATGTGTCCGCCATAATGTCGCAGTCACAATAAAAAATCGCTGATCACCGCCATTACTAGTAAAAAAAAAAAAAAAAAAATTTATAAAAATGCTATAAAACTATCCCCTATTTTGTAAACGCTATAACTTTTGCACAAACCAATCAATAATCGCTAATTGCATTTTTTTTTTACCAAAAATATGTAGAAGAATACGTATCGGCCTAAACTGAGGAAAAAAAAAACGTTTTTTTTATATATTTTTTGGGATATTTATTATAGCAAAAAGTAAAAAATATTGCATTTTTTTCAAAATTGTCGCTCTTTTTTTGTTTATAGCGCAAAAAATTAAAACGTTGCACGACCGCGCAATTGTCAGTTAAAGCGACGCAGTGCCAAATGGCAAAAAGGGGCCTGGTCCTTTGGCTGCAAATTGGTCCGGAGCTTAAGTGGTTAAAGGGGTTCTAAGGGCTCAAGGTTTCTTACCTTCATGAAAAATCTTCTGTATGTAGCAGCCCCCCCAGCCCCCCCCCCGATAGTTACCTGAGCCCCTTCTCGATCCAGCAAGGTCCATGAGAGTCTCAGCTCTCTGGGGCCTCTCATCCCTGATACGCTGAGGCAGCAGCAAAAGCCATTGGCTCCACACAGCCAGTAAGCCAATCAGGAGAGGGGGGAGGGGAGGTGCCAAACCACAGCTCTGTGTGTAAATGGATAAGCAGAGCCATGGCTCAGGAGCGTGTCTGCTTGGGGGGACTCAGCAGGAGGGGTCAGGAGCACCAGTGGGGGGAGAAGAGGAGGATTTGGACTGCTGTGTGCAAAACCATTGCAAATAGCAGTTAAGTATAACATGCCTGTTATTAAAAAAATAATAATAATAAGACTTTAATATCACTTTAAAGGAGAAGTCCAGGCAAAATCTAACTAATGCTAAACCTGCTCTGTGCCACATTCTAAGCCTAACCTATCTAATCCTGTAAAGCAAAACTCGCTGTACTTACCTATTCTGCACCCGATTCGGGCCGGTCTCCACCGGCAGATGCTGTGTGCAGGAGAGAACCGACAACGGCTGTGAAATTAATAGGAAGTGACTTACTATGAGGTTTCCGTTGTCAGATGCCTCTCCTGCACCCGCCTACACAGCGAAGCCCCGGCGGACAGCTGATGCTGGGACCGGATCGGCTGCAGGATAGGTAACTACAGTGATTTTTGCTTTACAGGGTTAGATAGATTAGGTTTAAAATGCAGTACAGAGCAGGTTTAGCGTTAGTTAGGTTTTGCCTGGACTTCTTTTAATGATGGATTTGCACTGTTCCATGAACATGCAGCATGTATGGTAACACACACATCTAGGTGTGAATGGGCCAATAGAGTTTCTCTTTGTCTTTCATGCTAAACTAAAATACATACAAATCAACCAGCTACTTGGGAAATAGAAATTTATATCTGACATGCATTTCCATGCAGCAAAATGCAAGAGTGTTGCTGCATAAAAACCTTAAAATCTCAAATAAGCTTTGACACTGCTGGCTGTTTATGTTCATTTTGTGTTTAACCCCTTCGTGCCCGCTCTATAGCCAAAAGACGGCTACAGTGTGGACGCTAACTGCCGGGAGGGCGTTTCTGGACGTCTTCCTGTTTACTTCCACTATGTGCGCTCCTAAGAGCGCGCATCGGGGAAGTTCTGTGCTGGCCGTGTCCCTTGGACACAGCCAGTCACAGATCGATGTAAACGGGCAATCACAGCGGCTGTTTACAGTGCGATCGGCGTGTCCAATGAGAGATGATCTCAAATGTAAACATATGAGATCATCTCTCATCACCGCTCTCCCTCCTCACACAGAGACAGCGTGTGAGGAGGGAGAGATGAACCGCTGCCGCGGTTAGTAAAAAAAGAAAATAAAGTGCCCATCTGTCCCCAGTGCCACCTGTTGTCAGTGCCATCTGTCCCCAGTGCCACCTGTTGTCAGTGCCATCTGTCCCCAGTGCCACCTGTCAGTGCCATCTATCCCCAGTGCCATTTGTCCCCAGTGCCACCTGTCCCCAATGCCACCTGTCAGTGTCATTTGTCCACAGTGCCACCTGTCATCAGTGCCACATCAGTGCCACGTGTCATCAGTGCCACACATCAGTGTCATCAGTGCCACATAGTGCCATTTGTCATCAGTGCCATATCAGTGTCACGTGTCATCAGTGCCACGTATCAGTGCCATCTGTCATCAGTGCCACCTGTCAGTGTCACGTGCCATCTGTTATCAGTGTCACGTGTCATCATTGCCACGTATCAGTGCCATCTGTCATTAGACATGTGCACAACAAAAAAATTCATTTTTTTTCGTTTTTTTTGTTTTTTTTTTCGTTTCCATCGATTCGTAACGATTTGTACATTCGTAAGTCGTCGTTGTTCGGATTCGTAACGATTCGTACATTCGTAAGTCGTCGTTGTTCGGATTCGTAACGATTCGTACATTCGTAAGTCGTCGGTGTTCGTATTCGTAACGATTCGTACATTCGTAAGAGTTATTTTTTCGTTGATTAGTTTTTTCGTTAGTTTAATTTTCGGACGCATTCGTATTTATTCGTACAATCGTAACATTCGTAGATTCGTAATCGGAGCATAATTCATAATGTGATGTAATGTGTATGCTATTATTACATTTTAATAATTTACGAATGGAAAAAAAAAAGTTACGAATCGAAAAAAAAAAGTTACAAATCGAAAAAAAAGTTACGAATGTACGAATTTTTTTGTTCAATAGAGACACAGAAAATTACAAATCGAAAAAAAACAAAAAAAAAAAAGTTACGAATTGAAAAAAAAAGTTACGAATCGAAAAAAAAAAAAGTTACGAATCGAATCGAAAAAAAGTTACGAATGTACGAATTTTTTGGTTCAATAGAGACACGGAAAATTACAAATCGAAAAAAAAAAAAAAAAAAGTTACGAATTGAAAAAAAAGTTACGAATCGAAAAAAAAGTTACGAATCGAAAAAAAAGTTACGAATGTACAAATTTTTTGGTTCAATAGAGACACGGAAAATTACAAATTGAAAAAAAAAAAAAAGTTACGCATCGAAATAAAAAAGTTACGAATCGAAAAAAAAAGTTACGAATGTACGAATTTTTTTGTTCAATCCATTCGAAGCACGTTTAGCAGTACCATTGTAAGGGACACGGAAAATTACCAATTCAACAAAAAAAAAGTTACGAATGTACGAATTTTTTCGTACGTTTTCGTTTTTTGGATTTTCTTCATTAGTACATTCGTTGTTTCTAATTTGTTATTTTCGGATTTTCGCTGTTTTTCGGATTCGTTCGATTCGAATGATTCGTTAATCGGATTCGTACGATTCGAACGATTCGTTACGATTCGTTATTCGGATTCGTACGATTCGAATGATTCGTTCATTCGTACGAAAACGAATTAGTGGCATCTGTCATCCGTGCCACATCAGTGTCACGTGTCATCAGTGCCACGTATCAGTGCCATCTGTCATCAGTGCCACATCAGTGTCATGTGTCATTGTCCTGGTGCTCCAGGGTCTTCAAAAGTGTAATAGGTATTCAACAAGTTAGATGTGTAATTTATGCTCCTAGAACACCTGATGGCGCTTCCTGCATGTTGGGCCTCTCTAAGTGGCCAGGCTGTGGAAAAGTCCCACACATGTGGTATAGTAATACTCAGGAGGAGTAGCAGAATGTATTTTGGGGTGTCATTTGTGGTATACACATGCCATGTGAGAGAAATAACCTATTATAATAACATTTTGTGGAAAAAAAAGAAAAAAGAAATCTTCATTTTGCAAAGAATTGTGGGAAAAATTATAACATCAAAAATCTCACCATGCCTCTTACTAAATACATTGGAATGTCTACTTTCAAAAAAGGGGTCATTTGGGGGGTATTTGTACTTTCCTGGCTTGTTCGGGTCACAAAAATTGAGATAGGCCACCAGTACATCAGATGTGATCAATTTTGTATGATTTGCACCACAGCTTGTAGACTCTCTAACTTTCACAAAGACCAAATAATATCCACTAACTTGGGTTATTTTTACCAAAGATATGAAGCAGTATATATTGTGGCCAAAATTTATGAAGACAAATTAATAATTTGCTAAATTTTATCACCGAAACAAAGAAAAATTAGTTTTTTTTTTCCAAATTTTCGGTCTTTTTTCATTTATAGCGCAAAAAATAAAAAACCCAGAGGTAAATAAAATACCACCAAAAGAAAGCTCTATTTGTGGGAAAAAGAGGACAAAAAATAATTGTCAATCAAAATGTGAGAGCACCGAAAGCTGAAAATTGGTCTGGGCAGGAGGGGGGTTGAAGTGCCCTGTAGGCAAGTGGTTAAGAACTAGGCCATTGTTTTCTAATTAAAGTGACATTTTTTTTCAACAGCTGTGTTGTTTTAGTCTTTGGATGTCCTTGAAGATGAAGATAAACAAAATGTCTGAAACTTTATAATGTCTACCTTTTTTTTCTGATAAAAGATGTATATGTAAGGCATTCAAGGGCATTTAAAGAAACTTTATACCAGCCTGGCAAACACTTCCTCTACAAGGACAAAGAACAAAGAATTTTTAACTAGCTCTTCCTGATTAGCTGAAGTGCAGCTTTGCTGGGTAGGTGTGAAGCACAATTTTGTGATATTTTTTAATAAAGTAGTACAAACAATTAGCTTCAGTCTGAATGGTGTGTTATGGGCCACAGGTTATACTCTTGCTCATTTCTTTCCTTAGTGGTATAAGGATAAAAAAACAAAGTGACTTATATAGATAATTTTGCAGCTATATACTTCAGGACATGTTTTATTCCCCCATTCTCTGGAATTATGTTTAATGTTAACTAATCATTTTCGTGAGTTGAGTAGGTGTGACCCAGAGTAGCCAAAATATGGCCTCTTTGAAGATTTAGTCCTCTCAAATATGCCCACTATTTCATCCTAATTTAACATGCCTGACTTAGCTTAGAGTGGACCAGATATATATTTTCCTGTTAAGTACGCTATGCTAATGTAGCACCCTCTAGGTAGGTGGGTGCTAGAGGTAGGATTCTTTGTTAGGATAGGTATATTTAGGCAGGCCTGGCTGGTTGCTAGGCCTGTTTGTTTTCATTCTGGGCTAGGAGTGGCTCAGGGTAGCAGCTGGGAACTCACAGGCAGCATCACTGAGACCTCACTCTTCTTTCCAGGGTTTTGCTAGAAAGATCTGGAAAGAGAGGAGGAGAGGAGAGGTGGAACTGCCTGGGGTGTTTTGGAGAGCCCTGACCAATATCCAACCTGGATTGGCAGGGGGCACTCCTCCTTAAATACCTAGGGTCAGCCCCGCTAAGGAGGAGTTTTCGGGTGGAAGAGCTGGAGTGAAAGAGTGTGGAGGCTGTCAGGGCCTTTGAGGGAGCTCCCCAGTCCGGGGGTTGACCTTGGGCCTGGGCTCAGGTGAAGTCGGGACCACCTTCAGGAACGCATGAAGAGGTCCTGGACCGGAGGTGCAAGAGAGAGCAAAGAGAGGACAGCAGGGGAGAGCACTACTAAGAGACTCCAGGGAGGACAATTGGTCACAGCCAAAAGGGCTGGTGAGTGAGTCACAGTGGAGAGGACTGGGGAAGCATGCCTGAGAGGACTGGGAGCATGCAGTCTAAGATGGGTGCAGAACAAAAAGAGTAGACTGTGAAGGGGGCAGTGAAGAGAGGCATCTGCAGCCAGGAGGGCTGACAGGGCCTGAAGATGGCTTACTGGGCTCAGTAGCCGTGTGTAGAGACTTTCTATTTTGCTACACTATAGGGGCCCGCAGTCCCTGCCTGCAAAGGGCAATTGCTAAGGGCCTGGATGAGCCAGTGTCAGGCCTAACCCTTTTGTGCTAGCTGTGCCTGAAGATTAGAGAGGACGCAATGTGCTGGAGGAGAAAGCCATGAAGATTAGAGAGGAAGTGATGTGCTGGAGGAGAAAGCCCTGAAGATTAGAGAGGAAGTGATGTGAAGGAGGAGAAGTGGAGGGTATATTCTAGACTGTATATAGTTGTCCCAAGCTAGTTCTACCAATTCTACTGGACATCCCATATTTCCTTTACCCCATCCAAGTTCAATCCTCTCAATAAAACAAAAAAAAAAACAAATCATGTGGACTGTTCTATGTCTTTGAGTGTCTGAGAAATGAATGCCGGGCTGAGCAGGGTGACAGACAATCCAACATTTCCGCAGCCCCTACGGGGGTACCGCTACACAAGTATTGTTAAAATGTAACACTTACATGTGTATAATATCGCTTACAGAAATCAAAATCTTCCATCGAAAATGCTGCTATCTAGTTTTTTTCTTAAAGAGGTCAATACCATATTTTTTGGGCACCAGGAACAGCATCTACTTTGTGAATTGAGATGCTGGTTTAGATGTTATGTAATCATGTTAGTTTTGGTGCCTGGTCAGTTTTTGGCTATGCTCACAAATGTCTGATATCAGTCAGTTGCTGCTTCAGCATCGCACCGTGTGCTGCAAAATCTGATCACTGGGGAGAAGAAGACAGAGGAAATGCTTCCTCCTTTCTGCAGCAGACTGATGACTTCAACCTAAAATAACTTGTTGGACTAGAGCTAAAAGGACTTCTTTTTATGATGAACAGTGTAACTTTTTTAAAGGAATTTATTTTAACACATGATACATGGAAACCAGACCAGCTGGACTACGAAGCATTCAGATATCTATAAATCACCAGGAGAAACTGTTAGCCAAGTCTTGACAAGGGGAGAGACAATATGACATGTTGAGAAACCATTGTGAACGATATTGCCTTCATCTTGTTGAACTGGTGCCAGAGATGTCTGTAGCTTTTGTCTCCCCCTTCTCCATAGGCTAAATAAGCTTAGTATCACTTTGCTATCATACGTGTTTAGGAACCGGGGGAGCCTCCATACATGTCAAATAGCATCTAGAATATGTTTTTACATGTTTAGAACATGAACGAGTTATCCATCATACATGGTAAACTACCTTAAAGTGGTTGTAATCCTTAAAAAAAGAAAAAAAAAGAACCTAATCCTTTAAAACAGGTCATTGGCGTGTGCTGTGTCATTTGTTCGGCTCCATGTTCTAAAAAAAAACCTGGTTGATCCTGCCTGTTCCTGTTTCCCCATATGTAAACTGACCACGATAATCATGGCTGCTGATCCATGATACCGTGGTCAGTTTACATGACTCCATCATCACACAGTCTTTCCTCTCTCCCCCCTCCCCTCCTGCCTGTCAGCTTAAGCATCTGTTTGTGTGTGATCCATCTCCTCCCTGCCCCTCCTCTCTCGCCACTATAGCTGTAAAATTACTACTGAGAAATATTCTCTCTTACAGGAAGATATCATGTGCAGTATCTGTGTTTTTTTATTATTCTGCAAAATACCTTATTTACAGCTGGGCGCTCACTTGACCTCCTGCCTCTCTCCTCCTATCCTTCCGACTGACGTCGGCAGGGTATCTCAGTTCCTCCTGCTGTAGTGTTCAGATCAGGAAAGGAGAGCGCTGGCAGACGTGCTGTAAAATAAGGTATTTTGCAGAATCGTTTTTAAAAAACACAGATACTGCACATTATATCTTCCTGTAAGAGACGGTATATCAGAACTTTTCAGAAGTGAGAACTGGCCAGAGAGGGATTACAATCAACTGTAATATTCTTTGGTTACTGCTATTTTAATTGATAAAATAATTGGAAGTGTTCACTCTCAAACTTGCTGCTGATGCAGCAGCAGGAAGTCATTCAATTACAACATACACTGTAGTAGCTGTATACCTACCACCACTGAATTAAAACTTATCACATTGTGGGCCACAAGAATTACTGGTTGCAATGATGCAGGTGGATGCCAGTGTCCTAAGGCTCCCACTGTCTGCTGACATTTTTCTAGATTCTGATAAGTTCTCCCACCAACAAACCCCCAGAACCACTAGGCCAGAGTTGTGGGATGAGGCCCCCATCCCCATCAACATGGGGGTACTTACTCACACCCCCTTATTTTCCTGGCCAGCCAGTCTGCATGCTTGATTAAGATTCTGGTGTGAATTTTTGAGGGGACAATATGCTGTTTTTTTTTTTTATGGGGTCCTGAATTTAAGGGGACCTCACACCATTTTTTTTGTTAAGAACCCCTCTTAAAATCCATACCAGGCCATCAAGGATAAGGGTCTGGAATACATTTTTAGGGGGAACACCACAATGATTTTTCTCTTTCTGGCTGACACCATTGGCCATATTTGACCATGACAACATGTGGTCCATGATTAAGTGGTGTGGTCCTCCGCACTACTTACTGAATAAAAATAAATGGAGCTACCACATGTGATAAATGAAACTGCTGCTAAAACTAGAATGTTCACAAATAAACAATAATCAATATGTATATAGTGATTAGTGCAGTTTCTCAACATAGACAACAAGTAAATATGCATATGTATAGGAACATATGATGTACAATAAAAATAATAAAGTTCAAAGTGCAAAGTGGTTAAAATGAAAAGTCCAATAAAATCATCCAAAATTAGGTGGATAAATAAAGAGTCCTTCAAGAATAAACTCCTTGAGGACCAAGGGACGTATTTGTCCCATGTTTTTAATTGTCTGTATCATCTGATTAAGAACTTAAAATACTTTTTTTTTTTTTTTTGGTTTGAGTCAAAATATTAGTTCTTATCAACAAACGGATCTACCTTTTTGCCAGTTATTTCATGAAATGGCTTAGTTACAGCAACTTAAGTGTACGAACTTACGAAACTGTACAAAAATAAAAATTGCTTCTTTTTTTTCCATAAAAAGTAACCTAAATAATCAGATGTTATTGGATCATAATTCCTCCCCCAAAAATGTCACAAGTGTGGAAATGGTTTTATTTATTGTTCAAATACATTCTTAAAGGGAAAAAAATATAATTATTTTTATATTGATGATGGTAATCTTATGGTCCTCAAAGGGTTAAAACGAGTAATGCTGAAACTTCACACAACTGCTCAGTGCTCACAGAACTCCCACCTACATAAAATGATGAATCAGCCTTAAGGATATCCCTGGTGACAGCGATCTCCCACTTCCAGACTCCTGACTATCAGCTCTCTGTATTTCCCTCAGGGTTCCAGACAACATGTGGGGATGAAACAAATGCCTCCCATAGTGTAGTATATTTAAACAATCAAAGATTTATTGAAAGACAAATGGAAGCTTACATTTAAAAAAGTTAAAAAGTGCATTGAATAAAATAGCGGCGTTACAGACGCTTCTCACGTCACTTCCGGTCCTTTCCTTACTTCCAGCCACGCCCTACGCGTTGCATCACATCATGTGACTTCATCAGGGAATTGCTAATTTTAAGGAGTTTATTCTTGAATGACTCTTTATTTATCCACTTAATTTTGGATGATTTTTTGGGACTTTTCCTTTTAACCACTTTGCACCTTGCACTTTATCAGTGGTGATTTAATTGAGTTTGTCATTTTCAACATCGTATGTTCATATATACATATTCATATTTACTTGTTGTCTATGTTGAGAAACTGCGCTGATCACTATATACACATGTGGTCCATGATATCACCAAGGATTCCCTAGCTACTTTTTTAATTTACAGAAGCAAGCTGGGGATCAGAAATTAATTTAGCATCAAATAGTATTTTTTTTCTTTCTAAATGTTACCTTTGCTTTGTTACATCTTACAGGTGCGCCGCTTCACAGGCAGGTTTAAAGCATCCCCAAGCATGTTATTTAAAGGTATTATGCAATTTTAATGTTTTGCTTTAAGCCTCATTAAAAAAAAAACAGCTCCCCACTATATGGTATTTCTTAAAATCCTTTTTTGTCTTGGTACATGTTCCCCCGTGGCAGTGCTGAGCTACCCATGTCCTTTGTATGACAGGCCCTTGCTTATTAGCATTGAAACTGGCCAGAATTGATTTTCAAGAATCGCCTCCTATTGATTTCAGAGCATTAAAATTCAAAATTGGGGGATTTTACAATGAGTTCACTGAACAGCCCATGAATCAAACCCAAGTACATCTGTTTTACTACATTTGCACACTTTATTATTAACTTCGATTGTGAGCTCCATGAGGGCAGGGACTGATGTGAATGTACAATACATATGTAAAGTCCTGCATAAATTGACGGCACTATATAAGTACCTGTAATAAATAATAAATACATTTCATGAGAATAAAAACATTTTTAAAAGCCAAAGCACAAGCACAGCAGAGGCATCTTGTGTCTTAAAGTTCACTTGTGGACTGTCACTTGCCTGACTCATTGACTTGTGGGTGGCTATTGAGGTTTGTAGATATAGACCTTTAACAACAAATGAGCAAAGGAGACAAAGAAGAATACAAACAAAGAACCTAAAGCTCCATCTGGTGCTTAAAAACAGTAGCTTACGTAAAATTCATATGCAACATTTTATATTTATTTGACAAAACAAACCCTCCAAAAATGATGCTTGGATTGTTTTGTATTACTCACACAGACAGTAAAAACCCTTAGATATGCATAAAAGTTAGTTTATTTCACCAATACAGTACCCATTCTCTGTAATAGTCTGGTTTTATGTTTGAAACAGAGAAGGAATATGTACTTCATATTTTCACCTTTTGTTCCTATTTATGCAAATGTAAACTCTGTAATTAAAAGGCAAGTTGCACCTTAACCTTTTGTAAAATTATTAATTTTGTTTTAGATTTTTACAGTAATTATTCACTGTGTCATGGCAATAAACTGAAGAGCAGTATATAGCAAATATATCCTATGAACAAAATAAAAATAATTCTGGATCTATGAACTTTGCTTTGAGTGTTTCATATTAGTATTATATTTTTCCCAAATTAAGAGAAAAATCTGTTGACCAAATTAATGTTTGAAAGTGTGTATGTGCATATGTTTACTTATTTCCCAAAAAACAACCAACATCTTTGGCACAGTCACTGCAGTATCAGCTTAATTTTACCTAAAGTTTTTTCATTAAATGGACCATTGCCCCTGCTAGCACTGAAGATTTTTTAAACACAAAATACAGAACTTTAACATATTGCAGCTTACAGGTTCTTAAATATGATGGCTACATTCATTTTCTTTAGGCTTTTTTCCTGGTGATCCTGCTAGAAACAGACTTCCTCTTCTAGGATGACAAATCTAGTTTAACAAAAATTTGCTTTGTGAATGTCCCATTCAAATGCAATGAATAATACCTGTAATGTTTGTAATATAAGTGTAATGTTAGCTTCTACTTGTTGCGTTTCACTGAGCAAATGTAGCATTTCCTAACATCCAGTCTTAAAACATTCACCATTAGAGAAAATAGCCTAACACTATAGGCTAAGAACATTTAGCCAGCAGGAGATAGACGTGTATGACAAAAAAAAATTGTTTTGTTTCGTTTAGATTAGTTAAATTTGGTTGATTTGTTCAATTCGTATTCGGGATTCGTATTCGGAATACATTTAATGTCTTTTTCAAATTTTCTTTGAATTTACAGATTTTTTTTTGTTTCAAAACGTTCAAATCGATAATTCTTGAATAGGCCGAATCGATTTTGATTCGAATGTGACAAAATGAACAAACAAAAGAAAAATCTTCATCAAATGATTACAATGACTCTTTAAATCACCTTTGGCTTAAAGCGGAGTTCCGCTGAAAAAATTAAAAATAAAAGTCAGCAGCTACAAATACTGCAGCTGCTGACTTTTAATATATGGACACTTACCTGCCCAGAGCACCCGCGTCCTCACCCAAAGCCGATCTGTCCCTCTGCTCCAGGGTGGAGACGCAGGCATCTTCAGTAAGGGAATCAGGAAGTGAAGCCTTGCGGCTTCACAGCCTGGTTCCCTACTGCGCATTGGCGCGAGTCGCGCTGCACAATATCACTGGTCCCTGCTGTCTTCTGGGATCTGTGTGTCTCCCAGAAGACCGGGGGATAGAGGAGGGGCTGGACATGGCATATATAGCTGCGGATACTGTGGCGATCTATGCCCAGAAGTGGGAGAAAATACCTGGCTAAAACAGGTATTTGCTCCCCCCCAAATGTGACACCAGAGGGAGGGGGGAATCTGAAAAGTGGAAGTTCCATTTTTTGGTGGAACTCCACTTTAACTAAAACAGCATTATTTCTAAATGGTACTCTAATAACACACACAGTCTTCGATTTCAGAAACATATTTACGGTTTGAATTAGACCGGAATTCGATGTAAAATTTGAGTTGAATATCAATTAGAATTTTGGAAATTTGGACGAATTTTGGAAATTTGGACGAATTTTGGAAATTTGGACGAATTTTGGAAATTTGGACGAATTTTGGAAATTCTGACAAATTTAGTTTGGTTATTCGGAGCATTTGGCAAACTTTGTTTATTCTGTAATTTACATTGTGAGTAATTTTTTTTAATAGGTGATTTCTTATAAATTGTGTGTGTGTGTTTATTTACTATTAACTTTTTTGGGGGGAATGAGTAGGGTTACTATTACCCCTTCCCCATTTTCATGAAGGGGCGGTATCTAGGGGTCCCCATATTTTTAAAAAAAGGCTTCCAGATGCAGATATTGAATACAAAGCATTCTTTGATGGGATGATGTTGGGATTGTGACATCACCACATCACCTCTACATGTCCTCTAATCACAGAATGTGAGAAAATGCAAAGTGTTCTCTGAATGGCAACTTTACAGAGTGAGTGATCTCTTGTGTTCACTAAGCTGTAGGGCAGGCACTTGGCACAAGACTCAGAAGACAGCAGCAATTACCGTAGAAGCAATGTATACTACAGTGATTTCCCACTTCCATGGTGTTCGGTCAGGTATGGCATAGTGTCACAGGTACTCACCCGGGCCGACATGCTGAGAGCTGCTCCCCTTGCGACTAGGTGCACGATGCCCCTGGAATGGGTACAGATGGCACCGGGCACAAAGATGCACGGGTTGCCAGCAGGTGGGTTGCATGTGGTGTGCAGTGGAGGTGTAGACCGTGTGTGGCTGAGGCTGCACTGGAAGTAGACACCTGGCAGGACCAAGATGAGGCAGAGGCTGTAGAGGAACCAGAACACACTCTGGAGGATAATCCTGGGGTACATACGTGAACAGGAAGTCCAGAAAGCCAGGCCGGGGGTCAACCACAGGTGATCAGGCAGAAGGATATCCTAGAGGCAAGCCAGGGGTCAAACACAGGTAAGTAACAAAAGAATGTCCGGAAGGCAGGCCGAGGGTCAAGCACAGGTGATCAGGCAGAAGGATATCCAAGAGGCAAGCCAGGGGTCAAACACAGGTAAACAGCAGCGGTGGTCAGAAGAAGTCCGGGTCAAGCACAGGTAATCAGGCAGGTACAGGATACAGGGGACTGGAGCCAGGAACTCAGAAAGTAGAGACAACAAACCAGCAATTTGTGGAGGAAAGGGGAAAGGCCTTTTATAGGCCAGGTAAGTGGTCAGGTGGGGTACCCGGATGAGTGCGCATGCGCACTCGCTTTCTGACAGAGCCGCGCACAGACGTGAGCCGCGCTGGATGAGCTAGAACAAAATACCCGAGCGCCGTGAACCCGCGCATGCGCACCCGCTGCCCCACGTACCTGTGTGCGCTGCCGAACAGTTCTGCCGCGCGTGCGTACTCTAGGGACCCGGCGCCGAAGCATGGTATTTCTCTGACAGTGTTCCCCTCCTAAGGGCAGCCTCCGGATGCCCAGTCCGGGGTGCCTTTGATGGTATTCTCAAACGAATCGAGGAGCATGAATGTTCTCGGATGGTTCCCAGGAACTGTCTTCGGGGGGATACCCCTTCCACTTGACTAGATACTGGGCCTGTCTTCCCCTCCTACGAAAGTCCAAAATCTTCTCAACCTTGTACTCTTCTTCACCTTGACTAGTGACTGGTGGAGGAAGTCCCATCTGCCTGCCAGGAAAAGAATTTGGAGTTACTGGTTTTAACAGAGAAGCATGGAACACCGGGTGAATTCTATATGAGCTGGGTAGAGTTATCTCAAAAGCAACTGGGTTGATCACTCTTTTGACCTCGAAGGGGCCAATGAACCTGGGGCCAAGTTTCCGGGAAGGACAAGGCAATTTCAAATTGACTGTGGATAGCCATACCTTCTCCCCAACCTTGAAGGCCGGATACTCCTTCCTGCCCCGGTTGTACTGTACCTTGTACCCTTTTTGAGCCTCTTTCATGGTTTGCTGGATCTGGAGGAAGTTGTCCTGGATAGTTTTGACCAGCTCCTGAGCCGCTGGAGTAGAGATGTCTGGAATGGAATCTGGAAGAAAAGAGGGGTGATATCCATAATTTGCCCAGAAGGGCGTTTGGTTAATAGCAGAATGTAGGGAGTTGTTATATGCGAACTCTGCGTAAGGTAAAAGGGATGACCAATCGTCTTGGGAATAGGAGCAAAAACATCTGAGGTATTGTTCAAGGGTCTGATTAGTCCATTCAGTTTGACCATTGGTTTGTGGATGGTATGCAGAGGACATAGAGGACTTGATTTCCAGGGCCCTACAGAGGTCCCTCCAGAACTTGGATGTGAACTGCACCCCCCGGTCAGAAGTGATATTGGCTGGGACACCGTGAAGTCTTACAACCTCTTTGATAAAGGTGTTGGTGGTAGCGGAGGCAGAGGGGGTACCCTTCATGGGTAAGAAGTGAGCCATTTTTGAAAGACGGTCTACTACAACTAGAATGGTGGTAAAGTTATCTGAGGGGGGCAGGTCCACAATGAAATCCATGGAGATTTCTCTCCATGGACGTTCAGGGACAGATAAAGGTCTCAACAGACCCCAGGACTTGGTGTTGGTCCCTTTGTTCCTCTGGCAGGTACTGCAGGATTGCACATAGTTCTGGCAGTCTTTTCTCCAACCCGGTCACCAATAGGAATGACTAACAAGGTCGGCAGTCTTTTGGATTCCAAAGTGACCTGACATTTTGTGGTCGTGGAGAGCCTGCAGAACTTGGAGCCTAACTGTTGGGGGAACAAATATTCGGCCATGGGCCCATAGTAAGTCATGTCTTTTCTCCAAGAAGGGCATAGAAGGGACATAAAACAGGTTGGAGGCTTGCTTAAGGGCTGCTGTCAGGTCAGGTTGGATGGCATGGAGGAAGTTGTGTGAGGGTAGAATGTTTGCGGGTTCTTCCGGGGACTCAGTGTTCAGAAACATGCGAGAGAGAGCATCCGCTTTGCCATTCTTGGAGCCGGGACGGTAGGTTATGTGGAAGTTGAATCGGGAAAAGAAGAGGGCCCAACGGGCCTGCCGGGGTCTTAGGCGTTTTGCAGCTCTGAGATATTCTAGGTTACGGTGGTCCGTGAAGATAAGGATGGGCTGAGAAGCTCCCTCCAATAAGTATCTCCACTCTTCCAGTGCCAATTTGATCGCAAGGAGTTCCCGGTCGCCTACATCATAGTTCTTTTCGGGGGGACTCAATTTCCGGGAGGCAAAGGCGTGGAGTAAGGCCTTTGGGCCACTCCTTTGCTACAGGATTGCTCCGGTGGCTGTGTCAGAAGCATCCACTTCCAACACATAGGGAAGTTCTGGGTCAGGGGGCGCTTAAGGATGGGAGCGGAGGAAAATAGTTCTTTAAGTTTTTCAAATGCGACTTGCGCTTGGGAAGACCATTGAAACTTGGTTTGTTGACGGGTGAGCTGGGTGATTGGGGACACAATTGTGAAAAAGCCTTGAATGAACCGACGGTAAAAGTTGGCAAATTCAATAAAACGTTGTACTGACCTCTTGTCTGTGGGGGCTGGCCATTCCTGGATGGCCTTCACCTTTTGTGGGTCCATGAGGATTCCTCCGGTGGTGATGATGAATCCCAGGAACTGGATGGTGTCAGTTTCGAATTCACACTTCTCCCCCTTGACGTAGAGTCCGTGTCTTCGCAAGATGAGGAGAACTTTCCGGACATGCTGGCGATGGGTTTCCAGTGAGTCTGAGAAGATTAAAATATCATCAAGATATACAATGAGAAAGTTATCCAGATACTCACGGAATATGTCGTTGACTAGGTGTTGGAAAGTAGCTGGGGCATTGCAGAGCCCGAAAGGCATAACAAGGTATTCGAAATGGCCGAATCTCGACCGGAATGCCGTCTTCCACTCATCCCCCTTGCGGATCCGTACCAGGTTGTATGCCCCACGTAGGTCGAGTTTGGTGAAGATTTTAGCTGTCTTGAGGCGTTGAAAGAGTTTGGGAATGAGGGGAAGAGGGTACCGGTTCTTGATGGTAATCTTGTTTAATTCTCTATAGTCCACGCATGGTCTGAGTGAACCGTCCTTTTTCTCCACAAAGAAGATCCCGGCACCCGCCGGGGAAGAGGATGGTTGGATGAACCCCTTGGCAAGGTTCTCGTCAATGTAAACGCGTAGAGCCTCTAGGTCAGTCTCTGATAAGGGAAAGATTCTCCCAAAAGGAATTTCTGCCCCAGGTAAGAGATCAATCAGGCAGTCATAGGACCGATGAGGAGGTAGAGCATCGGCCTTTTTTTCATCAAAAATATCTGAGAAGTCTTGGTAAGCTGCTGGAACGTGTTGGGTGCAACTAGGACTTGGTTGCATGGTAAGGCAGGTGGTAGGCTCTGAGGTAGGTAGTAGGAAGCAGTGTTGTAGGCAGTAGGGAGATGAGAACACTACTTCTCTACGGTTCCAGTCAATCTGAGGGTTATGAGCCTGTAACCAGGGGAACCCCAGGATAATGGGAAACATTGGGGAATGGATAATGTCAAACCATAAAAGTTCACGATGGCCTGAATCGGTGTAAGTCAAGATGGGACCCGTTTCTTGGGTCACAGGTCCTGAGCAGGATGAGGAGCCGTCAGCCAATTGGACCTGAAGATGCTGTTCCTTGGTGCCCAGGGGGAGGTTCAAATTACGTGCCAAGGTCAAGTCCATAAAGCAACTGCATGCCCCTGAGTCAAGGATGGCCCCCAGCTGGAACACTTCTTCCGCCACCTGCAGGAAAAGTGGAAAAACAAGATGAGATCGGGTGAATCCTTTGGTATGGGAGCTTAATAGAGTCCGAGGAGGGCACTTACTAGGTCTCACCGGGCATTTGAGTAGGTAATGTCCTGAACCGCCACAGTATAGACAAAGGTTGGCTTGCCAGCGACAAAGTCTTTCCTCAGGAGACAAGGGGGACCGAACCAGGCCCAGCTGCATGGGCTCCCCGCGAGGGGGAGAACGGGAGTTCAGAGCAGGTGCAGGTGTCGGGGGAACCCGGGGCATCATCCAGGTAGGCCTGAAGCTTTGGAACCTTTCGGCCCGTCGTTCCCGTAGACGACGGTCCAGTTTGGTGACCAACTGAATAAGGTCTGTCAAGGAGGTTGGAGTCTCCACCCGAGCCAGTTCATCTTTTAACACCTCAGAAAGTCCTAGGCGAAATTGATATTTTAGGGCGGACTCATTCCACTCCGTATCTGCGGACCACTTCCGAAAGTCAACTATGTAATCCTCCACGGGCCTCTTTCCTTGTGCCAAGGTATGCAGGGTAGATTCTGCGGTGCCTGTGCGTTGAGAGTCATCGTAAAGCAAGGACATGGCATAGAAGAAAGTTTCTACAGAGTCCAGATGTGGGCTCTTTTGCTCCATCAGATGGAGTGCCCAGGATTGAGGTTCGTCTGAGAGCAGGGAGATGATGAATCTCCCCTTTATGGATTCTAGCTGAAAAGTCCTAGGCTGTAGAGCCAAGTGTGGTAAGCAGGCATTTTTAAAGGCCCGAAATTTCTTCCGGTTACCAGAAAAACGTTCAGGAGTGGGGACCCTGGGGTCCGGGTTTGTCATGACAAATGCAGGAGAGACACCTCCAGATACTTGAGGTGAGGTGGAGGTGCTGGCTACAGGAGGAGACAGGTCCGCTTGACTAGGAGAGAAGGTAAGATGCTGGAGACGCCCTTCGATTTGGGAGTAGCCATCCTGGAGACGTTGTACAGCCTGAGTGAGGGCTGTCACCTGCTGGCATAAGGCCTCAAGGGGTGAATCAGCTCTGTCGGCCTTGGACATTGGCTGGTTTGTACTGTCACAGGTACTCACCCGGGCCGAAATGCTGAGAGCTGCTCCCCTTGCGACTAGGTGCACGATTCCCCTGGAATGGGTACAGAGGGCACCGGGCACAGAGATGCACGGGTTGCCAGCAGGTGGGTTGCAGGTGGTGTGCAGTGGAGGTGTAGACCGTGTGTGGCTGAGGCTGCACTGGAAGTAGACACCTGGCAGGACCAAGATGAGGCAGAGGCTGTAGAGGAACCAGAACACACTCTGGAGGATAATCCTGGGGTGCATACGTGAACAGGAAGTCCAGAAAGCCAGGCCGGGGGTCAACCACAGGTAGTCAGGCAGAAGGATATCCAGAAGGCAAGCCAGGGGGTCAAACACAGGTAAGTAACCAGAGAATGTCCAGAAGGCAGGCCGAGGGTCAGGCACAGGTGATCAGGCAGAAGGTTATCCAAGAGGCAAGCCAGGGGTCAAACACAGGTAAGTAACAAGAGAATGTCCAGAAGGCAGGCCGAGGATCAAGTACAGGTGATCAGGCAGAAGGATATCCAAGAGGCAAGCCAGGGGTCAAACACAGGTAAGTAACAAGAGAATGTCCAGAAGGCAGGCCGAGGGTGAAGCACAGGTGATCAGGCAGAAGGATATCCAAGAGGCAAGCCAGGGGTCAAACACAGGTAAACAGCAGCGGTGGTCAGAAGAAGTCCGGGTCAAGCACAGGTAATCAGGCAGGTACAGGATACAGGGGACTGGAGCCAGGAACTCAGGAAGTAGAGACAACAAACCTGCAATTTGTGGAGGAAAGGGGAAGGCCTTTTATAGGCCAGGTAAGTGGTCAGGTGGGGAACCCGGATGAGTGCGCATGCGCACTCGCTTTCTGACAGAGCCGTGCACAGACGTGAGCCACGCTGGATGAGCTAGAACACATACCAGAGCGCCGTGAACCCGCGCATGCGCACCCGCTGCCCCGCGTACCTGTGTGCGCTGCCGAACAGTTCTGCTGCGCGTGCGTACTCTAGGGACCCGGCGCTGAAGCATGGTATTTCTCTGACACATAGGCATACTTACATGTAACTATGTAAAAATATCTATACCTAAATTTCATCTTTAATTATACTTATTACCTGACAGGTTGTTTAGTAGGAAACAAGTACGTAATCACAAGCAGACCAATTTTCAGATTGCTGTTTTGCTCTGCTGGGTGAACTAAGGCTGGCCATACATTATATGATTTTCTTATTCTATTTCCTTTAGATTTACCAAAACCATATAATATGAGGTCAAACCTAAACACTTTCAATGTGTATGCAGTCAGGCAGGCCCTTGTACTACATAGTTGAAGGTAAAGCTAAAGAAAATTTTATAAGAAAATTGTATAGTTTATGGCCAGCCTTATAGATCCCATAGGTGAAGAGTTATTTGCACTGCACTGCTATCCAATGTTCATCTCTATTTGGAACAACAATTTTGGGAGGACCAATCATTTAAAAAATTCTCAAAGCTGAATACCAGCAGATAAAAAAGTCATACACACAATTTAGAGAATCAGCACAAAAAGCCAGTACATTGTGTTGCAGTGCTTGCATGCTAAAAATAAGCATTCTGAGGGGAAGGGAGAGCAGCATGACAGAGAAATTAGCTCATTGTTCTGCTGCTTCTCTTTTCAATATTTAGTCACAGACTGGGGGAAGGACAAGACCTGAAAGGGTTAAAGCGGTAGTGAACTATTGGACACTTGTATCTACAGGTAGGCTTATAATAAAGCTTACCTGTAGGTGCAAAGAATATCTCCTATGTGCAGAACGGAAAATGTATTTAGTTTCAGATAGATTTGTTATGTTACTTATTTTGTTTTGTTGATTTGTTTCCGAATTTGTTTGCTTTAGTTTTGTTTAATTTAGCTTTGTTTATTCATTTTCTAATTAATTCCAAATTTGTAGAACAATTAGAAATCTAATCGGTTTAAAAATGATCGACCAATTCTAATCCTATATGAAGAATAGCTGGTTGTTAAGGATCAGGCTGGGAAGCCGGCTGCCGTGTCCTTAACAACCGATGGCTCATCAGCTGTCAGCCGGCTTCCCCGCTGACAGATGAATGTAATTAATAGAATGCCGGCAATGAAAGATTTAAAAAAAAAAAACAGTGTGCCCCCCCCCCCCCAATCCATACCAGGTAGTTTGCGTTAAGGGGGACCTCATGCCATTTTTTTTATTTTGGTGTGGGGTTCCCTCTTAAAATCCATACCAGACCCTTATTCGAGCATGCAGGCCAGGAAAGGGGGAGGACAAGTGCGCGCTTCTCCCTCCTGAAACATACCAGACCACATGCCCTTGGGGCTGTTTTGGGGCATGTTGATGGAGACAAGGGCCTCTTCCCCATGACCCTAGGCGGTGGTTGTGGGGGTCTGTGGTTAGGGGGATGATCCCTACCTATCATGACGTTGTCAAATGGCGCGCCCCTTAGCTATATAAGAAATAGCAGACAGCAGAGCAGGCAGATGGTGGGAGCCTAAGACGAGGCTGGAGTTTTTTTTTTCGGGTCCAGAGGTGTGGCGGGCATCGCGATTGACGATGGATCTACACTGGGGGACTTTTTATTTTATTTTTCAATAAAGGACTTGTCAAAACTCGTGTTGTGACTTTACTCTTTCAATGGGGGAAGGGGGTGGGATTTGGGGGCCAACTTGGTAAAGGGGGCTTCCAGATTCGAATTAGCCCCCCGCCCACACACAACCACTGTCCAGGGTTGTGGGGAAGAGGCCCTTGTTACCATCAACATGGGGACAATGTGCTTTGGGGTGGGGGCAGAGCCCCCTCTGCCCCAAAGTACCCCCCCATGTTGAGGGCATGTGGCATGGTATGGTCCAGGAGGGGGGTGCACTCGCTTGTCCCCCCTTTCCTGTCCTGCCGGGCTGCATGCTCAGATAAGGGTCTGGTATGGATTTTGGGGGGACCCCACACCATTTTTTACATTTTGCCATTAGGGTCCCCTTAAATTCCATGCTAGACCCAAAGGGCCTGGTATGGATGGGGGGGGGGAACACAGGTTTTTTTTCAGAATTTTTTATTGCCAGTATTCTTTGTTTATATTCACCTGTCAGAAGCGAAGCCTGCTGACAGCTGATGAGTCATCGGTTGTTAAGTATGCCGCGGCCGACTTCCCAGTCTGCTCCTTAACAACCAGCTATTCTTCACACAGAGTTCTAATTGGTTGATCATTTTTTCGAATGAACCAAATTTAAATTGTTCAGAAAATGTGGAATTCGTTAGAAAGCGAATATACAAAACTAAATTCATCACAATTTCATTCTGAGATTTGGATACATACGAATCTCCGAATAACCCAAAATTTTATCCAAATTTATATTCAGGCTGAAACTAATTACACATGTCTAATCTCTTAAACATGCACCATTTAGGAGATATTCATTCTCTCTGCAGCTGGTGACATCACCGGCACATGCGCTCTGAAGGAATGGCATACTCGTGACATTCCTTCTGAGCTCTGTGCTGCTGCCAAGACTCCTGCACGATTGCACTGGAGTGTCACCACGGCTTGGCCATTCAAACGGTCAGAGCCTGTGAACCCAAAAGGAAGAACGTGTGAAGATGGAGAAGGAGGGGGAGGAATCAACAGAGGGACAATGGAAGCCAGCAGGTAACGTCACAGCTGTTGAATGCTCCATGACACAGGGGAGCTGCTGCTTCTGGATCACGTGAGCACACCGAAGCATATTGAAGAAAATGTATGTACACGGATCTCTATTCTAAATGGTATGCAGCATAGGTAGACATTTCTAACAAGACATATTTACCCTATATTTCAGATATAAGGTAAACATATTCACATAAAATCTTACCAATAGAATTTCATAAAAAAAAGTTGTTTTCAGAATGGCAATTAAATAAAAAGGTCACATTAGCAATCATTTTTGACCATAGTGATAAGGAAGACTGAAGAAGAATGGAAACATTTTCTCAAATGAACTAATGTCTAACTGGATATGTGGTTTTCGTTTGGGAAAAATCCTTCTTGTTGTAATAGGCATGTGTAACCTGAAAAATAGAATTCAATGGCCTACAACTAACTGTACTTTTAAAGGCTCTGACAAAAGTTTTCCCACAAATTCCCAAATGAACATTCAGGGCTAATTCACACTATGTGCGGTGACTAGCGTTTTACTGTACTGTAAAATCTGGTTACTGCTAGGACACTGCAAAGCAGCCCTGAGGTGTGCTGCAGTGGGCTGCAATAATGTGCAGATATGCTGCATTTTATTGGAGGACACAATACAGGATCACATGTCACTGAACAGAAGTGCATCACGCTGCTGTACAGCAATATGAATAAAGTGTCACTTTTGTGCATTTCAAATAAAGTTTGAATTGCGCACCACACCGCCCCCTACAGCAGTTGGAACAGACAGCTGATTGAGAGGTAAAACCCTGCAGTATACTCTTTGGAAGCTATCCGTTCCAGTATGAATTCAGCTTCAAACAACATTCTCATCAGCTTGTTGTAAGTGTTATCTTCACGGCCTTGCCATGGCCATTCTGGTGAATGAACACTTTCACAGGCTGTGTGACAGGACTATGCTGTTTGCTACTGCAATCCGTGGCACGACTTTCCTGTCAAACATGAGAAAACATGATAAATGCCCTGCAAAGTCACTTTGTGTAGATATTTTGTAGCATGAAATCAGCCAACAAGTTCATCTGACAGCATGCTGGCAGATTATATTGTAACAAATATCACTTGTAACATATTAAACTCCACACGCATAATTAAAACAGACATTGCACTCAAAGTTCCTTCATTAAGTCCATCTTAATGAAAACACACACAGGGTTGGTTTTAGATGGGCCGCATTTTGCACTGATAAATTGGAAGGCCGGGTACCGGCCTGAAGTTATGGGAGGAGCCCGGAGGGTATTTAAGCAGCCCAAAGGCCGCCGGTCTTTGTCGGTTTCCTGTGCGTGATATCTGATACGTCAGACATCTAGGACCGACTCGTTCGAGACAAGCGCTGTTGGTGCCGGTTCGTGAGCCCCGTTTTCGTCTGTCCGTCTCCTCTTGTTGCAGTCCCGCGTCCGTGTTCGTAAGTCGTGTTGTCCCTTCGTGTCGCACTCGTGTCGCCGAGTCGCAGTTTCGTACAAAGAGTCTGGTTCGGCTGTCGCAGGTAGGGCGTCGGCTCCCATGTTTTACGTTCTCATGCACTGCTTATCATGTCACTAAACTGTGGTCTGCGTAGCTCACGAACCACGCGCTGCTTGTCTCGAAAACTAAACACTTACTCGCACGTTTTTGGTTGTACACGATCGGGAGCCATCTAGCGGCACGCACATTCAGGGCCGCCCGCCACTACACTCCGACCGATGCCGCATCCGGCACTCAAGGGTTCCCCTTTCGCGGTCGTGCTACACAGTCTTCGAATCGTTCAAACGTGACTCATGCACGGGTGCCGTTCGCACTCACACGTATCGTTCATGTCCTGCCATTATTCGAATCGGTGGCGCCAGCGAGCGTGCCGAATCGCTATTCACATTCCAAAGCATTGTTGGCATACTAATTGTACGAATCACTTCGACCGTGTCGAAACATTTCACGTGTTAGCATGACAATCATTTCATCATTCCAAACGTGGCCAACGTATCAGGCCATTCGGTCATGCTAAATCATTTCGCATCAGTTAAAACAGGGTGTTCATGCCATCGCTTCCATCCTGGTCCGGTCGCATCCACGCATGCTCCGATCGGGGCGATCCAGATGCACGACTACCCGGCCTCATTTCGATACATGCGCCAAGGGCAGAATCACATCACTGGTTGCGTACATTCCTGATTCTTGCCCCTGTCATGGTATATCATTTCTGTCACCTTACCACGCCCGGCTTGTATGCAGTCACTTCCCTGCACTGATTCGGGTCGGCGTGCCCCAGGCCGGCCTCATTTCAATACATGCGCCAAGGGCGGAATCGCATCACTGGTTGCATACATTCCTGATTCTTGCCCCTGTCATGGTATATCATTTCTGTCACCTTACCACGCCCGGCATGAATGTAGTCACTGCTTCGCACTAAATTCGTGTCGGCGTGCCCTAGGCACGGCCTCATTTCAATACATGCGCCAAGGGCGGAATCGCATCACTGGTTTACGTACATTCCTGATTCTTGCCCCTGTCATGGTATCTCATTTCTGTCACCTTACCACGCCCGGCAGGAATGAAGTCACTTCTTCGCACTAAATTTGTGTCGGCGTGCCCTAGGCACGGCCTCATTTCAATACATGCGCCAAGGGCGGAATCGCTTCACTGGTTTGCGTACATTCCTGATTCTTGCCCCTGTCATGGTATCTCATTTCTGTCACCTTACCACGCCCGGCATGAATGCAGTCACTACCTCGCACTAATTCGTGTCGGCGTGCCCTAGGCCCGGCCTCATTTCAATACATGCGCCAAGGGCGGAATCGCATCACTGGTTTGCGTACATTCCTGATTCTTGCCCCTGTCATGGTATCTCATTTCTGTCACCTTACCACGCCCGGCATGAATGCAGTCACTACCTCGCACTAATTCGTGTCGGCGTGCCCTAGGCCTGGCCTCATTTCAATACATGCGCCAGGGGCGGAGTCGCAAAAAAAAAAAAAAAAAAAAACTTTGACTCTTGTCCTTGTCATGTTATATCATTTCTGTGTCACCTTACCACGCCCCGGCGTTAATTGGTCACCTGCCTGTACGAATTCGCGCCGGCGTGCCATAAAAAAAAAAAAAAAAAAAAAAAAAAAAAAAAAAAAAAAAAAAAAAAAAGGGGAGCTTGGAGTCGGACCCGGTGGCAGCTGGATGTCACAGTTCGGCCTCAGCAATACCCAGGCAGTTAGCCTCGTTTCACGGTTGCCTCATTCCTGTACGTGCTCCAGAGTCCGGCTCACAGGCACCCCCCATACGGTACGAACAGGCCGAGCCCTGTCACGGGAAGTTCGTTCAGTTAAGGCAACATGTCAAGTCAGTCATTAGTGTTGTCATCTGTCATTTGATCCCACAGCGGTCTCGGCAGTCGACTTAAGTCACTATCGCCTGTTGTTATCATCTACGTTGGGTTCCGTCGCTCTGGACGGCAGCAGTTTAGGCTCTCAATCAGTAGGTCCACCTGCACCAGCTTCATCAGGGTTCCAGCAGGTAAAAAAAAAAAAAAAAAAAACGCTGGGCAGCCTGCAGACACGTGACCAGTCTACTAAGTAACGGGTCTTGGCAGCCGCCATATCATCAGTCGGCAGCGATGACCTCACCACCCCGCTATCTCCGGCATCAGCCTCCGAGGCTGGCAGTGTCCAGTCCCTTAGGGCATGGACAATTCCCAGGCTGTCCGCCGAGCTGAGACGCAGAGGGATACCCTTCTCGGCCGCGGCCAGGAAGGCGGAGCTATTCAGGCTCCTCTTCCCACCACCGGCCGCAGCAAGCCCCAGCAGCCAGCAGGCGTCTCTGGAATCGATTTCAGCCGCCGTCGCTCAGCTGCACACCCTCGTGTCTTCCCTGTCTTCCTCAATCGTTGAGGTCCAGGACAGAGTGTCTCGTCTAGAGACTAGCCCGGCTGCCACGGTTCCGGACCCTGCGGTGGTCCCAGCCATCAGTGCACCGGCCGCAGGTAGTGAGCTTGCCACGACTACCGTTCACCCTTCCCACCTGGTGCCACCCAGCGTAAGGAAGGACGTTTTAGAGGGCAGAGACGTTAACCTGGCCTCACTCACGATCTCGGTCCATGACTTGGCCGAGAACAAGGCCTACACCTGGGGCGACGTCTCGGTGGTTTTGAAGGCGAAGAAGCCAGGCTCAACAGAAAGCTCATGGCGCCCGAGTTCACACTCGCTTTCGGCATATTCAGGGACGTACGGTGCTCAGCCTCCCCGGGCAGGCGGGAGGAACTGGACCGCTACCTCCATTTAATCGTAGACCTGGGTCACAAATACGGTGGCTCAGCCTTCTACGATTATCATCGGTCCTTCTCGGCCAAAGCCGCGGACAGATTCTTACAGTTCCGTTGGATAACGGACTGGAGGGTAGTGGACGCCGAGTTGTTCTGCTGCCACTTTGCGAGTCTACGGTCCCCGCTATGTGCTGTCCGTCAGTCAGCATCCCACACCGCGGTCTGGTGTGCCTACATAGCCCTGTCCACCCGATAACTAGCACGGCCTCTGCCAGCTCGAGTCAGGCTCAGCAGGCACCGGTGCAAGGGCAGAAGGTGGACAAGTGGGGTTGTCCGGGGCAGATGGTCGGGGGAGCCGCCATTTGCAACAACTTCAACTACGGCTCCTGCAATTCAGCCAGTGCCGGCTCTTGCACGTTTGCACCCTATGCCAGAGGGCGCACCCCCAAGCAGATGAAACCGTGACTAAGCCAGGTCAATGTCCTTTGGCTCGATGTCTACTTGACCTCACATCCCACTCCGTCACTTGCCAGCTACCTCTCCCGAGGTCTCACCGATGAGTTTCATACCGGGCTCCTCACCCCGCCCCACACCACCCACGAATGTCCGAACCTGCGCTCAGCAGCAACAGATGAGCCAGCTATCAACGTCCTTCTTCAGACGGAGTTGGATCGGGACTTTATGATAGGCCCGTTCAGTCAGTCTCCCTTTAGTATCTGGAGGGTTAGCCCTATCGGGCTTGTACGGGGAAATTTTCGGAAAAAATAAAAAAATAAACGTCTGGCGTATGATCTGTCAGCGCCTCATTCTTCCGTCGTTCCCAGTCTCAACTCGCTCATTCCCTCCGAGGAGTTCTCACTGAAGTACGCTTCGGTAGACATGGCTACCCAGGCCATACTCAGGGCAGGGGTAGGTGCTTGGCTCTCGAAGGCGGACATATCTGACGCCTTCAAGCTACTGCCCAGACATCCTTCCCTGTGGTGCTGGCACGGCATCAAGTGGAGGGAGCGATATTATTTCGCAACCAAATTGACCTTCGGGTCTAAGAGTAGTCTTTGGTTATTTGATAGTTCACGGAGATCCTGGCGTGGATCCTTCTCTACGAGGCTCAGTGCCACAAGGTCGTCCATTATTTGGATGACTTCCTTCTGATAGAACCACCCGGGGCTCCCCAAGGGGACCTTGGAAAGTTGAGGATGGTTTTCGACAATCTGAACGTCCCCATAGCGGAACGCAAGGTGGACGGCCCGGCGCACAAGATCACGTTCTTGGGCATCGACCTTGACACGCCTGCCATGCAGGCCAGCCTTCCCGCAGATAAGTTGGGCCGTTTCAGGTTGGTTCTGCGAGTGTTCACCCGGGTGGGGGATGTACTCAGAAGCAACTTCAGTCTCTCTTCGGGATGTCGAATTTTGCTACGAGGATCATCCCCCAGGGCCGCTCCTTCGTGTCCCGGTTGCCGGTCTTCCTGTCCTACACTCAGGGCCCTAGTCAGGTCGTCAGGCTGGATTCAACAGCCAGGGCAGATCTGCCCATGTGGGAACACTTTCTTAGTAATTGGAACGTTGTGTCCCGGTTCATCCCAGTCGTGTCCACGCAGTCACCTCAAGTGGTGACCGATGCGGCGGCATCCACAGGATGCGCCGCCATTTTTGGCCATTTGTGGTTCGCCGCCCCTTGGCCTCCTCAGGCACTAGCCACACCGGGCTTTACTACCACGTCAGCCCTCTTTTAGCTGTTCCCCGTCGTAGCAGCCGCTCACCTATGGGGTCACCATTGGTCTGGACGGACGGTGGCTTTACGACAGACAATCAAGCCACAGCCGAGATCATCAGCAAGGGCAGGTCTAAATCCAGGCCCGTCATGTCCTTCCTCCGCGGACTGGTCCAGCTATCCCTACAACATCAATTCAATGTTTACTGCTCATTCGTTCCAGGGAAGCTCAACTCAGCAGCGGACGCACTCTCCCGTTTAACTCTGTTCCTTCCTTTGAACAGATGCCAGGAGCCTACCATCTCTCAGCCTCTATCCCGGATTGGTCACAACTGACCTTGGACTAGCCCCACGTTTGCAGTCAGCTACTAACTTCGTCAACGCTTCGCTCGCCCGCAACACCTGTCGGGCCTGCCAGACGGCCTGGGGGCGTGTTGATAAGTTCCTGCCCCTACGCCCGTGAATCTTCCAGCGTCGATTAGGTTCTGGCGTTTATCGCTTACTGCCATTCTCACCTGGCACTGTCACACAGCGCGGAACGTCAGTACGTGGCCGGAGTGCAGCACTACTTGTCACTTCGAGACCCCGCTAGGCCTTCGGTGTTCTCCTTCCATGCAGTGAGGGCTCTACTGCGTGGAGTTCATAAGCTCCAGCCGCCAGTCAGCCCGAAGCGGCTGCCTATCACTGTGGAGGTCTTAAGGGGATGTCTGACGTCCTGGATAGATCCCCCTTTGGTCTCCTCCTCAGCACCTTCTTGCAGGCTGCGATACACATGGCGTTTATGGGTTCCTACGGCCCAGCGAGTTTACTCGCAGCCACCCAGCCGGTCCAGTCTTGCATAAAGTAATCTCTGCCGCCATCAGGATCTCTACGTTCTTCACTTGGCGATGTCTAGAACTCAGCAGCAAGGTTCCGGAATAGATATTCACTGTGCCGGACCTACAACAACTGGTGCCCAGCTGCCGTGTTGAACCGCGCGACGGCACTGCTAGCCGACCGCCCAGGGTCCAGTCCGCTTACCCTTTCCAGTTAAACCCCTCGAACTCGTCGCAGTTCGTGGTACATGTCCGGGACCTTCTCGGCAATCTTCAATTGGACCCCAGCCAATACTCCGAGCATTCATTCCGGGTCGGGGCGGCCACGTCGGCCCCAAGATAGAGGGTTCCGGACCATGTGATCAAGAAACCAGGTCGGTGGAAGTCGGCCTGCTTCTCGCTACATACCTAACCCACAGTTGGAGAGGGCTCAGGCCTTTGCCCAACTACTCAGTCACATTTACCTTTAATAAATTATTATCCCCTACCTGAAGGTTTTGCCCCCTTATTTTGGCGTACCATACGGTAGACCAAGGCACACTTTCAGGTCTATTTCATGTTGGTGAGTTTTGTGTTAGTTCTATGTGTCATCGTTACTCTTGTCGTCCGTAGGGCTCTAGACCATAAATTGGAAGGCCGGGTACCGGCCTGAAGTTATGGGAGGAGCCCGGAGGGTATTTAAGCAGCCCAAAGGCCGCCGGTCTTTGTCGGTTTCCTGTGCGTGATACCCACCCACCCTCCCCTTTTAAAAGCTTCTTCCAAGTATTCTTACCCCAGACTGAATACTCATTCCACATTATTCCATAAACTACTTCTTATCATTCCTTAGCTAGGGTATGCCCCCTTATTTTGGCGTACCATACGGTAGACCAAGGCACACTTTCAGGTCTATTTCATGTTGGTGAGTTTTGTGTTAGTTCTATGTGTCATCGTTACTCTTGTCGTCCGTAGGGCTCTAGACCATAAATACTGCTATGATGGAAAAACAATGTTCCAAATCTTTATTTTTTTTTTACTTTTTTTAATAGTACATATGAAACTGGAGCAAAAGAACGGCAGCAGACAAATTGGGCTTCACTGTGTGGAGCATAAATCAACAGGCACTTGTTAACTGTATCTGGCTATTTTATAAAATCTGATTAATTGTTACAAAACTCCCATTACATATATGTGTTATTTAGTGATGTTTGTAGAAATTATTATGATTAGGCAGGGGAGTCACTAAGGAGTCCTAAAAACCCAGAACACTTTAAGGTGTCCCACCTAGGCTGTAGAGTTATTGAGTTCCACAATGAATAGGACTCATATCCTTTTCTGTTCTCCCTAGTTCTTCTTTTCACTTGCTATGGGCTCTCCCCCCTTTTTTTCTTCTAAAAGAGTTCCTTTTACTGCTATTTTGATTATTACCCACTTGATTTACACCCTTCCCCTTTTTACCTTCTAGCAGGGTCCGATTCCCTACCCTACTATATTGTGTAGTGCTCACTTTCTTTGCGCCTCCTTTCCTTCTACCAAAAATGCTTCCTTTTACCTGCTACCTTGAAAATTGCCCACCCACAGAAAGGAGACAATCGACCTGTCTGCCGCATGGTCTGAAGTAACAGACAGGAAGCTTTTAACACACTTTTTGCCCAACACTAGAGGCCGAACAGCACCTAAGAAAGCCTGAGTGTCAGTTACTGTGGATGGCAGCTTCTCCCTATACAGTTAAACTCAATTTGATACAAGAAATTAGCACTTGGGCTCTTTCTAGGAGGTAGCATCTGCAAGCCAGAGATGGTGAACACTTAGCTGGGGACCTGGCTTGAGACAGACGCAGAGGTGCCAGGTCCCAGAAATACCCTTCAAATCAGTCTAGATGAGTTCTTAGCACATACAAGGCTGTATTTCCTACTGAACATAATTGGTATGAGTCACAAAACAGCCAGAAACAGTTGATATTACTATGGTGCAGCACTAGGGTTCTTGGCTTGATCACCAGCCAAGACACTATTTGCATGGAGTTTGCATGTTCTGGTTGTGTGGGCTTTCTACAGATATTCTGGTTTCCTCCACACTTCATAGACACTTCATAGACATGCTGGTAGGTTAAATGGTTCCTGTCCACATTGTCCCTTGTATGTGTATGTATGTGGGGTAGGGACCTTAGGTTGTATGCAACTGATATAAATGTACATAATGTTAAAAAAACTAGTGGCACTATATAAATACCTGTAATAAAATATATAGCACATACCAGTCACAGCAATAGCTATATGATGCATGCATTATATCCAATTTTGATTTATAGTGTATGATTTATACTTTTTAGTTTAATTTTCCTAATTTTTCATTAGAACCCATTAATTTAATGTAAAAGAAAATCACATTGATTTCACCAAGCATTATCTTTTCACGCCATGCATACTCGCATTGCTCGCATTGCAGTACCAGAGGATGTGGTGACTAGTTCTAGAACATTAGAAGAACAGTTTGATCTGTGAATCACACATAACAGTTTCTTTTGCCACCCAACAGCACCACAATTGTGGCATCAAATATGCCTACGAGCCAAGGAACGCAACTTAATATAATGTAGTATGTACTGCTGGACACACCACAAAGTTGTTAAGTTTATAAAAGTGTCTTGTGGTTACAAATTGTATTCTCAGTATGTGTTTGTTTATTTATTCGTTTGTCAATGGTAACATTTGACCCATTTCAGGGTTTGCAAAATCATTGAAATGTTTTACTTGACACATTATATTTCTTGTGGTTAAACACTAGCCCATATTTGTATACTGCAAACACAAGCAAAAGCAAACAGATGTGAGAAGTTTAAAATAACTTAATATGGGTTTTTCAGATTAGATGTTATTGATGAAAGATGTTGATAATGAATATTAAATGAAAACTTGCTCTTATCTGGCCTCAAATATTTACCGGCAGAGAGATTGCTGCAGGTCTGTGGTTGTCCAGCTCTCTACATCTATTTATGGTTTATGCTTTTATATTCTATCTTATCTTGTAGAAAATCAAATATAATAATAATGATAATAACATGGGTATCTATTTTTATGGATGATGGCTAAAGTTAAATTCAAAATATCAGACCTTTGACTTATCTTGTATACTTTCAGAAACTCCAGGACAGCTGCTCACCTAAAATAACAAATAACCTAAATAGAACATTGTAACCCTGAACTGTCAGATAAATGGTAATACAATTTTATTAAGGTCATACATAGTTCAATATCAGCGCATTTTAACCATTAGCTACAATTAATCAATCATTTAGAGCATCATTAAAGTGGTTGTATACCCTAAAATTCAACTTGCACCTACAGGTAAGCCTAGATTAAGGCTTACCTGTAGGTACAAGAAATATCTCCTAAACCTGCACGGTTTAGGAGATATTTGAAAAGAACCTTTTATAACGTTGTCTACGGCGCATGCGCGCCGTAGACAACGGTGCAATTACAGGGTTAGTCCCCATTCACAACTGCGACTCACCGCAGTTGAAGTGTCCCGCACGCATGCGCGGATCGATATCCTCGCCGCTCTGGACCATCACAGCGCCGCAGCGGCACTGTGATTGGCCGGAGCGGCGATACCCGGAAGGGTATCTGTGGAGAGATGGATGCGGCCGGAGGGGGAGAAGAAGACGGCATCGGGGGGCCCCGATCTAAGGTAAGTGATGCATAATGAGCTAGTATGCTAGTCATACTAGCTCATTATGACTTTGTCTTGCAGGTAGTTAACAAAAAAAATTTTTTTTAAATGGGTATACAACCGCTTTAAGGATGAAAAGCTGCTCTTCTGGCAGATGCACTTAATAATTCACAAAGGATTTTTCCAACTTGTAAAATAACACTATAACACTATAGCGTTGTCAGACATTGCATGTGATTTGCACCTCATTGCTGTGCAGATCACATGCGATTTCTGTGCGATGCAAATTTAGCCATACAGATTATATGGCTTAATTTGCATCGCATTCGGACCAAAATGATGCAGGACCCTTTTTTGGTCCGCATTGGAATTGGATTGAAGGTGTAAAAGTAGGATTTATTTTTTGGACAAATCATTGCAGGTTTAAAGACAATAATGTTGTCTCATCATTCATACTCCTATCACTACCTTTAACATATATATCTTGGGAAATAAAAAAAAATGCACTAACTTTTTTCAAAATTTACACAAGGCTCTATGTTTTGTTTCATTAAACATGCTACAGGTACAGAAAAACACTCTTGATTCTGCCAAAAATGCCATCCACTCCTAACTTCCTTTTTGAGCTGACAACACTGTGCCTCTGCTGAACTGAAATCCCAGACAGTGTTGTCAGCCCTGCCCTTCCTTATCTCCATAACTTCAAGCTAAAATATAGTCAATCTGAAGTATCCAGCAAGGCGGGAGACAGCCCACTGCTAGCATAAGAGCTGAGGGCTCTTGAGAGAAGTACAAAGGCAGGATGCTGTGATGTTTTCGGGAATCTGCAAACCTATGGTTGCCACCTCATCCCTTTAAACCCGAACACATATGAATTACACAGGTTCTGTGTCAAGAAAGGCGTCCAGGATCTTTGTCTGCCAGCAGGAGAATCGGCTATGGCATATCCAGCAAAAGAGCCGCTCAGCGCGCACGCGGGCGCACGGGAGTGCGCACGCACGCGCGGGAGCGCGCACGCACGCTGTTTGAGCCCGTTTTGGCACCAGGAACCGGTCTACAGCGTTCCAGTGATCCCCAGCTACCAGCTACCTGTGTATTACCTGACTTCTGATACCTGATTACCCGGCTTGTTCCTGATCTTCCGTACCTGCTGCCTGTCCTCGATCCCGGCTTGTCCTGACACCCCTTCTGCCTGTTCCTTGGTACTTTGCTGTCCGCCTGTTAACGACCCGGCCTGCTTCACGACTACGCCTTGCCTGCTGATTTGGTACCGCACCTGCCTGCCTGTGTTTGACCCGGCCTGTCTGTGACCTGCTTCCGTTCTGGACTCCAGTCTCTTTCGGCTATCCGCAAGTTCCATCTGCCTGCCTACTACTACTGGGTTCCTGCCCTAGTCTTCTACTGGTCGTCCTACAGTACTCCAGACGTCCGGACCAGCCCTACACCTGTAACCGGCCAGGCACTTGTGCCCCTTTGTGCTTCCGAGCCCCTGTCTATTCTACCAGGGGTTCCCGAGCCGGAGATATACGAGACGCCGCTCCCTGCATTCGTGGGCTCAACCACCAGGTACGTGACATTCTGTGACTGATTAAGGTGGTAATTAAACTCACTTGGTGCCTTATATGCATTTAATTAGCCTCATAACCTGTGTAATTCATATGTGTTCGGGTTTAAAGGGATGAGGTGGCAACTCTATGCCTACCCCTTTCATCAACAAAGATTTGCCTGCATTGCCTAGAACAGTGTTTCTCAACTCCAGTCCTCAAGGCGCCCCAACAGGTCATGTTTTCAGGATTTTCCGTTAGATAAAACAGGTGTGGGTATTACTAAGGCAGTGATACTGATCAAATCACCTGTGCAAAATAATGGAAAGCCTGAAAGACTTGAAGACTGGAGTTGAGAAACACTGGCCTAGAAAAGCAGAGAGACTCACTCAGTGATGTTATCACTAGATCTCAAATAAGGTGTATAATTAAAGTAAACAGGTTTTATCAAAAGTGTCTTTAGCATACTGATGAAGAGGGGAGAGAGGAATCAGAGAAGCCAAAATATAAGCAGATTAATGTTCAGTTCAGTTTCAAATAAATAATGAATATAAAGTATGGGTCTTAAACAATGGATATAAAGTATGGGTCTTAAACAATAATATAAAGTATGGGTCTTAAAATGTAGCACAAAAACTCCTGCAATACAAGTACAACAACCCCATGAACTACAGTACATTACCATAACTGCCAACATTTTGAGGAGAAAAAATGGTACACTTTGAAAAAAGGGCCTGGTTATATTGCTCTTAGTTAGATGTGGTGTGGTTAAATAGATTGTGACGCTAATCACAGTATACACTGCATATGTTTGCCACTGTCCTTGTAAACTCATAGTAATCTCTAATTACTGCACCCACCATAAGTGAGTCTTACAGACACACACATAAACCTGAGGGCAAAATATTATCTTAAAAAAATCTTCCATTACATATTCTTTCTGTCTGAGTTTGCTTTAACCCTAATCCAATGGCTTGTGTGTAAAACTTACAGGCAGCCTTGCTCACACACCCCCGGAATCGGCACACCCAAGTGCGCGCCCCCCCCCTGGGGGCACATCTGCAGACCTGGGACTAACATGGCAGAAGGAAGGAAGAAGAGTGAACACACATCCGCTCTCCTCCCCTTCTTCCTGTGACCTGGAAAGAAATGTCTGTGCTGTCACTTCCAGGTCAGCCTCTCCGTGTCCCCAGCTACCATATCTTTCAGACCCTGCATGTCTCATTAAAGAGAACCTAAAATATATTTTTGTCCCCTTTGTAATGAAAAAAAAAAGTTAAGTAAAACCCCAAAAAAATTTTGTGCAAAAAAAACACCCAAACACCCAAGCACGCAAAATCCCCTTCCACATATACGCTCTTACAAACGTAAGGGCGTCTACACGTGAAAACGTTGATTGAGATGCACATGTTACATATTGCCGTGCACGCTGGAGTGAGAGCAACAATTCTAGCACAAGACCTCCTCCATAAACTGATGACCTATAGGGGGCTTTTAAAGTGTTGCCTATAAAAAATATAGGGTACTGAAGTTTGTCACTATTTCACAGGTGCACACAAATTTAGGCTTTGACATGTTGGGTATCTATTTATTCGGTGCAACCTCGTCATTTGTTTGTCCTAAAATTCGCTTTAGTGCAATTTTACTGAAATGTTGTGTTCCCTAGACCTTTGCGTTAATATCTTGTGACATAAAAAAATTGGAACTACCACTATTTTATTCTCTAGGGTGTCTGCTTTCAGAAAATATGCAAAATGCAAAACAGCTCTGTCAGCGAATCGGTTAAAGTGATACTAAATAGAGAAAAGTTAATTACCATAATTGATTTACATAAACCATATATACAATATCATGCCACTGTATTTTGTTTTGTTCTGTTTTTTTTTTTTTAATCCTCTAAGTAGCTTATTCCTGCAGCGCTGTTATGTGGTCACATGATCTTTCCCTGTTCTTTGGCATCTATAGGGAAAGATCCTTGGGAGGGGCTTCTATTATTCTGCTGATGTACACTCTCTACAGTATGAGTCTGTGTCTGGCTAGCCTTGATTAATGTTGTGCCAGTCACATGACTATAGCTCCCTATAAATCTTTATTGAACATCAGATGTTTATTTTTTTGTGCATTAACCTCCTTGACGGTATTCCCGAGTGTGGCTCGGGGTTACATTTCTGTACCATTAGCGGTAATCTGCACTCAGGATTGCATCGCAGTATCCAGGAACATGTACTTACCTTGTCCCTAGGATCCCATGATGTACTCCCGCTATGTCCCCTTGCTGGATCCGGATCCTGCACTGAGGGGGATCTGTACTGAGGGAGGGGGGTCAGTACTTAGTGTGGGGGTCTATACTGAGGAAAGAGGGGCTGTACTTAGTGGGGGATCTAAACTGAGGAAAGGGGGTCTGTACTGAAGGGGGGAGGTCTGTACTTAGTGTTTGGTCTATACTGAGGAATGGGGGCCTGTACTGAGGGAGGGGGATCTATACTGTGGGAGGTGGATCTGTACTTAGTGGGGTGTCTATAGTTAGTGGAGGGGTGTATGTACTGGGGGGGGGGGGTCTGTACTGAGGGGGGACTATAGTTGGTGATGGGGGTGACATCAATTTTTTCCACACTGGGTGACACCAACCCTAGTGACGCCACTAATGAGCATACTAAATCCCACCCCCATAGTGTTAAGCAATAGGAGAACATGGAAGAGGAGGGAGGAAGGGAAGTGTCTTTTTTCTAATGTGTACACACCCCCATGTGTGACTCTATACTCATTTGGGCTGCACAGAAAAGAAAATGGAGGATGGGTTTAAAAGGGAACTAAAATTGAGCACGCTCCGTAGAGGACACCAGCTGGTCTACACAATCTCAGGCTGCAGTAGGGACATAGAGAAGATGGTAGAAAAAACTGAAGGCGGGATCAACCAGGTATGTTTTACTCTACAGAAAACAAATGCTTTAGTGGCTTTCTGAGTATGCACACTCTGTTATAGGGAAAATACTGGTATATGCAGCTCTAAAAATAAAGGCGTAAAAAATATGCAAATAAAGAATCCATTGTGATTTAGCATGAAGTGTACATGTTCAGAAAAACTGGAATCACTGATGGTGTATACAGGACAAACTAGGGTGAATTAAAATATCCTCCACCGAACACCAACACAACGGGCCTCTTGCCGCAAACAGTGGACCACTAGATTATAGGTGGTCAGACAGACATATTATATCCATAATATCACGACTCCACTCAGGTAACAGGTAGCTGGATCTCGTACAGTCTCAACATGTGATGGATCTGCAGGTTCATATATTAATTAGAAAGAAAGCAACTCCTCATGGTGTAGTATGTTGAATCAGGGCAAATTTATTTCATAAAACGCATTCAGAATACTCACATTTCATGAGTTAAAAAAAAAAAAATATCAGGGACTAAAATTGGTCCAAGGTTTCAATTGTTTCAAACCAACAAGATGGCCACGGTCAGCGCAAATAGCGTCGTGGAGCCTTGAGAGCCTGGAGATCTGACGTCACAATGCTATATGCGCTGACCGTGGCCATCTTGTTGGTTGGAAACAAAACAGCTTTTTATTAAATAAATTTGCCGTGATTCAACAAACTGCATACCCCACATGGCTCCTCACAAACTACAAATGGGACTTCTTATGGCTTTCTTTCAACAATTGCTTTCTTCTTGCCACTCTTCCATAAAGGCCAGATTTGTGGAGTGCTCAACTATTAGGTGTCCTGTGGACAGATTCTCCCACCTGAGCTGTGGATCTCTGCAGCTCCTCCAGAGTTACCATGGGCAAAACAAACAGCATCATGAAGGTCAAGGAACACACCAGACAGGTCAGGGATAAAGTTTAGAAGTTTAAAGCAAGGTTAGGTTATAAAAAATCCCAAGCTTTGAACATCTCACGGAGCACTGTTCAATCCATCATCCGAAAATGGAAAGAGTATGGCACAACTGCAAGCCTACCAAGACTTGACCGTCCACCTAAACTGACAGGCCGGGCAAGGAGAGCATTAATCATAGAAGCAGCCAAGAGGCCCATGGTAACTCTGGAGGAGCTGAAGAAATTCAGAGCTCAGGTGGGAGAATCTGTCCACAGGACAACTATTAGTCGTGCACTCCCCAAATCTGGCCTTTATGGAAGAGTGACAAGAAGAAAGCCATTGTTGAAAGAAAGCCATACAAAGTCCTGTTTGCAATTTGTGAGAAGCCATGTGGGGGGGACAGCAAACATGTGGAAGAAGGTGTTCTGGTCAGATGAGACCAAAATTGATCTTTTTGGCCTAAAAGCAAAACACTATGTGTGGCAGAAAACAAACACTGCACATCACCTTGAACACACCATTCCCACCGTGAAACATGGTGGTGGCAGCATCATGTGGTGGGGATGTTTTTCTTCAGCAGGGACAGGGAAGCTGGTCAGAGTTGATGGGAAGATGAATAGAGCCAAATACAGGGCAATCTTAGAAGAAAACCTGTTAGGCCCCTTTCACACATGCGGACCGTACATTAGATCAGTTCAGTCACGTTTTTTTATCATCAGTTGTTGTCAGTAAACATCAGTTTTCATCCATTTTCATTTCCGTTTTTCGTCCGTTTACGTCCGTTTTTCATCCGATTACGTCAGTTTTTCATCAGTTTTTTATCCGTTTATGTCCGTTTTTTTATCCGTTTATGTCCGTTTTTTATCCGTTTTTTTTTTTTTTTAAAAAAACAGTTTTTCATGAATTATGGGAATTTTTTTGATGAAAAACGGATGTCAGCGGATCGGATGTGAATGGATCATCCGCTAACGTCCGTTTTTCGTCCGTTCCGTTTTTTTACGGAAGACAAAATAGGGTCTTCTTCCGTTCAGAAAAACGGACCTTAACGGAGACGGATGTTAACGGACGTTAGCGGATGATCATCCGCTAACGTCCGCTATCCCATAGACAAGCATTAATGTCCGTTTTCATCCGTAAACGGATGTATGAAAAAACGGACGAACGGTCCGCATGTGTGAAAGGGGCCTTAGAGTCTGCAACAAAAATAAATAAAATTCATATATTCTATGCCACTGATATGTTATTACTGTTCATAATAGGTTTAGCATTTTCTTTACTCCATTATGCTGTGATGCAATTGGCATTTGATTTCAATTATGAGGTAGAAACCCGCAAGGGAAGAGATTATGCTTGACTGAGAAATTGTATATGTCCCTGTGCTATATGAAGAAAGGTTTTATCGGTTTCATATTTTTCTCACCAAAGCTTCACATGTCAACAACCTTGCATACAAAGATCCCACAATGTTATTCAAATGAACTAAAGTACATAAATGGTTTAGGTTCGGTAAAATGTTTATAAACCTAAAAATAAAATATCTTCCTGTTTTCAACTTGAGTTTTTTTTTTAACCTGTGAGCTTGACAGTTTCTCAGCATTCTGTCCCAGAGTAAAAAGTGCTCCCTACTCATGAGCAGCATTATCACCCAAAGAAGCATGCTGCCTGTGGACTCCAAGCTAATAGGCTGATGCCAACATGCTAATTTGCAGTCTGGAGTCCACAGACAGTGTAAAGCAACATTGGATGCCCCCATCATCAAAGTAAGCACATTACATGTATGCTGCTAATAAAGATTTAACTTAAAGTAATTGTAAACGATCACCTTGTTAAATAATCCATTCATTTTAAAATAGAAATGAAATGCTAATTTTTGCATAGATAAAAAAAAAAAAAAAACATCATGAATACCTTTTTTCACTTTTTTATAAGTGATCACATACCCTCTGTTCTCAGCACATGGATCTTCCCAGTGACAGACTGTGCAGGGGGGGAATGCCAGGACAAGTCTGATCATTGAAGGAGAGCAGGCTGAGTTCCCAGCATAGCTAGAGAATTAACCACGCTGTGCTCTTCTGTTTAGTGTGGTCAGGAACATAAGTCATTTTTAATAGGAAAGCAAAGGGAATGGCAGGAATACCAGTAATTTCACACAAAGGAAGCAATACAAAGCGAACAGGAATATGAAGTGTTGGGGTAAAAAACACTTTGAAGCTGAACTCCAGGAGCAACGTTTTATTTAAATGTATTCCTCAATAGCACCAAAGGATATAAGCCCACTTTCCTGCACATAGAGCAGAGCTGTGGAAAAGACCCAGCAGGTCCACTTACAGCAGAATGTCTGCAGAAAACTACAGGATGGATGCAGATACAAGACCAGTCATTCTGAAAAAGAAGAGAGATCAGCAATGACTGGTATGAAGGAAATTTTTCAAACTGACTAACTGCACAGATCTGACAGAAATACACAAACACACTTAAGCCCCATACACACGGTCGGATTTTCCGATGGATTCTGTCCTATCAGACAATGTTGTCGGAAATTCCGACCGTGTGTAGGCACCATCGGACAGTTTCCATCAGATTGTCCGACGGACAAAGTCCTATCTCCTGCTGGATAGATTTTTTGACAACAAAGTCCGATCACACCAAATCCGATCGTGTGTAGCGAATTCCGACGGACAAAGTGCTACGCATGCTCAGATCACATTACAAGACCAAAGCTATTGGCTACTAGCCTCTACGTAGTCCAGTCGTAGGCAACAAACGTCACCACGTTCAGAATGATCGGATTTTCCGACAACTTTGTCCGACCGTGTGTACGCAAAACCAACATCGGTCAAAGTACGACGGACATGATCCGACGGACCTGGTCCTCGGATAATCCGAGCGTGTGTATGGGGCTTAAGATTTAGGTAAGAGCCTACATGCTTATTGTATTTAGACATTTGCTTATCCAGGAGTCCACCTTTAAACTGGACCTATAATTCAAATCACACTTCACATGAATCTTTGGGGCACCTGTCAACATTAACAGACAACGGCTAGCTTTGGGCCAGAGGCTTAGCGTGGGTTGTCAGCGCCCAGGGTAAGGCAAGTATTTTGCACCCCCTAACCTGTGGACTATTAGCACTCCCTGGGATGGAGCAGGGAGAGGGAGAGAGAGAGAGGAGGGAGAGAGAGAACAGGTAGAGATAGAGAGAGCAGGGAGAGATAGAGAGAGCAGATAGGGAGGAGGAGAGAGGAGAGACTCTCTATGGCACTACAAATCCTAGCATAGCAGCCTCAAATTCCTCAGCTCAGCACACACAGCATGAGGTGATGTCCATCACTGAGTCACTACAGCCTGTCAGCCTTTCTCCATTCCCTCACTACTACACACCAACACCATGCCCATCCCCACACCCCGTCTACATCAGTGTCCATTCCCCCCTCCTCCTCTTAGCTGCTCCCTGCGGCTTTTGGGGGTTTAGAAATGATTAAAATGAAAACTGAATAAATCTCTGGCACATAAAATACTTGGAAAAATATGTGAATGAAAATTTTAACCTTTAACTAAATTTTGTTTTTAGAGTACAGATTTTTCCAAATATAAAAAAAGAAAATCTCTGAAGACTTTAGGATATAATGGGAAACAAATCTAAATGGATGCTCCCAGAATATGATGATGTTGTTAATCGGTGACTATACATTTTTTTACAGGACATTAATGAAGAGATAACATTTTTATATGCTCAAAATGCAGCCCTGTTATTTATTGCTAGCTTCTCCAAGGGAGATCAAGAATTTAGGGAACATCTTGAAATATACAAAAGAAATTTCACAAGTAAAAAAGACAAACATTTCTTCCACAGCAGGGCTGTATTCAATAGCAGATGAGAATACAAATGGACAAACGTTAATCAGTATCACATATACCATTCAAACTTTGACATTTTTTTTAAGATGATGGTGATATTTTTGTCCCTTTTTCTTCTTCGTCCTTTCCTCTTCTTTCGCAACACAGTGACAACACTCTCAAGGCCATGGATGGGAAGGGTCAAACACATGATTTGAGAATAGTAAAAACATACTCTCATCAATAAGAAACCTACTAATAAGATTCAGGATTGCACTTTTCACCATAACAATGCAGATAATCATGTGGTGGCCCAAGGTAGCAGTTTACTAAAGGCAAATAGGCAGTTCACGCTGCAAGGTAATGTTTACTTTGCAAGTGAATTTTCCCTTAATGGGGAGTTCCAGGCCTTTTATGTTTATTAAAAGTCAGCAGCTACAAAAAGTGTAGTTGCTGACTTTTAATAAACAAACACTTACCTGTTCCACGGTCCAGTGATGCGGCCGAACGGGGTGTCGCTCCTCTCCCCCTCCTCTCCACGGACACCTCCACTCTGGGCACCCGGCCGTGACAGCTTTCGGCTTCACGGCCGGGCATGCATGGAGCATGCGCGAGTCGTGCTACGCTCCCGGAGTGGGCAGGTGATCTCCTGGGACCTGTCACGTGTCCCAGGAGATCGCCTAGAGGGAGGGGCCGCCTACGGCAAAAGGAGAAGTCGCCTAGGCGGTCCCTGGGCGGAAGGAGGAAGTGGGACAGGAAGTCCCCTTCCTAATGAAGCCCCCACTCCCCCCCAAAAAAAAATGACATGCCAAATGTGGCATGTAAAGGGAGGAGGAGTGCTTACAGTGGAAGTTCAATTTTTGGGTGGAACTCCGCTTTAAGGCTCGGTTCACACGGATGCGACACAGGATCCGACTTGTGAGACCTCAAGTCAGACGACATGTGAAATTCAATGTTTCCCTACGAGAGCTGTCTAAACTGATACTACACAAGTACACTACTTTGTTCCGAGTTTGACACGACTTCAGTGCCACAGGGTGTAAAAAGTCACATCAAAGTCGAACTCCAAAGTTGCACTGAAAGTCGCATGACTTTGGAGTCAGGCCAGTGTGAACCGAGCCTTAGCTTTGTGAATGAGGTGAAGCTCTGCTGACTAGTCGTGTGCAGGCAAAAACAATGTTTTTATTGTTATTATTTATTTATTATTCCTGTAAATTCTTGGGCTGTCTTGCATGAACTGCACGTTTGAGATCTCCCCAGAGTGGCTCAATGATATTGAGGTCAGGGGACTGAAATGGCCACTCCAGAACCTTCACTTTATTCTGCTGTAGCCAATGACAGGTCGAATTGGCCTTGGGTTTTGGATCATCGTTATGTTGGAATGTCCATGTACGTGCCATGCGCAACTTCCTGGCTGATGAATGCAAATGTTCCTCTATTATTTTTTGATAGCATACTGCATTCATCTTGCCATCAATTTTGACCAAATTTCCTGTGCCTTTGTAGATCACACATCCCCAAAACATCAGCAATCCACTTATCACACTAGGAATGTTGTACCTTTCATCATGTGGCCTTATTGACTACTCTCCAAATGTAGCGTTTATGGTTGTGCCAAAAAGCTAAATTTTGGTCTCATCACTCCAAATTACTTTGTGCCAGAAGGTTTGAGGCTTGTCTCTGTGCTGTTTGGTGTATTGTATGTAGGATACTTTGTGGCATTAGCGTAGTAATGGCTTTCTTCTGGCGATTTGACCATACAGCCCATCTTTCTTCAAGTGCCTCCTTATTGTGCATGTTGAAACAGCCACACCACATAGTTTCAGAGAGTCCTGTATTTCACCTGAAGTTATTTGTGGGTTTTTCTTTGCATCCTGAACAATTTTCCTAGCAGTTGTGGCTGAAATTTTAGTTGGTCTACCTGATCGTGGTTTGGTTTCAACAGAACCCATCATTTTCCACTTCTTGATTGGCATTCTCAATTCTTTGGATATATTTTTATATCCCTTTCCTGTTTTATACAGTTCAACTACCTTTTCCTGCATATCCTTTGACAATTCTTTTGCTTTCCCCATGACTCCGAATCCAGAAACATCAGTGGATGAAATATGCAAGGAGTCCAGAAACTCATTGACCTTTTATACACACACACACACACACTAATTACAAGCAAACAGATCACAGGGGAGGACGGTTACCTTTAACAGCCATTAAAACCCCTTTGTGTCAACTTGTGTGCATGTTATCAGGCCAAAATCACCAGGGTATGTAAACTTTTGATCAGGGTGATTTGGGTAGTTTCTGTTGTGATTATGATTTAAAAAGAGTAAACACAGTTGACTGATAATAAATTACTTCAGCCAAACACTAACCATGAGTGAAAGAAATGTTTTTGTGGTATCATTCATATTCTCTGAAAAATGGCAGATAAATCATAAATAACAACTTTACCTATAGATCCTCAAAGACCTTTAAAACCAATAATTTATTAGCAATCATCATAAAAAGGAAAACAAAACCCACCTGTAATTTTTCAGCCAAGGAAGCTGCATTCTTAGTCTGTGTTTGATCTGCAACTGTCATGTGGCTGCAAATGTGATCAGTTATGACACCAGCCATTTAATGGTTTCACAGTTTGGTTTAGAGCACAAGCAAATGTGATAGCATTTCCAGCATGGTGGAAATCAAATTTTTTTTTGATACCATTAAATTGATGGGTTTAGTTACGCTTTAATCTTCATAAATTGAACATAAAATATGATCTGTGGACAGTTCCTTAGCCAGCACCTGGAGCAACCCCTGTTGGAGAGATGTGTCAGTCTGGAGTGGAGCCATTGGGCCTGGATCATTTACCAGCATGATGTCATCTGCTTGTTTGTGCATCACATCATGGTGAGGCATGGACCTGTGCCATGGATAGTGAGGTGACAGAGTTGGTTAGGTAATTATTGTAAGCTATCCACAAGATGGCCACTGTGTACAGGGGCATGCTATAAACCTGGGAGCCAATTATTAGTGGTATTTTCTGACTATTTATTCAACAACCCATTTGATGGTGTTATTGGATATTAGCATATCTAATGGTGAATTTGATGAGATCTGCATGGTGATACATAATTTGCAGTTTTGTTTCCTGATAATTATCCCTATATTTTCCATTATATTTTAGATCTGTGGTTAATCTAAAGGAAGTCCTTCTGGAGTGATCTATCTGTGATTATGAAATAAATACATTCAATTTACAAAAAAATGTTTGCTCCAACCTGTGACTTCCTTGGCATACCTATGGATCAGTGGGACAAATGTACTGCTTTTGTAATTGTTCATTCGATAAACATTAATGATTAGGTGATTATATAATATTTTGTATTCCACTTATGTATGTATGTTTTAGAGCAATCAACTATGCTGTATGCCTGAAGAAGTTGACAAATGGTTCAACAAAACATGTAGGGTCTCTGTTCATCAAATCTTCCACCATAATATCTGTTATTGAAATAATGTATACTTACTAAGAAACAGTAGTATTATAAAATTTACATTTAAAACAACATAAAACATGTGATGGGGCATGGAGTAGGTGGCGGTGTGTATATATCTTTGTTTTATACCCATTATTGTATCTGGTTTTCACATAAATGTAGTGTATAATAAAATGATGTCCCCATAAAATATATGTAATGCATGGAAATGATCAGCTTTGGGGATGTTGGTACCTCTAACAGGCTTGATTAATAGATACAGTACGTGTCCATTAACGTATCAGTAACTCTAGATTGCTATGACTCACAGCAATTACAAGGTACAGAGTTGCTCTGATTGACTCTGTAGCCTTGACAATGTCCAGTAGGGTTGTTAAATTGTTAAATTCATTTATTTTATTTATTTTTTGTTGCAGTCCCATGATTAGGGATATTTTTTCGGAAAGTGTAATACCCAATGGCTGTAAATATCAGTAAAATAGAGCATTATGATCTCCGTGTTTTTAAACAGTAGAAACATCTTCCTTATTAAGCAAAGTTCATAATATAGTTATCTAACCCAAAAATCTTCCCATTGGCATGTAAGGATTTACAAAAACTGTTAAATCACAGTAAACCGTGACAGACAAATTTCATGGTTGGTCATATTTCTACAGTAACCTAAAACCTGATCAGTTTCTATGGGTTATTTCACATTGTGCTAGTTTCTTAAATAAGCCAATTAATGTAAAGTGCATGTATTTTTTTATACCTAGAGTTTTAACATGTCCAGATTTATTTGTGTTTTCCAAGTGGCTCTCAATTCTGCTAATGAGAGGTCTCTGGAACAGCAGTCATTTACCTAACCTATACATTCCCGGCCAACGCTGCTTCCTGTTATGTACGTTTATCTTCTCTTCCATATAATAATTTCTATTTCAAGATTAGTCTGGTTTACATCTTTTGTGTTGGGTATTTTGAATTTTAAACATCAGGGTCAAGAGTTCCCCATAGCCCAATTTACCTTTTAAGTGTACAAACAAGCATGTAAAGTGTTCATTAAAAAAACAAAACAAATTTTTGCCATCTTTAAAGTGGAATTTTAAAAGGCTTTCTTTTTTAAAGCTTTGAAAAGAGTGGAAATTTGCACGTGACTCCGAGAAAACTGTAAGTGCAGATGGACTTATAAGTAAGTCCTGACACTCATCATTTGCTTTAATGGGAAGCCATAGTTTTACTTTAAGATTCAAGATCATAGTTCCTGAGCTTGCAGTTGCAGCAAGGGCATTTTCTTCTTGAACGAAACTGTAGTGAATTCCTTTAAACATTTAGTATAGTTAATCAACTGTTCTCCTAAAAACTGACTAACACTATCTGCTGGTACCCACAGACATAAATATCATTATACAATCCAGCCAAAGTCAAAGTAAGGATGAGTATTACTTTGGATATGCAGATTGCATTTACCAACCTCCCCTTCTAAAAATCCTATTTGACAGACATCCCTATATATATAATAATGTAAATTTTTATGGGGTTGATGCAGATTGTCCCAACATAAACTTTTTAAATAGCAAACATGTCATACTCACTTGCTCTGCTCAGTGGTTTTGCACAGAGCAGCCCCAGTCCTCCTCTTCTCGGGTCCTCAGCCAATGCGTCTGGCTCCTCCCTTTTGCTGAGTGCCCCCAGAGCAAGCATCTTTGCTCTGGGTGCACCAAAGCAGGCTCACTGCCAGGCTGCTGCTCTGTGTGTCCATTCAAACACAGAGCCGTATCTTGGCTCCACTCCTTCTCTCTCCTCATTGGCTCAATTACTGTGATTGACAGAAGCAGGAGCCAATGGCACCTGCTACTATCTCAGCCAATGAGCAGGGAGAGCCCTTGGAGAGCCGTGGCTCTCGTGCACATCGCTGGATTGAGATGGGGCTCAGGTAAGTATTAGGGGGGCTGGGGAAACTTCACAGACTTCACAGACTTATTGCATAGAATACATTAAGGTGAAAAAAACTTCTGCCTTTAGAACCACTTTAACAATAAGTATGAACTGGGTAATTGTTTAAATATAAAAGAACTCCGGTCCAAATTTTTTTTTTATCATAATCACTTGAGGACTCTCATGTACAACTCCCTTCCTGTCCAAAACAGTTTCAGTTGTCAGCATTGTGATATGACTGACCATTACTTGGTCATGTGACATTGTACTCAAATAATTTATACAATTTTTTGGGACAAATTAAGCTTTCTTTTGTTGGCATTCAATCACCATTGTTTTTTTTAATATTTTACTATATAAGAGAAAAAGTAAAAAAAAATGTCCTAGAGTTTAAAAATTCCAAAGAAATAAGCTTGCTTTATACATTTAGTATTATTATTAGTAAGTGTATTTTTTTTACATTTCTTTGGTTTAAAATGTTTTATTTATTATTTAATCTGATTTAAAGTTGAGGAGTCTACAAAGTATGGTATATATATTTGAAATGTATCAACCCTGATTTTCTGACTGTATATCGCATTTCTTGAGGCCTAGTAACAGACATGGGGGGTTATTTACGAAAGGAAAATCCACTTTGCATTACAAGTGGAAACTACAAGTGCAAAGTGCACTTGAAATTGCACTGAAAGTGCACTTGGAAGTGCAGTCGCTGTAAATCTGAGGAGTAGATCTGAATAGAGGGGAAGCTCTGCTGATTTTATCATCCAATCATGTGCAAGCTAAAATGCTGTTTTTTATTTTCCTTGCATGTCCCCCTCGGATCTACAGTGACTTTACTTCCAAGTGCAATTTCAGTGCAACTTCAAGTGCAGTTTGCACTTGTAGTGCAAAGTGAATTTACCTTTCGTAAATAACCCCCATGGTGAATTTTTGAAGTTCAACCACACAGTATGTGTAAATTGCATCCAGGAAGCACCTTCAGGATTTCAAGGAGCATAAATTTCAAAATATTTGCTATAGGTTCTACATTTTACACATTTTCATATTACTGTGTTTTACCTTACTGAAGAAGCTTGAATGCCTGTTTTTGCTTTAAATCTTTTTCCATTGAAATATTATAAATAAGATCTGCAGTTCTCCTATTGCTCAAACTTCCTGTGTTTCTGCTCTCCCCGACATCTATGTGCCAACATCTATTTTTAGAAGGTGCTGTTTCATTTACTTTTAGAGTTTGATAATTGTACATAAGGTTACAGCACAATAGAAAGGTTATGTGAAGAATATTTGTCCATGTCAATGATTGATTTATTTAATCAAAAATTAAATTATCTCAATTCAGATAGCTCTGCAAATTGAAGTTTATGAACTCATCTCTTACAGATTGCTGAAATATTTGGCTGCACATCATTTGTATTGTTGAAATTTATGTACAGAAGAAATGTTTGACATTCTAGCCAAAAAAGTTTTTGTTGTTTTTTTTTCTGTGTGGACATGACTCTGCAGGGTCAATATCTGACACATTTCTATTTTATTTTAGGGAGAACAGAGATAATATGAGATTGGGTTACAAAGATGTCATGCTCTCAGTACATTGTAAGTGATAGCGTCCTGTATTTTCACAGACTTGAGCTGAAAATGTCAAGTCATATTTACCGACAGCTGTGAATGCAGTTTTCAAACTCTTCCCAGTTAACAGTTTTGGGGTAGCTATTCCAATTAAAGAAATAATTATGGAGGATGCCAAAAGTGCTCTCATTCTGAAAATGCTAAGTACCTGGTTATTGTGCTTTATAAACAAAAGACATAAAACAGCACTATTGTTCAAAAATAACTAAAACATCAAAAATAGCTGCAACTTCTACTGTGAAATATAGCACAGTCCCAAAACAAAAGATTCATGCAAAGAGTTGCACTAAGAAGTATTGAGTCAAACACCAATAACGAAAAAATGGTCCCAAAATTGGAAATAATGTTCTGTGATAGCATCCGCACCATCAGCCGCCTGTAGCTATAAGATCTAGTGATAATCCCCTCCACCATAGGGAAAATGGTCACTTACCAGATTGCATGGATCTTCTATCATGGAAGGTCAGTGACTCTTGTAGCTCTAAACCCAGCCAGGGCCTTTAAAAGTCCCAGGAGTCTCTTAGTGCATGTGGAATCCCCATCCAGGTAACAATATCACAGACGGCCCCCAAAATATAAAAGACTTGCCATAATGTAAAAAATTCTTAAAACTTTATTATAGATATAAAAATATTGCACTAGCAGCAAGGAGAGCATGTAATCGCATTCAAAATAAAATCAAGCCGGTCGGCTAATCGCAGCTACCTGTCTTTCTGGGATCCGAGAAGTGCAGTGACTTCAGCACGTCGCTCCGCCCACTAACCTGGAACAACTATGCAGATCAGGACAGACAGTCGGAATTCCTTATCTGCATATTTGTTCTGGGTTAAGTGGTACGCAGGGGGTCAGTGTGACAGCCAGGCAACTCACAATTGCAGAATGGAAGCATCTCTAAGGAAATGCTTCCTATAAAGCAAAACGTAGCTAACAGGCTTTTTTCTTTATTTTTTTTTCACAGAAGAGGCTTTGCTGTCCCTTTCCATTTTCGCTAGTAATCTTTTTTACTAACTGCATGCTGTGCATGTGCAGTGCAGTCTACACTCCTAGTAACTGAATAATGCTGCTGGTACAAGTCTATCACACATGTGAGATGTACAGTATGTTGTGAATACTTGTACATTATGGTGAGTTCTTCTGCCACACTTTCACTTTAAAAAAATTCAAAGCTATATATCATTGTTTCTCTTTTTTTTTATTTGATTCTTTATTCTTTTTCACTTGAAAACAGAGGTTTGTCAAAATAAACATAAACATTAACAGAAGATACAGCATGTCATTTTATATATTATGTCCCATTTTTTTTTCCATGTTACATTCATGCTACACTTTCATATTCTACCTCTGTGATCATGTTATTCTTTTCCTTCCCCCCTTATCCCACCCTCCCCAACTCCCTCCCTCAGAAGGTATCACCTTCTTTCCTCCTAAATTAGGGCCCTCTCCCCACCCCCCAAACGGGAGAGAAAAAAAAAAGAAAAAGGGGGGCTCCCCCAGGCACCCCCCCTCTCTCTCTCCCCCCCCCCCCCCTCGGCCATGTTAATATTCTTATTATCTAAGTTAATCCCTTAATTCCTCCCCCATCAGTCTCCTCCCCTCCTCCGTTTGTAAGAACCTCTCCCAGGGGGCCCAAATTTGAGATGTTTGTTCTTTTCTGTTTATTGACATTTTTCATAATCCCTATATCTCTCACTTTATTAAGCCACATGGATATCTGAGGAGCTCTTGAATTCTTCCAGCATAAAGTTATGCAACTTTTAGCAGCATTCACCATATGGCTTAATAATGAGTTTTTATATCTCACTATTGGGATTTGAGAAGATTGCAGGAGGAAGAAAGTCGGATCCCATGGGATCTGATATTCCGAGAATAGTTGCTTAATTTTCTGGACTTCCTGCCAGAATCGTTTGATTATTGGGCATGTCCAAAAGATATGTGCTATGGTGCCTCTCTCTTGACAGCCCCTCCAGCACCTGTCCGATGTCGTCTGGGAAAATTTATGCATTAGTGCGGGGGTATAATACCACTGCGTTAATAGTTTATAGTTCAGTTCCTGAATCTTAATGCATCTGGATGAATTTAAGGTTAAATATATTATTTTCTGTTGTTGTTCTATTGTAAAAATTTGTTCCAGATCTCTTTCCCATTTTCCCAGACTCAATAGCCTAAAGTGCTCCAAGGGGCAGTCAACAGGGCGTAAATCTTTGAAATACCATGGGAGAAAGGCCCCTTCCCCTCACAATATCTCTCAAATTTTGTCCTTGGACGGTCAAAGTTTTCATATGGTCCCAATGTTTCCAAAACATGTCTAATCTGCCGTGCCTGCCAGTGGGGTAGTTGAAACTGACCATCTAATTTCGTAAGTAATTCTATTGTTGTCCATTTGTTTTGGATAATAAAATGCGAGGCTTGAAAAATACCCTTTTCTTTTAATTTTTTGAATACTCCAGATTCCAAGCCTGGTTCAAAATCCGGGTTCCCCAAGATAGGAAATAGAGGGGATTTTAGAGAAGAGAGATTGGAATTCTGAATAATCTTACGACCTATCCGAAGTGTTGGTCCTATCAGAGGATGTATTTTTAATGCATATCATTGTTTCTCATTCAGATCACCTACAACAGTAAATGTTTTGTGGAACTGCAGGTAAAAGCACAGTTGCAATAAGCATTTTTTTTTTTTAAACACTTTATTAATTCTTTTCAAAATATTTTCTTTACAAAAGCAAACAAAAATAAATAAATAAATTACACGTTAAAAAGAAAAGGAAGTCCAATATTTAAAAGTATCAATTATCCCAGCCTTTACCTAGTTCCTTCTCTCTATTGCCCTTCACCAAACCAACTCTGACCACTGAGTTTCTTTATGCTTCATTCATTATTAATTTCTCGTTTCCACCACTCTCTCTTAATATATAAGCTTTTTTCCCCAATAGATCGAAATCTGGAGTCTTAGATGTAAAACACCATAAAAAAAAAAAACAAATTGAAACAGATGGGAAAAAAATGAATACGATAAAAAATAAAAATAATATGTGATTGCCCTCAAATTCGAGTTTTACAGCTTGTATACACCCATATGGGTGATAACATAGCTTTCTCCTGTGCAGTTAAGGATTTCTCTATATATAAAGCCCACTGCCAATTAATTTCTTAGACTTTTGCTCCCCTATTACCTATTTTAATTGATAGAATGTCAAAGTAAAACAAATTCTTTTATGTCTCTCTGTACCTTTTCCAAAGTTGGGGGCAATGGGTTGAGCCATTCTCTAAGTATGCACCTTCTTGCTGTTATTAGACAAAAATTGCACCTTGTGATTCTGGCAGTAACACATTTCTAGTCTTAAAGCAGTACTAAGCCTATTATCAAAGATAATGTGAGGGCTACCTAGAGTTACCTTGCCTACCGCTGACTTTCCTCTGCAGGTCCTTTACCATGGTATGTATGGCCTTAGAAACCTGTGACAGTGCCCTCCAATGTGAGTGGTAACTGAATCCTGGGAATAGATGTTACCATGGAGCATGTCAAACTGGGCAAAGCTATAGAAGGGACACTGGGAAAAGATTGGCAACATACTAATGGTTGGATCTTGTCACCCCTGACCTTCATCTGTGTGTCTTGTAGTTTGGTGATGGCTAGCCTGAGGCTGAAAGACTTAGTATACATGGGAAAGTGGTCCCAACTCTCTGGTGCCCTAGGATAGGACTGCAATAAAATGTATATTTATGCTAATGGAATTCCGCGCCAAAGGTTTGTTAGTTAGTATGTCAAATGTTATACGTGATGAAAGAAATGTGAAGGTATAGCAAAGTGCTGAAAATGCATCAATGAAAATGACAACCAAATCTATCTCTCGACCCCTCAGCTCACAACATCAGTCTCCTCATGCATCACTAATTTACTAACTGACATATCATTCTGGATGTCACACCACCTACTCAAACTCAACCAAAACCAAGCTCATAATATTTCCTCCCCCACATGCCCCTTCCCCCGACTTCTCATTCAAGATTAATGACACAACTATCAACCTGTCCCTGCATGCCAGGGTGCTAGGTGTAGTCCTGGACTCTGGACTCTCTTTTTGGCCCCACATTTAATCACTTTCCTAATCTTGCTGCCTCAATCTCTGCAACATCTCCAAAATATGCCCCTTCCTAACCAATGACAACACAAAACTCCAAATCTACTCCCTGGTTATCTCTCGCCTCGACTACTGCAACCTCCTCCTCATTGGCTTACCCTTAAATAGGCTATCCCCTATTCAGCCCATCATGAATGCTGCTGCCAGACTCATCCATCTTACAAACTGCTCGGTGTCTGATATTCCTCTCTGCCAATCCCTCCATTGGCTGCCACTTAAATTCAAAATACTAACAATAACTTACAAAGTCATCCACAACTTAAACATCACTAACCTAGGGGTTGATTTACTAAAGCCAAGTAGACTGTGCACTTTGCAAAGTTCAGGTGCACTCTGCAAGGGCAGTTGCTCCAGGACATAGTAAATAAGGTAAAGCTACACTTTGCAAAGAATAGTCAATCACATGCAAGGAAAAAAAAAAAACCTGCATTTTTGCTTGCACACGATTGGATAATGAAAGTCAGAAGAGCGGCGCATGTGCGGCAGCTCTAAGATGGCCGCCGGCTACTAGAGCTCCGCTCCACCACAGCCCACCGCTAGCCACCGGAGCCGACGGAGCCCTCGTTTCCGCCCCACACCGCGCCATCCTGACAGGGGAACACCCGGGGCACCGGGATATGGCAAAATCCCAGGTCCGGAGGGATCTCTCTGGCCAAATGACAGGCGTGAACGGCCCCCTCACATATGCCAAGATGGCGTCGGCTACACGAGGCTTACAGGCCTCAGAACAACAGGAGGACTTCATAGCCGACCAGGACCAGACAGATCCCCCTTATGCAGGTACTGACTTCCCCCCCTGCAAGCTGTCAGCTCTCCCTCCTCCACAGAATCCCTTTTGGGGAGGATGAGCCCGGGATATCCCACATCCCCATTGCTGGATCCACACACAGGCATGTTGCTCACAGTGAGTGAGGCCCAAGCAGACATTCCTGTCCCCACTGACTTTCAGTCTATGATGACAGCCTTTTCACACATGCTGCATAAAGGATTGGCTCTGAATGCTGCCCAAATTACTGCATCTTTACATGCTGACCTGCAGCAAATAGGGATAAGGATGGACACCATAGAACAAAAAGCTGATCAAGCAGTGGCTCAGATTAACCAAAACTCTTCCAGATTACAGGAAGTACAGGATAAATTGGAATCTGCCTTTTCAAAAATCGATGACCTCGAGAACAGATCCAGAAGATATAACTTTAGACTCCGGGGACTCCCTGAATCTGAGAAGGATGTCCATAAAGCAGTTAAATCTTTGATTAAAAACCTTATCCCTGACATTCCGGACAACCACCTGGAACTTGACAGAGCACACAGGGCACTACAGGCCCCCAGATCCGACGGATTACCCAGAGATGTCATTGTTAAACCACATCACTATTCTGTCAAAGAAGCAGTCATGAGGAAAGCCAGATATTCAGATAATCTCACTTTACTCGGTCACAAAATTCAAATATTCGCTGACCTGTCACCTTATACAGTCCAGAAGAGGCGCTCTTTCAAGCCGTTGCTGCAGGTGCTGCTCGATAAGGAAATCGCATATCGGTGGTCATTCCCTCTTCGTCTGAACTTTTCATTCAAAAGCAAGAATTTCTGCTTCTCCTCTTTCCAGGAAGGTGAACGACTTCTCACGCATCTCGGCCTGATACTGCTGGAACCTACACCTGCGCAAGCTAACCGAGGGACCCCTTCTTCTGCCAAAAGACCCCCGCCTGCCAGCCCGCTGCAACAATCCTGGCTGAAGCAGGGACCCAAAAGATCCAAAGAAACCATGCCACCCTGAGCATATTTGCTTATAATTTTTTTTTGATCTTGACCTGGACTTCTCCCCTGCTTCTGGGGTGATGTTCTGGGGGAAGGACAGGTTGGGGCTTTCTCTTTTCCCCCTCTTCCTTGTAGAGGGTGGTTAAGGGGGGGTCCCCCTTCCCCCACTGCACTAACTGTTCGAGCATCTATACATGTTGCTATTTTCATGTTAAAGTTGATAATAATTATTTTTTACCTTTCATGATGTTGGGGTACTGACTTACTGGTAGAGGGAATACAATTTACTCTCATTATGAGGGGAACATGCAGTGTAATAGGTTGAATACCTTATTTGTCCCTGCTGCCTGGGGGAATTCGGCTTACTGGCCTGTCCCCCCCTTTCTTTTCCTTTTTTTTTTAACTCCATACAATTACTTCCCCTGCAAGTTTGGCGATTGTTAGACCCCTTTCCATAATTTTCACATGCTGAAACTTTAATGTTGACTGGGGATTAATCTCTACAGGGGACTCCGGCATTTATAGATGATGGGGATGTTTTTCCCCCTCAGTAGTTACAGATTTGAGGTGGGGGGGCTGTGGTGGACCCAATGCGCCTCGATTGGATCAGGAACCCACTTGGCGTACCTAGATCCTATTCCGGATTTTCTTCATTTGAAAAATCCGGAACATGGGGATTATGGTAGGTTTGGTGACTCCAAACCGACCTGGGGGTGGGAAGGGACCAGGGGGCCCCTTTGTTTTCTTGAGCTACTCTTCTCGTACCTGAATGATTCATCAGCAGGTTATTAATGTTCTTGTTCTTCCCTCTCCTTTTCCCACTCATCTCTCTTCTCTCTCTCTTCTCGATTGCTCTTAGTGGTGCTAGCAGGTCGCACGGACTTCTCCGGTCGTCTCTCTCAGGCTCTGGGTTCCCCGCTACAGGACCATCAGGTTTTACTCTGTCGTCTATCTCTACATGGAAGGGTAAGTTCCATAAGGATTGTATAGATCATTCCCCTCTGATCCATGCCTGATTCTCATACCTTGCCCACTACCTTGAAGGTTATATCACACAACACTCAGGGCCTTAACTCCCCAATCAAACGTAGAAAAATCCTCCAATGCTATCACTCAATGCATGCCGACCTCCTACTGCTGCAGGAGACACACTTCCCATCTACTTATAAGCCCACTTTTCTCCACCACAGTTATCCACAATTCTTCCTGGCTTCCGCGGAGAATAAAACCAAGGGGGTCGCGATCTGCTTTGCGAAACATATAAACCTCTCCCAACCTGAAACTGTTGTTGATCCCCAGGGTCGATATGTCCTAGTCTCCGGTTTCATTGATGGAGAACTCTACACCTTTGTATCCTACTACGCACCGAATAAAGGGCAAAAATCCTTTATGGAATCTCTGCTCACTACACTACATGAACATCTTAAGGGGACGGTTTTTATGGGCGGGGACACGAACATTGCCTTTGACTCTTCCCTGGACAAGCTGGCAAACGGTGCGTCTAAACCCAAGCGTCCTTCTAAACAGAGTGTTAAAATAGCTGAAATACTTAATGAGGCAGGCCTGATAGATGTTTGGAGAGAGACCAACCCGCGTACTAAAGACTACACACATTTTTCAGCTCCACATAACTCCTTTGCCAGGATAGACCACATCTTCACCAGGGCCTCCACGCTTCCACTCATTAGGAACTCCACAATCATTGACTCGTCGCTCTCGGACCACTCATTAGCGCTGACCACATGTAAACCGACGGGCACCGGTAACCGACCACGCTGGCGCCTACGAGAAACCCTGTTGAACGACCCTATTCAATGCACTCTACTAGAATCTGCCATCCAAGAGTACTTTACCTTAAACGCGACAGATGGGGTTTCTCCTTCTATCGTTTGGGCGGCTCATAAACCGGTCATCAGAGGTAAACTGATTCAGTTAGCGGCACAACTCAGGGCGGAACACAGAGCTGATACAGTGAGACTTACGAAGGAGTTTCAGAAATTGGCAAAAGAACATAAACGTAACCCCAATCTAGATTCACTAGCTAAATTAGACACAGCAAGGGCTCTCCTAAATATGCAATTAACCACGTCAGCAGCGCAACATCTTAAATGGACTAGGGCCAAGTTTTACGCACAACAGGATAGGATTGGTTCCAGTCTGGCAACTAAACTTTCCCCTAAACCACGCACTCAAGCCTTCCCCAAACTGAGGGTAACCTCAGGGGAACTGTCTCAGAACCCGAGCAAGATAATGGACACCTTTAAACAGTTTTATTCTGATCTTTATAAACAGAACCCCAGCACATCCGCAGCCGGGAGAGATAGGTTCCTTAATAACCTTAAGTTGCCCGTAATGTATAAGGCACATATAGAACTTTTGGAGTCCCCCTTCACACAAGAGGAGGTCCTGGATACTATTAAGAACCTTAAATTGGACTCCTCACCGGGTCCTGATGGCTTCTCCACGGGTTATTATAAGAAATTTGGGAATTGCCTAGCACCTCCTTTAACCTCTCTCAGGGATGGGGCCTCTTTAAATTTAGATCTAAATGCAGCATACATATCGGTTATACCGAAACCAGATAAAGACACTAGTGAGGTTGGCAACTATCGCCCCATATCTCTTATTAACAATGATGTCAAAATAATGACTAAGATACTTGCCAATAGGGATGAGCCGAACACCCCCCCGTTCGGCTCGCACCAGAACCCGCGAACGGACCTAAAGTCCGTGCGAGCTTTAGAACCCTATTAGTTATAATGGATGCGAACGTTCGAAATTAAAAGTGCTCATTTTAAAGGCTAATATGCATGTTAATGTCATAAAAAGTGTTTGGGGACCTGGGTCCTGCCCCAGGGGACATGTATCAATGCAAATTTTTTTTTTTTAAAAACGGCCGTTTTTTCAGGAGCAGTGATTTTAATAATGCTTAAATTGAAACAATAAAAGTGTAATATTCCTTTAAATTTCGTACCTGGGGGGTGTCTATAGTATGCCTGTAAAGGGGCGCATGTTTCCCGTGTTTAGAACTGTCTCTGCGCAAAGTGTCATTTTTGAAAGTAAAAAAGCTATTTAAAACACTCGCGGCTAATGTTAATTCACAGCTCCCGTAACACAGAGAACAGTGATTCATTGAAACTCATTCATAAAAAAAAGTCATTGATAAAAAAATAAAAAAAAAAAAAAAAATAAAAAAAAAAAAAAAAAGCGTAGGGGTCCCCCCAAATTCAATAACCAGGCCCTTCAGGTCTGGGATGGATGATTAAGGGGAACCCCAGCCAAAAAAAAAAAAAAATGGCGTAGGGTCCCCCTCAAAATCCATACCAGACCCTTGAGGTCTGGTATGGATTTTAAGGGGAACCCTAGCCAAAAAAAATGGCGTGGGGTCCCCCTCAAAATCCATACCAGACCCTTATCCGAGCACGCAACCTGGCAGGCCGCAGGAAAAGAGGGGGGACGAGAGCGGCCCCCCCTCTCGCCTGAACCGTACCAGGCCACATGCCCTCAACATTGGGAGGATGCTTTGGGGGTCTAAGACCCCTAAAGCACCTTGTCCCCATGTTGATGAGGACAAGGGCCTCTTCCCCACAACCCTGGCCGGTGGTTGTGGGGGTCTGCGGGCGGGGGGCTTATCGGAATCTGGAAGCCCCCTTTAACAAGGGGACCCCCAGATCCCGGCCCCCCCCCTGTGTGAAATGGTAAGGGGGTACAAAAGTACCCCTACCATTTCACCAAAAAAGTGGCAAAAATGGTAAAAATGACAGGAGACAGTCTTTGACAATTCCTTTATTAAAATCTTCTTTCTTCTTTCTTCATCCTTCGGATTCTTCATCTTCTCCTTCCTTCATCTTCTTCCATCTTCTTCTTCCATTTTCTTCTTCCTCCGATCCGCTTCTTCTTGCGCTGGTCTTCTCGTCCTTCTCGTCCGGCATCTTCTTCCGTCGGCGTCGGCGTCGGTGTCGGTGTCGGTGTCTTCTTGGGCCGCTCCGCGCAATGGGAGGCTCCCGCTGTGTGAGGCTCCGCTCCATCTGACAGGTCTTTTAAAACGGAGGGCACCTGGTGACCCCGCCCCCCTCTGACGTCATGGGGAAAGCCATCATGGAATTCCCATGACGTCCCTGTGCGTCAGAGGGGGCGGGGTCACCAGGTGCCCTCCATTATAAAAGACCTGTCAGACGGAGCGGAGCCTCACACAGCGGGAGCCTCCCATTGCGCGGAGCGGCCCAAGAAGAGACAGAGACACCGACGCCGACGCCGACGGAAGAAGATGCCGGACGAGAAGGACGAGAAGACCAGCGCAAGAAGAAGCGGATCGGAGGAAGAAGAAAATGGAAGAAGAAGATGGAAGAAGATGAAGGAAGGAGAAGATGAAGAAACCGAAGGATGAAGAAAGAAGAAAGAAGATTTTAATAAAGGAATTGTCAAAGACTGTCTCCTGTCATTTTTACCATTTTTGCCACTTTTTTTGGTGAAATGGTAGGGGTACTTTTGTACCCCCTTACCATTTCACACAGGGGGGGGGGCCGGGATCTGGGGGTCCCCTTGTTAAAGGGGGCTTCCAGATTCCGATAAGCCCCCCGCCCGCAGACCCCCACAACCATCGGCCAGGGTTGTGGGGAAGAGGCCCTTGTCCTCATCAACATGGGGACAAGGTGCTTTAGGGGTCTTAGACCCCCAAAGCATCCTCCCAATGTTGAGGGCATGTGGCCTGGTACGGTTCAGGCGAGAGGGGGGCCGCTCTCGTCCCCCCCTCTTTTCCTGCGGCCTGCCAGGTTGCGTGCTCGGATAAGGGTCTGGTATGGATTTTGAGGGGGACCCCACGCCATTTTTTTTGGCTAGGGTTCCCCTTAAAATCCATACCAGACCTCAAGGGTCTGGTATGGATTTTGAGGGGGACCCTACGCCATTTTTTTTTGGCTGGGGTTCCCCTTAATATCCATCCCAGACCTGAAGGGCCTGGTTATTGAATTTGGGGGGACCCCTACGCTTTTTTTTTTGTTTTTTATTAATGAATGACAGCTCTCTGTGTTACAGGAGCCATCAATTCATTAGCCGCGAGTGATTTAAATAGCTTTCTTCCTGCAAAAATGACACTTTTTTGCAGGGAAAGTTCTAAGCACAGGAAACCTGCCCCCCTTCACAGGCCACCTATAGACACCCCCCAGATGTGATACTGCAATGCTGTTCTAACAGCATGCACACACATATCCCCAGAAATAAAGCACATATTGTTGTCAGCAGTCAGCAGCACACTGACACGCTGACACTGTCTGAAACATAATATGCGAGGCCGCCGGCGCGGCGGCCTCTTATACCGTGGGGCGTGTACTAAAGCCCCTGAGCTATAATTGGCTACAGGCATCCTGCCTGTAGCCAATTATGGCTCTCCTCGCTGCCGGCGCTGTGATTGGCCAAGCATGCGGGGTCACAGTGCATGCTTGGCCAATCATCAGCCAGCATTGCACTGCGCGGGCCGCAATGCATTGCGGGGCCGCTCGCATCACACGAATTTGATGCGAGCGGCCCCAAAAGTTCTGGGCTCGCCGAGCGAGCGAACACCCGGTGCTCGATTCGAACATGGGTTCGAATCGAACACTGGGCTCATCCTTACTTGCCAACCGTCTTTCCAGCTTTATCTCCTCATACATACACAGGGATCAGGTAGGCTTCATCCCTGGGAGACAAGGTCCGGATCAGATCAGAAGGGCAGTCGATATAATCTCTTTGCTTCAATCTCATTGGGATGGGAACCCTGCACAAACAGGTTTTCTACTGTCAATTGATCTACACAAGGCGTTCGATTCGATTGACTGGGCATACCTGTCTGAGATCCTTAAGAGATGGGGTTGTGGCAAATACTTTCTTAATCTTATAGACTCCCTGTATTCCACTCCATCGGCACAAGTGCGCCTTCTGGGCAGATACTCTGAGTCCTTTCCCATAAACAGGGGTACCAGACAGGGATGCCCTCTCTCGCTGCTCCTCTTTGCGATAGCGATCGAAACTTTACCCGTTGCCCTTCGATCAAACCCAGATATTAAAGGGGTTTCTTGCGCCCCCCACGAACATAAATGCGCGTTATACGTGGATGACCTCCTTCTCTTCATCACCTCCCCACTGATTTCCATGCCTGTGATACTTCAAACCCTGGGGGACTTTAGTAGGGTGTCAGGACTACGCGTTAATATGTCCAAATCTCTGGCTCTGAATGTAACCCTCCCGCAGGATCTCCTCAAACAACTCAAAGATAATTTTACTTTCGCCTGGGCTACAAACCAGATTCCATATCTGGGTATCAAGCTTACCCCACATATAGAGGGCCTCTTCCGCTCAAACTATCCCTCCATGGTGCATAAATGTTTGCAGGACGTGGAGAGGTGGTCTAGATGTGGTCTATCCTGGCTGGGCAGAATTCATTCGGTAAAAATTACCCTGCTACCAAAACTCTTGTATTTATTTTGCTCGTTGCCAATACCCTTACCCAAACGTTTCCTCACTAAAACACAGTCAGACATACTACGATTTATCTGGGGTAAGAAAGGTTACAGATGTCCATCGGATACGCTCTACAGACTGAAGATGCAAGGGGGGTTAGGTCTCCCCAACCTTTGGGCGTATTACCAGGCGGCTCGGCTGGCACAAATATCGTTAGCTTACTCTAGTTATAATAAACCAGACTGGCTTAGTATGGAAAGGCAGGCTATACCATTGCATACTATTGACTTCCTGTTGGGATGCTCGCCGAAACACAGACCGGCCGTCATGGCTCCCACCCTATCGCACTCTATAGCGCTTGGTACCAAACTTTTCTCCCTTAATACCATAATCTCTCCTCTGACACCCCTAACGCACATCTTTCATAATCCCAACTTTCCACCTGGGATGGACATTGGTGCCTTGAAATGGTGGACCGACAAGGGCCTATATCGTATCGGACACTTCTTCTCCCCCTCAGGACCCATCACTTTGCAACACTGTCGGAAGAAACTGGACATGCCCGACTCAGAAATTTATAGGTTCACACAAATTTCCCATTTCTTGCACTCCATCTGGACCACAAAACCGCTGCCACCTAACATTACCCCATTTGAACACTGGTGTATCAACACGACAGATCAGAGGGGAGGCATTTCACTGATCTATACGGCACTTATGACTAAACAGTTTATACCCTCTTATGCAAGGGCCTGGGAGGACGACTTGGACGACTCCTGGGACACTGCGACATGGTTTCGGGCTTCTACAAGAGCATACAAAGGTATCCTCAATGTCTCCCTTGTTGAAGCCAATTTGAAAGTTTTACTGAGGTGGTATTATGTCCCTTCCAGGCTGGCAACACTTTTTCCAGGCACGTCATCAATTTGCTTCCGAGGCTACGGTCTTGAGGGCTCTATGGTCCATGTGTGGTGGACATGTCCTCGAATATGGTCGCTCTGGAAGAAAGTATTCCGTTCCATAAGCTCGCTTACAGGTACCACTGTTATGCCTCACCCCAGGTGGGCGTTGCTTAATTTTCCTATCCCAGAGCTATCCAAAGTCTCCCAGGCTCTATCGTTGTTTCTGTGCCTAGGAGCCAAAATGACAATAGCCAAAGCCTGGAAGACAGATACCATCTCTTTTAGGTTATTTAAACAAAAGGTAACCTGGGTCATGGTCCAGGAACAAATTGTTGCCAAGCTCAATGACACTACCGAGAAGTTTAAAGTCATCTGGGAACCCTGGGCAACCCTCTGCAATATCTCCCTTATACCGGGTGTACCTCCGGGCAGTTAGATCACGCACTGTTCAAGTTGACAGACAGAGCACCACCTTCCTCTCGACCTTCCTGTCCTCTCACACGTTTCTTCCCTCCCCACTGTACTCCTCTGTCCCTTTCTGTCACCTCTCTTGGCGAACCGCTATTTCCTGCGCATTACCTGGCCGGTATTGTACGACGCATCTGAATTTTATATCTCAATATGTGAAGAGCTTTTTCCCGCCACTCCAGTTCTGTTTCTGGACCTAGCCATATAGACTTTGGGGCGACTCTGGGCTCCCAGCTCCTGGGGTGCAGCAGGATCCCATTTGGGGCTCCTGGGAGTTTGGGAATCGCAGAGTTTCCCCAATTCGGATTTCTTTTGAAGGCCAGCTGGTGTACCGGGGCATGTTGTTCCCTGGACAGACGGGATGGGTACCTGTTGTTTGGTACGACATCTAAGGCTGCGTTGCCAAGCGAATGTAATTATTGTACTGTTCTGTTCAATGACATGCCTGTATACTTCACATTGTTATGAGGTTGCAATGGTTATCTTTTTGTTAAATTTGTAAAACTTTAATAAAAATTTTCAAACGAAAGTCAGAAGAGCTTCTGCTCATTTACTAAGCTGCAAAGCCACTGCTCTTGCAAAGTGCACAGTCGTTTTGCCTTTAGTAAATCAACCCCATTATTTTAAGATCTTCACAGTGTGCCTGTGGCTTGAAACTTCTGAATTGTACTCTCACGGGTTCACCCTGGCCTCCATTCACATAAATATTAGCTTATTAGGTTCCATTGAAGTGGAGCGCTAGCAGAGGTGGTCGAAAAAGAAATGTACACATTAAAGCAAGTCAAGGGGGTTCATTTACTGATTTGAAAGTGCACTTGGAAGTTGCTGTAGATCCGCAGGGACATGCAAGGAAAATAAAAAACAGAATTTTTGCTGGTACATGATTGGATGATAAAATCAGTAGAGCTTCCCCTGATTTCAGATCTTCCCCTCAGATTTACAGCGACTGCACTTCCAAGTGCACTTGCAGTCCATTTGTAGTGCAGAGTGAATTTGCCTTTAGTAAATCAACCCCATTGTTTTCTCCAACTTGTTATATAGTAAATCTACATTAATGATTAAACATATTACATTTTTTCTCCCCTATTATTTATTGGATTATTAATGTTCCATTTTGTTTCATGAAATACTGCTGAGAACTCCCAATGTATCTGTTTGTCTTGCACTGCACGCATCTAATATTCAGCTAGACTTGTTCCCACAGGACCCAAGTATATGTTTATTACTCAGACAACAAAGTGATACCACCAGCCACAGTATTTGTATACTTTGCCCTCAAGGTTCTTTCAAATAAATGGTCTGTTTTTCTGAATTCTTTAGCTAAGTGATTCCTTCAGGAAAAGACTGACGTAGAAGTGCTGCAGCATGCGTGGCTGAATTGACAGCCATGTAATAAGAGTGATCCCAAAGGCCACAAAGTGAGCTTATTGTTGGAACTGTGTTATCTGAAATGAATGGGTAATGTTATTAAGTAAGCAATGCATGGTGTGACCCCGATAATACCAATATCTGATAACAGGAGGATTCTCAGCACACTGTGACACTTTATTGCGTCACCAATAAACACACAGCCTTTGCTACTCTCATATTTTTAGTTCCATATAAAAGATAAAATCTGGTTCTTTGGTACTAGAGGTTTCTTTCTCATGTGAATCTTCATTACTCAAAAGTAAATGTATTTTGTTTTATCTGGCCCTGTTGGCATCTGATGTAACAAGCTAGTAAATATATGCAATACTTTGGAAAGAAAGATTTCATTATTCATTAGTATATAAAGTAACATCATTACCGAAGGCCAATAACAATAATGTATACAGGGTCAAGTCAATCACAATGGTTGCACTTGCAGAAATGGCACAGATCAAACCTGTTTTACCAAAAAGTTTAGTGAAACTTTACATATGCTAGTCCATACATAAACATATCTACTTATTAATTTAAAAGGCAGGCACGCCGCTTCCCAACTGGGCCATAGTCAAAAGACATCCTTGGTTTGAAGTAGAATACCAGGGTTATGGTTGCAGCAGTATGCCCTATCCCCGGGAATTGTTTTTTTCATCCGGCGATTCTCTAACCTCTAAAAGTGATCAGAGCAGCTGATTAGCCACTGGATCACTTTTAGCCAACGGGATTTTAAAAGGCACTGTGGTGGTACAATTTAAGCAACATGTATTCACAATTTAGTAAATGGTTTGTCAAAATGCAAGTTGGCAGGAGGAGGACCTCTTGTCTATTAAGCGTCTAATTGACCAGATGTGATTAGATGTGATCCTGTATACACCCATAACGAAGGAGATTTGATCCCTCTGAAACGCGTCGGGTGACAGAAGGCACACCATATCTCATATGTTGGTATTAGTTCAGTATAGTGTTTGCCGTTCTATGTGGATGTCATTTTAATGATGTTTTTGTAAATAAAATTTATTTTATCTTTACTAAATTGCAAATACATGTTGCTTAAATTGTACCACCACAGTGCCTTTTAAAATCCTCTTGAGGATTTATCTCATCTTTAGCAACATAACTGGGATCTGACACGTTTTAAACAGAATACAGCCATCACCACTCCTTTTCTAACCTGGAATCACCTTTAGAAGAGGTGAGAGGGGTCGCCCCCTGCTGCCTTCCAGCAGTTCTCAGGCTTACCTGGATGATCAGTCCTGGGAACCAATCCAGTGGTTGCAGCAGCTGACCACAAAGATTAGCTAAGGAAAGATGTACGTAAGCATTGCCACAAACATTATATCGAGAACAATAATTCTAGCACTAGACCACTTCTGTAACTCTAAATTGGTAACCTGTAAAAATATTTAAAGCATCGCCTATGGAGATTTTTAAGTACCGTAGTTTGGCGCTATTCCACAAGCGTGCGTAATTTTAAAGCGTGACATGTTGGTTCCCTATTTACTCTGTGTAGCATCATCTTTCATATTTTACAAAAAAATGGGTTATGTATTGTATATATAGTTTTTTTGTTAATTTTTTTATTCATTAAACAGTTTTTTTCCCAAACAAATTGCTTTTTGTAGCAAAAAACACTGATTTTTACATATATGAGTGTTAGAATTGACCCAGTAGGCAAGTGGTTATGTGTTAGATCGGTCTACACAGTTGTTCCATAAACTGAAATTAGAGCATATCTAAACTCAAAAACAAAAATATTAGATATGTTAGAAGAGTATAATGGATGAATGTGAGGCAACTATGACATTACCATCCCATATAAAATAATTACTAAATGAGAACAAAAATCGGATGGGACTTTACATGTACCTTGCAGGGTCTAATAAATACATATACCAAATAGGCTTAAAAAATAAACACATCTTTAATTTCTATATACAAATGGTTAGCTTTAAAAAAGTTCAATACAACTGCTTAAAACCACTGTTACTGAAAGTCTATCCAGGGTGTGCTGGTCCTGGCTGAATAATCGAGAACACATGCCTACGTGTTTCGCAGGGAGTCCCGCTTCATCAGGGCCTTAGATTGGAGCACAGATTTGTACATATACTGCAAAGATATACAAACATATTATTGACAAATAACATATATATAAACATTAGCAAATAATTATATTAAAAAGAAATATTAATCAATAAAAACTTTCAATATACTGAGTCATGTTGCTTTAAATTTTTGTAAAGGTATCCTAATAGAGCTTTTTACATACACCACAGCCTGTCATGGGCAAAGAGAGTGGGCAGGGAGGACAAATTCTCTCAAGCAAAATATAAGTATCAACTGTATTCTAATGCCCCGTACACGCGGTCGGATTTTCCGATGGAAAATGTCCTATCGGACAAGGTTGTCGGAAATTCTGACCGTGTGTAGGCTCCATCTGACTTTTTCCGTCGGATTTTCCAACAGACAAAGTTTTATCTCCTGCTCTCAAATTTTCCGACAACAAAGTCCTATCGAACTTTTTCCGATCGTGTGTAGCGAATTCCAACGGACAAAGTGCCACGCATGCTCAGATCACATTACAAGACCAAAGCTATTGGCTACTAGCCTCTACGTAGTACCGTCGTAGGCAACAAACATCACCACGTTCAGAATGATCGGATTTTCTGACAACTTTGTCCGACCGTGTGTATGCAACACCAGTGTCGGACAAAATCCGTCAGAAAAAATCCGATGGATTTTGTGGTCGGATTTTCCGACCGTGGGTACGGGGCATAACATCTATATTCATGCCTAGAAAACTACCAAGAAGACTGCTGATTCACCTGTGTAGTTTTTGTAAGCCGGTCCGTTGAAGGAAAAGCCTAGGGCGCTCGTGGGGATTAACTCTGTTTTCCCCCCAAAGAGAAAACAGACTCCTATGTGATAATGGGGATAAAGTAAACTTAGTGGTGATATCAGAGAAATGGGGGCTAGGGAATGGAAAGAAGGAAGGGGTGGGGGGAGGAAAGGGAAAGAAAAGGAAGGAAGGGAAAATGAAGGGAGGGAGAGGGAAGGGGGAAAGGAAAAGGGGGGAATTTGCACTACAGAACGTGTTCCAAAGGAAACCATGGTAAATGGATGTAGTGCAAATCTGCAAAAAGCACTAAAAATGCATAGGTGTGAATCCAACCTAAGGGTTGAATGTGACATCCGCCAAATATTCATTGTAGGTGAATCAATCACTAACTTAAAAAAACATTCAACAGGAAGCCACACCAGAGGTAAATGTTTGTTAATTGACAACTATTTGCAGAAAGATGTCCTGTTGCAGTACAGAAAAAAAAAAATATCAAATGCACAAAATCCTGTATGTCCATCTCTAAACATCCCTTATTTTATAGGATTCATCATTCTCTTACAGTTCAGAATAGTAAAAATGCACTTTTACACCCTTCCCAAGTATGGTAAGCGCTGTGATGGTGATAATAACTTATTGCTTTCTATTTTTAGTGTCTAGTTAAACACTTTTTTTTTTCGCTGCTTCACTCTTATGCATGTTACTGTAAGTTCTTCATATGCAAGGCCACAGTGATTTTTTTATTTTTTTTCCCTTTTCCTCCACATTATTTACAATACAGTGAAGTGATGATTCCTATTTCCTTTTCTTCTTTTCCATGCAGGAAAATGTCCTTGACTAGCACTGTAGAAACGAGTGCTCATTAACACTCACTTTTAAACTATGTACTAACATAGACAGATTGGTATAATCAGTAGCAAAAAAATGGTAGTGCATGGTAACCAATAATAATTAGAAGGAATCTATAAGTATAGATAAAAGAAACAGATATTGGTCACTTGTTTTGTTTAAAATGTATTATCCAGAACTGCTGTCCCTGTCCTTGCTCCACACTTGTCACTGCACTGGGACAAAGACATGCAGATTAGGTGTCCCAATACTTGCAATGCACACGTCTCTTTCAGATGAATGATTTTTTTTCATGTAGTGAAGGAAGGATGAGGTCGATGACTAGTCGGGCCTGTTGTGGAAAATTTTATGAAGATGTTTTAGATGTATTTTTGTCATAAGAGTCCCCCAGTTTTCGTTCTATCCCAGCCTGCTCTAAAGAGCTGACTGGGGCAGACTGACGCTGGTTGAGACCTGTTAAGTAGTGGATAACTTCCTGGGATTGGAAAGAGGTGTTTGCGGAGTGGGGGTATGTCCGCTGCCGAAGGGGCCCCTGTGCATTGCACAGATGTTCGTTCCGGGGGGCATATGTTTGCTCTGCAAAGGTCTGTTGTGGGCAGATGTGTGCTCATTGTCTCTGCTGTGTCTGATCAGCGCATGCTGGGATTGGCAGCGTACATCTGCGGATAACCTTCCATCCACAGGGAAGATAGCATAATCCAGGTATACATTGTTCTTTGGAACAATGTATATTAAGGATTTCTATCAATGGAATTGTAGTCATTGGTAATTGAATCATTTAGTCAGTTTGCGCATGTCGGTTTGCTAAGTCCATTTGAATGTATACATGTCTGTGATTGGTTCTTTTGAAGGAAAACAAATGTCTGATTGGCTGTCTGTATTGTTATTCTGTGTCATGTCCTTATATGGTCATTCACATCCTGTGTTGTGCATTTTCTTGTGAGGTCACAAACTGTGTAAGAAGGGTTTAGCTGTTGGAGGCAAACCCTCCAGGGTGTGGCATCAAATTGATATGTAAATAAAAGGAGTCTGCTCAGACAGGACAGACAGAGATGCTGCCCCTTTGCTGAGAGGAAGTCGTAAGAATACTTGTGATGGCTCTTTTAATGGGACCTAGCTGGGAAGCAGCTAGGCTGGGAAGGTGATGTATGGATGCTAGGCTGAGATAAGGATGAATGCTTGGATGAAGGGGTAAGGAGGTAATGGAAGATCTGAAGATAAGGCATTATATCATTAAGATGGAAATGGGTGCTTATAGGAGCACAGTAGATGTGGCTGTGTGCTCTGCAGACAGCCAAATTGCTACCACAGGCCGAACACCCCCCACCCCCTCATTTTTACATGTAGGAGAGAAATGCCAGAATAGGCCTGGGCTGAATGTGGTTTTAAATATAGTGCATGGGGGGTTCCCTTAGACCCCCTTTCACACTGGGGCGGTACAGGCATTAGCGGTAAAGCATGCTAGTTTTAGTGGCACTTTACCGCTGTTATAGTGGTGCTTTTCATCCCTAGCGGGGCGCTTTTAACCCCTGCTAGCGGCCGATGAAAGGGCTAATAGCGCCATTTTGCGGCACGCCAGCAGCGCTGCCCATTCATTTCAATGAGCAGGGGTGGTGGAGGAGCAGTGTATATACCGCTTCCGCACCGCCCCAAAGATGCAGCTTGCAGGACTTTTTTTTCCTGTCCTACAAGCGCACCGCCCCAGTGTGAAAGCACTCAGGCTTTTACACTGGGATGGCTTGAGAGGCGCTATTTTTAGCACTAAAAAGCCTGAAAAGCGCCCCCGTGTGAAAGGTTTTTTTTTAAAAAAAATGTAACCTGCAAGGCAAAGCCATAATGAGCTAGTATGCATGGCACACTAGCTCATTATGAATAACTTACCTGCAAACGAAGCCCCCGGAGCGGTCCTCATCCTCGTCCTTCTCCGCCGCCATCGCTACGGGAGTGACTTCCGGGTCTCGCCGCTCCAGCGCTGTGATTTGCTGGAGCGGTGATGACGTCACTCCCGCGCATGCGCACGAGAGCGGCATATCGCCGTGTTCTCGGCATTCGCAGTGCGCCTGCGCGCCGCTGTCTACGGCGCACGCGCCGTAGATAGCGGTGCTCATTCTTTTCTAAATATCTCCTAAACCATGTAGGTTTAGGAGATATTTATTGGACCTACAGGTAAGCCTTAATCTAGGCTTACCTGTAGGCCAAAGTTGTCCCAGAGGGTTTACTTCCTCTTTAATCTGCCTGTAAAGTAACGCATCTGTACCATGTATAGAACCTACATACAATTTCCTAGTTAGTTGGAAAACATATGTTAGGTCTTCCAAAAAATGGTGCTGAACCTGACATTTAGTGTTTTTTACAGTTTTTTTTTCTCTTATAAAATTGTACTCTATCAGTAACTGCATGTCCTGGTCTCCATGAAAATGGCACTGGACAGGAAGAAGGTTCTGGTCTCCATGAAAATGGCACTGGACAGGAAGTGGGTTTTCTCTGAAAAAGACCAAATATATATGGTTGATACTTGCATTCATGTACAGTGGTGTGAAAAAGTGTTTGCCCCCTTCCTCATTTCCTGTTCCTTTGCATGTTTGTCACACTTAAGTGTTTCGGAACATCAAACCAATTTAAACAATAGTCAAGGACAACACAAGTAAACACAAAATGCAATTTGTAAATGAAGGTGTTTATTATTAAAGGTGAAAAAAAATCCAAACCATCATGGCCCTGTGTGAAAAAGTGATTGCCCCCCTTGTTAAAACATACTATAACTGTGGTTGTCCACACCTGAGTTCAATTTCTCTAGCCACACCCAGGCCTGATTATTGCCACACCTGTTCACAATCAAGGCATCACTTAAATAGGAGCTGCTTGACACAGTAAGGTCCACCAGAAGATCCTTAAAAGCTACACATCATGCCGAGACCCAAAGAAAGTCAGGAACAATTGAGAAAGAAAGTAATTGAGATCTATCAGTCTGGAAAGGGTTATAAAGCCATTTCCAAAGCTTTGGGAATCCAGCGAACCACAGTGAGAGCCATTATCCACAAATGGCGAAGACATGGAACAGTGGTGAACCTTCCCAGGAGTGGCCGGCCGCCCAAAATTACCTCAAGAGCGCAGCGACGACTCATCCAAGAGGTCACAAAAGACCCCACAAAAACATCCAAGGAACTGCAGGCCTCACTTGCCTCAGTTAAGGTCAGCGTTCATGCCTCCACCATCAGGAAAAGACTGGGCAAAAATGGCCTGCATGGCAGAGTTCCAAGGAGAAAACCACTGCTGAGCAAAAAGAACATCAAAGCTCGTCTCAATTTCTCCACAACACATCTTGATGATCCCCAAGACTTTTGGGACAACATTCTGTGGACCGATGAGACAAAAGTGGAACTCTTTGGAAGGTGTGTGTCCAAGTATATCTGGCGTAGAAGGAACACTGCATTTCAGAAAAAGAACATTATACCAACAGTAAAATATGGTGGTGGTAGTGTGATGGTCTGGGGCTGTTTTGCTGCTTCAGGACCTGGAAGACTTGCCGTGATAAAAGGAACTATGAATTCTGCTGTCTACAAAGAGATCCTGAAGGAGAATGTCCGACCATCTGTTCGTGTACTCAAGCTGAAACGAACTTGGGTTCTGCAGCAGGACAATGATCCTAAACACACCAGCAAGTCCACCACCGAATGGCTGAAGAAAAACAAAATGAAGACTTTGGAGTGGCCTAGCCAAAGTCCTGACCTGAATCCTATTGAGATGTTGTGGTATGACCTTAAAAAGGCCGTTCATGCTCGAAAACCCTCTAATGTAACTGAATTAGGACAATTCTGCAAAGATGAGTGGGCCAAAATTCCTCCAGGACACTGTAAAAGCCTCATTGCACGTTATCGCAAACGCTTGGTTGCAGTTGTTGCTGCTAAGGGTGGCCCAACCAGTTATTAGGTTTAGGGGGCAATCACTTTTTCACACAGGGCCATGATGGTTTGGATTTTTTTTCACCTTTAATAATAAACACCTTAATTTACAAATTGCATTTTGTGTTTACTTGTGTTGTCCTTGACTATTGTTTAAATTGGTTTGATGTTCCTAAACATTTAAGTGTGACAAACATGCAAAGGAACAGGAAATGAGGAAGGGGGCAAACACTTTTTCACACCACTGTAAGACCCCTGAAGATGCATGTTGATGTGAATCGCGAAGGGTAAGTATAAAACCGACACGTCGTACTATCATATGGGTGATCCAAGTGGCAATGGTTTTTGATGTGCTTATAGTGGTTTGATTTTTAGCTATTTTTATGTGTTTTATGTCAGTTTTCACTATATGTTCCCATTTTTTTTAAAATAAATACTACACCATGAGGTACTTTTTGTCTAATTGTCTTTAACATTTTGGGGACATATGGCTGGAGTTCTACCCTGCAAGAGTGTGAAGGATCCCTGACATTGGAGCTGGTGGACATCCCCCCCCCCCCATATCACCCATGCTGTTTTAAAGATCCTTTCTGTTGAGTGTGCATTGCTTAGGGGGCTGTCTGGTGAAGGCTGAATGGTTTTGTACTTTCTACTTGCATAAAAGATGTTTCACCTGGGTGTAGATTTGTTTTAACAATATTACACCATACAAGTTTCTTTCTGTTTTCCAGTATAATTTTGAGTTTAGTCACATCATCATTATCCGGAGTGTTAAAGCAAGTATTAAAGGAGAAAGAAACGGCAATTCCCTATGATACTACTGCGAGTCTGCTGCACTTAATTGTGTAGCCATTCATTTTGGTAAGCCTCCATTCACATCAGTGGCTGAATAGTTTTTGACATTGATTAAGTCATTATTGGAGATATTTTTTGTATTGCAATTGGACATACTAAAGAGGACGTTTAATAAACACTTTTTTTCATTCTCACTACAGCGCTGCACATTATATATGATCATGTATATAACCTGCTGCAGCAAAACTGACACATATAAAGAAAAAAAAATGTCATTTAAATTGTAAAGGCATGGGGGTCCAAATCCATACCAGGCCCTTTGGGTCTGGTATGGATTTTAAGGGGAACCCAATGCCAAAATAAAAAAAAAAAATGGCGTAGGTTTCCTCCCCCCCCTAAATCCATACCAGATCCTTATTCGAACATGCAGCCTGCCAGGCCAGAAAGGGTGGGGGGTGAGCGAGCAGCCCCACTCCTGAACCATACCAGACCATATGCCCTCAACATGGGAGGGTGCTTTGGGGTGGAGGACAGATCCCCACAGACCAGGGTTGTGGGGAAGAGGCCCTTGTCCCCAATTAACAGTCTAGGGTATTTAGTAAGAGGCATAGTGTTTTTTTTTTTTGAAGTTGTCATTTTTTTTGTCATCATTGTTTGGAAAATTAAGAAATAAAAAAAAAAGTTTCACTTTTTTTTATTTTTATTTTATTTATTTTTTACACATACTGCAGAACGTGATTACAAGAGATAAAGTGAACAGGGTATTTTGAGTATAAATATTGATTATTTCCCACCAACATTGTGACCTATAGTAAATATTTCTGGCAGCCAGATTAGTGGTACTCTGCAAATGGAAATTTAATTTGATTTCTGAGGTAAGAGAAGTTATTAGACAATTGGAAGAGTTATCCTGCCTCAAACAAATGATGAACCATAAATATGGCAGATCTAGCCTATTTCAAAAACGGTGGGACCCATGGATTTCTTTTATAAATCCTAAATGAATCCCTATAACCACATCCTAACTTCACTTAACTTTCTTTTCAGAAGAGCAATGGTTTGAATGTATGTCCTGGATTCGTACAACAAAAATACACACTCTAAAATCCCTCTCACCTGTGTATCACCACTGCGCTTAAACACATTTTTTTAAATGAATATGAATCACAGCCGCCACTTTATAAAACAAAATCTAATGTGCAATATTCCCTTTCTTGGTGACATTAGATCACAAATTAAAGATAATTGCAGCAATGTAATTTGTTACAAAAATCATATAATGAATTATAACCAAAACAAATAGTCACAAATCACAGAAATGTCAATGTGAGAAACCATATATGAAATCACCCTGTGAAACTCAGTAACTAATCAGTGGAAAAAAAGGGAATAGATAAATTGTTTCAAATAATATCATCTGTGTTCAGCTTTAACTCAAAAAAAAGTCCATCACACACATAAACACATATAAATGAAAATAATCCAAATGCTGAAGAAATGATGACCAGGCAGTGACACTTGAATATAATAAATCTGCAGCCACGCTCCTCCACCACACCGTTTGAACTGTGACTCCACTCCCCGTATGTGATTAAACTTACCAGCTGTATATGCCTTACACTTTCGTGTTTGGCAGACCACACTTTTACCCTCTTTATAGGGGTTTAAATAAAGGTATCTCTCGATTCCAGCTCAGTATATAGAATGGATCCTTTGGCTGTTCACACAAATGCGCTCATGCGATAAAGAAAAAAATCTCCTCCCATAGTGTAATAAAGTCTAGAAAACTTTTTAATCACACATAAATCGCATCACATTGCACTCACATAAATAGCTTGATAATCACGCCAAAGGTAAAATCACACTACTCTGTTAAACTGCTAACTGGAACATGGATGGTCACGGCGGACCCAGCATATGCGGGAATTGTTGGATAATATCTCACCGCTCCTTATCAATACTGCCGCTCTGCACAGATCGGTGTGAGGTGTTTAAGCGTCCTGTATCTGCTTTACACGTTCACCACGTAGCCACGCCCCGACATGTTTCGTCATAGATTTGACTTAATCATGGGATAGGCTATTCAGCGAGGCGAACATTCTTTTATTTCCCCAAAAAAACTCTAATAGGCGTGGTATAACCAACGCGCATGCGCACTTCCTGTGTCCCCATTGCATCAATGCAGCAGTTTTACAACTACAAATTACACAGTTAATGGTTCATACAAGCATATTTCCGCTTCAAATAGAGAGATCACTACATCAATGCAATGTATCTAATGATTGCACATGAAATAAAAAGAAATAACTCCATAAACTAGTAGTAAATGTCAATTGAAAAAACTAAAAAAAGTCAGCCGCTAAATACAATCCAATCTACATAAGCATGTATAGCGCTTAAATTCATTAATGTAGTCACTACCTAGTACAATTGGTAATATATTTATACTCCATTAAACATACGAACATTTCATTTAAAAGTTGTTGCATATATATGAGAGATCATTGTCAGCTAGGAGATCTCACAGAGTCAGCTGTTCACTGTGTGTTGAACTGAATCAGCCCATATACCTCCGATCTCTGGGTGAATCGTCAAAATCTCACACCACTATTCTATGGTTCTGATATACTCATATACTACATCAGTGCAGGAAAGGAGTTCATTTAAAGAGCATTAAATAAGCTCATCAAAAATTCCCCATCTGTATCCACGGGCATATTACTATCTCATAGGCACAGACAGAGGAAGAAAAAGCAGAAAATAAAATAAATAAATAAAAAGATATGTTAATCTAAAATAGGGAGTATGTATTAAACTAAATGAAATCAATACATCCCCTGTCAACCCCAATCAATGGTTTACTAAAATGTAAACATCTAGACACCATATATATATAACATAAATACAATAATAGACAAATCAGAAAAAAATATATAAAGAAAAAAAAAAAATAAGAAATGATTACTAAATAAAATATATATATATATATATATATATATATATATATATATATATATATATATATGTAGAACCATACTTGCTCCAACTTCATGTCTTTATTTCTATTGATTTTTAAGCATAGATGTAGATCTATTTGGATCACAGTTAAAAAATAAGAAAATGATTACATTTTTTTTTATATTTATTTATATATATATATATATATATATATATATATATATATATATATATATATATATATATATATATATATATATATATATATATATATATATATATATATATATATATATAAATAAATATAAAAAAAAAAAATGAAATAAAAAAAAAAAAAAATGAAAATAAAATATAAATAAAAATAAAAATAGAGTTGTATATATATGGATATTAAAGACTGTGCATGTGCAAAAAAAAACATTCTACACATGCATAATACTCAAACTAAAATACTAACTGTGATCCAAATAGATCTACATCTATGCTTAAAAATCAATAGAAATAAAGACATGAAGTTGGAGCAAGTATGGTTCTACAACAAACCAAAAAACAACAGAGATACAGTGTTAATATTTATAGGAACCTGAATAATTAAAAATTGCTAATTGAAAATTGCTAATAAAGCAATTTAGATCCAGTTCAATATTCATCCCTCTTGGAGAGAGACACTTCATCAAAAAAATCCACTGCGTCTCCTGTTGGGACAAATCCCTAATCCAGTTGGACCCCCTCCAAGAAGGATGAATACAATCAATTCCACAGAATTGAAGTAAACTTGGATACTGTTGGTGGTGTTCTTTAAAATGCAATGACACGATATGGTACTGGAACCCCTTCCTGATGTTTGCTAAATGTTCCGAGATCCGCACCCTTAACAATCGTTTGGTAGGTCCCACTGTGGGATGTTTTATGTGGGTTAAAAAAACCTTTAAGCTTTTAAAACTACTTTGATGTGCAACTAAAGGCAAAACTTTTTTTTTCCTTCATCTTTGATAGAGAAAGGGAGAATTGTAACCATCATCAGTTTTTTTTTTAATTTGTATTTTTTTTATTTTCACCATCTGTGTCCCATTGCGAAGATTTCCCTTCACTTTCTGTACTATAGCCAAAATGGGAAGTGAGAGGAAATCCCTCCAAAATGAGGGAATCTCAGAGTGTCACCAGGTCACCAAAACTAGTGTCCCCTTTGCCCCCCCCCCCCCCTCTATTATTGTTCTGATGTCAGCCCACAATTTGTGATTTTTTTTTTTCTTTTCACTTTCAATGATAATGGTAAACGGGACCAATGGAAAGGGTGCATCTCTCTAATTAGGGTCACAGAAAGTTAAAAAAAAACTAACAAGAGTTCTAATCCCTCTAGACTCTATCCAAAACTATTTATTGTTGCCCTTAGTAACACTAAGCTCAGGGCTGTATTAAAAAAAAAATTAAAAACACAATCGTCGATATGAAAAGAGGTAGAGCATGCCCTATTTTATTTTTAAGGATTTTTTTTTTCCTAAAAGCTATCTGTGTGGCTCAACAAAGGAATACAATGTTTTGTGAATTACAGCTATTTTTCAACAACAATGGAACATTGCTGTCTTATTTTACTACATGACAAACCATAAGCTCTTCTCTTACTGATTTTCCTATATTTATAAAAACTTGATTAGTTAATGATGATTAGTTATTTCACTTGTAAATATCTGTGACCCTTTTGCATATTGCAGCTTTCCTAAGCAATAATATTCTTTGTTTTACATGCAAATTTAGCAGTCTGGAAATTTATTACACAGATGAAAATACAAATGCAATGAATAGCACCTTGTTATCAACTTTTAAATAAACAACTATGTAAGACTTGTTTTGTTGGAAAACATATGAAGTTTCTCTTCTCTTCCCTTCTGTACTCTGTAAATGTATTTTGTAAGCCAATGCATTAAAGATTAGCATGGTACATTTTAGAGAAACATGGGGAAAAAGTAAAGGTCAGTCTAAATGGATGCATCACATATGGAATTGGGAAGATTTGCTTGCTTAAAGCGTATGAAAACCCAAACAATAAACTTCTCTTATTTGCTCCCATTTGGTCTGTTAAATTTACCACTGAAAGTGTTTTGTATAAAGTAAAAAGCATGAAAAAAAACTTGTTGATCTGCCCAGAAATTCTATGCTGTTATCAATTATAATGTTCTCCGCTATGTATGAGAATTACAAAACTGTTCCCCTCTATGTTATGGAGCATAGGAGAGGAACAGGTTTGCATTGCCCTGTCTTGATTCTGTTGTCCTTATACAGAAGTGTTTGTAGAGGACCTAGATTGGGCAGATGTTAGCACCAAGTCCAGTCCTGCTTTTCCATGTATAAAGCACCCACATACTCACACATTCCTGGCCTGAAGCCTAACACTTGAAATAAAGGAATGCCCGCATTCAGATTAATAGTATTATTATTATTATTATTATTATTAAGGAATGGCAGCAGAGGTATCCAGGAAGCAGGCCAGGGGTCAAACACAGGTATTATTAAGGAATATATAGCGCCAACAGTTTGTGCAGTGCTTTACAATGTGAGGGCAGACAGTGCAGTTACAATACAATTCAAAACAGGAGGAATCAGAGGGCCCTGCTCGTTAGAGCTTACAATCTAAAAGGGAGGGTCAAGTGGGACAAAAGGTAATAACTGTGGGGGACAAGCTGATGGAGAAAATAAAAGTACAGTTGTTAGGTGTGGGCAGTATAGGTTTCTCTGAAGAGAAAAGTTTTCAGGGATTGCCTAAAAAAAGTTAGAAAAGATAGAGCTGGAGATAGTCAGATTGGGTTATGGAATTCCAAAGAATGGGTGAGTGTCACACGTACTCACCCGGGCCGAAATGCTGAGAGCTGCTCCCCTTGCGACTAGGTGCACGATGCCTCTGGAGTGGGTACAGAGGTCACCGGGCACAAAGATGCACGGGTTGCCAGCAGGTGTGTTGCAGGTGGTGTGCAGTAGCGACGTTGACCAGGAGAGGCTGATGCTGCACTGGAAGTAGACACCTGGCAGGACCGTGATGAGGCAGAGGTTATGTAGGTACCAGAACGTGTACTGGAGGAGGACCCTTAGGTGCATGTGAGAACTAGAAGTCCAGAACACCGAGCAGAGGGTCAAACACAAGTAACTTCAGAGAATGTCCAATAGGCAAGCCGAGGGTCAAGCACAGGTAATCAGGCAGCAGAGGTATCCAGGAAGCAGGCCAGGGTCAAACACAGGTAAGTAACTCAGAGAATGTCCAGTAAGCAGGCCGAGGGTCAAGCACAGGTAATCAGGCAGCAGAGGTATCCAGGAAGCAGGCCAGGGGTCAAACACAGGTAAGTAACTCAGAGAATGTCCAGTAAGCAGGCCGAGGGTCAAACACAGGTAATCAGGCAGCAGAGGTATCCAGGAAGCAGGCCAGGGGTCAAACACAGGTAAGTAACTCAGAGAATGTCCAGTAAGCAGGCCGAGGGTCAAGCACAGGTAATCAGGCAGCAGAGGTATCCAGGAAGCAGGCCAGGGGTCAAACACAGGTAAGTAACTCAGAGAATGTCCAGTAAGCAGGCCGAGGGTCAAGCACAGGTAATCAGGCAGCAGAGGTATCCAGGAAGCAGGCCAGGGGTCAAACACAGGTAAGTAACTCAGAGAATGTCCAGTAAGCAGGCCGAGGGTCAAGCACAGGTAATCAGGCAGCGGAGGTATCCAGGAAGCAGGCCAGGGGTCAAACACAGGTAAGTAACTCAGAGAATGTCCAGTAAGCAGGCCGAGGGTCAAGCACAGGTAATCAGGCAGCGGAGGTATCCAGGAAGCAGGCCAGGGGTCAAACACAGGTAAGTAACTCAGAGAATGTCCAGTAAGCAGGCCGAGGGTCAAGCACAGGTAATCAGGCAGCAGAGATATCCAGGAAACAGGCCAGGGGTCAAACACAGGTAGCAGCAGCGGTGGTCAAGCAGGTTCCGGGTCAGGCACAGGTAATCAAGCAGGTACAGGATACAAGGTACTGGATACAAGGTATAGGATACAAGGTACAGGATACAGGATACTGGATACAAGGACTGGAGCCAGGACTCAGGAAGAGACAACAAACCAGCAATTGTGAGGAGACAGAGGAAGCCTTTTATAGGCCAGGTAAGTGGTCAGGTGGGATACCCGGACGAGTGCGCATGCGCACTCGTCGTCTGTCAGCGCCGCGCACAGCGGCGAGCCGCACTGGCTGGGCTGCATCAGATACTCGAGCGCCATGGACCCACGCATGGGCACCCGCTACCCGGCGTACCTGTACTGTTCGCTGAGCCGCTCTACCGCGCATGCGCATACCCAGAACCCGGCGACGAAGTACGGTATTTCCCTGACAGTGAGGCTCTGTTGAAGTCCTGGAGGTGAACATGGGAGGAGGTGACAAGGGAACTAGAGAGAAGGAGGTCTTGGGAGGAATAAAAAGAGTGATTTGGTCTTTTCCCCCACTCGCGTTAGGAAATCTCTTTTTCAAGCCATACCATCCCCCACATCACAATCCCTGGCCACCTCCTTCCGCAAACTGATCCGAGGCCATTGCATCCCCCCCCCCCCCTCACAAGATGTTCTCCAGATTGGACTACTTCCTTGTGTCGGCTCCTCTACTGCCCCACACAGTGGTGTCCGATCTGGCTCCCATTACCTGGTTGGACCACGCCCCCCTGACCCTAGATCTTTGCCTTTCTGTGGCATTCCCCAGGAAATGTCATTGGAGACTCAACAAGTCTTTACTAAAATACCCCAAAACTAAAATTAAACTCTCTGCAGCTTTAACTGAATACTTTCAATTAAACAAAGGTTACGTGCCCAGCCCGTCCACCCTCTGGGAGGCTCATAATGCATTCTTTTGAGGGCAGTGTATATCTGTCAGCTCGCAAAGAAAAAAGGACTCAGCCCTCTTGAAATCTTCTTTACTATCCTCACTCTTAGATGCTGAAGTTCATAACGCAACCGAATAAAATCCCTAGACATGTCAACCATAGATAAATCCCTCCTTTGGGCTGAACAAAAATTCTATGAATTTTCAAATAAGTCTCATAGGATGCTAGCATCTAGGCCCTCTCTTTCCTTCCCAGACCATCTCAAAAGTCACAACGGTACTCCTACCTACAGCCCGCAGACTATGACCCAGGTGTTTGGCGAGTTTTATGATAAATTATATAACTGCCTTACTCCCAATCAACTCCCCATATTTGATCTGACAGCTTTTGAGACGTTTATGTCAGACTTACGGCTACCCAAGCTTTCAGAATCGGACGCACAAACATTAAATATCCGCATTAATGAGGAGGAGCTGGCCAGCACCGTTAAGAATCTCCCGTCCCATAAGTCCCATAAGTCTGACATTCCTCCCAATTCTCTCACCTCACCTGATACAACTTACTTCTACAGGGCAAAACCCCCCCCCCCACCCACAGTTTCTCCACTCCTACATCACAGTCATACCAAAGCCGGACAAGGATCCCTCGCTCCCAGACTGTCAGACTTCACGCGCCTGACAGATGAGCCCGATATAGCAGGGGGAAAGGCCTCCCGTACGTGTCTGGTTCTCGGCCCCCTGGAAGTGGGGACAGGAGGCACGAGAGCACAGAGTGGTATGAGAGCCAGGCAGGTCGTTGCTGGGGAGATGGCCCCAGGGACTTGCTGGAGTGGGGTCAGTGGTACCCCGACAGTAGAAGGTAGGCAGCAGGTATAGAGCAGGAGCTGACAGGACACTTCCACACACAGGCACGGTACAGAGGAGAGGCAGGTTCAAGTCTGGGTCAAAGGCAGAGTTGGCAACAAGCGGGCAGCGCAGTACAAAGGAGCAGGCAGAAGCAGAGTCAGGGACAGGCCGAGGTCAACAGGCAGGCAGCAGACAGGCAGGTACAGGATCAAGCCGGGAATCAGGAAGTCAGAAGGTGTTCAGGCAACAGGTATCGGGATGCAGGGAGCTGACGATCGGACAGCACCGAGCGCCCAGTGAGATCAGCCTAAATAGGCCGATTGGCGCCAAACGCCATGCGCGCGCGCCAACGGGCACCCGCGCAAGCGCACCCGCACGCGCAGGCACGCACACAGGCGCACAATCATGCGCACCCGCACTCACCCGCACACTAGCGCGCACAGGCGTGCGAGCGACAGCGCACACCGGCGCACCCCAGGGCGCCCTGCACCACGTCCGCTCAGAGGCTCTTCCTGACAGTGCCCCCTCCTTAAGGGCAGCCTCCAGATGCCCATCTGGTCCAGTCTGTCCACATGGGTGTTTTTAAAGGCGCTCAGGAGTTCCTCCGCGTGTAGGTTGCCTTCTGGCTCCCAGGAGTTGTCCTCCGGTCCATACCCCCTCCACTTGATCAAATACTGGGCTTGGTTGCCCCTTTTCCTGCAGTCCAATATTGCTTCCACCTCAAATTCTTTCTCATCATCTACGATTACAGGTTCAGGTGGGCCTGTGTTACGTCCGGTAAAGGGGTTAGGGTTAACGGGTTTTAGCAGAGACACATGGAAGACTGGATGGATCTTCAGCGAGCCGGGTAAGTCCAGCTCGTAAGTCACCTCATTAATTTTTCTTGTGAGTGGGAAGGGGCCCAAGAATCTGGGACCTAACTTTCTCGAGGGGCAAGCCATCTTCAGGTTAGTGGTTGAGAGCCAGACTTGGTTACAGGGTACCAGGATGAGCTCACCTCGCCTCCTCCTATCGAACATTTTTTTATTGTACTCCTGGGTTCGGGTCATCGTTTCCTGTAATGCCTTGTTGTTGGTCTGGAAAAAGTCCATTATTTCGGACACTGCAGGGATGGAACACTCGGGTACAGAGCCAGGCAGGAAGGCTAGGTGGTAGCCATAGTTTGCAAAGAAGGGTGTTTGCTTGATCGCGGAATGCAGGGAGTTGTTATAAGCAAACTCGGCAATAGGTAGTAGCGAGGCCCAATCGTCCTGCGAGAAGGCAGAGAAGCAGCGGAGATACTGCTCCAGGGTTTGGTTAGTTCTCTCCGTCTGCCCGTTCGTCTGAGGGTGATAGGCGGACGAAAATGCCAGCTCGATCTCCAGAGAACTGCAGAGGGCTTTCCAGAACCTGGAGGTAAATTGAACACCGCGATCAGACACGATGCTCGAGGGGACCCCATGCAGCCTCACTATCTCTTTGATGAAGATCTTCGCCGTTTCCATGGCCAAAGGAGTACCCTTCATGGGTAGAAAATGAGCCATTTTAGACAACCTGTCAACCACAACGAAGATGGTAGAATAGCCTTCTGCTAAAGGGAGTTCCACAATGAAATCCATTGATATCATCTTCCAAGGTCTTTCCGGGACAGGCAGGGGCCTTAGTAAACCCCAAGTCTTGGCTCGGCACGTCTTGCTTTGGGCACAGGTGGTACAGGTTTCCACATAGGTCTTGCAGTCTTTAGTCAGCTGCGGCCACCAGAACGCACGCTGCACCAATTCCGTCGTCTTCAGGGTACCAAAATGTCCGGCCAACTTATGGTCGTGACAAAGTCGGATAACCTCCACTCTCAGACATTCAGGGACCAGAATTTTGTCCTTGTACCAGAACACACCGTCCAGCATCTTTATCTCATTTCCAACAGGTGGAACCCATTCCACCGAAGCTTGCTTTAAGCGGGACAGGAGGTCCCCCTGGAGTAGAAAGAAATTTCCGGCCGGCAGGATGGTATCTGGGGGTAATGGTTCTTCAGCCTCATGAAACATGCGGGATAGAGCATCAGGTTTAGTATTCTTGGAGCCGGGTCTGTAGGTGATATGGAACAAAAATCTGGAAAAGAACAGAGCCCATCTTGCCTGCCGTGGCCTCAGCCTTTTAGCTGTCCTCAGATATTCCAGGTTTTTGTGGTCAGTGTAGACCATGATAGTGTGTGCAGCGCCCTCCAGCAAGTAGCGCCACTCTTCCAAGGCGGCCTTGATGGCCAGGAGCTCCCGGTCCCCAACGTCGTAATTTCTCTCCGCCGTAGAGAGTTTGCAGGAGAAGAAGGCCACTGGAAACAGGAGAGCCTTGGCACCTTGTCGCTGGGAGAGCACGGCCCCCACAGCGATTTCTGACGCGTCCACTTTGAGGACGAAGGGCAACAGGATCAGTGTGCTTCAGGATGGACGCAGAAGTAAACAGTTCTTTCAATTTTTCAAAAGCCACTTGCGCACTGGGGGACCAACAGAACCGATTTCCTTGCTTGGTGAGTTCAGTGATGGGGGAGATGATTGCAGAGAAGTTTCTAATACATTTCCGATAAAAATTAGCAAAGCCTATGAAGCGTTGGACTCCCTTTTTATCGGTCGGAGCAGGCCACTCCAGGATGGCGGACACCTTTTGGGGGTCCATCTTGATACCATCAACGGATATGACTAAGCCAAGAAACTGTATGGTTTGCAGTTCAAATTCGCACTTTTCCAATTTGGCGTAAAGCCCATGCTGCCTGAGTCGAAAGAGGACATTTCATTTGTGCCTGCGGTGGTCGGGAACTGATGAAGAGAAGATCAGGATGTCATCCAGGTAAACTATGAAGTATAAGTCCAATAGATCACGGAAAATGTCATTAACAAAATGCTGAAAAGTTGCAGGTGCGTTGCACAGACCAAAGGGCATGACGAGGTACTCGAAGTGCCCGAAACGAGTACGGAAGGCAGTTTTCCACTCATCCCCCTCTCTGATGCGAATCAAGTTATAGGCCCCGCGGAGGTCAAGCTTGGTAAAGACCACCGCGGACCCCAGTCTTTGGAAGAGCTCAGGCACCAGAGGCAGCGGGTAACGATTTTTGATCGTTATCTTGTTGAGTTCCCGGTAGTCGATACAAGGCCGTAGAGAATGGTCTTTCTTTTCTACGAAGAAGATTCCGGCCCCGGCCGGAGAGGTGGACGGGCGGATGAACCCCTTGGTGAGGTTTTCATCAATGTAGATCTTCAGAGTTGCCAACTCCTGCTCTGTGAGTGGGAAGATTCTCCCGAAAGGGACTTCGGTCCCGGGCAGAAGCTCTATCGGGCAGTCGTAGGGCCTGTGCGGTGGCAAGATCTCTGCCCCCTTCTTGCTAAAGACATCCAGGAAGTCCTAGGGTGCCGGGATTGCTTGTTGCAACTCAACATCAGTGTCCAGATACAGAAGTGGGGAGGACTTTGCGGGCAACTTGTGTAGGCAGTGCTGCTGACAGTATCCAGAGATAAACTTGATCTCTCCCGTGGCCCAGTTGATGCTGGGGTTGTGGGCCTGTAACCAAGGCATTCCCAGTATGATGGGAAAGAGGGGAGATGAAATTGCATCCAAGCATAGGAGTTCCTGATGAGCCGGACCCATGGTGGCCAGTAGAGGAACGGTTTCCTGTGTAACGGGACCAGAACTGAGGGTGGTGCCATCTGCCAGATGTACTGCGAGGCTCTGTGTCTTCAATCGGAGGGGGATGTGATGGTTAGTGGCGAAGGTAAGGTCGATAAAGCAGCTGCAGGCTCCAGAGTCAATTATGACTGGTACTGGGATATCCTTGTCGGGAAGCTGTAGGACAACAGAGAGAGCAAAGTGAGATGCAAGTTTAGGCAGGGTAGGTGCAGACTTGGAAGAAACTGGAGGTGACTTACGTGTCTTATTGGGGCAAGACCTCACATAGTGACCCGGTTCGCCACAGTACATGCACAAGTTGTTGATCCTTCGGGGTTGCCGCTCCTCCGAGGTGAGTGAAGGACGGATGAGCCCAAGCTGCATGGGTTCAGAAGTATCGGGTACCGGAGCAGAGGGAGCAAAGGAGGTCGGGCGGAAGGAGCCGGGAGCATTGGGGACCTTGGGGAGGACCCAGGTGGGCCGGTATTGACTGGTGGCCCTCTCTGAACGGCATTCCCTGAGACGCCGGTCTATCTGGATAGACACGTTGATCAGATCTTCCAGGGACTGCGGAACGCCAACCCGTGCCAGTTCATCCTTTAAGGAATCCGACAGTCCCATGCGGAACTGGTAGCACAAGGCCGCGTCGTTCCATTCCGTGTTGGAACCCCAGTGCCTGAACTCCGCCACTTAGTCCTCGACGGCCCTAAGCCCCTGCTGCAGGGCGTGTAAAGCGGCCTCAGCGGTTGCTTTTAGTTGGGGGTCCTCGTAGAGCTGTGCCATGGTGGAGAAGAAGGTATTCAGATTATCCAGAGAGGTAGACTTTTGCCGCATGAGGCGGTGGGCCCAGGTTTGTGGCTCACCGGACAGGAAGGAGATTACGAAGCCCACCTTGGTCGCTTCCAATGAAAAGGTGCGTGGTTGCAACGCAAAGTAGAGCTTGCAGGCACTGCAGAATGACCGGAACTTCCTACGGTCTCCAGAGAACCTCTCAGGAACTGGTACTTTAGGTTCCGGGGGTAGCATGACTACTGAAGGTGCAGGTCCGGCAATGGGAGCGGCTTGGTGGTGTGCAGGGGATGAGAGGACCTGGACCTGTCCTTCCAATCTGTTGTAGCCGGGGGCGTGGCTTGCGCGCGGACTTGAATGGACGCCTGAGCAGTGAGCTCCGCCATCCAGACCGGCCGGGAAGCTACGATCGGGCCAGAAAGCGACGAAACTCGGCTCCCCACGATCACCGGAGAACCCCAAAGACCCGCAGACCACAATGTCCCGAAAGCGGAACCAAGACAAAGGACCGAAGCGGCTGGAATCGTTTTCGTTCCAGCCGCGCCGTCAGCATAACAAGGCCCAAGATGGCGCCGACGGGGATTCATTACACCAGGCCCTGGGACACCCTGCAAGGCCCGGACAACACCATCCTCAACCGATACACCCAGGATTGGGACCAGCCATATCCCCGGACCTGTTCCCCACCACTCCGGAGATACGCAGCCCATCAAAATCCAGGATGAAGCTGGATTTGCAACAGCAGGCCCCAGGCGCAGTGAGTACAGCATTACATGGTATATCCACCATCTCCTCACTGCAGTCATCCATTGCCCAATTCCCCACAACTGGCCAACCAGTGTTAGACACCACTATGAAAGACATGCTATTATCCCTGCAATCCTCCCTTATGTCTAACTTCACTACTCTGATCAACCAGTTCTCCCTGGAATTGAAGCATGTTGACAATAGAGTAGCCTTTATGGAACACAAAATGGAGGACTGCACAGACACCATTAATGACCTTGTTGATGCCTATACTGAGCAAAGGGAGGATTCTCTCTGGGTGAAAGCGAAGCTCGCTGACCTTGAAGATCGCTCCAGGAGAAACAATATCAAAATTAGGGGTATCCCCGAATCTGTGCAACCCAAAGAACTCCACGGTTATGCCAGCACCATGTTTTCCAGCATGCTCCCTGATCTTTCTCCTATCGAGCTCACCATAGACAGAATCCACCGCCTGCCCAAGCCCCGCCATCTTGAAGCAGACATACCTAGAGATGTACTCCTGAGGGTGCACTTTTACCAGGCCAAAGAGCAGATTCTCCTGAAAGCCAGAGAGATGTCGCCCCTACCCCCGCCTTACTCAGACATCCAACTATATGCTGACCTATCCCAATACACCCTCCAAATGCGGAGACAACTCAAAACGATCACCAAGGCCCTCAACAATCACAAAATAACATACAAATGGCGCCACCCGGCTACAATTCTAATCACCTACAATGGTATACCCCATACCGTCTCAACACTGGAAGGCGGATTGAAACTACTGCGCTCGTGGGATATCATCCCTGACCCCCCTCTTAATTCGCAACAACCTCACGACAAGAGGAACCCCTTCTCCTTTGGATCTGAACGAGCACCACTCAAGAACAGAATGACTTAAACCACTTGCCCACTTGCATCGGCAAACTCCTAACCCGGACCGGTCTGGGTATGGCCACTGTCACCTGCTTGCCTGACTTTCCCCACACTCTAGTCAGCTGACCAGTTGGGAATACCCCACACTGACCTACCTGGCTACCAATAACCAGTTACCAGCAACTGGTCTCAAAATTTTTGTTCCTTTTCTCCTTCTAATTTTTTTTTGCTCGAATCCTTTCTCTTCCCGCCGAGGCACTTTATTTCGCTTCAAGTTAGCGGACAAACACATCGCAATTGTTGACTGACTTATTGCACTAACCTGTATTTTCTCCTAGCAGACTCCTACAGCCTTGTGGACCAAGCCTCCACCATTCAACCAACCTTCTCATCCAACATCGTCTAAAAAACCGAAACCGCAATCCAGGCATCTACCTCCACCCGACTGTCCCCAATCCGGAAGAGCCCACCGGACGCCTCATCCGACCTTCTCATCCACATCACTAAGATTCCTAGCCTCTACAAACGATCCTACGAACCGTGAGTAACCTCTGCACATACACCCACCACCACCGCACCAAAGATGAGCATCACAATACTCTCCCTCAATGCCAAGGGTCTCAACCACCCAGCTAAACGGGCATCACTTTGGAAAACTGCACTCTCTCAGAACTGTGATATACTTTGCATTCAGGAAACCCACTTTGCTGCTGATGCCTCACCCAAATGCCTAAATAGGCACTTTCCTCACATCTACCAATCTACATACCATAAGAAACAAAGGGGAGTAATGATTGCTATCAGGGACACTGTATCCTTCCAACCATTCCACTGCGAACTGGACCCCGAAGGCCGCTTCATCATACTAATTTGCTCTGTGAACAATGTTCAATACACCCTGGTCTCTGTATATGCCCCTAACACAGGCCAAATGCCATTTATCAAGAAGACGCTCCGAATAGCACGCAAAATGCAAAAAGTCCAGCTACTAATGTGTGGTGACTTTAACCTGGTACCAAACAACTCTCTTGACTCTACCGCTAGCACTAAACGTCATGCGTCCCCTCTGGACAAATTTATCTCTAATAATGAACTGTATGATGTATGGAGGTGTTGTCACGCGAGCGAGAGAGACTTTACTTTCCTCTCCCCGCGTCACAACACCTACTCAAGAATAGATCTTTTTTTAGCAGACAAAAAACTGCTACACTCTGTCTCACAATCCACTATCCACGCCACCACCTGGTCAGACCATGCACCTGTCAGCATTACGATATCGGGGGCATTACCCCGAACAGCCACATATATCTGGAGGGCAAATAATTACCTCCTCAACACCCCATGCTATCAAACCCCCATCACCCAAAGCTTAAAAGAGTTCTTCTCTCATAACCAAGGCTCAGTGTCTGACCCGCTGGTGATATGGAACGCCCACAAGGCGGTAATCAGGGGGGTTTTTCTACAAATGGGAGCTAGAGCAAAAAAGAATAGAACTAAAAAACTAGACGACCTAACGACCGACATAGCCACGACTGAATCTCTAAACAAGACACACCCCTCCCCTAACCTACAGGCTAAAATATTTACCCTGCGCCACGAACTAAGAGCTCTACTTCTGGAGAAATATGAAAAATCATACAAAATTCTCAAAGCCACCTCATACACCACGGGCAACAAAGCCGGTAAAGCCATGTCCCTGAAAATCAAAGGATTTAGATCTAAAACCAAAATACCCTTCATCTATCACCCACATTCCAATGACAAACTCCTCAAGCCACAACAAATCGCTGATGCATTCAGTACATACTATGCCGATTTGTATAATCTCAATACTGACCCAGGCACCCCACAACCTTCTACTGATGCAATACAGTCCTTTCTGGACCAACAAAAACTCCCGTCCCTGACACAAGACCAGCTTTCCTCCCTGAATGAACCCTTCACTCTAGAAGAAACACTTAAAGTAATTGGTAAACTACCCAGCTCCAAATCCCCGGGCCCCGATGGCTTCACGGGGGAGTACTACAAACAATACCAACATATACTAGCCCCAACCCTCTGCCAATCTGTTGTAGCCCTCCTGAAGGCTCTTCACGGCTTGTTTGAGACCCGCCAGGTGTCTACACAACTCCTCCATGGGAGAGGCCCCCTGCTCGGACTCAGACATGGCTGTCCGATACTGTCCGACTTCACGCGCCCGACAGATGAGCCCGATATAGCAGGGGGAAGGCCTCCCGTACGTGTCTGGTTCTCGGCCCCCTGGAAGTGGGGACAGGAGGCACGAGAGCACAGAGTGGTATGAGAGCCCGGCGGGTCGTTGCTGGGGAGATGGCCCCAGGGACTTGCTGGAGTGGGGTCAGTGGTACCCCGACAGTAGAAGGTAGGCAGCAGGTATAGAGCAGGAGCTGACAGGACACTTCCACACACAGGCACGGTACAGAGGAGAGGCAGGTTCAAGTCCGGGTCACAGGCAGAGTTGGCAACAGGCGGGCAGCGCAGTACAAAGGAGCAGGCAGAAGCAGAGTCAGGGACAGGCCGAGGTCAACAGGCAGGCAGCAGACAGGCAGGTACAGGATCAAGCCGGGAATCAGGAAGTCAGAAGGTGTTCAGGCAACAGGTATCGGGATGCAGGGAGCTGACAATCGGACAGCACCGCCGCCCAGTGAGTTCAGCCTAAATAGGCCGATTGGCGCCAACGCCAACTTTCCCCATGTCAAACGGTACCAGACAGGGCTGCCCCCTATCCTTGTTACTCTTTATTCTCTGCCTGAAGCCTCTGGCAGAAGCTATTAGAACCCACCCTGACATCCGAGGAGTTCCCATGCGACAAAGAGAGTATAAATTGTACCTTTTCGCAGATGATGTACTTCTTACCCTTACTAATCCCCACACATCTCTCCCGTCCCTGCGTGCTCTATTATCTCAGTTTAGCTCCCTATCTGGATATAAGGTTAATACATCAAAAACAGAAGCCCTGCCCCTGCATCTTACTCCCAAATATCTCACTGCTTAAAAACTCCTATCCTTATCGTTGGTGCACCTCATCTCTCAAGTACCTGGGGGTACATCTCACGCCATCATAACCCTCCTTATATTCAGCCAATTATGTCCCCTTATTCAAATCTGTCAATGCCATGCTGACGCGTTGGAACTCCCTTCTGATATCTTGGATAGGTAGGATTAACGAGTTAAAGATGTCCATTATGGACAAGGCTGGGGGCGTGACCGGATGTGAGAGTTGTGCGGTGAGATGTGTGAGGGAGAGGAGTGAGAAGATGTCTGTGTGATTCCCTCCCACGCTCCTGCCTTTCTGATATGCCGTGAAACCTGAGTGATTCCCCCTTCTCAGTGTAGCAGCATTGCAAAGTACTGCTCAACATAGGCGACGAAAGACGTGAGAGACACGTGGGTCGCGAAGATCCTGCCCGAGTCATCTCGAGTGGGAGCCAGCTGCGTATGGACGAAAGGTGCCGAAAGTGACGTCACACGCCGTCTGCAACACTCCGCTCGTATTGTGCAGAGAGCGGCGAAGGAGATCGTTGTGAATACCGGCCAGTCGGTGCGGAACTATACGGTATAGAGGCATTCAATCCTCCGGAGGAATAGCGGGCTAGTAGTGTATGGACCGAGGGAAGCTGGGGGAGCTTGACCGAAGCCTGACTGAAAACTATCCGCTGACCCCGCATAGACCTCCAGTGCCGGACATGTGAGTAACATAAAATGGAATAAAGGGGAGACATAGTGACGCTGTCTTGTGTCTTATAAAGTGTCATTAATGATGGAATGAAATGAATGAAAGCCATATTGGCCATATTGGCGGCACAAGGCGGACTGTCTTTATTATCTGAGAGAGAAAGTATATATTATCTACTAAAGGGCCAATGAGAAGTCAATTCAGTGACTGTTTATCCTTTACCTGTCTCCTACTTAAACATATTGTTTTTGGCTGTGGTGTTTGAGAGAGAACAGTGCAAATGCTGCAAGTTTTAGACAGTTTTTTTTTTCCCCTCTCTATTTTTGTGTGAAATTAAATTTTTTGAAAAAGGCTTTCAAAATAAAAGGGGAAAATTCTGTGATCCTTTTTGATTATCCTGAAAGTTACTGAGCAGGCGAGGAGGTGGAGAGAGGAAGGACAATTTTTTGATATTCCTCTGCTTGAGCAAAGCTTAATAAGTATCTATAAGAATAAGAAGGCAACATTCTTTTCCCCTGCCTGCTTACCATCCCTTCTTTTCCCTCCCCTTTTTTTATTTTTTTTCTTCCCGATATTGTTGAAATTTCAACTATGCAACACTTACGTTCAGCTAAGGAGAAAAATTCTCAGCAAGCCCCCCAGCAGACAGCTGCAGCATCGGCGGCAGCAAAATTGGAACAATACGCAAGTACAGACTAAAACACAACAAGGGGGTCCCTCAGACAGGAAAAGCCAAGGCCAATCAAGTAATACAACGCTACCTGTAGGGGCATCTAAGGCTATAAGTAGCAAAGGTATAGCGGGTATAATAGGAACTGACAGTAATACAAATGCCAATGGAACAGCTGAACTTGGTCCACCCCTGAAAAAGAACCAACCCTAAAAGATGTGCTCTCGGCAGTAAACGCATGTAATGGCTCAATCAAAGAACTATGTGACCAAATGAAAGGAGTGAAGGAAGATATGACATTGGTCAGACAGAAATTGGAAAAAATAGGGCAGAGAACATCAGCTCTGGAAGGGAGAATCAGCCAATTAAAAGATGATATCTCCCCACTAATGACAGAAGTAAAAAGTATGAAAGAGCAAATATCCAGACATACGTTAAAGCTTGAGGAGATGGAGAATAGGCTTCGCAGAGACAATGTTAGGGTGGGTGGACTTCCAGAAAAAAGTGAGGGCTTAAACCCTGTGGAGTTCTTGGAGAAATGGCTGGTTGAACTTTTTGGGAGAGAGTCCTTTTCAGCAGCGTTTTCTATTGAAAGAGCTCACAGAATACCCTTCAGAGCCTCGCCAACCGGGAATTTTCCTAGACCGCTCTTGATCAAATTCCTTAATTACAAAGATAAGGTATTATTATTGAGAAGATCAAGGGAAGCAGGAAGTATTCTCTTTAATGGGACTAAGATCTCATTTTACTCTGACTTTTCGCCAGAGCTCCAAAGACAGAGAGCGGAGTTCATACAGGTCAAGCGTACTTTACAGAAGTTTAAGATACCTTATGCCCTTATGTATCCTGCAAGATTACGAGTAACTGCATGGGGGGGGGGGGGACTCAGATCTTTAATGCCCCAGAAGCAGTGGAGAGGTGGATGGAAGAAAACAAGGAGAAACTTGCAACTACTTGAAGAGGGGGGGGGGGAATGTTTAAGACTTAAGGGTTCAATATGACTGTTCTTTTTTCTTTTTGTTTCTCTTGGGGGAAAAACTGTAGTAGTCGGGGGGAGGGAGGAATACACACAGAGGTTGGGAAGTTGGGATGCATGAAAGAAAAAAAGTGGAATTGGTAGAATGGGAAACGGTTATGGTAGGCCCCCAGGGGTACACCTAGGTAGGTGGAAAAGAGAGGGGGGAGGGGGGGAGAAGGGGGGGGGAGAGGGAAGATAGGACCATAAGAAATGAACAAGAAATAGTGAGCATAACACAGAGAATAAATGGGTTAAGTAAGGACACGACACAAGTTTCACGAAGAATTAATAAAGGGAATTTCCATATAAAAAGATACACTTTTAGGGAAATAATGTGTGAAAAAATTATAAGATCTCCTTTTCTCTTTTTTTTTTCCTTTCTTTTTTTATTTTTTCCTTTTTCTCTTGTAATTACTATCCTATTGTGGGGGTGAAGCTTTATAATGGTAATAGTCTCACTGTAATGGTAGGGGGTAATCTCCATACAAAAAGATACACTTTTAGGGAAATAATGTGTGAAAAAGTAAAAAAAAATATTTTTCTCTTTTTTTTCTGCAATCACTACTTTACTATGGGGGTGAAACTATATAATGGTAATAGTCTTACTGTAAGGGTAGGGAGGAAGAAGGGAAGTAAAAGAGAAGCAATGATAGAATCTATAGTAATTGTAAGTTTAAGTAAGCATGTACTTCAGGTTGTTCGGCTTTTTTCTATCCTATAAAGTGAAATATGGCATTTAATATAGGAAACTTGGAATGTCAGAGGATTGGGGACCCGGCCAAGAAAGCACCAGTGTTTGCTGTAATGGAGGGGTGCGAAATGGGACTGATCTGTCTACAGGAGACACATTTAACTAAACAAACTTCCCCGTCTTTGCAGAGTAGGAAATACCAATATCAAAACCATTCAGTATATTCCTCATATTGTAGGGGGGTTAGTATTCTGGTGAAGACGGGAGTAAATTTCTCCTGTAGACAGATAAGTATAGATGAGAATGGCAGATATATTTTTTTGTATTGTATGATTGAAAATGGGGCGTATGTTGTTGCAAATGTATATATTCCCCCGCCATTTATGTGTTACTTAAACTCAATGAATTTTTGCAGGATAAAAGGGAAATTCCGGTATTGGTAGCGGGCGATTTTAATGGGGTTCTGGATAATAAGCTAGATAGGTTTCCTATAAAAATGCCCCCTGATACTACAGAGAGGAGTAAATTGAGCCAATTCATAGAAGAACTTGGATTGATAGATATATGGAGGGCTCGTAATCCTGGAGTTCAGCAATACTCATTCTATTCCGCCACGCACTCTACGCTTTCCAGGATAGATATGATCCTGGGAAGCGAGAGTGCGGTGCGGATGGTGGAAAAAATTAAATACTGACCAAGGGGGATATCAGATCACTCCCCAATAGTAATGACAATGAAAGTAGGGGTAAAAAGAACTCAAAAGGAATGGAAAATAAATCCAAGCTGGCTGGAGCTAATTAAAGAAGCAGATGAGGTCCTCCCTAGAATAAGTGAATTCATAGCATTTAATAGAGGTACAGCATCACCCAGTATAGTATGGGATGCGCTGAAAGCGTTCCTGAGAGGAATTCTGATACAACAAGTGGCGAAGTTCAATAAGAATGCCAGAGTAGAAGAGGAAAGAGCTCAAAGAGAAATGTTAGAAGCTGAAAATTATTTTATAATAGACCCAACGGATGAAAAAAAAAAAACTTGGCTAGATAGGCAACAGGGGTATAAACTAGTCATCATGAGAAAGGTCGAGACTAGAAGACTCCTCCAATGGCAATCTGCCTTTGCAGAAGGATAAAGTGTAGGTAGGATGTTAGCACAGCTAGTAAAATCCAACTCCCCATCCTCTGTCGTTCAGGCTATTAGAGCCGAAGGAGGAGAGATTATAGTCAATTCTACAAAGATAGTTCAGGCCTTTAGGGATTTTTATAAAAAATTATATACAGCACAGAAGATCGGAGTGGAGGGCGCAATGGAGGACTTTCTAAGGAATCTGGAGATTCCCTCCATAGCACAAATAGAGAGAGAGAGGAATTAGAGGCCCCAATAACCCTTGCAGAACTTCAACAGGCAGTAAATAGCATGGCAAACCAAAAATCCCCGGGCCCTGATGGGCTACCGATAGAGGTATACAAAAATTATGGAGAGATTTTACTTCCGGCACTGTTGAGTACACTGGAGGGGGCTGTTGGGGAGGGACGGTTGCCCATTTTGATGCTAGAAGCAACCATCATAATCTTACAGAAATAAGGGAAAGATCCCCTGGACACTTCAGCGTACAGACCAATCTCTCTTTTATGTTCTGATGCTAAAATATTAGCCAAAGTATTAGCAGTTAGATTGAATAAAATAATTTCAAAAGTGATCCACCCAGGCCAGACAGGCTTCATAGCTGATAGATCTACAAGTATCAATATTAGAAGAGCATTTTTAAATTTACAGAGTCCGGTGGTGAATGAGGGACCAAGAGTCGTGCTAGCACTCAATGTAACTAAAGCATTTGATAGCGTGGAGTGGGGATATATTTGGAGAGTGCTTGAGAAGTTCAGAATTGGTCCCTCGTTCACTAGATGGATAAGGCTATTGTATGATAAACCTACGGCCAGATTGAAAATTAACAATGAGTTTTCAGATAAGATAGAGCTGAGACAGGGGTGCCCTCTGTCACCCCTTCTCTTCGCTCTCGCAATGGAACCTCTAGCCATTGCTATAAGAACCAGTATTGAGATAATGGGCTTTCAGAGGAAGGGGGGAAGGGAAGAAAAAATTGCCCTATACGTAGATGATGTGCTACTTTTCCTGGGGGATATGGGTCAGTCATTGACTAAACTGATAAATATAGTGGAGGAATTCGGTAGGTTTACAGGCTTGGAAATAAATTGGGAGAGTCAGAGCTGCTCCCAAGCGATGCTAGTGCTGAAGTAATAATACCAGGAATGCCCCATCTTGTGGTGGTGGACTCGCTGAAATATTTGGGAGTAGTTCTGATGAAAGATCCTAATCAGTTTGTGGGCTCTAACCTTATGCCACTATTGACTAAGTTTAAAAAAAAGATAGCCATTTGGAAGTGCTTCCCACTATCGGTGGCGGGAATATGTGGACTAATAAAAATGATCTGGATGCCACAACTCCTGTATGTACTACACAATTCACCGGTGTGGATATGCAGGAGGTGGTTCCAAAAAATCGAAACCCTTTTTAGGGTATTAATATGGAAGGGTGGGCAGGCCAGGATTCGGCTCCGCACCCTGCAACTTCCAGTAAAAGAGGGGGGTTTTGCGGTGCCCCACCCGGAGCGCTATTTTTTGGCGTCTCAATTGCAGCAGTTGTTGGGATGTGGTGTTCCGGGGGGGGGGGGGCACCCCTAATGTAGAAATCATGCTGGTGGAAGCAGTGCACAATACGCTAATAGAAGCACTGGAGGCGGATTCATTCTGCCACCAATACCCCACAATAAAAATGATAAATAAAATTTGGACAACAATTAAAAAACAATTACACTATAATGGGATGACTGATCTTACCCCCTTGTGGAATAATAAAAACCTGCAAGAGATTCTTCAGATAGGTAAAATTAGAGAGTGGGAAAAATATGGCATTAGAAGATTGAGTCAACTGTATAGATGCAACATGCTTAAAAAAATTCATTGACCTGAAACGAGAGTTTAATATACCGCAACATAATTTTTTTGCCTATTTTCAAATGGTACATGCTCTTGAGGCACAATTTTAGGAGCAACCCCTGATATGGGAAAAACACCACTTTTTAAAAAAATACTACAGGTTGGATCAACCAAGGGGTTTATATCAGAAATATATGAGCATACAGGACAGGAAACAGATATAGGGGCGAAACTCCAAAACGAAAAGGCAAGATGGGAAAAGGACATTGGAGTAATAACAGATATACAATGGAGGAGAATTTTGGAGAAGGGCCCGAAGGTCTCAGTATCCCCCCCACAGAGAATATCTCACTTGATGTTGATCAACAGAGCATATTACACCCCAAGCGGCTATTTAAATTCGGTAGGAGGGCCGATGATAACTGTCCCAGATGCCAAGAGACAGGAGACCTCATACACATGTTATGGAAGTGTCCTAAATTGTTTCATTATTGGGAAGGAGTGATCAACAGCATGAGAGATATATTTGGGATTAAACTTGAGCTGGAGGCTAAAGTGTGTATATTGGGATATAGAATAGAAATGGAAGAGAGTAAAAGTAAAACTATAGCAATTTTAAGATGCTTATTTCAAGCCAGGAAAAATTGATTGCAATTAAATGGCAATCAAAGGAACCACCTACGGTGAATAACTGAATTGGGATAGTAAACGAGAATCGTGGGAGCAAATCGAGAGGCATGGGTGTAGATGTGTGAGGAGGTAGCTCTCTCACACACCCGGACCAGATAGAGACAGCGAGATTTGCTGCAGGACTTGATGCACCTGAGGAGCTAATTGACCTGATTAAGAGCAGAGGAGGGTAAGCCGGGACGGACGGTGCGTACACAGGCTCGCAGACAGAGAGCAAGAGAAGTGAAGTGGGAGAAGGAACCTCCCAGAGCGAGGCACAGCTGCAGCTAGATCATGTCTACCCGCAGACAAGCCGCCATGCAGCCAGCGGGAGGAGGAAGCAGAAGCGTGGCTGGAGGGCTCAGAGCGTACATGACACCGCAGAGAGACGATGCCACAGCCGCCGCACAGCAGCGACATGACTCCCCAGAAGCCGGCGGAAGCTTGGGAGTGACGGGACGCGGATCCCCCACGATACAGATGCACAGTCACGCGGCGAACAGCCCAGGGATTGGAGGTAGAGGACGGCAGTGGACAGCAGGTAACAGCCGGGACCAGGGCGAATGGAGACATGGCGGTGACTTGAAAGCGACAGAAGAATCAACGGGGGTGGTGCAAACCCCTAAAGGTACAAGAGGGATTGGAGGGGGCTGGATAAAGAGAAGGGGGGACTCCCTGAGCTGGGCACTACACCATCAGATACAGGGACACAGACACCCCTTTTCTGAAAGCAGGGGGAACCCACAGGAGATGTTGACAAGAAGCTCCCCCCACGCCAAATCATACAAGCCCGCACACCCCAGAACAGACAGATACACAGCAAAAATTAACAGGAAAACCAACAGAAGTCCAGGTATCAGAAGGAGGGAGTAATGATACAGGGGAACCGGGACTATCAGAAGTAAGAGAATTAAGAGAAGACATGGAAAAAAAAGAGACAGGTGAAACAAAAGGGATGAAATATTTTAATACACCACCATTAGAAATAGAGGAAATAGCCCCAAGGGGTATTACAGTGAAAGCGGGAACAGAACAAGACTTTAATGACCTCAGAAATTTAATAAGAGCATTACCAACAAAATCGGACATTCAGGAGTTAATTTCAAAAGTAGAGAACACATGCAAACAAGCAGTGGAAGATTTGAGGGAGGAGGTCGGTGCGGTAGGACATAGAGTGGAACTTCTAGAGGAAGAACAAGATGAAATAAAATTAGCAATGGGAGAGGCCCAAGAGATCATCAAAAAACAGGAGGATATGATGAATAGATTCAAAGATCAAGTAGATGATTTTGAAAATAGGGAACGCCGTCAGAATATTAGAATACGTGACCTGCCAGAAAGATATAGTCAAGAGGAGTTAAAAGTGACCGCACAAAAAATGTTTCTACAAATTTTGGGCCAGGGTGGAGGAGAGCTGATTGAAATTGATAGAATACACTGAATCACAAATCTATCCAAACAAAACAAAGAAAGATCGAGGGATGTAATATGTAAAATCCACAAATACACAGAAAAAGAAGCAATAACGAAAGTTGCAAGGGGTACACCTACAATTAAATTTGAAGGCTCAGATGTGGCACTGTTCCCTGATATATCCCGGAGAACTTTAATGCAATGCAGTATGGTGCGTCCCCTGTTGGAAGTTTTGAGAAAAAGGGAGATCAGATATCAATGGGGCCATCCATTTGCACTGACAGCAACTCGAGACGGCAGAACAGCAGTTCTCCGCACAAAAGACGACTTGCAGAAATTTTTGGAGATACTGGATCTCCCACAGACAGACTTTGAGGACAGGAGAATTAATACAGTAAAGAAGATAATACAGCGGCCAGGGCAGTGGTCATGAATTTTAGAAAGAGCATGAAGGAAACAGAGCAGGAGGGGGAATGGGTGTTTTTTTTTTTTCCCAGCACTCAGCAACACTTGGTGAACACAAGGGGTAGTTGTATGGACTGGGCCACATACACAAGGAACTGTATGCGGGAATTTTTATTTTTTTAGCACTCAGCAGCACCTGGTGGACACACAGGGGTAGATGTATGTTTTTTTTTTCTCCCTCCCCTTGGGGAGAGAATGTCTTAATCAATTACCGACATTTTTAAAGAATTTAAATAAGCTGAAGTAATGTTATTAATGTGATTAATGAAATTTGAATTTAGAATTTGCATTTGGAAACACTTGGTGGAAAAGTAGGGATAGAATGTGTTATACATATGCAGGGATTTTTTTTTTTTTTTTAGCAGCACCTGGTGGACACACAGGGGTAGAATAACAGGATAGAATGTGTTATTATGTTATTATGTGTTATTATGCATAATCTATATGTGTGTGTTGTGAAGGATGGGAGAAGGAGGGGGGAGAGGTGTGAATTTTTATTTTTTATTTTTTGGGGAGAAAATGCCTTAATTAATCATTGACATTTTTGAAGAGCTGAAATAGGTTAAAGTAATGTTATTAATGTGATTAACGAAATTGGAACTTAGAATCTGCATTTGGAAACACTTCGTGGACATGTAGGGATAACAGGATAGAATGTGTTATTATGCATAATCTATATGTGAGTGTCGTGAAGGATGGGAGGGGCAGGGGGGAGAGGTGCGATTTTTTTTTTTTTTCTTCTCCATCCCCTTGGGGAGAGAATGTCTTAATTAATTACCAACATTTTTGAAGAACTGAAATAAGCTGAAGTAATGTTATTAAAGAGGAGGGCCGGGCAAAAAAAAAAAATTAAAAGTCAGCAGCTACAAATACTGCAGCTGCTGACTTTTAATAATCGGACACTTACCTGTCCCGGGGTCCAGCGATGCGGGGGAACGAGACCCCCCCCTCGTTCCCCGCTCCGCTCACGACGCCGGCATTCTTAATGTGGGAACCCGGCTGGGCTTCACAGCCGGGCACCCACTGCGCATGCGCGAGCGGCGCCGTGCGCCGTGATTCGACGCTCACTCATCTGGGACACATGACATGTCCCAGATGACTGTGCGTTGCCTACAGGAAGTGACTTTTAGCCCGGGCAATGAAGGTGGCAGACTTCGAGGGACCCCCTAGCAACAGGCATTTAGAGGTGAGTAAAAAATTTTTTTTTTTCCAATTATTTTTTTTTAATTTTTTTTATGATTTTTAAGCCCCTTTTTGTTTTTTGGTTGCAACCCCACTTTAATGTGATTAATGAAATCTGAATTTAGAATTTGCATTTGGAAACACTTGGTAGAAAAGTAGGGATAACAGGATAGAATGTGTTATTATGCATAATCTATATGTGAGTGTTGTGAAGGATGGGAGGGGGAGGGCAGAAAGGTGTGATTATTTTTTTTTTCTCTTCCTGCTTGGGGTAATGCCGGGCACATATTTCTATTAAGTGGTTAGAGGGGTTTGTATAGAACAGGGGTTATGGCTTTGAAGCCAGAGTGAAAAACCTCGAAGAAATAATGTGGATAGGTGGGAGATCCAAAGAAGGTGCTTAATCTACAGTGGTGTGAAAAAGTGTTTGCCCCCTTCCTCATTTCCTGTTCCTTTGCATGTTTGTCACACTTAAGTGTTTCGGAACATCAAACCAATTTAAACAATAGTCAAGGACAACACAAGTAAACACAAAATGCAATTTGTAAATGAAGGTGTTTATTATTAAAGGTGAAAAAAAATCCAAACCATCATGGCCCTGTGTGAAAAAGTGATTGCCCCCTAAACCTAATAACTGGTTGGGCCACCCTTAGCAGCAACAACTGCAACCAAGCGTTTGCGATAACGTGCAATGAGGCTTTTACAGCGTCCTGGAGGAATTTTGGCCCACTCATCTTTGCAGAATTGTCCTAATTCAGTTACATTAGAGGGTTTTCGAGCATGAACGGCCTTTTTAAGGTCATACCACAACATCTCAATAGGATTCAGGTCAGGACTTTGGCTAGGCCACTCCAAAGTCTTCATTTTGTTTTTCTTCAGCCATTCGCTGGTGGACTTGCTGGTGTGTTTAGGATCATTGTCCTGCTGCAGAACCCAAGTTTGTTTCAGCTTGAGTACACGAACTGATGGTCGGACATTCTCCTTCAGGATCTCTTGGTAGACAGCAGAATTCATAGTTCCTTTTATCACGGCAAGTCTTCCAGGTCCTGAAGCAGCAAAACAGCCCCAGACCATCACACTACCACCACCATATTTTACTGTTGGTATAATGTTCTTTTTCTGAAATGCAGTGTTCCTTCTACGCCAGATATACTTGGACACACACCTTCCAAAGAGTTCCACTTTTGTCTCATCGGTCCACAGAATGTTGTCCCAAAAGTCTTGGGGATCATCAAGATGTGTTGTGGAGAAATTGAGATGATCTTTGATGTTCTTTTTGCTCAGCAGTGGTTTTCTCCTTGGAACTCTGCCATGCAGGCCATTTTTGCCCAGTCTTTTCCTGATGGTGGAGGCATGAACGCTGACCTTAACTGAGGCAAGTGAGGCCTGCAGTTCCTTGGACGTTGTTGTGGGGTCTTTTGTGACCTCTTGGATGAGTCGTCGCTGCGCTCTTGGGGTAATTTTGGGCGGCCGGCCACTCCTGGGAAGGTTCACCACTGTTCCATGTCTTCGCCATTTGTGGATAATGGCTCTCACTGTGGTTCGCTGGATTCCCAAAGCTTTGGAAATGGCTTTATAACCCTTTCCAGACTGATAGATCTCAATTACTTTCTTTCTCAATTGTTCCTGAATTTCTTTGGGTCTCGGCATGATGTGTAGCTTTTAAGGATCTTCTGGTGGACCTTACTGTGTCGAGCAGCTCCTATTTAAGTGATGCCTTGATTGTGAACAGGTGTGGCAATAATCAGGCCTTGGTGTGGCTAGAGAAATTGAACTCAGGTGTGGACAACCACAGTTATAGTATGTTTTAACAAGGGGGGCAATCACTTTTTCACACAGGGCCATGATGGTTTGGATTTTTTTTCACCTTTAATAATAAACACCTTCATTTACAAATTGCATTTTGTGTTTACTTGTGTTGTCCTTGACTATTGTTTAAATTGGTTTGATGTTCCGAAACACTTAAGTGTGACAAACATGCAAAGGAACAGGAAATGAGGAAGGGGGCAAACACTTTTTCACACCACTGTATAAAACTAGATGAGAAAATGGTCCGGGGGGTGGAGGGGCTTACATTTTTTTTTTTTTTTTAATTTATAAGTAGGTAGGTTCTGATGAGGGACTGGAGAACCTGCTGGATGCAGGAGGGAGTAAGGGGGGAGACAGGGCAAAAAACTGCCAGTCTCAGGGGACTCCCTAATAGATGGCACGACTTGGGGAAAAGAGTGCCCAGAGGCAAAAGAAGTAAGGAAACAGGAAGTGGAATAGAGTTCCCTAGTAAGATAGATACAATTTTAGAAGGCAAAATATTTCAGATAACATACAAGGGGTGGAAAAAAAAATTTAAAGACAGAAAATGGCAGAAAAATTAAAAATTAAGACGTATAATGTCAGAGGATTAAACTCATCACATAAGAGGGATCGTCTGTGGCAGGAAATGCGCCATTATGCAGTTGACATCATATACATGCAGGAGACGCATCTCATGCCCGGAGCAACACCCAAACTGCCGACGTTTGAATATAACCAGTGGTATCATGCATACTCACCGATAAAAGGAGTGAGAGGGGTCTCTATTGCATTTAAACGGACTTGCCCTGTGAAATTTATAGAAACACAGCAGGATCCAGAAGGAAGATTTTTATTCATTAAAGGGTCTCTATATGGAGTATGTTATACGTTTGCATCTGTTTACGCATCTAACAACGGGACAACTGACTTTTTGATAAAAACAATGAGAAAATTAGAAAAATTTAAGGAAGGTTGTGTAATTCTAGGAGGAGATTTAAATAGTATAATGAATCAGGAACTGGATACAACATCTGAAAAAATGGGTAGCTCATTAAAAGCATTGAAACAGGTGAAAAGTCAGTTGAGGCGGGCCCACTTGGTGGATACATGGAGAGCATATAACGAAGGGATAAAAGAATACATCTATTACTCAAAAACACATAAAGTTTATTCACGGTTGGATATCTTTCTAGTGGATCAGTATTACCTGGATTGGGTCAAAGAAGTAAAAATGGGGGCGATCACAATATCAGATCATGCGCCGGTAGTAATGATATTTCAACCAGTATCAGGAGGCCAAAGGGAACGGACTTGGAGGTTAAATGAGACACTGCTGGATGATGAACAGATAGTGGGGGATATACAAAGTAAAATGATAACCTACTTTAAAGAAAATAGAACGGGAGAGGTCTCAGAGCAAATAGTGTGGGAAGCCCATAAAGCAGTTATGAGAGGAGAATTAATAGCTCATGGTTCACGAGTGAAGAAAGAAAAAAGAAAGGAATTAGAAGACCTATTAGAAAAGATTTCAGAACTAGAAAATAAACATAAAAATAGTCTAGATCCGGAGGAGGCGCAACATTTGGAGAAACTTAGGGCTGACCACATAAAATGCTTAGATAGGAAGACCAAAAATAAATATAGATTTTACGCACATAGATTCTATGAACATGGGAACAAGTGTGGAAAATTATTAGCAAACCAATTAAAACAACAACAAGAACTTTCCCATGTGCATAGCATCCAGGCGGGGAGAAAAAAAAATAGAAGACACAAAAGCTATGGCAAAGGAATTTGAAATATTCTACAAAAGTCTTTATAACATTGAAACACCAAGGTGGGTAGGTAGTGGAGAGGGGAAGGTGGAAGATTAGGGAATATATTGGAGGTTCCTCACTCCCATTTCTACCCCTAGAAGTAGTACAAAAAATGGAAAACCAAATAACGGAGGATGAGGTTAGGATAGCAATAGAAAATTTACCCAGTGGGAAGAGTCCAGGACCAGATGGACTAACGAGTGCATATTATAAAAAAATATATAGATATCCTGAAGAAACCATTATGTGAATATTTCAATCAAGTAACAGCAGATAATCCACTATCCCCAGAAGCATCGCCTGCTTACTTAACAGTAATTCCGAAACAGGGGAAAGACCCAAGATACTGTGCAAATTATAGGCCTATATCCCTGTTAAATACAGACACTAAATTATTTGCGAAAATACTGGCAACAAGACTCCAAGAAGGGACACCAGGAATAGTACATACGGATCAGACAGGTTTTATGCAAGGGAGAGAAACAAAAGATAACACAATACGAGCCTTGAATATACTACATTGGATGCAGAATGGCCCAAGTAAGAAGCCCGGCGTAATGATATCAATGGATGCCGAAAAGGCCTTTGATAGAGTGAGCTGGGTCTTCATGGTGGAGGTACTGAGGAAAATAGGATTAGGGGACAGGATGCTAGGATGGGTAAGAGCACTATATGTCAACCCAAGAGCAAGGGTCAAAGTGAACAGGGCTTTATCAGAAGGATGTGATATTCGGAATGGCACTAGGCAAGGTTGCCCACTGTCCCCAATACTATTTTCCTTGGTACTGGAACCTTTCCTGTGTAGGATGAGAGAGAGAAAAGAAATAAAGGGAATAAAAATTGGAGCCAGGGAGTATAAAGTCTCAGCATACGCTGACGATCTGTTGTTCACATTGTCAAACCCTTTAGACTCCCTGGGTGAAGTGATGAAGGAGGTTTGGAAATTTGGCTTGTTGTCGAACTTCAAAATAAATATAGAAAAATCAATATTACTACCCATTCACGTACCTATAGAAATGGAGGTAGGAATGAAAAAGTAAAAACTCCCTTATCTGGAGTAAGAAGTCGTTGCATTACCTGGGTGTCCATATATCGGCAGATGTAAAATCACTGTTTGAGCAAAATTACGAGCCCCTAATAGTAGAAATAGAGGAAGACCTACAGAGGTGGAACGGCCAGATGTTAACATTAATGGGAAGAGTCAATACCCTTAAAATGAACATAATTCCTAGATTCCTGGTTTGGGGACCAGGTTCCCCTAAAAAACTTTTCTCATAATTCCTAGATTGTTATATGTGTTACACACGGTACCTATATCATTATCACAGAAATTTTTCAAAAAGACACGTAAGATGTTCCTGTCATTTATTTGGGAAAGGGAAGAGCGAGGATTGCATATAACACACTTTGTAGGGATAAGGAAGAAGGAGGAATTGGGTTGCCAGACATAGCAAAATATTATAGAGCAATGGCCCTGGTTCGAATTTTGAACTGGAGCCATGACAGGAAAAAAAAATCTGGGTAACAATTGAGAAAGAAATGTCAGGAAGGAATCTAGAGGGAGCACCGTGGATACCAGTAAAAGACAGGGGTTTATCTAAATGGACCTCACCGCTGACGCAAAATACTTTGGCAGTTTGGGATAGGCTGAATAGAAAAGGAGCATATGCACCGAACATTTCCCCATTAACCCCATTAGGAGGCTATCCATGGTTTCCCCCAGGGGAGGAGAAAGGGACGCTGGGCCCATGGGAATCAGAGGGAAACACAATGTGTCTCATATACGCCCCAAGGGGAACCCTCCGTTCACAAAGTGAGATGGAAACAACACAAGGGAATATGAAAATGGCAGGATGGAGGTATAATCAGATGAGGATCTTCTTTAAGAAGATAGAATTGCAAATGAGAACCCAGGATTCTTTAACACCATTTGAAAAAACATGCAGGGAATTAACAAAATCAGACCACCTACTACCTCAGATGTATAAATTGATCAAGAGTGAAGAGAAGAAAACTATACCCTATTTTATTAAAGAATGGGAAAGGGAACTCGAGTGTACATTTACAACAACACAAATAAAGAAGTTGATAAAAGCTACGCACTCCCTCTCAATAAGCTCCTCAATTCAAGATATGTCTTATAAATTTTTGTCTAGATGGTATAGAACACCGGTACGACTTTCACAGTTGTATGGCACAGGAGAAAAGGGATGTTGGAGAGGATGTGGGGAGGAGGGAACATATCTTCACATCTGGTGGACTTGCCCTGTAATAAGGAAATTCTGGGAGGACATAGCCCCCTGGATCAGGAAGATGTCATGGGGAAGGATAGAGTTGAAACCCGGGCATTGCCTGTTCCACGGGGCTATGGAATCCAGAAAGAAATATAAAAACAGTATCACACCGCATTTATTGAATGCTGCAAAGAGATTGATACCAAGATGGTGGAAACAGGTGACAGGCCCCACAATGAAAGACTGGAAAAAGGAGGTAGAGGAAATAAGAGAAGCAGAAAGATGGGTATATAAGATTAAAAATAAATCAGACAGATATGAGAACATATGGGCCGACTGGGGAAAATACGTACAAGAGATAGAGAAAGAAATAATTGCCAATAATTAAGAAAGACTAGGAAGAAGAAAAAGAGAAGGGATAGAGTAACTTCCACAACCTGTAGGCCTTAATTTTTAATGAAATGTAAATGATGTATGGAAAAGTAATGAGAAAAAGAAATGAGTGGATATGATGATGAGGGTGAGCTCCTTCTGCTGTTGTAATTCCTCTACCCACCCCTCCCCCTTTTTATATATTTTTTTCTCCCTTCTCTGCTCTCTCCCGGCCCCCTAGCTGCCTTGCTTAATCATGTAATAATAGTCAAAAACACAGAGGGAGGGGAAGAAGGGAACAATAGAAAGTAAACACTGCAGGGAAATAATAGAGAATAGAAGACCCAGATAATTTACACATAAAATTGGTAACAGAGGACACCACGAGAAGGGATAGAGGGGGGATGAGAAAAAAGGAAGGCACAAGGGGACAGGGGAGCACTAGCACCAAAGTCACAGGAAAAGGAGGGGGAGAAGGAGAGAAGATTATGTACACAAACACAAATAAATGAGAAAGGAATAGAGGGGGAGGCACATTTGAGAAGAGATAACAGAGAGGTGGGGGGGAGAGAGAGGTAAGAGAGAAAATGGATCCTCGGGTCTACCCCCTTTTTTTTTTCTCCTTCCCCCTCCCCCTGAAGTAGGGTAGGTGAGGGAGGGAAGGGGGAAATGGAGGGGAGAGGAGGTGGCTGGAGGAGCACACACTCAAAAGTAAGAATAAAATATGAGATTGTTCTAATGTATATAACTTTGTAAGATGAAAGAAAATGTTTAATAAAGAGGAATTATAAAAAAAAAAAAAAAAATAATCTGTGTAGAAAAAGAGCAGTATATATAAAGAGAGACAATCTTAAAGAGTTTAATAAGATGTGGTACCGTTGGCTAGTAAAAATGAGTCCCCTAGGATAGAAGGTTTAGCTCTGATAGTGGGGGGTTCACTCCTTTTTTGTTTTTTTGTCTGGAACCCAGGATAATAAAGGGAAGGAGAGAGAGAGGAAGGGGAAGGGGAAACGGAAGGAAAAGGGAAGGAAATAATAGAAGACTATGTATGGGTGTACAGGAACCCACGCATGAATATATATATATATATATATATATATATATATATATATATATATATATATATATATATATACATGGTCAGGGGGGAAGGGACTAGGGGAGGGAGGAAGGAGAAGCAAGGGGGAGCATTAATGATATAAAGGAAAATATATAATAGAAGGAAGGAAATTGAACTTTCATAGGTACGGTTGTGTTCTTGTTCCCTTCCTTTCAATATTCTATAATGTTACCATGATAAAATAAGAGTATAGAAAAGCTTAAAATGCTCTTTTATGATGCTAAGTAAATGCGTGCGTGTTATTTTATGAAATGCTGAACAACTGTAGGGAGGGGGAAAGAATATATATAGATAAATAATGTTATGTAATGTATTTTTGTATGAAAAATGAATAAAGAAGAATTAAAAAAAAAAAAAAAGATGTCCATTATGCCAAAATGATTATACTTCTTCGAAACGCTACCAATACCTATTCCAATGGCTCAATTAAAATTGCTTAAAAGGTGGTTCCTCAGCTTTATTTGAAAAGCGGAGCCCATAGAGTGGTCAGCTCTGTAATTTTCTCCCCCAGGGGTCAGGGAGGCATGGGAGCCCCAGACATTCATGAATACTATTTGGCCTCTCACCTCTGAGCAATAGTGTCATGGTCTAGTCTGAGACCCCCAAACCAGTGGACGGAGATTGAGGTGGGTTCCCTGTTCCCAACTCATCCATGCTACCTCGTCTGGTCACCTTCACTATTTTCGGATCCCAAACTCCAAGACCTCTGCCTGGGCCCTATGCGGTTCTCGCTCAGGATATGGCGCTCCTGCCTCACCAAATTCTCCCTCTCATCCCCATGCCCCCCTCTCTAATGTACTCTTTAACCCTTTAATTCCTGACAGCCTTTCTCATGTCTGAATGTTTCCTTGGGCACGGGAGGGCCTATTCCAACTTCGCCACTTTGTGAATCCAGTCACACGTAAACTTCAATCCTTTCAAGAGCTCCAATCCAAGCCAAATTCCAAAGCATATGCTATATTCTTATCTTCAAATAACTCACTTTCTATCAAAACTTTCCCCCTCCCTTACCCTCACCAAACCAACATCCTTCGAAATCATTTGCTCCCAGGTACCCTACCAAACGGGATTAATATCTGCTTTGTACCAAATACTCCAGGAGAATCTCCCACTCACTCTGGAGCCCCACTCCTATATTCACAAATGGTCTCAACTCATGCAACAACAAATTTCTGCCCCTCAATGGGCCATAATATGGTCCTCAACCTCCAAAATATCTAATGTGTGGCACAGAGAGAGACAGCATACAAAGTGTTATTCTTTTGGTATAGGACCCCTGAAGTTATACATCATTATGATCCTTCCCTCTCGCCACTCTGCTGGAGGTGTAAAAAAAAACTGAGGAACTCAATATCACATTTTTTGTGAACTGATTGTTTCTTTTTGGTCCATGGTGGCAACAACGCTCCAGCAGATTTTTGAATTCCATATTCTACTTGACCCAGTACATCTCCTTCTGGGCCTCCCACTCCCTGGACTGGGGAAATCCTCAAACAAACTGGCTTCCTATATCTTATTAGCAGCAAAAAGAACCAACATGCAGGGATGGCTCTACTCAGTCACCAACCCAAGCTCAGCTTTTACAGGGTATCAGGGACATACGCAGAATGGAGCACATGACGGCTATGGTAGAAGATGCCGTTGACAGGTTTGATAAGATTTGGGCTTCATGCGATAACTCTGTGTATGGAACACCTCTTTAGAAAACCCCACAAGAAACATACACGTAACTCCTTGTCACCCTGTCAACGACTATCTCTCAGCTTTTTTCTGTGATCCTGCTTAATCATTGTATACCACTGCATGTGTGTCCCTCCTAAACCCTCCCCCCTCAGGGGATCTACCCGAGGATACTAGTCAAGGTTTTTTTTTTTTTTTTTTCTATGCAAGTAATCTGTACTGCCTGATAATCAACATGTATTTTTCCTTATATTTGAATTTGTGTTCTTTTTTTTTTCCTCTTTTTTTTTTTCCTATTTCTTTTATGATTTATTTACTTTTGCATTCCTTTTTCTTCTACCATTGAATATAAAAATTACCCTACTATGCATATAAATCTTGTATGTCATGATTGTAACTGCATATGTTCAATAAAAATAAAATTTATAAAAAAAAGAACGATTTGGTTGGTATTTTAAGACTAGGGGGGTTATATACTAAATGCAAATAGACTTTGCACTTTGCAAAGTGCAGTTGCACTCTGTAAATGCAGTTGCTCCAGAGCTTAGTAAATGCGGTAAGGCTTCACTTTGCAAAGAATATCCAATCATGTGTAAGAAAAATAAAAAATAATGTCTTCCCGGCTTCCTGGCCCCGTTCTTTAACCAGATATTGATTGCGCCCTGATTGGGCAAAGCTTTGCCCAATCAGGGCTTATAATTAGGGATAAGCCGAACACCCTCCCGGTTCGGTTCACAGCAGAACATGTGAATAGGCAAAAAATTTTGAACGTGTGAAAACCATTAAAGTCTATGGGACACGAACGTGAAAAGTCAAAAGTGTTAATTTTAAAGGCTTATATGCAATTTATTGCCATAAAAAGTTCTTTGAGACCCGGGTCCTACACCAGGGGACATGTATCAAGGCGAAAAAAAGTTTTAAACTGCAGTTTTTATGGGAGCAGTGATTTTAATAATGCTTAAAGTGAAACAATAAAAATGAAATATTCCTTTAAATATTGTGCCTGGGGCTGTCCTTGTAATGCCTGTAAATTAGTGCATCTTTCCCATGTTTCTAACAGTGCCACAGCAAAATGACATTTCTAAAGGAAAAAATGTCATTTAAAACTGCTTATGGCTGTAATGTATTGTCGGATCCCAGCAATATACTCAAAAATACCAAAAAAAATGGTGTGACCCTTTAGGTCTGGTATGGATATTAAGGGGAACCCCACACCCAAATTGTTTTTAAAATGGCATGGGGGGTCCCCTAGGCGCCCAGGCACTATGTACTCTGAATAACAGTATATATACTATACAGCCTGCCCTATATACTTTGCAGAAAATTGGGCCTTAGGTGTTGGTGGTACCAGAACATTGTAAGCCCTCATTGTTACTCTTGTTGGGCACAGGAACGGGCCCTGCTGTGAAATATTATATCAAGAATTGTAATTACATGCCCCTGTTAAACAAGGGGAGAAAAATTGGGCCTTGGGTGGGGGTGGTGGTGGTGCCACAACACTGTAAGCCCTCACAGATCCTCTTGTTGGGCGCAGGAACAGGCCCTGCTGTGAAATATGATATCAAGAATTGTAATTCCATGCCCCTGTTAAACAGGGGCATAAAAATTGGGCCTTGGGCGTTCATTATTGTGCAACAAAACTGTAACCCCTCACATATACTCTTGTTGGGCACAGCAACGGGCCTTGCTGTGAAATATTACATAAAAAATGTAATTACATGCCCCTGTTAAACAGGGGCAGAAGAATTGGGCCTTGGGTGGTGGTGGTGGTACCCTAAACCCAACATTTTTGGAAGCTAGCATCATGTACGCCGGGACTATAAACAGGAAGTTCATTAGCCAGTGCACCACGTAATGTGTATTTGGTTTTATCCTATGGTTTTTATTTTTATGAGGGTTAATATTTGTCAAAATCATGCATATATATACGTTAGAGGGTATATACATATCTGGTGGGTTTTACTCGTTCAATGCGTCTGTATAAAATGATATTTTTGTTTGTTTATTTTTATTAACTTTTTTCATATTATTATTTTTTCTTTGTTTCTCTTTGTTCATGATGCAGGTTTCATATGCATGTTTCTCTATCCACTGTCCTGTTTGCAGCAGAAGTTGGCTCGTACAGAGGTGTGTGTGTGTGTTGCTGATGGGGACACTGATGGCTGCCAATACTCTGCCATACCCAGCCAATACTCTGCTAATACTCTGCAATACCCAGCCAATACTCTGCAATACCCAGCCAATACTCTGCTAATACTCTGCTAATACTCTGCAATACCCAGCCAATACTCTTCAATACCCAGCCAATACTCTGCTAATACTCTGCAATACCCAGCCAATACTCTGCAATACCCAGCCAATACTCTGCTAATACTCTGCTAATACTCTGCAATACCCAGCCAATACTCTTCAATACCCAGCCAATACTCTGCCATACCCAGCCAATACTCTGCCATACCCAGCCAATACTCTGCTAATACTCTGCAATACCCAGCCAATACTCTGCCATACCCAGCCAATACTCTGCTAATACTCTGCAATACCCAGCTAATACTCTGCCATACCCAGCCAATACTCTGCTAATACTCTGCCATACCCAGCCAATACTCTGCTAATACTCTGCAATACCCAGCCAATACACTGCCATACCCAGCCAATACTCTGCTAATACTCTGCAATACCCAGCCAATACTCTGCCATACCCAGCCAATACTCTGCTAATACTCTGCAATACCCAGCCAATACTCTTCAATACCCAGCCAATACTCTGCCATACCCAGCCAATACTCTGCCATACCCAGCCAATACTCTGCTAATACTCTGCAATACACAGCCAATACTCTGCCATACCCAGCCAATACTCTGCTAATACTCTGCAATACCCAGCCAATACTCTGCCATACCCAGCCAATACTCTGCTAATACTCTGCCATACCCAGCCAATACTCTGCTAATACTCTGCAATACCCAGCCAATACACTGCCATACCCAGCCAATACTCTGCTAATACTCTGCAATACCCAGCCAATACTCTGCCATACCCAGCCAATACTCTGCTAATACTCTGCAATACCCAGCCAATACTCTGCCATACCCAGCCAATACTCTGCTAATACTCTGCAATACCCAGCCAATACTCTGCCATACCCAGCCAATACTCTGCTAATACTCTGCCATACCCAGCCAATACTCTGCTAATACTCTGCAATGCCCAGCCAATACACTGCCATACCCAGCCAATACTCTGCTAATACTCTGCAATACCCAGCCAATACTCTGCCATACCCAGCCAATACTCTTCAATACCCAGCCAATACTCTGCCATACCCAGCCAATACTCTGCCATACCCAGCCAATACTCTGCCCTACCCAGCCAATACTCTGCTAATACTCTGCAATACCCAGCCAATACTCTGCCATACCCAGCCAATACTCTGCTAATACTCTGCCATACCCAGCCAATACTCTGCTAATACTCTGCAATACCCAGCCAATACACTGCCATACCCAGCCAATACTCTGCTAATACTCTGCAATACCCAGCCAATACTCTGCCAGACCCAGCCAATACTCTGCTAATACTCTGCAATACCCAGCCAATACTCTTCAATACCCAGCCAATACTCTGCCATACCCAGCCAATACTCTGCCATACCCAGCCAATACTCTGCTAATACTCTGCAATACCCAGCCAATACTCTGCCATACCCAGCCAATACTCTGCTAATACTCTGCAATACCCAGCCAATACTCTGCCATACCCAGCCAATACTCTGCTAATACTCTGCCATACCCAGCCAATACTCTGCTAATACTCTGCAATACCCAGCCAATACACTGCCATACCCAGCCAATACTCTGCTAATACTCTGCAATACCCAGCCAATACTCTGCCATACCCAGCCAATACTCTGCTAATACTCTGCAATACCCAGCCAATACTCTGCCATACCCAGCCAATACTCTGCTAATACTCTGCAATACCCAGCCAATACTCTGCCATACCCCAGCCAATACTCTGCTAATACTCTGCCATACCCAGCCAATACTCTGCTAATACTCTGCAATACCCAGCCAATACACTGCCATTACCCAGCCAATACTCTGCTAATACTCTGCAATACCCAGCCAATACTCTGCCATACCCAGCCAATACTCTTCAATACCCAGCCAATACTCTGCCATACCCAGCCAATACTCTGCCATACCCAGCCAATACTCTGCCATACCCAGCCAATACTCTGCTAATACTCTGCAATACCCAGCCAATACTCTGCCATACCCAGCCAATACTCTGCTAATACTCTGCAATACCCAGCCAATACTCTGCCATACCCAGCCAATACTCTGCTAATACTCTGCCATACCCAGCCAATACTCTGCTAATACTCTGCAATACCCAGCCAATACACTGCCATACCCAGCCAATACTCTGCTAATACTCTGCAATACCCAGCCAATACTCTGCCATACCCAGCCAATACTCTGCTAATACTCTGCAATACCCAGCCAATACTCCGCCATACCCAGCCAATACTCTGCTAATACTCTGCAATACCCAGCCAATACTCTGCCAATACCCAGCCAATACTCTGCAATACCCATCCAATACTCTGCAATACCCAGCCAATACTCTGCCAATACCCAGCCAATACTCTGCAATACCCATCCAATACTCTGCAATACCCATCCAATACTCTGCAATACTCTGCAATACCCTGCCAATACCCTGCCAATACTCTGCAATGTCCTGCCAATACTCTGCAATACCCTGCCAATACTCTGCAATACCCATCCAATACTCTGCAATACTCTGCAATACCCTGCCAATACCCTGCCAATACTCTGCAATGTCCTGCCAATACTCTGCAATACCCTGCCAATACTCTGCCAATACTCTGCAATACCCATCCAATACTCTGCCAATACCCATCCAATACTCTGCCAATACCCATCCAATACTCTGCCAATACCCTGCCAATACTCTGCCAATACCCAGCCAATACTCTGCAATACCCTGCCAATACTCTGCCAATACTCTGCCAATACTCTGCCAATACTCTGCCAATACTCTGGAGACCCCTGCTCTATATGAAGGCTCTCGATGTTAGTCAGTGGGAATTTATAATTATATATTTTTATTTTCATTTTTATGTTTAACTATCCCATAGACCCTAATATCACATCATTAGAGCTTCACAGAGCACAATTCATTGCCATGATATCGTGTTAACGGTGCTTGATTGCAGCACACCACTGAGATCGTTCAACACATTCTGCCTTTGCTATATATATATATATATATATATACAAGGGTTAACCATTTCATGGTTGCCAAGACATATATTGCTAAAGTTGCATGGAGTATGATTGACCGTTGTGGTTATATATACATTCTTTTAACGATCAATCACCTCATAGAAGCTATGTTGCATATCATCAGAGTTTCATAGAACTGAATTGATTGCTATGGCATCACACGGATCGCGCTTGTCTGCAGCACGCCATTGAGGTTGTTCCATTTATTTCGTCTTCGCATTTATAATGGCTAATTACTTTATTGACGCCGACATATACACTGTTAGATTTTCATGGAACATGTCTGACTATTATGACATTGCGCTGATCGCACTTGTTTGTAGTATGCCATTGAGTTTGTTTGACTCCGTTTTCATGCACATTGGTTTGATTAACCATTTTCATTTAACCCTTTAGATGAGTCCCCTCTTCATTTCTCTTTATGCTAATTTATTTCACTCATGTTTATGCATTCATTTTTTATCCCTTTTTTATTTTTTCTTTGCAGATTTTGGTACTTGTCTCTACACAACATAATATGGCCATACATATATTCACTATCAAACAACACAGTGTTTGACATATATTGAGCATCAGAGTTTTTTTCATCGTCTTTGGCCTGCTCATTGTATGTGGAGATGTCTTTACATTCGATTTGTTTTTTTTTTTTTACAGATTTTTATAAAAGCTAATTTTTTTCATGTGTGCACATACATAAGGCCGCCTAATAAATATATTTGCTGCAGTTTTATGCATTACGAAACCCATTTTTATATAATCATATATATATATACATTTACGTATTCACTGGACTAAACGTAGCACATTCTAATTATGACAATTATATTTTTATTTATCTATTTATTCACTCATTTTACACACCCCCATGGCCTTAGCCATGCTTAAATATGCACCTTCATATCATATATTTTTTTCACAGTTTAATTTTCCACTTTTACACTTCTTTGTTTCTTTAAAGTATATGCATATACCTTGCCTCATCAAATAGATGTTAAGCAAGGTTTTGGTTTTGCAAAACAATGATTTTCTTGTTTGACTCACACTGAGAGCCTCCATCACTTGTTAAATACAATCAGGTGGACTAGGTGGGCTAGTAACCAGGTGATGTATTCACTGTTTAATTGAATCATTGCTTGGCTTCGCCCCCTGCAGAGGCGTATCTAGTGAAAATGGCGCCTATGGCAAGCACTGAAACTGCGCCCCTGTCAAAACATTTGAAACCCATCTTTCAGATAACCTTAAGGCCCCTTTCACACTGGGGCGGGGAGCCGCGGTGACGGTAAATATAGCGCTGCTTTACCGTCGTTTTGCTCGCGGGTTTCGGCCGCTCGCGGTGCAGTTTTACCCCCGCGAGCGGCCGAAAAAGGGTTAATATCCCCCGCAGAGCGCCGCCGTAGCGGCGCTTTGCCGCGGTTTTACCGCGGTGTCCCATTGAAATCAATGGGAGGGAGCGGTGAATACACGGCTCCTATACCACTCCAACGATGCTTCTAGCAGGACTTTTTTTGCCGTCCTGCTAGCGCACCGCTCCAGTGTGAAAGCCCGCCGGCTTTCACACTGAAGTGAATGGGGCCGGATTTTTTCAGGCGGTGTACAGGCGCTATTTATATCGCTGTACCGCCTGAAAAACGCCCCAGTGTGAAAGGGGCCTAACAAAACAGCTAACAAAACTACAGGTCAAATTTTCAAAATATAAAATTGTAGTATATTAGTGATGGTGACACCCCCTATTGTCAGTAGAGTTATTTTATTTCTTGAGGGGGTGTTACCATCAATTAATATATTGCAACTTGTTATCAATTTTTTTTTTTGAGGGGGTGTCAATATCACTAATATGCTGCAAACCCGGAAGCAAGATAAGTAAAAATGAGAGCGCCTGCTGCGCTGACTTCTGGGTGCGGGAGGGCTTTGTTTTAAGGTAAGTTTACCAAAAAAAATCACCTTGCAGGGTAAAGAAAAAAAAGAAAAGTCTAGCAGTATATAACCAAATTATGCAATTACATTTTAAATTAAAACACTAAGGTGAAGAAGGAAGCACAGCATTGTATATTTTATTTTAATATTAACAAAGTGTTTATACTGGTTCTGGCAAGAGGGGGAAAAGGGATGGGGGAAGAGAAAGAACTGGGGGGGGGGGAGAGAGAAGGGGGTGCAGGGAGAGAGAGAGAGAGAGAGAGGAGGAATACAGGGAATACAGATTACATCAGAAAGTACAGACAGAATAAAGAGAGGAGCCCTTGCAGTAAACGTCTCTTCCTGTGCACAGTCTCCAGATTACCTTCTCCTGAATTCATTCTTCTGCTTCTCTTGCTCATTTCTCTTCCTTCTCTGCCCCCTCCCCAGTCGGCAGCTCTGCTCTTTCTCCAGGCTCCAGCATGGCTCCAGTATTCTGTTCTTCTCAATCGAAGGGGGCGGGTAACAGCAGCGCCCATTGGCTCAGTAAGCAGCAGGAGGTGGATCAGCTCTTGCTGTTAACTGTTTCTTGTCCTGTGGCTTGCTGGCAGTTCCTATAGTATGAGGCTGCTGGTTCCTTTCTGCTACTTCTATAGTCAATGACAGGACAAGAGGGGGAAGCTGCAGGGCGGTCCTATACACACACACACAGCCACTGGGAGAGACGAGCTGCAGTGTCAGGACTGTGAAGCTGGAGAGGAGGGAGAGCACAGTCCCCGCTCATTTCCCCTCTCTGGCACAGCAGCCTATTTTGCAATATCCTAGGGGGACACTGGGACACCACTGCCTAAATGCCTCTCTCCCTTTGTGCACTGTGCCTCACATGTTTCTTGTGCACTTGGATCAGATGCAGGGAGGAGGTGGGCGGAGCTAAGCAGTGGGCGAGGAGGAGGAAGTTAAATCCTCTCGCTCTGAATGCTGGTCTCTGCCTCTCTCCTCCTGCTGACGTCACTGGTTACTAGACGCCAGGCGGGCCCTGGCTAGCAACCAGTTTGGGCAGTGAGCCAGGGGCCAGTGGTGAACGACCTAAAGCAGCCTCCGCTGGCCAGGATCCCACTCCAGGCTGACAATGAGCGATACCAGGGCCATTTTCAAAGAGATCTCTCTAAGTGCATTGCTGCCCAGCCACTCAGGAGCGCCCCCTTCACATGGCGCCCATGGCACTTGCCATATCTGCCATACCCTGGATACGCCACTGGCCCCCTGTCAAATTTCAATACCATATTTATTTGTTGCTTGCCCTCATGTTTGTCAGCTATGAATAAGCACTCCCTGTAGTGTGAAACACGTCAGCTGTTGTCGCTTCTTGCTGTGATGTTATTTGTAGTGTTTCTGTGTTTTTTTTTAATAAAGGCACAGAATTTGATTTGGAGTGCGGCCGTCCAGAGTCTTCTAATTACCTACATTGTCTGCATGCTGTGGTCTGCACCCAGATCTCTCTGCCTGGAGAAGCTATTTTTGTGTTCTCTGGATTTGCCTAGAGCGGTGGTGTTTCTCTTACCTGGTTCTACAAAGTATTGACTCAGGGGGGCTGAATACAAATGCATGCCAGACTTTTCAGACATGTATTTGTAAAAAAAATTGAAAACCATTTATCACTTTCCTTCCACTTCACAATTATGTGCCACTTTGTGTTGGTCTATCACATAAAATCCCAAAAAAATACAGTTAGGTTTTTGGTTGTAACATGACAAAATGTGGAACATTTCAAGAGGTATGAATACTTTTTCAAGGCACTGTATATAGATACATGCACATTTTTTGGTGATGAGAGAGGGAGGATATTATCATGCTAGTGTTGCTGAAAAGTTGTTGGAAATGCCCTTGGTACGCAGCACCAAGCTGCATTGCAGTGCAATGACTAGTATGCATTAAAATCACCACACATTTACCCCTCTATCACCATAGATTCAATAAAAGCTAGGCTTTTCAATCACATCATCGAAAATACTACAATGAGAGGCAGAGGTGGTGGATGTAGGGGTGAGTAGTTCCTGCAGGAAATTGCAGAACAAAAGCCATGCTTTATCAGGGATAACTTTATCCCTGACCTGTCTGGTGTGTTCCTTGGGCTTCATGGTGCTGTGTGTTGTTCTATCACATAAAATCCCAATAAATACATTTACATTTTGGCTGTAACATGACAAAATGTGGAAAATGTCAAGGGGTATGAATACTTTTTCAAGGCACTGTACATTGCACAATCTCTATGCACTGTGCTTCACTGACACTACATAATGTGGCTGCACAACTCACACACTAGCACCAACAGTAGCACTAAGCAGGGCAAGATAATCCCTGTTAAGTAGACTGTATGGGGCCCCATCATTTCTAAACTGACTGTATCCATAGCACTTTTCTTTCTCTTTCTTGCAAAACAAGTTTTACATTTTTGCCTATCTGTTCCAGTGCATTGTAGTAACAGCCATGTTACTGTAACACACAATGCACACATTAGTCCCTAGCACACTAAAGCCCTATACACACGGTCGGATTTTCCGATGGATTCTGTCCTATCAGACAAAGTTGTCGGAAATTCCGACCGTGTGTAGGCACCATCGGACAGTTTCCATCGGATTGTCTGACGGACAAAGTCCTATCTCCTGCTTGATAGATTTTTTGACAACAAAGTCCGATCACACCAAATCCGATCGTGTGTAGCGAATTCCGACGGAAAAAGTGCTACGTAAGGCTCAGATCACATTACAAGACCAAAGCTATTGGCTACTAGCCTCTACGTAGTCCCGTCGTAGGCAACAAACGTCACCACGTTCAGAATGATCGGATTTTCCGACAACTTTGTCCGACCGCGTGTACGCAAAACCAACATCGGACAAAGTACAACGGACATGATCCGACGGACCTGGTCCTCGGATAATCCGTGCGTGTGTATGGGGCTTTAGGCAACACATCTCTGCTACCCATGCATTGCAGCACACCACAATGAATAGTAAAACACTACACTGTGATGTGGTGCGCTGCATCAGAAAACATGCTGCATTTTTTGCCAATTCTATGTATTGGCAATCCAATAATTCATTCCCCTTACTCAATGCAAATTGTTACAACACACCAGAATGACAAAAGTATGAATGGGCCTAAATTCTCTCAGACAAATTGTGACTACAGGCATATGATAATGTTTGTACATGCAATTGTCTGCTGACACAGCTACAGGTTGCATAAATAGTTATATTTAAGCAATAGAAATAAGCACGAGGAGAAATTTTAGGAAACCTACACTGTTGATTTCATTCCCACCAGCCCCTATATCACTATTAGAAGGATTAGGAGTCCAATGGTCCCAGAACTGTAGATTTCAGAAGAGTCTGCATTTTGCATTTTTTTTTTAATATAGAGCAGATTAGTGATTCAGTTGGCAAGAGAGGTACATTTTTAGCTATCTTCTTTACAGTGATTTGCATGTTTTTGGATCTTTCATTTTAGCATCAAAGTCACTTTAAGTAAAAATAATGTGATACCTAGATTGGCTATTATGCTATTTTGTTCTGTGTCAACAGTTATTCAATAAGTAAATTGACTACAGTATCTTACATGCAGCCACCATCGAAAATGGGCATTCCAAATAGGGATAAGGTTAGGTTCATCATTACTATGGGTTCATGCAGATCCAGTGTGTTTTGAAATTTGTGGTCCAGAGAAAAATAATGGTGAAATTCCTAAGACCAAATTCTTTGTAACAATAATAAACGGACTTGCCTTTGAACTTAGGTCAGCTGGCTTATAAAAGCAAATTGTTTTGAAAAAGCCAGCCCCATCACTACTAAAAAGGGCTAGGACGCAGCATAGAGAGTGCTACTGACAAACATCATAGAGAGAGATTATTGTAGGTCTTTTGAGCACTGGCAAGTCTGGTAAAGTGGATGTAACCCCTTACTGTATATCATATGTGTAGAAAAATGATGTGTATCTGACAGTGATTTAAAGGCAGGAAAATGTAGACGATAAACCACCAGTAGTTAGTATCATTAGCTGAACTTGACGGGACAATCATCACTGACCCCCCAGTCGCAGATACGTTTTTACATTTCTATGGTGACCTCTACAAAGTTATCACACTCCACAGGAAATTCAAACATATCTGCATACAATACAATTCCCACACCTGAACCCTGACCAAGTTAAAATGCTAGAAGCCCCTATAACTACCCAGGATATCTCTACAGCGCTTTCCCAACTAGCCAAATCTAAGACGCCGGGTTTAGATGGCCTACCTCTGGAGTTCTACACTACGTACTCAGAAACACTTACCCCTAAACTTAACCACTTAAGCCCCGGACCAATTTGCAGCCAAAGGACCAGGCCCCTTTTTGCGATTCGGCACTGCCTCGATTTAACTGACAATTGCGCGATCAATCGGCGTGGCTTCCAAACAAAATTGGCGTCCTTTTTTTCCCACAAATAGAGCTTTCTTTTGGTGGTATTTGATCGCCCCTGCGGTTTTTATTTTTTGCACTATAAACAAAAATAGCGCGACAATTTTGAAAAAAATTCAATATTTTTTACTTTTTGCTATAATAAATATACCCAAAAAAATATAAAAAAAAATTTGATTCAGTTTAGGCCGATACGTATTCTTCTACATATTTTTGGTAAAAAATTAGCGATTATTGCTTGGTTTGCACAAAAGTTATAGCGTTTACAAAATTGGGGATAGTTTTATAGCATTTTTATTAATATATTTTTTTTTACTAGTAATGGCGGCGATCAGCGATTTTTATTGTGACTGCGACATTATGGCAGACACATCGGACATTTTTGGGACCATTTTCATTTATACAGAAATCAGTGCTATTTAAATGCACTGATTCCTATGTAAATTACACTGGCAGTGAAGGAGTTAACCACTAGGGGGCGGGAATGTGCAGGAGGCAGTCCTTAAGTGGTTAAGACCTTGTATCACTCCATATTCAAATTGTGAATACTTCCTTCCTCCATGCAGGAAGCTCAAATTATAGTTCTCTCCAAACCGGGCAAAGACCCTCACTACCCAGAATCTGATCGCCCTATATTCCTGCTACCAGTGGACATAAAAATACTAGCTAAAATTCTTGCCTCCCATTTTAAACACAGTACACACGATCGGAATTTCCGACGGGAAACGTTCGATGTGAGCTTGTTGTCGGAAAGTCTGACCGTATGTATGCTCCATCGAACATTTGCTGTCGGAATTTCCGCACACAAATGTTTGAGAGCAGGTTCTCAAATTTTCCGACAACAAAGGAAAGTCCGATCGTATGTACACAAGTCCGACGCACAAAGTCCACACATGCTCGGAATCAAGCAGAAGGGCCTGCACTGGCTATTGGACTTCCTTTTTATAGTCCCGTCGTACATGTTGTATGTCAACGCGTTCTTGACGTTTGAGATTTCCGGCAACATTTGTGTGACCGTGTGTATGCAGGACAAGTTTGAGCCAACATCCTTCGGAAAAAATACACGGGTTTGTTGTCAGAAAATCTGATCGTGTGTAAAGTTCATAATACTTTCCCTAATACACCCGGATCAAACCAGGTTTATGCCAGGGAAGAACACGGCAATGAACATCAGACGACTGTTCATGAACATTTAGGCCCAACATGATAACGCAGGCACTAGGGTGGTGATGGCCCTAGATACGGCCAAGGCGTTTGACTCTGTCGAATGGCTGTATCTGTGGCAATGCCTACACTGCTATGGATTTGGACCAAACTTTATTAAGTGGGTACAGCTCCTATACCAGACGCCCCCAAAGTGAGGGTATTCATTAATGGTTGGTTATCGGACCAAATTTCTCTTGAAAGGGGCACAAGACAGGGATGCACCCTGTCACCGCTACTGTATGCCCTTGCAGCAGAACCATTAGCTATAGCTATAAGGTCAGATCCAAATGTAACAGGCCTAAGACGGAGAGGCTCCTGGGAAAAAATAGGCCTTTACGCAGATGATACCATACTCTATCTAGCAGATCAAGGACCTTTCTTACAAGCAGCATCGGCTATAATAGAAAGGATGGGCGGGTACTCAGGACTACGCATCAATTGGGAAAAATCTCAAATTTTTCCCTTGGATCACTTCCCCCCACCCCCCGTTTTTCCCGAACTACCCTTAACTAGAGTGTCAGCGATCAAATACCTGGGAGTGATGGTTACCAGAAGCCTTAGGGATTATATTTCCCTTAATGTGGAACCTTTGTTTGTAGTCCTCAAATCCAAAACTCAAACCTGGTCAAGACTACTTACCTACATAGGAGTGATGGGAAGAATAAATGTTATCAAAATTATTCTTTTACCTAAAATTTTAGATATGGTTTAGCACGCCCCCCTATATACCCCCCTAAAAATCTTCAAACAGGTGGAAGCTATCCTAAACTCTTTTGTGTGGGGACAGGGTAGACACAAGTTAGCCTGGCATGTTCTCAAAAACCCCATGATGGGGGGAGGGTGCTCCCTTCCAGATATCCAAGATTACTATTTAGCCTCACAACTCTCACACCTGTATTATTTTAATAGAATACAATAGAGACCCAGCGTTACAGAACTCTGGTCTGCGATAAACCAGGTTACCCAATATACACCCCTATCAAAACCATCCTTCGAGGGCTACAAAACAGTAACAGATCCTCCCCCCGCTATAATGAAGGGATGCTCTCAGACCAGAGGGTATGGGAAATCGCACTAAAAAAAAAATGTGTCACAGATCCACTCTCACACCCCACTATGGTTTAATAGTCATTTACCTGAACTAAGTACTGTCCCAGACCCAACACTGTGGGCTTTGTATGGTATACTATATCTTTCCCAAGTCATGTTAGAGTCTGGGCCTAAGACTTTTCAAACGCTCAATGAAGAATTCTCGCTTCCGAATCATTTACTGTTCAGATACCTACAACTTAGACACGCAGTGTGGATGCATATTATGAGTATTGCTATCACACTTGACACCCCCCCAGTCCTTAACATTATTTTGGGATCGGACCCAACTAAACTCATATATAATCTATATTATCTGCTTAGACTTCAAAGGGCAAACGCAGTTATCCAGACATCTAAGATTGCATGGGAACAAGACGTGGGACCCATAGGTGACCCAGACTGGGAGAAAATATTGGAAGGAGTATCTCCTAAACTCTCAGACAGACTGACGCAACTGCACATTATACACCATGCACATCTAACGCCACTGAGATTAGCAAAGTTCCAACCCACACAAAGTCCAATGTGTCTCTTATGTGCACTGACCCCTGGCTCATTTTATCATCTGATATGGAGCTGCCCAAGCATACAGACCTACTGGATACAGGTAGTCCGCTTTCTCCATGACAATATGGGCTCCTCAGTGGTCCTTGACCCTAAGCTATGTCTGTTGGGCTTATTGCCTGACACGGAAGTTGACAAATACCAAGCTATTTATATATGAAACCTTATTCATAGCTTGAAAAGTTGTGGCCAAGGTATGGATGCAGGCACTACCCCCTACAATCCAGAGATGGAAGAAAGAAATCAATGATACCCTTCCCTATAATAAAAATTATATTTACACATAGAGGCTGTACTCAAAAATATTCCACAGTATGGGACAGGTGGCTGGAGGGCGGTGAAACTTGTACCTAATCAACCTGCACCTAGGTGTGGGAGAAATATAGGAATAAGGATATTGAAAAGATGTTATACCTATCACACACACTGTAGAATTTAGTACATTTATGTTGACTGTACCTATGTTTACATCTCAATAAAGTTGTTTTTTCCAATAAAAAAAAAAAGGGCAGAAAAATGTGGGGGACAGGGGCAGAGCATTTTTACTGCATAACAAAGTGTCCAAACAAGTACCTTTATATACATCATTAGGGTTGAGCTATGAGTTTGGTTCAAACCAATGTTTGGAGGTTAAAATGAAATCCCAACTTTAAGGGCGTGTGTTGGTAATTGCTCCACCAATTGTGCCATAATACATTGAAAACAATTGTCATTTGCCAAAGTCTTTCAACTGACCTCTATTCGGGTACAAAACTTTAGTCTAGGAAAGTTTTTAACAAAGTTGCAGCCCACACACTATAAAAAGGGTCTGTCCCAGCAGCCCTTTGTTAGTGTGTAGGAGTTTAGTTTGAGCTGACAGTATTGCAGGCCAGTGCACCAGTTGCCAGTGTAGTGTGGTACTATCGCTATACAGTGCTATATACACTGTGAGCTGGTGATAGGTAGCAGGTACAAAAGCTCCCTGGGGTGAGCACAATTTCAGGCACATATACCAGTTTAATGGAGTAGACTCAAACAGTGCAGTGTTTATTCGTGCTATTTACAAGCAAATTTACAGGTGCTGTACAGTGTTCCACAAAATAAACATTACAAAAACTTCAAAACAAAACCCTAGCTTTGTCCTGGCATTAATTTCACAAATACAAGTCCTGACAAGCAAACCTAATGCTCCGTACACACGGTCGGATATTCCGATGGTAAAAGTCCAATCGGATTATGTTGTCGGAAAATCCGATCGTGTGTGGGCTCTAGCGGACTTTTTCCGCTAGAGCAGGATCTAAAATTTTCCGACAACAAAATCCGATCTGACTTTTTCCGATCATGTGTAGAGAATTCCGACGCACAAAGTGGCACGCATGCTCAGAAGAAATTTGGAGACAAAAGCTATTGGCTACTGGCCTCTACGTAGTCCCATCATACGTTTTATACGTCACCTCGTTCGGAGCGATCGGATTTTCCGACAACTTTGTCCGACTGTGTGTAGGCAACACCAGTTTCGCACAAAATCCGTTGGAAAATATCCGACAGATTTTGTGGTCGGAATGTCCGACCGTGTGTACAGGGCATAAAGCTTGTCAGTCTCCACACAGTATTACAGCTCTTACCAACCTTGCAGCTCTACCAGACACAACTTGTCTGTTCCCAAGGTTTGAGAGCACTGACTATAGATTCCAGGTGAGTGTAAATTGCCACAAGGGGAGAGGAGCTAAACCCAAACTGGAACAAGGATCAGAGATCTCTAAATGTGTATGAGAGTAGCCGGAGAGATGTATAAACCCCGAACAGGACTTTTCCAAGATCCCTCTGAGACACTCAGATTAAAAACTTTGCGGTGAATTGCAGTTTGTGCGGCTGAGGAGAATGGAGTGTATGCCCACCTGCATTTACTGCCACTTTTAAATTGGTTGTAAGCCCTTACAAACCACTTTTTACTAAAGGTAAGCCCATAATAAGGCTTACCTGTAGCTACCGTGGATATCTCCTAAACCTGCACGGTTTAGGAGATATCCTCTGTATCATCATGTGCCAAAGTAATCGGTAGACATGTGCAATTCATTTAATTACGAATTCGTTTTCCGTTCAAATTCGTTATTTTCGTTCATCGTACGAATGAACGAATGGTTTTACTAAAAATTCTAACGAAAAACGAACTATCGAAAAGAACGAATATGAAAAACAACGAAAATACGAAATAATTAAATTAGAAACAACGAAACTACGAAAGAATGAAAATCCGAAAAACGAAAACAGAAACAACGAAAATACAGAACAAAGATTAAAAATTAACGAAAATCAAAATGAACGAAAAAAATTGAAATGACGAATATTCGGAAAAAGGAAATCAAAACAACGAAAATACGAAATAACAAAAATTCTGCTGATCGAGAATTCGAAAGAACGAATGTTAGTTCTGATTCTGAAATATTCCATCCAGAGTCCAGATAGGGTGTGGTTGGGTCAGTGGCACTGTTTTGGTGGATTTTTGAGTTAAGTTCTGACTTGTGAGAGAGAAATTCTTTGTTTCTTAAACATGTAAATAGCATACACATTACATAAATCTATCTATTTTGTAGACGCTATAACTTTTGCGCAAACCGATATATATTGCGATTTTTTTTACGAATCTACGAAAACAATGTTACGAAAGTACGAATAAATCAATCTTACGAAAGTACGAATGTAACTAAATCTGCGAAAATACGAATTTTGAATCAACGAAAATTAGATTAATGGAAATACGAATCTTTTTAAATCAACGAAAATATAGCTCTTCTGAAAATACGAATGTGTCCGAATACGAAATATAACAAAAATACGAACGGAAAAACGAATCAACGAAAAAAAAAACTCTTACGAAAATACGAACGAGTCTGAATATGAACACCGACGACTTACGAAATTATGAATCGTTACGAATCAATGGAAACTAACAGAAACGAAACTAAACAAATGTTTCTATTGTGCACATGTCTAGTTATCGGCACTGAAGCAACGGCTCATTCGTGCCATTGCTTCAGCTGACGTGCCATTACCAATCACAGCGCCGGAGCCCGCGATACCCGGAAATAACTCCAGGCGACATGTCGCCGGGCAGAGCAGTGTGCCCGGACCACTGCGGGGGCTTCGATCTAAGGTGAGTATTTCAAAATTAGCTAGTATTCTTTTGTTTTTTTTTAGTGGGTTAACAATCACTTTTAAAGTCCCTCTTAGGACTACTTTATTTGGGTCAGCAACAATTTCTGTTGCCATGTTGCTGCTCTTCCCCTTTTACTTGTCTTTTGAGGGGGTATTTATTTTTCTTTTGTATTTAGCATTATTTTCTTTTTTTGTATTTAGCAGTTATTTTTTCTGCATTATAAATTTTGCTAGTAGTATTTTAGGATTGCTGTTGTGTTTTTTTCATCCCTCAGCTCTGTTTAAGTTTGTTGGGGTCTTTTTATTTAATCTTTTTTATTTTTGACAGGGTCAGCAACAACAAAAGTGATGTGAAAGTATTGGTGACACCACAAAAGCTTCCCTTTGTTTGCAGTAGAACATGCATTTTATTGTGGAACAGTTTAGTCCACAAAATCACCACTATTTCTAGTGCGTCCAAGTATCATATCCTCCACATGCATCTCTTGCCATAACTACTAATACAAGTAGGGGATAAGCCCCACATTAAAGGCTTTCTATGGTCACAGTATACACTTTAATTATGTAACATTAGCATTGCAATAGCAATGCAAACAATAATTATTTTTGGCAATCCAGTATAAGCTTACTTGAAAAATCTCCTTTCATGTTGTGAGTGCTGCCTGTCTGCTGGCCATCTCTTTCCACAACTTCACTGGATTCCCTGTATGCTTTGCAGCTTCTCCTCTGCTGTTTATTTTCAAATTCTAAGGTCTAAGGCATGAAAATCCCATGATACTCTGCTGCCTGCAAACAGTGATTCTTGTACTGATTCTTCCTCCTGAAGCTCCTCCTTTCAGCACCTTTGCCGTTCAGAAGGTAGGCTCTTTGAATTCTGTGGCACAGCAGTGCCTACTATCAGGGCATAGTGACTACAGGTCACAGAATTCAACATAGCAAATGTGTGGGGATCTTCACAAAGTGATTTTACAAACCTCAAGATCTTTGAGATTAATAGGGTAGGCTATAAATAATCGTATAAAGATCACACCACTTTATTTAATTTAATATAAAAAAGCATCTTATTTAATCATTGCTGTTCAGCAATCACATGACATTTCCCAAGACTTTCCCACCCTCAGGAAAGATCTGAAAGAGGAGTTTCTAGTGTTCTGCTCATGTATTCTCTATAGCAGCAGAGGATGTCTGGACTATGAATCTGTGTCTGCAAAGCACCGATTTGTGTCAGTCACATGACGTTAAAAAAATTGGGTTTCAGAATAGAGAATCAAAATAAATAATTTATAGCAACAAAGTGTTTTAAAGCTTACTACAAATCTACATTTCAAAGCAAATTTTCATTATTTATTTCTTTCGCAATAACATAGTGTAGGAGTTTAACCACTTGAGCTCCAGAAGGTTTTACCCCCTTTATGACCATAACATTTTTTGCTATTGAGCACTGCACTATATTAAAGCAGTCATGCAACGCTGTACCCAAACAAAATTTGTAAATTATTTACACAAATAGAGCTTTCTTTTGGTGGTATTTGATCACCACTGGGTTTTTTCTCTCTCCATTTTGTATTATTCATTTAGTTGCATTCACTTCTGTTGCCGGTTACTTATGGCTAACTACTGTGGCCAAGCCTTTGATGGCCTTATGGATACTTTCCAAAAAACCCAAAACCCCCTGGGAGGGGGTCTTACTATGGATCGCTTCTTTTTGCGACTCCAGCGTATGTTGGAAAGAAAATCTAGAATATATTGGAATAAATGGTATTTCTCCAAATATGTTGATGATGAAATGTCCCCGTGGGGTTTAAGAATTCAAATCTTCCCCACTATACAAAAATTGGAACCTGATTTTAAAGCACAATGGGAGGCCAATTTACAACAGTGCTCAGTTCAGATGATGAATCTCCTCTGTCTTCACTATACTACAGAATTAACCAGTGTTGACAGAGAAATCGAAAAACTGTATGATGAAAACCGGGCAATTTCCCTGGATGCATTATTCACCGAGCGTGAGACTGCACTCAGGGAAGGACTTGAAAAGTATGTAACTGATCTTTTGAAAACTAAGGAAAAAAAATTTATGAGAGACAAATTATCTTATGATAATCATCAGGCATATAATTGGGCCCCCCCACAAAACAGAAGACGTGCTGCCAAACCTTCTCTAAAACCGGAAAGAATCCCAGATTTAACCGATTCGGATACCTCTTCTCATTCCTCTATCTCTTCTTCACAGGCACCTGGTCAGTCAACCTCAACTAAGATGTCACAACAACACATACGTAAGGAGGGTAATGTAAATGCACACACTGGAAAACCTAAGAGTTCTCCCATACGCAATCGCACTCAAATTAGCACTAGAGCCTCAGCTGCTAAAGCTGTGGGTAGCTCTAAGATACTCACAATATCTGACACCCCCACCTTCACCCCCAATCACTCTCTACCTCTAATACCCCCATCTACTGGGGGACAGGCTGAGGCTGTCATCGAATCGGGTTTTCGGACAGCACCAATCTTCACCCAACCGGTATTAGACCAAAGGAAACACTTGGAATCGATCACGACACAGACCAAACAAATGAAAACCACTTTGAAATAATTAATCTTTCCACTTACACCCTCACTGAAACACAAGTATCACTATTAAAATTGGGGCTCACTTTTTGTCCCACTAAATCTGTAGATGCCTTTGAATTAGTAAAAGACCTCAATCTTTTTTCACGGAAATTAATGTTCCGTATCATGTTTGACAAATCCGGTTCTTCAACCGGTACTGGCACTTTGACCGGTACCCCGCCCTGTCCACCTCCCCAACATCTGTCCATAAATGATTTAAAGGCCATGGAGGAGCTTATGGAGCTATGGGACGAGGGACACATCGACGAGGTGGACCTGGCGGAAGCTGAGGCTCTCCTCCCTGCTGTTCCCCCTCGTCTTTCTGCCCCCCTTCCCCCCCTGTGGTTTCTGTCCTACCCCCTCGTGAATATAAATCCAAATCTACAACTTTTCCATCCTTTCAAGGCAACCCCAATGTTTGGGCATTCACCCAACAAGTCACCAATGAAATTCGTAAAACTAAGTGGCTTGATCCACCTAAGTCCAATCTCACCCTACAACAAAGGGAAGCTCTGCGCTCCCTACAATCGGAAACCAATATAGTTATCAAACCATCGGACAAGGGTGGAAACCTGGTCATTATGGACAAATGTCAGTATGAGTTGATGGTTTTTCATTTATTACAGAACCGTGAATGGTATCGCAAAATACCAGAGAGTCATGTAAACTACACGATCGGTAAATTTAGACATTTACTGGGCTCTGCTTTCCATCAGAATTTAATTACTAAAAAAACTTATGATTTCCTAAATATTCTGTTCCCTAAAACTCCCACGTTATACGCCTTACCCAAAATCCATAAGAATGCCACTAATCCACCAGGCCGCCCTATAGTTTCCGGCAACGGATGTCTCACTGAGAACGCCAGTGCTTTGGTGGATGACTTTCTTCGTCCACATGTTGAGGGACTTGCTTCCTACTTACAAGACACACGAGATCTATTGAGGGCTCTTGATGGGATCTCGTTGCCATCAGAATCTTGGCTTGTTGCTCTCGATGTCGAGGCCCTTTACAACTCCATACCCCATGACCTGGGGGTCAGAGTTGTGAAGGGCTTCGTTTCCGAGAGCAACAGGTCATCACCCAAATATAATGACTTCATTGTTCAATTACTAGATTTTATACTTAACAATAATATCTTTCTGTTCGGGCGCTCCCACTACCTCCAGATACAGGGCGTAGCAATGGGGACCAAATGTGCCCCATCCTATGCCAATCTGTATCTGGGGGGGTGGGAGCGACACCTATTTCAGAGAGATGACATACAGATATTTCTAGATCAGATTCCAATCTGGAGAAGATACATCGATGATGTGTTTTTCATCTGGACAGGCACACAATCTGATCTACTGCTTTTTTATGAAAGGCTCAAGATCAACACTTTTAATTTGAGCTTTACAATGGAAAAAAATCAATCACAATTAACCTTTCTTGACATCACCATCTATGTTGATGGTGAGGGCAATGTGGGTACAACCCTTTATCGCAAGCCATCTGCCGCTAATACATTGCTACACGCAACGAGCTCCCACCCCAGTCCCTTGGTAGCAAGTGTACCTTATGGGCAATATCTCCGCGTCAAGCGAAACTGTAGTCAAGACTCCCACTTTAAAGTGGAAGCCAAAAAACTACAGCAACGCTTACAACATCGTGGCTATAGCTCAACATGTCTAAAAAAGTCCTACTTAAAAGCTAAGCAACACAATCGCTTTAATCTTATACACAGAACAAAAGCACCCACCACTGACCAGGGCCTAAGAATCATCACCCGTTTCTCTGGACATCATGCTCAAGTGCGGAGAATTTTCGACAAATATTGGTATTTGCTCAAGGCTGACCCTTTAATATCTAAACATGTGGGGGACTATCCAGAAATCACCTACAGAAGATCTCAGTCCCTTCGAGACACCCTTGTACATAGTCACCACGTCCCGACACCAGAGGGTTGTCCCAACCCGAAAACAAATGTTGGAAGTAAGCCTTGTCACAAATGCAATTTTTGTCGCTATATATATGCATCTAAACAAATCACGTTACCAAAAAGAATTTACAAACCCAAATTTTTGGCCAATTGCCAATCAGTCGGTATAGTTTACATTATGTTATGTGAATGCACAGCTTTCTATATTGGCAAAACCAAACGACCATTTTTCCATCGTATAAGGGATCATGTAACCCTTGTACGAGGAAAGAAAATGGAGACTCCAATCAGCCGTCACATGGGACTTTTTCATGCCCATGATGACAAAAAAATGCACTTCTTCGCACTTGAGCATGTACCCCCGGGGGTAAGGGGTGGCAACTATGACCGCACCTTACTTCAACGTGAGGCTCGCTGGATATTTGACCTGAAAGCCACCACCTTACCCGGTTTAAATGATGCCCTTAGCTACAAATCCTTTCTCTGAATAAATGCAGCTCTAGATGATGACAGCAATACAAATATTTCTTCTTTTTTCCCTCTCTTCCTTGTCTTAATCATTTCCCTGTTCAATTATTTTGATAATGGACTATAAACTAATGTCATTTAACATGATATATGTATATATGCTTGATATTGTTAATAAAAACTCTGTTATTGTTCTAAAGCCGATCGGGACATGACTGGAGGGGCTGATTTACCACTGGTACGACCCTGTTAAATTATGCATTGTCATATATTTAACAAACATTTTTATGCTCTACTTTCCCAACATTAACTGAGATGTTCCCTACAGGTTGCACGGTCGGCGTCTGTAGTCACTTGTATGGGCGCCCCGGGGTCTCTGGCGGATCGCAGCGAATTAGACCCTCTTCGTTGCCACCCCCCAGCCACCCCCTCTTTCTGGCCAGGTATGGTGCCATCTGTTCTCGGCCCATTGACTGGGACCTTTCCTTCCCCGTCAGGCTGGGAGGTCATTTTGGCGGTCTATGCCCGCTGCTGTGCCCTTCCATTCCTATCTGGGGATCCCTGGCCCTATTCTCTGATACAGCGAGATGAGGGCAAATGGGATTCCCCAAAATGGCCGCCGCCGCGCCGCAAACAAGCGGCGTGACGTCAGACGCTTTGCGCCGACGGCGTGGTTCGCCGCCGACGCATGCGCACCACGCATCTCAGAACGCTTGGCGCCAAGCTGTGCCGTCAAAGCGCCCACGATCCGGCGGTGACGTCAGACGCCGCCGGATCGGAGAGCACACTATTTCAGGCAGCCCCCTCTGCCATTCTATCCCTGTCAGGAGCCTAAGCACACCGGGAAGTGAGGCATTCAACCTGCCTTCCCCTGTGAGCCTAACCCGCTACCATTCATCGACTACACTAATGGGGTAAGATCTTTAATAGAATCTTTCATCTCCTTATGCTATTTTATATATACAGCCCTTTTGGACTGACATGGATATCGCTACCTTCTCTAGACATTAATATACTCACTTTAAACATTTCAGATAACACCGCAATGTTCCCAACATTTGGATTTTGGTGCAGTACAATACCCGCACCTTATCCAACCTGCATTCTGTTTTGCATACTACATGACCCTCACAAGGTACAGCTTTCATTATCACTGTATTTGTAATACAATGAACCATGCGAACCCTACTTTTCATTAACCCCTTTAATGGTCCTATCCATCTAAATTTATCTAGTGTTGTCTCTCTGCAAGTGACTCATAGCCGGCGTTGGCAACCTGGGAATAAATCATCTCTTATCTCGATATCTGTTTTTTTATAACAAGAATCGATTTTTTTATATACTCCCTATCTATCAAGCTTTCTAAAACATATGTGGTAAGTCCTGTCCTTTTTCATGTTTTTATGTCCCGATTTGCTTTCTATGTCCTAAAATTATGTAACATTGTACAAACCTTAAGGCTACAGCAATTGCTCATATCCCTAGATGTATATTTTTTGAGCCAACGTATTTATACATGCTGCACAAACGTGTACAATATGGTTGTGTAACACTGCTTAAAAAGGACTTTTGCTTATGAAACTTTGTTATTTCAGCATATTTTTGAGCCAAACCTATCAATCTCCTGAAGAAACTCCATTGAGTGAAACATGTCGAGTATGGCGAAGCTCCACACAATTTTTCGTCTGATTTAACACATATGTCTGTAATGTATGGATATAATATTTGTGTCCTTTTCTATACCTTTATCCTATTTGGAATAATAAAAATTTCTATATTTTTATATACATCTTCTTAATTCATTGTGTACCCCACCCAAACCAAGATACCGCTAACAAAAAATCCCGGAGGCTTGTGGCCTCGTTTCTCCCCTTTAAACATATTTTCACTGGGTTTTTTTTATTTTTATTACAATACATTTCCATAAGAAAAAAAAAAAAAAATCTAAATTCAAATTGCTTCATATATTTAGGTCAAATGTATTCTGCTACATGTCTTTGGTAAGAAAAAAAAAAATCCCAATAAATGTAGATTGGTTTGTGTGAAAGTAATACTGTTTACAAACTATGATATATGTACTGTACTGGAATTTTTTTTTCTGCTCTCTCCCTTAGGCCCCTTTCACACGTGCGGACCGTATGTCCGTTTTTCATCCATCCGTTTTCGGATGAAAAACGGACATACATGTACCCCTATGGGACAGCGGGTGTCAGCGGATGAGCATCCGCTGATACCCGATATCGTCCGCCTCTGCTATTGTCCGATTCTGCAGACGGAGGAAAACCCTATTTTTCCATCCATCTCCAGAGCGGATCGGATGAACACGGACAGACGGTCCATGTTCATCCGAACCCCCATAGGGGAGAGCGGAAATCTGAGAGGGCGGTCCCTGCACAGTGTGCAGGGACTGCCCTGTCATCCGCCGGCTCAGCGGGGATCAGCTGAGCGATCCTGGCTGAGCAGCGGATCTTCATGGGTCGGATCAATACGGATCCGTCCCGTGTGAAATGGGCCTAAGAAATAGTAGTGTACAGATGGGCCACTGTGCATGCTTGTAGGGGTGCAATCCATGAAAAAACAGCACATACAATATGCAGCAGGCGGTAGGGGCACTTAATGTGACTTACAGTAGGAGGAATTTTCCAGTATAGTTTAATTAATATTAATGTTTTGGTGGGGCACAGTTGGCCTTTCTTAAGACCTCTCAAAAAGGCTTAAAAGATACACTTGAAATTACATTTTTCTGTTATAAATTTAAAAGAAAAAAATAATACATTCTTTTTTTCCATTGCAATCTTTATGATACCTTTGTTTAATATGCTCCTAAAGAATTCTAATTTTTCTTTCAGTGTATCTAGGATTTGGTCCCAATTGATATCATGTAGTAATGACTGCAGTTCAGAAAAATTGGCTCATTTGAGATTTAGTTCTCTTGCTTCCATCGTGCCTCCTTTTTCTATGTTTTACGTTAAATGTGATCATCCTATGATTGCTAGATGCCAAGTTGTCCTGTATTTCCACATCTGAGATCAGGCATGGAACATTCATAATTAATACATTTAGCTCTAGTTGGGGAAGCCACCAAGTGGTACAGGAAGTTGTCCTTTAAGACATTCATGAATTTACGGGCCTTTAACCACTTGCCTACCGGGCACTTACACCCCCTTCCTACCCAAGCCATTTTTCAGCTTTCAGAGCTGTTGCAATTTGAATGACAATTTCGCGGTCATGCTACACTGTACCCAAACACATTTTTTATCATTTTCTTCACACAAATAGAGCTTTCTTATGGTGGTATTTAATCACTGCTGTTTTATTTTATTTTTTACAAGAAAAAAGACCAAAAATTTTGAAAAAATAGGTTTTTTACTTTTTATCTCTCAGTAAATTTTGTAACTAAGTAATTTTTTGCCTTCACTGATGTGCGCTGATGAGGCAGCACTGATGGGCACTGATAGGCTAAACTGGTGGGCATTGATGAGGTGGCACTTATGGGCACTGATGAGACGGCACTCATGGGCACTGTTAGGTGGCACTGATGGGCACTAATAGGCGGCACAGGTAGGCACTAATAGGCGGCACTGGTGGGCACTGATAGGCGGTACTGATGGGCATTGATGGGTGGCACTGATGGGCGACACTGATGGGCATTACTTATGGGCATTAATTGACAGCACTGATGGGTATTACTGATAGGCAGCACTGATTGCCAGCACTGACTGGCATCGCTAATGGGCACTGATTGGTGGCACTTGTGAGCAGTAGTGGGCACTGATAGCTGGCATTGGTGGGCAATGGTGGGCACTGATTTTTGACACTATATTGCAATATTTTAATCAGAGCACTGATGATCAGTGCCCTGATTACATTCCTAGATGTCCCCCTGCGAGGCGATGCCACTAATCGGCTCTCCTCGCCACACACTCTGTCAGTGTGAGGTGAGGAGAGCTGATTACCGACACTTCCTTGTTTACATGTGACCGGCTGTGATTGGACACAGCGATCACATGGTTAAAAAGCTGCAGACATGGCTTTTTACAGAGATCGGGGTCACGCCGTGTCCTAGCAACATCGTGCCCCTCCCCGCGCCATCCTTTGATCCCTTCTGTATTGAATTCTATTGTAACTGTACTGTCTGCCCACATGTTGTAAAGAGCTGCACAAACTGTTGGCGCTACATAAATCCTGTATAATAATAATAATTATAATAATAAATAAATGTGTATATATATATATATATATATATATATATATTAATAGAACTGTAGTTTTTCTTTAGTAGGTGTGCTATTTGAAAAAATAAAACATTTTAATCCCAAAGGTGCATTGAGGCCAACGTTATTTAGGTTTTTCTTTTCTAATTTATGAGGCATAAAATATAGAGGAAAATAAGGTTGCCCAGGCACCCTCCACTCTGCAGCAAAACACTCATTAGTGCAGCTCAGTAAGTTCTTGTTATACAGATAAGAAATGCAAAGGTCACAATTTTTATTTAAAGCTAAAATCCGTCTTGGTAAAAGAAAATGCTGTACTATGTTTCTTTGTTAATGGAATGTCCTTAAGGGATCCAATATGGCCTTGCTGTGATTTCAATTGCAAAGCTTTTCAAATACTAACAAACTATACAAACAAATCTTAAAGGCTCGTACACACTATAAGAAAATCGGGCAAACTTTTTCGTCCAAAGAATTTTTTCCGTATAGTGCGTACAACTTTCGACAGTCAATTCCAAATTTTTGTATGAAAATTCCCGAAGGGACAAACTCCAAATTTTTTCTCATATGGGATCAGAACGAACAATGTTCGTATAATGTGTACCAGTTTTGTACGATTTTCGTACAAGAAAAATCTGAAAAAAAAGACTGCGCATGATCAGAAACCATAAACAACCACAAAAAATGTTTTTATACATTGATTTGCTGTGAAACAACGAAGAAAATCGGACTAATGTTTGCCCTATTTTCTTATAGTGTGTAACCCCACTTTAAACTTCTTTGGCTAAAGGAAGTTGCCTTCACCTGCTATAACCTCTCCACTCACCCTCTACGACAGTGGTCATCAACCCTGTCCTCAGGACCCACTAACAGGCCAGGTTTGCAAGATAACTGAAATACATCACAGGTGATATCATTTGCTGCTCAGTGATTGCAGTATTCTAGTCTGTATCTCCCCAAGGTAATACATAAAACCTGGCCTGTTAGTGGGCCCTGAGGACAGGGTTGATGACCACTGCTCTACGATATATATGATTTCAATGCTTCAGAGTGCCCAAGAGTGGCTTCCCCAATTGTCGTCATTCTTTTCTTCTTTTTGTCTAACTGATTCTTTTGTTAGGGACTTAGATCCTTTTAAGACCCTTCTTTTGCAATATCGTACACGGAATCATGTCCTTTCAACGGTATATAAGATCCTTTTGTGAAACGCCATCCTGACCTCCCAGAATATACACAGAATATAAACTAAATGGGCATCCAATCTCAATTTTCATATTACAGCAGAGGAGTGGGAGAAGTTGTTCAGTTTTTCTCATTGTTTGTCTTTGGTAACTAAGGCACAGGAGACAAATTTGAAGCTATTATCCTGATGGTACCGGTGCCCAACACTGCTCTATTGGAAATACCAGGATATACATGCTGATGTTACCACTCTTCTAAGGGTTCTCTCCTACATATTTGGGGTGAATGCCCCCCTTTTCAAGAATTTTGGGACCGGATTTTGCAGGTCTATAACACTGTTACAGGGGTCAATGCTCCCAATACCCCACAAATTACTTTTCTCTCTATTCTACCAGGCTCCTTCAAGTATATTAAAAAGGTTCTCCTTAGGCATTGGTTGACAGCAGCGAGATCGGTTATACCACACAATTGGTAGTCAGCACAGGTTCCCTCTATGACTGAGTGGGTTACAGAGATGGATTGTATTGAGAGGATGGAGTTTCTCTTGGAGTATGAATTGGATACATATGAACAATACCATCAAATGTGGCTCTCTTGGAAGATATTTAGGGAGTCAACTGAAATGCAAAATCTCCTTGCGGAACCATTATAGGACCAGAACCTAGTTTCTGTGAAGCTTAGAATATTTGTCCATTCCTGGCTGCTTTACTTTTTATCAATGTTTATTCTTTTCTTTTCTTTTTTCTGTACTATATTCCTTTTCTCTCTGTCTGTAAGGGTTTTTTTTTTTGCTAGTAGTATCCTCTTTGGAGTAGTAGCTTAATTCTAAAGACCAATATATATTATTGATCATAACTTCCATTGGTATTGGGGGGGGGGGGCTGTGGATACTGCCTCTCGAGACTTAGCAATTGGTGCCATATATCTTCTGTATAGCCATGAATCTGTACTGGTCTATCGGCATATATAACATTTATGTTATGCTCTCCATGGTGTGTTTTTTACATTGTATATTATATGCACTTGTATTTTCAGGTGCTCCTTAAAAGCACAGTTTATTGTTTTGCTTTTATGTTTGTTTTGTTGGTGTAGGTACTATTTGTGTATGATTATTCTGTATGCAAAATATTTTTGTGGCTCCCCTTTATCATTTTATTTCTGCCCTTCCTCTCAGAGCAGTGCTCTACATGACAGTACTCTATCTTGCTTTTGGAAGGAAATATCACTAATCCCAGCAAGTTAAAGTGACCAACTGCTTAATATGGTTTGGGAGCTTACCTTACTTCAGTCATTCAGCTAGGTCATATTCTACCATTTGCAGCAGAATTTTTGTTGGTGTAGCATCACTTCAATGACCAAAACAATCTTGCAGCGCAAGGAGGAAAATATTACATATACTGCAGTTCTCCTAAAAAATCCCAACCATCTAGGGAATGATACAAAGTCAAGCAATATTAGGTTGCGTTTACATAAGTAAAAGGTAATACCAATTAAATAAAATGCTACAGTGTTAAAAATACTGGGCATAAAACCTCAGTGTATTGATCAAACAAACCACTTTCGGTTAACATTCATTTATGCTGGGTCCTCACCACCAAACTCTGATCGTACATTAAGTACCTGCATAAAAATGTAATTCCATTCATTCTGCACCCAATGTTCCAGGTCCTAATAGTGCTTTGAATAGCACTAGGGGGGTGGACTAGTAAGGTGGGATAAAGAGAGTGATATCTACCCAGAGTTTCAGCTGTAGATACTCCAGTGGATAACTAAACTGTTTAAAAGATATAAGACCATTTGGGCGGAGTTTACTGGTACCAGAAAAGGAACACTACATCATTTTATGAAATTCAATTTATTACAGATATTTTAACAGGAATAAAACTTGATACAGAATAAAAATTACAAGAATACAAGATACAAGAAAATTAGAGCTCTCATTGATATAACCACATAATGTATATAACATATTGGATCCCTATTACTGATGGGTCAAAGAGGTTGACGTTTCGCTTTATGCTTCCTCAGGACCTTAATACCTTGACTGTAAGCAGAGGGATTCTGTGTAAGAAACAAGGATGGAAACATCATGTTTCAGCAACAAATATAAAATTCAGCAAAACAATTAGTAATATAGTCCCCATAAATAATATGGAGAACAGTGTAATATGAGTGCCACCCACATATCAGAAATAGCACTCATACATGCAACATGCCATGTGCTATCCAAAGGCGTCTAGGTCAGCAATATCCTCCCCAGATACATCAGCCAAAAAATCTACATGCCCCATTCTATAAGAGGGACAGAATGGAAAATCAGTCTCCAAAAAATAAGCATAGTAATAATGGGTTCCAGTCAACCATAATAATACACTACTTACTGGACAGAAGTATCCCCAGAGTCACTACACCGGGATAATAGTTAATAACCAGTATGCCGTGTTAATCAATATGGCTAGTTATCCAACTAACTCCTATAGAAAGTATAACAGACATAAAGTGAGCGGTATATAAGATGTAACATATTCTATCTAACCATAGGGATCACTAAATAAAAAGACAAACAAAATCAAATACCTTAATTGTATACAGTACAGTCAGTGGTGAAGTGGCTTATAGGACCATAAATCTCTTCCACAAACAAAGCAGTGAATAGTCTAAAATCTGAAGTAAAAAATCATTATATACAGTATCTCACAAAAGTGAGTACACCCCTCACATTTTTGTAAATATTTTATTATACCTTTTCATGTGACAACACTGAAGAAATGACACCCGTAAAGCTTGTATAACAGTGTATAACCCCATTAGCCTTTTTCTCTTCCCAGTGTCACGTGACTCGTTAGTGTTACAAGGTCTCAGATGTGAATGGGGAGCAGGTGTGTTAAATTGGTGCTATCGCTCTCATTCTCTCATACTGGTCACTGGAAGTTCAACATGACACCTTATGGCAAAGAACTCTGAGGATCTGAAAAAAAAAGAATTGTTGCTCTACATAAAGATGGCCTAGGCTATAAGAAGATTGCCAAGATCCTGAAACTGAGCTGCAGTGCAGTGTCCAAGACCATACAGCAGTTTAACAGGGCAAGTTCCACTCAGAACAGGCTTCGCTATGGTCGACCAAAGAGGTTGTGTGCACATGCTCAGCATCAAATCCAGAGGTTGTCTTTGGGAAATAGACGTATGAGTGCTACCAGCATTGCTGCAGAGGTTGAAGGGGTGGGGGGTCAGCCTGTCAGTACTTAGACCATACGCCACAAACTGCATCAAACCTGTCTGCATGGCTGTCGTCCCAGAAGGAAGCCTCTTCTAAAGATGATGCACAAGAAAGCCCACAGACAGTTTGCTGAAGACAAGCAGACGAAGGACATGGATTACTGGAACCATGTCCTGTGGTCTAAAGAGACCAAGATAAACTTATTTGGTTCAGATGTTGTCAAGCGTGTGTGGCGGCAACCAGGTGCTGAGTACAAAGACAAGTGTGTCTTGCCTATAGTCAAGCATGGTGGTGGGAGTGTTATGGTCTAGGGGTTGAATGAGTGCTGCCAGCACTGGGGCACCACAGTTCATTGAGGTTCATTGAGGAAACCATGAATGGCAACATGTACTGTGACATATAGAAGCCGAGCATGATCATCTCCCTTCAGAGACTGGGCCGCAGGGCAGAATTCCAACATAACGACCCCAAACACCTCCAAGAGGACCACTGCCTTGCTAAAGAAGCTGAGAATAAAGGTGAGGGACTGGCCAAGCATTTCTTCAGAACTAAACCTGATTGAGCATCTGTGGGGCATCCTCAAACAGAATGTGGAGGAGCGCAAGGTCTCTAAAATCCACCAGCCCTGTGATGTCGTCATGGAGGAGTGGAGGAGGACTCCAGTGGCAACCTGTGAAGCCCTGGTGAAAAATAATTGTGGCCACACAAAATATTGACACTTTGGGGCCAATTTGGACATTTTTCACTTAGGGGGTACTCACTTTTGTTGTCAGCGGTTTAGACATTAGGGATGAGCCTGATGTTCGAGTCGAACATAAGTTCGACTAGAACATCAGGTGTTCACCTTTTCACTAAATAGCGAACAATTTGGGGTGTTTGTGGCAAAAGTGCTAATTTTAAAGGCTTATATGCATTGTATTGTCATAAAAAGTGTTTGGGGACCTGGGTCCTGCCCCAAGGGACATGTATCAATGCAAAAAAAAGTTTTAAAAACTGACATTTTTTCAGGAGCAGTGATTTTAATGCATAAAGTGAAACAATAAAAGTGAAATATTCCTTTAAATTTTGTACCTGGGGGTGTCTCTAGTATGCCTGTAAAGTGGCACATGTTTCCCGTGTTTAGAACAGTCCGAGAGCAAAATTACATTTCTAAAGGAAAAAAAGAAATTTTAACCACTTTCAGACCGGACCATTTTGCTGGCTTAAGACCAGACCACTTTTTGGGATTCTGCACTGCGTCGCTTTAACTAACAATTGCGTGGTCGTGCAAGGTGGCTCCCAAACAAAATTTACGTACTTTTTTTCCCACAAATAGAGCTTTCTTTTGGTGGTATTTTATCGCCCCTGTGATTTTTATTTTTTGCGCTATAAACAAAGAAAGAGCGACAATTTTGAAAAAAAATTATTATTCTTTACTTTTTGCGATAATAAATATCCCCCAAAAATATATAAAAAAAATATTTTTCCTCAGTTTAGGCCGATATGTATTCTTCTACATATTTTTGGTAAAAAAAATCACAATAAGCAATAAGCAATAGTTTTATATTATTTGTTATTAACATTTTTTTTTTACAAGTAATGGCAGCAATCAGCGATTTTTATTGTGACTGCGACGATATGGCGGACACATCGGACATTTTTGACACATTTTTGGGACCATTGTCATTTATACAGCAATCAGTGCTATTTAAATGCACTGATTTCTGTGTAAATGGCACTGGCAGTGAAGGGGTTAACCAGGGGGTGGCAGTGTAGGGGTTAAGTGTTCCTAGGGGCGTGTTACTAACTGTGGGGGGCGTGGTTGTGTTTTAGTGAACACTGATCACTGCTCCAATCACAGGGAGCAGAGATCAGTGTCACCTGTTGCTAGGCAGAACGGGGAGAGGCTGTTTGCTTCCGCATCTCCCCGTTTAGCCTTCCCGTGAGACGATCGCGGGTATCCCCGCGGCGATCGAGTACGCGGGACCCGCGACCGGACTCACGGGGCTCCTGACAGGCGCACGCGTGCCGCCAGCGGCGCTCACGCGATGGCACGGCTGCATTCTTAAAGGGACGTACCTGTACGCCCTTATGCCTGTCCGTGCCATTCTTCCGATGTACATCGCCGTGCACCGGTCGGGAAGTGGTTAAAAGTACTCGCGGCTATAATGAATAATGAATGTCGGTCCCGGCAATACACATAAAAGTTCATTGATAAAAACGGCATGGGATTCCCCCACAGTCCATTACCAGACCCTTCAGAGGGGGCGGGGCCACCTGGTTACGTTACCAAGTGACCCCGCCCTCAGTTATAAAAGAGTTGTCACCTGAGAGGCTGGTCATTATGGCGGGTGCCTCCTATGGAGGCAGATCGTAGGCGGCGTGTGGCTTTTATTTATTTTTTGGTCCATAGGAGCGAGAGAAGAAGATGAATGGACTTTGTGGGACAGTTTTATTTTTTAATAAAGGACTTGTCCCAAGCCGTGTCTTGTGTTTTTTTTTACCATTTTCATACATTTTTTGTGAAATGGTAGGGATACATTTGTACCCCGTTACCACTTCACACAGGGGGGGCAGGATCTTGTTAAAGGGGGCTTCACCCCGCCCACAGACCCCCACGACCACCAGGCAAGGGTTGTGGGGATGAGGCCCTTCTCTCCATCAACAAGGGGACAAGGTGCTTGGGGGGCCACTACCCCAAAGCATCCTTCCCATGCTGAGGGCATGTGGCCTAGTACGGTTCAGGAGGGGGCGCTCTCTCGCCCCCCCCTCTTTTCCTGCAGTCTGCCAGGTTGTGTGCTCGGATAAGGGTCTGGTATGGATTTTTGGGGGGACCCCACGCCAATTTTTTTTTCAAATTTTGGTGCGGGGTACCCCTTAATATCCATACCAGACCTGAAGGGCCTGGTATGGAATTTGGGGGGACCCCTGTGCCATTTTTTTTCTAATTTTGGTTCGGGGGTTCTCCTTAATATTCATACCGGTAATGGACTGTGGGGGAATCTCGTGAGGTTTTTATTAATGATTTTTATGTGTATTGCCGGGACTGACAATTCATTAAAGCGGCGAGTACTTTTAAATTACTTTTTTTCCTTTAGCAATGTCATTTTGCTCTCGGACTGTTCTAAGCACGGGAAACATGCGCCATTTTACAGGCATACTATAGACAACCCCCAGGTACAAAATTTAAAGGAATATTTCACTTTTATTGTTTCACTTTAAGCATTATTAAAATCACTGCTCCCGAAAAAAACGGTAATTTTGAAAACTTTATTTTGCATTGATACATGTCCGCTGGGGCAGGACCCAGGTCCCCAAACACTTTTTAAGACACTAACTTCCATATAAGCCTTTAAAATTAGCACTTTTGATTTTTCATGTTCGTCTCCCAAAGACTTTAACGGTGTTCGCGTGTTCGAACAAATTTTTTGCCTGTTCGCATGTTCTGCTGGGAACCGAAGCGGAGTGTGTTCAGCTCATCCCTATTAGACATTATACTCTCATAGTACGTTACTATGTTCGTGCTTGAGGAATGACAATTTGCGGATAGTATGCTAGACAAAATCCTGCACACGCTCTTTTGACAAAAATCAAACGCTCGGTCGTACTACAAGCACTTTGTGTATCCAGATGGATTATACCTTGTTTTTTTCAGGACAAATTGGGCTTTCATTTGGTGGCAAATTGTGATGGATTTTTTTTTTATTATCAAAAGAAAACTGGCCCAAAATAGTAAAAAAAAGAATATATATATATATATATATATATATATTTTTTATATATATATATATTAAATGTAGCTGTGTATTTCTGGCTATCATCATAACTTACCATCAAAGAACAACCCACAATAAAGTCTCCTTCTTCTGACAATTGCAGTGATACCCCATATGTGCATTAATTAGTTGTTTATTAACTAAAATTTTACACACTCATCTCAAGAAACTAATGCATAATCATGCATATAATACTTTATAAAATAATATAAAAAATCTATAGAAAAATCTGTGCCTACTCCACACCTTTTTTTCTTTTTTGTTTAACGATCAGAATGGTAAGAACATAGGCATAGTAAAGGTACAGCATGTAAAAGTGTGGTACATAATAATCCTACTAATATACAGTCACAGCAGTGTATAGTAAAGTCATGGACAGACAGACAATGCAGACAGAAAAACAATATTGCACGAAGGCCAACAAATGTTAACAGAATTTTGGATTAAGAATCAGTAAATGCAGCTATACAGATGTGTCAGCCAATAAAGAAAATGTCTCTATTATGCCGATCACGACTACCAAACCCTATCATACTTCTTGGGACAATTTCTAATAGTATATGTCAGGTTATACATAGGTAACAGTGTTAATTGAGTTTTCCTATGAAACCACCAATGGAGGGGAGGGTGCATTCCACTTACAGAGTATCACATGTTTGGCACAGTACAAAAGGTAGAATATCAACAATTAAGTGCATAAAGGCCTTTGCACATCATCCTGTATACCCAGTAGCATCAACTCTGGAACAACTGAAGACAGATAAAACTGTGCCACCCAAGGACAGCTGCACAACATGTGGAAGTATGTACTGACATCTGAGTAGTAACGCACACAAGTAGGATACCTCTGAGGATAGATTCTGTGCAGTCTCTGGGAAGTGTCGTAAACCCTGTGCATACATTTAGTTTGCATCAGCTTGTCTCTAGAGGAAATACTGTAGCTACTTTAGAACTGTCCTCAAAACAGTTCTCCCAATCCTCCTTGTACAAAGAGGGAATATCCACCTTTCAAGCCTCCCACAACCTCTCCATCTTGGGGGGAGTCGAGGCTAAGTAACGCTAGGTAAAGTGTAGAAAGGTTTAGTCAAAGATTCTTGGGCCAGGAGTTCCTCAACAGGATCCATGACCAACGTAGGGGACTGTGGAAACTGAGCCTGAGCAGTATACCGCAACTGAAGATAACAGAAATACATTCAATTAGGCAGCCTAAATTTACCAGAGAGATCTCTAAAAGACAGCAGGACATTTGCAGGCATAATATCCCAGAGTGTCTTGATGCTATATTTTGCCCAAACCTGAGGGTCTGGTATAGATTGAAAATTTGATAAGGTGGGGTTACCCCATAAAGGATAATAGGGTGGCTTGAAAAAAACCCTCCTAGCAGAGACCCACACCCTAAGGGTCATCCTAGTTGGATTCTGCAGGTTAGCATAAGCCTTGGGGCCCCTATATATTAGGTTACTAAGCTCCATGAGTGAGCCCAGCGGTGTGGCCTCCAAACATACAGCTGCATTGGCTCAAGGACACAAATCACCAGCAAACTGAGACCAAGAGAGTAGCCCAGTAAAATTCTAGGAAATTGGGCAACGCCAACCCTCCACACGTCACAACTTTTTTTTTTTCCATACATTTTTATTAAGGATAATGAAAGATACAAGAAACATATCTCAAATTATGACATTAATACAGCATGAATTAACAGGTAGTTCATTGAAACACATGAACTTTAGGAGGTTTACAAATATCTTGTAATAAACAATATTTAATTTTCATACCTGAGAGGGTACCTGAAATGTTTTCAGATCAAAAATAACCATAGAAGGGGTACAGCTAGTTAATGTCTGTACATAATCTAGGTCTGTGTAAGTTTCTAAAGGACATTGTAGGCTGTGTAAAATAATGTGCTTATTTTTTATTTTTTTTAAGAGGTAGAAAGAGTAGATATAATAGATAGGGGGTGAGAAGAGAGAGAAAAAAAAAAAGAAAAAAAAGGGGGGAGGGGGTTTCCAGAAACCCCTCTCTCTGAACTTAAGCTGCAACGGGCTAGTTCAACAGCTTCATGTTAGGGACCAAGTGAAGAGACATCAAGCGGAGTGTTGGTTGGCATTTATTTCAGTAGAGCGGTTGTGTTAAGAAGAAATCGACCTCCCCGCTATTATTTTTGCAAAAAATTTTATGTCGGTATTCAGTAATGATATTGGTCTATAGCTTTCCGGTATCATTGGGTCTTTACCCTCTTTTAATAACAAAGTGATATATGCCAGCAATGCTTCTTCTCTTAGTTTTTCCCCCTCTTCCATGGCATTCATATAATCGCATAGTTTAGGTGCCAATATTTTTTCAAACTTCTTGTAATACATAATAGAGTACCCGTCGGGGCCAGGACTTTTTCCACTTGCCATTTCCTTTATTGCTCTTACTACTTCTTTCTGCGTTATTGGAGCCTCCAAGAGCTCCAATTCTTCCTCAGGGACACTTGGAAGGTCAAGGCCCCGCAGATTAAAACTACTACTGCCTTGTTGGGTGCACCGAGATCAAGTGGGATTTGTTACAGGGAGGGAGGGAAAGGATAACTGTCTTAAAACCTTACTCGTGATACATGAAGCCAGAGAGAGTGAAGCCCCAGTCATACTGCTGTCGGTTGATGCCGAAAAGGCTTTCGACAGAGTCGACTGGGGCTTCATGATGGAAACCTTGAGATATTTGGGAGTTAAAGAAAGAATGATGCGATGGATAGATGCATTTTATCAACATCCAACAGCTAAAATAAAAATAAACGGAAGTCTATCCCCACCCCTAGAACTCCATAATGGTACAAGACAGGGATGTCCCCTGTCACCAATGTTATTTGTACTGGCTTTGGAACCCCTATTAGCTGTTATTAGAAAAAATATTGATATAAGAGGTGTGAAAATAGGCAAAGAGGAGTATAAGGTGGCTGCATATGCAGACAACATATTATTTTATATTTCGGATCCGAGGACAACTATACCTAATATAATGAAGGAATTGAATAGATATGGTAAGATAACAAACTTTAAGATCAATATATCAAAGTTAGAAATCTTAAATATAACCATGACTAAAAAAGAACAACACACACTTCAGCCCTCATTTCCTTTTGTTTGGTGCAAGGAGGAGCTTAGGTACCTGGGCATAAAACTTACAGCATCTCTATCGACTGTATATGCGGCTAACTATGCTCCTATCTTGAACAAAGTTAAAGAGCATCTAACACAAATGAGACTCAAACCCCTTTCGCTGATAGGGAGGATCAACGCTCTAAAGATGTTTATATTACCAAAATTAACATATGTTTTTCAGATGATCCCAATAAAAATCCCACAAGAGTTTTTTACAAAATTGAAAACTTTAGTATTAAAATTCATATGGAGGCGTAAACATCCTAGAATCTCATATACAACACTGGTTAAAGGAAAACAATTAGGGGGGTTAGCAGCACCGGATTTTAAGAGATATTATCAGGCAATTATTAGACATGGGAACTGTCAAAAAATTTGTTTCGTTTCGTTTCGTCCCGTTTCGTATATAAAAAAATTCGTAATTCGTAATTCGTGTACGAAATTCCGTTCGAATTCGTACGAAATACGAAATTCGGACGAATCGTAATTTTTTTTACGAATCGTTAGTAAAGTTACGAATCGTTACGAATCGTTACGAATCGTTAACGCGGCTAATGTATTGTTGGTTCTCATAACACAGAGAACAATTCGAATCCAACTACAAATATCGAATTTCAATTTCAAGTTACGAATCGTTACGAATCGTTACGAATCGTTACGAATCGTTACGAATCGTTATGAATAGTTACGAATCGTTAGTAAATCCAACTACCAATATCGAATTTCAACTAATTTGAACGAAATTATTATAGCAGATATAACGAATGAATTCGAATGAATTCGAATGAATTCGAATGACAAAGTGTCATTTTTGCAGAAAAAAAAAAAAGCGTAGGGGTCCCCCCAAATTCAATAACCAGGCCCTTCAGGTCTGGTATGGATATTAAGGGGGACCCCAGCCAAAAAAAAAAAATGGCGTGGGGTCCCCCCCAAATATCCATACCAGACCCTTCAGGTCTGGGATGGATTTTAAGGGGAACCCCGGCCAATAAAAAAATGGCGTGGGGTCCCCCTCAAAATCCATACCAGACCCTTTATCCGAGCACGCAACCTGGCAGGCCGCAGGAAAGGAGGGGGGGACGAGAGCGGCCCCCCCTCCCGCCTGAACCGTACCAGGCCACATGCCCTCAACATTGGGAGGGTCCCCATGTCCCCATGTTGATGAGGACAAGGTCCTCATCCCCACAACCCTGGCCGGTGGTTGTGGGGGTCTGCGGGCGGGGGGCTTATCGGAATCTGGAAGCCCCCTTTAACAAGGGGACCCCCAGATCCCGGCCCCCCCCCTGTGTGAAATGGTAACGGGGTACAAAAGTACCCCTACCATTTCACCAAAAAAGGTGACAAAATGGTAAAAATGACAGGAGACGGTCTTTGACAATTCCTTTATTAAAATCTTCTTTCTTCTGTCTTCTGGTCTTCCTTTCTTCATCTTCTCCTTTCTTCATCTTCTCCTTCCGGCATCTTCTTCCATCGTCTTCTTCCTTCGATTCGCTTCTTCTTCCTCCGGTCTTCTCGTCCTTCTCGTCCGGCGTCGTCCTTCTCGTCCGGCATCGTCGTCTCTTCTCGCAGGCCGCTCCTCGCAATGGGAGGCTCCCGCTCTGTGAGGCTCCGCTCCGGGTGACAGGTCTTTTATAACGAAGGCACCTGGTGACCCCGCCCCCTCTGACGCACGGGGACGTCATGTGGAATTCCCTATGGCTTTCCCCATGACGTCAGAGGGGGGGCGGGGTCACCAGGTGCCTTCGTTATACAAGACCTGTCACCCGGAGCGGAGCCTCACAGAGCGGGAGCCTCCCATTGCGAGGAGCGGCCTGCGAGAAGGACGACGATGCCGGACGAGAAGGACGACGCCGGACGAGAAGGACGACGCCGGACGAGAAGGACGAGAAGACCGGAGGAAGAAGAAGCGAATCGAAGGAAGAAGAAGATGGAAGAAGATGGAAGAAGAAGATGGAAGAAGATGAAGGAAGGAGAAGATGAAGAAACCGAAGGATGAAGAAAGAAGAAAGAAGATTTTAATAAAGGAATTGTCAAAGACCGTCTCCTGTCATTTTTACCATTTTTGCCACTTTTTTGGTGAAATGGTAGGGGTACTTTTGTACCCCCTTACCATTTCACACAGGGGGGGGCAGGGATCTGGGGGTCCCCTTGTTAAAGGGGGCTTCCAGATTCCGATAAGCCCCCCGCCCACAGACCCCCACAACCACCGGCCAGGGTTGTGGGGATGAGGCCCTTGTCCTCATCAACATGGGGACAAGGTGCTTTGGGGGGGACCCCAAAGCACCCTCCCAATGTTGAGGGCATGTGGCCTGGTACGGTTCAGGCGAGAGGGGGGGCCGCTCTCGTCCCCCCCTCCTTTCCTGCGGCCTGCCAGGTTGCGTGCTCGGATAAGGGTCTGGTATGGATTTTGAGGGGGACCCCACGCCATTTTTTTTGGCTAGGGTTCCCCTTAAAATCCATCCCAGACCTCAAGGGTCTGATATGGATTTTGAGGGGGACCCTACGCCATTTTTTTTTTTTTTTTTGGCTGGGGTCCCCCTTAATATCCATCCCAGACCTGAAGGGCCTGGTTATTGAATTTGGGGGGACCCCTACGCATTTTTTTTTATCAATGACTTCAATGAATGACAGTTCTCTGTATTACGGATCCAACAATTCATTTGCCGGCAAATAGCTGCGACTCGTGATTTTAAATAGTTTTTTTTTCCTGCAAAAATGACACTGCAGGAACAGTTCTCTATATTAGATATACTGAATCTCGAATCATTCGAAGCATTCGTTATATCCGCTATTATAATTTCTTTCATGTTAGTTGAAATTACATATTTGTTAGTTACAATACAACATTCGAATTGTTCTCTGTATTACGGGAATCGGCAATTAGCCGCGAGTGATTTTAAATGTCTTTTTTTTCCTGCAAAAATGACACATTGTACAGAGAGAGTTCTAAACACGGGAAACATGACCCCATTCATAGGCATACTATAGAGTATATAGTATATAGAAGGGCGCATGTTTCCCTGTCATTCATTGAAGTCATTGATAAAAAAAAGCGTAGGGGTCCCCCCAAATTCAATAACCAGGCCCTTCAGGTCTGGGATGGATATTAAGGGGGGCCCCAGCCAAAAAAAAAAAAAAAAAAAATGGCGTAGGGTCCCCCTCAAAATCCATACCAGACCCTTGAGGTCTGGGATGGATTTTAAGGGGAACCCTAGCCAAAAAAAATGGCCTGGGGTCCCCCTCAAAATCCATACCAGACCCTTATCCGAGCACGCAACCTGGCAGGCCGCAGGAAAAGAGGGGGGGACGAGAGCGGCCCCCCCTCTCGCCTGAACCGTACCAGGCCACATGCCCTCAACATTGGGAGGGTGCTTTGGGGTCCCCCCCAAAGCACCTTGTCCCCATGTTGATGAGGACAAGGGCCTCATCCCCACAACCCTGGCCGGTGGTTGTGGGGGTCTGCGGGCGGGGGGCTTATCGGAATCTGGAAGCCCCCTTTAACAAGGGGACCCCCAGATCCCGCCCCCCCCTGTGTGAAATGGTAAGGGGGTACAAAAGTACCCCTACCATTTCACCAAAAAAGGTGACAAAATGGTAAAAATGACAGGAGACGGTCTTTGACAATTCCTTTATTAAAATCTTCTTTCTTCCTTCTTCATCCTTCGGTTTCTTCATCTTCTCCTTCCGTCATCTTCTTCCATCTTCTTCTTCCATCTTCTTCCATCTTCTTCTTCCTCCGATTCGCTTCTTCTTCCTCCGGTCTTCTCGTCCTTCTCGTCCGGCGTCGTCCTTCTCGTCCGGCGTCGTCCTTCTCGTCCGGCATCGTCGTCCTTCTCGCAGGCCGCTCCTCGCAATGGGAGGCTCCCGCTCTGTGAGGCTCCGCTCCGGGTGACAGGTCTTGTATAACGAAGGCACCTGGTGACCCCGCCCCCCTCTGACGTCATGGGGAAAGCCATAGGGAATTCCACATGACGTCCCCGTGCGTCAGAGGGGGCGGGGTCACCAGGTGCCTTCGTTATAAAAGACCTGTCACCCGGAGCGGAGCCTCACAGAGCGGGAGCCTCCCATTGCGAGGAGCGGCCTGCGAGAAGAGACGACGATGCCGGACGAGAAGGACGACGCCGGACGAGAAGAACGAGAAGACCGGAGGAAGAAGAAGCGAATCGAAGGAAGAAGACGATGGAAGAAGATGCCGGAAGGAGAAGATGAAGAAAGGAGAAGATGAAGAAAGGAAGACCAGAAGACAGAAGAAAGAAGATTTTAATAAAGGAATTGTCAAAGACCGTCTCCTGTCATTTTTACCATTTTGTCACCTTTTTTGGTGAAATGGTAGGGGTACATTTGTACCCCCTTACCATTTCACACAGAGGGGGGGCCGGGATCTGGGGGTCCCCTTGTTAAAGGGGGCTTCCAGATTCCGATAAGCCCCCCGCCCGCAGACCCCCACAACCACCGGCCAGGGTTGTGGGGATGAGGCCCTTGTCCTCATCAACATGGGGACAAGGTGCTTTGGGGGGGACCCCAAAGCACCCTCCCAATGTTGAGGGCATGTGGCCTGGTACGGTTCAGGCGGGAGGGGGGGCCGCTCTCGTCCCCCCCTCCTTTCCTGCGGCCTGCCAGGTTGCGTGCTCGGATAAAGGGTCTGGTATGGATTTTGAGGGGGACCCCACGCCATTTTTTTATTTATTTTTTGGCCGGGGTTCCCCTTAAAATCCATCCCAGACCTGAAGGGTCTGGTATGGATATTTGGGGGGGACCCCACGCCATTTTTTTTTTTTTTTGGCTGGGGTCCCCCTTAATATCCATACCAGACCTGAAGGGCCTGGTTATTGAATTTGGGGGGACCCCTACGCTTTTTTTTTTTTTTTTATATCAATGAATGACTGTTTTTTAAATAGCTTTTTTTTCTGCAAAAATGACACTTTGTCATTCGAATTCATTCGAATGCATTCGAATTCATTCGTTATATCTGCTATAATAATTTCGTTTGAATTAGTTGAAATTTGATATTGGTAGTTGGATTCGAATAATTTGGAGCTGAAATTCGTAAACGGAATTTTTCCTGCAAAAATGACACTTTGTCATTCGAATTCATTCGAATCCATTCGAATTCATTCGAATTCATTCGAATCATTCGGCGACGAAATTCGTAAACGGAATTTCGTATTCCGTACGGAATTCGTAAAAAAAAAAATTCGTACTACAGATTCGTAAATTCGTACGAATTTAGAAAAATTCGTACGAATTACGAATTCGTACGAAACGAATCGCACATGTCTAGCAATTATCATATCACGAATAGCAGGTTGGATACACGATAAGGGTAGTAAAGGGTGGGTAGATATTGAGAAAGCTCAAAGTAAAGTAGATTTAGGGAAAAGGGTATGGGTCCCACGGCACTTTCGCGAACTATCAAGTAGCACAAATCCACTAACAAAAAATGTCTTTAAAATATGGGATGAACTGAGTAAGTTCTTTATTAGACACAAATTACTTTAAACCGGGGAAGGATGAATATATGTATTTTACTAGGTGGGCAAAGACAAATGATATAATTTTACAGGATGTGATGTTGGGAAATAGAGTCTGCACTTTTAGTGAAGTAACACAAAAATGGGGTAATAGGCCATTGGATAGATGGAGATATGCACAAATACAACACTTTACACAGACGCTCCCCCAGCCACTGCGAGGAGGAGGAAATATGAGGCCTATTGAGAGGCTATTCTCCACATCACAATGCCTGGGACAGAGCGTCTCTAAAATATATAAAATATTGGGAGAGGAAATAGAACCTAGGTATCCGCCTTATTTGAAGAAATGGGAGGAAGAGATAGGGGAATTACGGGATGAGGAACATAGAAGTAAGATTCTGAGAATAGCATGCTCCACCTCTAGAGACGTTAGAACAATTGAAATGTCGTACAAATTGCTGGCGAGATGGTATATTGTCCCGCAAAGAGCCCAAAAGTTTAGTGTAGACATCTCATCAAAATGTTGGAGGGGGTGTGATGCTCCAGGAACGTTTGCTCACCTGTGGTGGGATTGTGTAAAGATTCAGCCAGTGGGGGGATTAGGGAAGCTCTCATGGAGCTTACCCTATTAAAAACCCCCACATAGGTTGTCGCACAGTCCCCCCACTTTTTTTTTGGGGGGATAGATGCGACTATATTGTTTGGTAGTAACCAATTAGTTGTTTAGAGAGGGGAGAAGGGGAAGGACTGGGTCTACGTTCCTCAGCCCAGTGCTCTCCCCTTTTCCGTTTTTTTTTTTTTTTTGTTGTTTGTTTGTTGGTGGTGCTCTGGTAATGGATAGCCTTAAGGTACTTTCACTGAATGCTAAGGGGCTAAATACCCCTGAGAAACGGAAAATGTTGCTACATGACTTGAAGACTTCCCATACAGATATAGCATTCATACAGGAGACCCATTTTAGGGAGGATAGGAAACCTATCCTTAAGAATAGATTCTATTCAGTGACATTCCATGCCACTAATAAGAAGGCAAAATCCAGGGGAGTATCGATCCTTCTATCCAGTAAACATTCCTGGGTAAGTAAGGAAGTATTGCTGGATGAAGGGGGCCGTTACGCGTTTATAAAAGGGATCCTTGGAGGGGTGTGCCTTACCCTAGCAACGATCTATGTGCCTAACGAGCACCAGGACATTTTTATTCGGCGAACTTTGGCCAAACTGTCAGACTTCACAGAGGGCCAGCTGATACTGGGGGGGGACTTTAATGTCTCCCTATCCCCTAAAGTAGATACGTCCTCTGGAAAGTCATCGATCCCTATCGGCTCCCTAAAACGGATTAACCAAGCAATACATAATGCCCAATTGATTGATGTGTGGCGTTTGCAACACTCGGGCGAGAGAGATTACTCATTCTATTCCCCCCCCCCATAAGGTCTATTCGAGAATAGATTTTTTTCTGATTCCCCATGCTCAGTTGCACGCAGTGTGTGAAACCTCGATCGGATTGACTACATGGTCGGATCATGCCCCCATACTAATGACCTACGCTCTGTCGCAAGACACCGCTCGGGTGTCACGCGTCTGGAAATTAAATGAAAGTCTTCTACAGGTTCCGGAAGTGATATCAGAAATTACAAAAGAGCTGCCTCTTTATTTCCAGACGAATAGAACTCCGGACAGTAGCCCAGGCATGGTATGGGAGGCTCACAAGACCGTTATGCGAGGTATTTTTATCAAACACGGTTCTAGACTTAAAAGAGACAGAGAAAGGCAATTAAATTTGCTTTTGACCAAACTCCAAGATACAGAGTCTAAACATAAACACGTCCCCACTCCTGATATAGAACGGGACTTGGCTGGGATACGGGCACAAATCAATGATCTTCTACAATATAGGGCTAAGGCGGCTCTACAGAAATGTAGGAAAATCAGTTATGCATACGGTGATAAGTGCGGGAAAACATTAGCTAGGTCGATTAAGGAACAAAAACTCAGATCATATATACCATATATTATGTCCTTAAAAGACCAGAAGACAACTCTTCCCTCAAAGATCTCGGAAGTTTTCCGGGATTTTTATGCGTCCCTTTATAACATATCAACGGCGACAAATTCTGAGTCGTCGATAGAAGAATTTGTACAATCAGCTAAGATGCCCACTATTACGGCTGAAATCAAAGTTGAACTAGACAAGCCGATAAGCTTGGAGGAACTGACATCAGTGGTGAACTCCACCAAATTGGGAAAAGCACCGGGTCCGGATGGACTTACCTTGCAGTATTATAGAACCTTGCTTCCTAGTCTAGGACCCTATATGGTAGATTTATTCAATGAGCTGGGCAAGGATAAACCCCTTCCTAGGGATACCTTAAAAGCTTACATATCTGTTATTCCGAAGGAAGGTAAGGACCCGACCTTATGTGGCAGCTATCGGCCAATCTCTCTGTTGAATGCAGATCTTAAATTGTTTACTAAAATCCTAGCGAACCGCCTAGCAACTCATTTACCAGATCTGGTGCATTTGGACCAAGTAGGCTTTGTCCCTACTAGGGAAGCTAGGGATAACACGATCAAAGCCTTAAATTTGCTTCATGTAGCCAGAACTTCCTCTACCCCCTGCGTTTTCCTTAGCACAGATGCGGAAAAAGCATTTGATCGAGTGAATTGGCATTATATGTTTTCAGTCCTTCGACATCTGGGACTAGGGGACACTATTATTCAATGGATCTGGGCAATCTACTCAAAACCTACGGCTCAGGTCAAAGTTAATGGGGTTCTTTCTGACTCATTCTCTATACAGAATGGTACTAGACAGGGATGTCCGTTATCCCCCCTGTTATTCACCTTATCCCTGGAACCATTCCTAAATAGAATCAGATTGAACCCAGATATCCAAGGCATAAGGGTGGGAGGAGAACAATATAAAATATCAGCCTATGCGGACGATATGCTTTTCTCCTTGACAAATCCTGCCATCTCGCTCCCTAATTTATTACGGGAGTTTGAGATATATGGAGCACTTTCCAATCTGAAAATTAACTTTCATAAATCAGAAGCTATGGGGATAGGGATACCTCTTCGTGTGCTAACTACACTCAAATCTAGCTTTAAATTTAAATGGACAGAGACAGCTCTGCAGTACCTAGGCACTTATCTACCTATGGATATGTCACGTATTCTTGAATTGAATTTCTCCCCGCTTTTAACCAAGATCCGTATGCTGTTAGAGACCTGGAATAAGGGCTGGCACTCATGGTTTGGTAGAATTAACTTATTGAAAATGTGTATTTTACCAAAATTTCTTTATTTACTCCAAGCACTACCAATCAGACTTCCTTTATCTTACTTTAAACAAGTTAATTCGCTTTTTATTAAGTTTGTGTGGGCCTACAAGAAACCAAGACTTTCTTTTCATTTAATGACCTTACCCAGGCAACATGGTGGCTTGGCTCTCCCGAATATCTTAATGTACTACCAGGCAATACACATAGGCAGAATCATTGATTGGTGCCGTCACGGTCAACTTAAACTATGGACCCAGATAGAACAAGCTCAAGCACCCATTCCTTTATCAAGGGCCCCGTGGTGCTATGAACATCTTCAGTCATCGTTGAAAAGCCATCCTTTAATAGGTACGACGCTTCGGATAGGCTCCGTAGCTATTAAAAGACCCTCCATTTCCTCTGTGGACTCTCCTTTGTTCCCTATTTTGGGGAACCCACAGTTTTCTCCGGGTATGTGCCTACATAAGTTTGGCCATTTATATTTCTCAGATATCTGACAGGTCTTTTATAATGGAATGACCTCATGGGGAAAGCCATAGGGAATTCCCCATGACGTCCCCATGCGTCAGAGGGGGGCGGGGTTACCAGGTGGCCCCGCCCTCCGTTATAAAAGACCTGTCAGACGCAGCGAAGCCTCACACAGCGGGAGCCTCCCATTGCGCGGAGCGGCCCAGAAGAGACACCGACGCCATGGAAGAAGATGCCGGACGAGAAGACCAGAGCAAGAAGAAGCGGATCGGAGGAAGAAGATGATGGAAGAAGATGCCGGAAGGAGAAGATGAAGAAACCGAAGGATGAAGAGAGGAAGAAGGAAGAAGACCAGAAGAAAGAAGATTTTAATAAAGGAATTGTCAAAGACCGTCTCCTGTCATTTTTACAATTTTTGACACTTTTTTGGTGAAATGGTAGGGGTAGTTTTGTACCCCCTTACCATTTCACACAGGGGGGGCCGGGATCTGGGGTCCCCTTGTTAAAGGGGGATTCCAGATTCCGATAAGCCCCCGCCCACAGACCCCCACAACCAATGGTCAGGGTTGTGGGGACGAGGCCCTTGCCCTCATCAACATGGGGACAAGGTGCTTTGGGGGGTCTCAGACCCCCAAAGCACCCTCCCAATGTTGAGGGCATGTGGCCTGGTATGGTTCAGGAGGGAGGGGGGGGCGCTCTCTTCCCCCCCTCTTTTCCTGCGGCCTGCCAGGTTGTGTGCTCGGATAAGGGTCTGGTATGGATTTTGAGGGGGACCCCACGCCATTTTTTTTTTTGGCCGGGGTTCCCCTTAAAATCCATCCCAGACCTCAAGGGTCTGGTATGGATTTTGAGGGGGACCCCACGCCATTTTTTTTTTTGGGCTGGGGTCCCCCTTAATATCCATAGCAGACCTGAAGGGCCTGGTTATTAAATTTGGGGGGACCCCCATGCTTTATTTTATTTTTATTTTTATTTTTTATCAATGACTTTTTTTTTATCAATGCCTTTCAATGAATGACTGTTCTCTGTGTTACGGGAGCCGTCAATTCATTAGCCGCGAGTGATTTTAAATAGCTTTTTTTCCTGCAAAAATGACACTTTGTGCAGGGACAGTTCTAAGCACAGGAAACATGCGCCCCTTCACAGGCATACTATAGACACCCCCCAGATGTGATACTGCAATGCTGTACTAATAGCACGCAAATTTTATCACAGCACATAATGTCAGCAGTCAGCAGCACATAACACTGACATGCTGACACTGACAACACAATATGCGAGGCCGCCGGCGCGGCGGCCTTTTATACTGTGGGGCGTGTACTAAACCCCCTGAGCTATAATTGGCCTCAGGCATCCTGCCTGTGGCCAATTATGGCTCTCCTCGCCGCTGGCTCTTTGATTGGCCAAGCATGCGGGTCACAGTGCATGCTTGGCCAATCATCAGCCAGCAATGCATTGCGACTGGCGCAGTGCATTGCGGGCCGCTCGCATCACACAAATTTGATGCGAGCGGCCCAAATAGATTTGGGTTCGCCGAGCGGGCGAACGCCCGATGTTCGATTCCAACATGGGTTCGAATCGAACACCGGGCTCATCCCTAATGATGATGCATTCGTTTCTGGACATGATTGTGCATATTTTTTAATTTTACTGGTTAAAGATCAGCGCTTACTGAAATGTGTAATGAGTCTCTTCTGTTTGCATATGACAGGTAATTTATCCACCAGAGTACCTAAAACTATAACTTATGCCCCGTACACACGTTCCGATTATAGGATGACAAAAGTCGCTTTCGGACAGATCGTTCGATAATCTGATCGTTAGTACGCAGCTTTCGTCAGCCGATCACGACAGTCCCTCCAACCAAATCCAAAGGGACAAACAGGAAAACTTTGGTCGGACGACAGCCCATCGTACGACAATCGTGTAATCAGTACAGTATGCGTCCGATAAAAGTCCGATAAAACACCACGCATGCTCGGAAACACAAAAATAAACCAGAAGGACACAGGGGTCACACATATTTGACATCATTGAAAATACGTAGCTACGCACAGCGGAATTTTTTTCCCAGAATCGTACGACAAAAATCTTTCACACATTTTGCACTGTTGTATTTAATCTTAGTTGTATGCCACAAAATGCAAACGATCTGTCGTATGATAATCGGAACATGTGTACGGGGCATTAGACTAAATATCTAGTGCTCTCTTTCCTTCACCTTGCTAGTTCACCCCTGTAGTGCTTTGCTGCTCTACTAGAACCTTGAACACTGGAGTAGCATGAGTGAAATTCAATTTTTATGCAGGTACTTGACATGCATAATTGGAGTTAAGTGGTGAGGATCCAGCAGAAATGAAAGTTAACCTGCAGCAAAAAAATTTGATTAATACAAGGGGGGTTTATGTCCAGTATTTTTTAACAGTATTTGTAATATTTTATTTATTTGGCCACTGAGGTCTACTGGGGTAGGGGCTCTTTGTCAGTGGACCTTAGCTGCGGGCTTTGTGGGGTGCTTTGACCCTATTTCCTCTGGCCCCACAACACCCTCCCCTCTGTGCCTGCTGGTATTCCGGTCACCCTGGACACATTTGGGTGTTCCAAGATGGTCACCAAGTGCTGCTACTGCACATGTGTGGTGACATAGAATAAATATATAACTCCCGTGCTGTTAGATTAAAACTAAGGTTACAAGATGGGATAAAATGCGCCAATTATCGACCAATAGCACTCCTGAACGCAGACACAAAACTTTACGCCAAGATATTGGCGGACAGGTTAAAAACCCTAATAAATAAATTGGTCCACCCCGATCAAGCCGGATTCGTACCCGGTAGAGAAAGCAGAGACAACGGGGTAAGAACCCTGCTGCTATTGCTACAGGAAAAAAAGAAGAAAGGCCCCAGTCTACTCCTGTCGACTGACGCCCAGAAGGCTTTTGACCGAGTAGACTGGGGCTTTATGTTTTCAACGTAAGAGGCAATGGGCATAGGCCCAAAAATGGTGCAGCGCATCAAAACCTTGTATCATCACCCAACGGCTACCGTAAACATTAACGGATCTGAATCCCCTAGCTTCGAAATGAAAAACGGGACAAGACAGGGATGCCCCCTCTCCCCTATCCTATTTATTTTATCCCTAGAACCCCTACTTTCCATGATCAGACGAGACCCAGAAATCGTCGGATTCGAAGTAGGAGAAGAAACCCATAAACTATCGGCATATGCCGACGACATCCTGTTTTACATAAATAACCCTGTCTCTTCCCTCCCCCGACTGATGACCTTATTAAAAGAATATGGGGAATTAACCAACTTTAAAATAAATCAAGAAAAGTCGGAAATTCTAAATATCAATACCAGCGTCACACTAAAATTTGAGCTCCAGAAAGCATATAGATTCCCGTGGCGTAAAGATATAAAATACTTAGGTATTAAACTCGCACCATCACTTAAAAAAATTTTCAATTTAAATTATATTTCATTATTAAATGAGATTAAAACAGAGAGTAACAGACTGACACATAGAGCACTTTCATGGTTTGGAAGGATCCACGCACTCAAAATGTTTATACTACCCAAAATACTTTTTAAATTTCAAATGTTGCCGATCGTTTTACCAAAATTCTATTTAGCTAAACTTAAAGCTCTGGTGACGACTTTCATTTGGAACAACAAAAAACCCAGGATAGCAAAAAAAAAAAAAAAAACTAAGGTTACACTGCAGAAGACACCTGGTTAGCTGATCCTTAACAGATAGAGAGGTAAAATAATAAATGGTGATGTTGCGCTGTGAACCTTCTAAGAAAAAATTAATAAAGTGCTAGTGCAATAATCAACACACAAAGTGTATGTCTATACAATCAAAAACGTGCTGAGTGCTAAGGTGCAAAGTGAAACAAATATAGTTACTACAAACAGTAAACATCTATAACTGATGGTGACAGCTTGGAACCGATCACATAACGATAAAACAGTGAAAATATACTAACGTGCTGGAGTAATTGATAACGCATAACAATGTGAATAATAAAAGTCCAATGCACACTCTAGATTAGAGTATCTTGAACGTGTAAATACAATCCTAAAAATACTGTGACAGTCAAACAATATTGAGATGAGTAATATATCCCTCCACCGTGAATGGGGAAAAAAATGGCCGAAGCCAGGCCAATCCTCTTTAGTGACACCTGAATGTGTACAAGCCCCTAACCTTACTGCTGTAAGGGTACAGCATAAAAGGATCAAATGCAGCAGTCCTCAGGGGGTTCCTCTTTGATGTTTACAGAAATGGATAGTGGTATAGCCTTCTCCTCTAGTAAGCTTGATTTGGGGAGGTTGGAAAATGGTAGAAAAGTCCCAATAGCCTAAAATGGTCAGGTGATGATGGGAGTTTGAGGGAGAGACATGGGTATTGCCTGTGATAAGGGGAGTAAGCCAGGCAGTATCTTCCCTCTCTATCAGCTACTTGAATATCAATACTAATTGCTCCATCCTGTCAAGCAGAACTATCTTGCAACTCTGGAGCCAGAAGTCCAAATGTTCCTGCCTACAACCCCTTTTATTTTACTCTGCCTGTCTGCCCTGTATCTCACCATAATGTCATGCTTTAAGACCTTTTTCCTAAATTACAAAGGGTCTTTCAATCAAAGAAAACAAAACAGATGTTGCAGAGTTAAACCAGATGATAGTTTTAATATATCTCTTGGAGACTCTTTTGATTATGTATTTGTGCTGGAAGATGTTGAAATACATAAATGTTGGTGGCAATACTCAGATCTTCCTGCCATAAATCCTGATTTTGTTCCTGTTAAGCTTGAAGTGTTATCTGTTGGAGGATCCAAGACATGTAAGAAGCCAGTGTCTGACTCAGACCACCAGGCTCTACCTATAAAATATACCTTTTGGGTCAAATGTCCCTCAAAGAAAATTGCAGCAGACAGAAACATGCACGCAGCCTTTCTATTCCAAGTTGGATCACCCTTTTAGCCATCATTAACAATTGATAATGTGTATTAATTCAATTTTTGAGACTGAGAAAGGCAATAGGAACCAAGCCCTCTTACTGATTATTGAAGATATGCTGGAGTGAGTCAACTGCAGGAATTGTTTAAATAGTTGGAACTGATTACTAAATATGTGCAGTTTTATTGAGACAAACACTATACATGCTTAAAAAGAAGTGTGCTCACAATCTTTGTTTTATTTTTTAGGGTGACTGGATAATACAATGGCACTTCAAATGGACATCAAAGGAATTTTAAAAAACTGGTTCTTAAAAAAAGTGATGACTTGTACGAAGAATAAAGCACATCCTTGGTAGAACATCCGTTATTTTTTAAAGGATTATCATTAGTTATATTTAAATCCCCAAATGTACATTCAGTTTGCTATTGCCTATTTTGGCATTTAGCGAAGGGCAATAGACAGCACCTGGACAGTCCTCGTAACTTCCAAGTGGCGGGGCTACTAAATCCCTGTTTCCCTATTACCTCCTCAGTTATATCTCTTTTTGGTCTGGTATATAGACTGTTATAAAAATGTACTATTATATTATAATAAGTAGAAAAAAAAGAGAGCCACTGCTCCAGGCTGATCCATCAAGATAATAACTTTACCACCAGATAAGGAGTCCCAGGTGCTGGCTAATGCATGCACAGGTAAGGAAAGATGAAGAAGAGAAACTCTGGACAGCCACACTCTGAAAAGAATCTGTTTTTCTTGTGCCTTTTATTGTAAAATAAAAATCACATAACATGAACCACAGCAAAGGTGATACAGAACAAAAAAAATGACGCGTTTCACCCTGGAATCAGTGCTTACTCATATTGTAATAAGAGGTGTTGTAATCCAACACTAAAATGTTCATTCATCCAAGTTTTAAATCAGTTCATTTAATATTAAAAAGAAAAGAAAAAAAGAAAAAATATTTAAAAGTGATAAAAGCACTTAACCAATCTTTTTTTGTCATACCAATTTCTTATGGTTTGTGTAACTGGAGGTGTGGCCAAGGGGATGTCCATTACCTAAACACTTTTTTGTCTTTATGTTGATCTTTCTTATCTGAGAAATAGGAAGTAAACTGTTTTTCTGCTTGAAGAAACAAAACAGGCAATCGTTTTATGAATGTTGCTGATAGTGTTTAGACCGCAGCACCACAGCACCCCAACTTCTATTCAGCTCATTACAAAGAACTGCCAGTCAAGTGCTCAGATCTCTTGCAGCACAGATCAGATAAAATAGTACATTATTTGTTTAAAAAATAAATACAAAATAATTAGCAGATTAATCAAAGAATCAAAGCCAGCTGTTTAAAATGTGTTCAAATGTGTTAGCCCGGTTCAATAATGTCAATTTTGGACACGTATGCTATGTTTTACAGTGGTAGTAATAATTAATTTACAACAGAAGAACAATTAATATAAAAGCGGAACTAAACAACTCAATTTAGCTGTTTCCAAAAACAGTTTGGCCCTGTTTTGTAGCTTGTCGCTCGAAGCTCAAAAATTCTCAACAAGCAAAAACCTATTTATTTCAATAGCTCTTAACATCTGAGCTTCCTGTTGCTTCTAGCAAAACACCTGTCACTCAAAAAAGTACATGAGCTACTTTTCAGGCAGAATTGAGCGTTTTTTTGTTCACATAGAATTGTCAGTGGAAAAACCTGGAAAGCGTGACACAAGCTTTTTTTCAAGAGTGTTGTCACGTGTTTCTGCTCAAACAGCAGCTCTCCACCACTTTTTCAGGAGCACTCCACACCTTTAAGTTGAAAATGTCGGGAAAGAAAAACGCTTTACAAACGCTTAAAAACGTGACACTAAGGTGTGAATGTAGCCTGACATTCAAAGCATGCTGAAAATTAAAACTTTCACAGGTTCTGGTTCTTTCACCCAAACTGTCAAGCCTTCAAATGGCTGTTGTCAGCTGATCACCTTGCCAACTGCATATTAAACACAGGCTAAGATGGCAGCTCCCTTGGCTTTAAAGGATAGGAGGGTTTAGTTCCACTTTAAATCATACTCATCAAAATCAGGCCACATCAAGTCTCTGCTAATATGTATTTCTATACTTTTATAAGGCACACATTGTCATTTGATGAGATTTTTGCAATGGGTCACATGTACTAAATCATATAGAAAAAAGAACCATCTGACAGTCATTAATTAATAATAATAATAATTACTTCATTCCACAGAACAATTCCTTCTCTGATCAACAGCTCCTATGAATAATTACCAAGTAATTGCATTTTGATTCTCATCTGGTCTGTGCCAATTTGTGCCAGCATCATAATCCTCTGTGTTGGCTCTAATGGTGTTTAGATTTATTTTGTAGGTCAAAGGAGTCAAATATAAATGAGCAGCCTTGGCCAAAAGTGTTTTAAAGTTGTACTTTCACAGGGTTAAGGCTTCATACGTAGATATTCTGTCTGTGATGTAACTACTTGGAAACAACAAACGGAGCTCTGGCAACTAAATAAAAAACAGCTGCATATAATAAAGGCCATATTCATTTGCAGAAAACATTATTTTGGCCATTGTACCTACCACAGACTCCTATGACGTGACCTAAACAAGGTCCCATGTCTTTCTCACACAAAAAACGAAATAAAGTAATATATGTATTTATTTTCCAAAACACATGGCTGTATATATATTGGCAAAAAAGGTCAGTTTGGACACTGTATACTAATGCAGTTTAATTTTATATTACATTACCATTACATATTAATTTTATATACTGGTGGGTCCTGTATATCCCAGTCTGAAACTGGCTTACCCTTCATAGCACATGGTGTATTGGCAGCTCATCTTCACTTACCGTAAGGATAAAATGGCAGAAATAAAAACTATGTTTTTTTTTTAAAGATGCATCAGGTATTAGCCACCAGGCTATTAAGGCACCCCAACATATCAGTAATCAATACACCAGATATTAAAGTGTATCTATCGCCACGTTTTATTTTTGTTTTGGATAGAATAAAGAAGGAATTATGTTTTAAAAATAAAAAAAATGAAATGACATACCGCCTGAGAGCTAGTCTATATGGACGGTATGGCATTTGCTGATTTGAAAGGATCCACAGGCAATTTAACTCATTAATAATTCACAGAAGGAGATTTCAGCATAGCTCATTACAATACAGAGGATGGTATTCTAGTTTTTGTAAGTGTAAAAAACAATGACTTTCCAGAGTCATGACTCTGCTCTGGTCTGAAGCAGACTGGGTCAGGGCATGAGGCGGGGGATAAAGCAACATACCATATGCACAAAATAATAATAAGAACAATAATAAGCATTCTACTGTCTGTGGCAGCACAGAAAGTCCTGTGAGTTTATTTTTTGCTCCCAATATGGAGATCTCCCTCATTTGACCCGAAGATGCAAAAGAAAGTGAGAGCAATCTCTACTAAGTGTCTCTCTTAGACAGTAAACACCAAATATTTTTACCATAGTTGCTCACATAGAAAAAAAGCCATGAACTGAAAAGGCAGAGATTCGTTTTTAGGTCCACTCACAAGTCTTTGGCACAGGGCTAACTCAATCTGCTGTTTTTCATTTATAACATGTCAAGAAATATTGATTCAACTTTTAACTGATTTTAACACTCTGTGAATTGTGCTAATTTGCAAATGTGTTTTCAGTCCTTCAAATAGATTAGCTGGTTATAAGACAGCACAAGTTGTAGACCATTGTAACATTGCAAAGATCTAAATTGACATTCTCCTCGTACTCGCTGTCGTTAAAAGGGGACACACTGCTCTCTAAGTGTTTACCATACAAAATCTGTTAAAGGATAGCTTCATCCTAAAATAAAAATGCCAAGCTTCATCTCCCTTTCCAATTAATCCCCCCCCCCCCCCCCGCCTTGGTGCTTACTTTGCAACTGCAGCCTTGGTGCACAAATACCTGCCTCCCTTGCCCACGCCTGTGCAGTTACTTCCCTTACACTTGATTGGGCCATACCCATACTGTTTAGTAAGTCATCATTCAAATATATAGGTGATTTACTGGCCAGGCAATGAGTTATGAGATTTCTTTTAGTGGCGCTGAAAACAGCATGGCAAGCCACTGCCTTTGAGAAGATGTAAGTAGGCAGCTAGGTAGAATTAGAGTAGGGGTGGAGAAGGGGTACTGCAAAGCTTTTTTTTTTTTTTATGTGGACCTGTTCTAGAAGCTGAGTTGTTCAATAAACACATTTACACATTTACTTTGCTTTGCTTTGCACTGCATCACAGGCAATCTTGCATGCAACATTTAGCCTTCCCTTCACTCTGCTTCTGCCCTTGAGTCCCCCTTCTGGCAGACTTTGCCAGTGCTGGGCAATATTTTAAAAGAGCCAAAACACTAATGTGTAAAATGCCTTACATTAAACCATTTTTTAAGTTTTAGTCTGTCTCTGTCTCCATTGGACAGAATTACATTATCTTCCTATGGCAAAAGCATACAGGTAATGTGTAAAAAATCTCTGCAAAGTGATCCTTTTGACATTTTTGCTTAGATAAGTTAGATTATTAGAAAAAATAAGAAAGAAGAAATAAATTAGAAGAAATGTTAAAAACCTTGATAGAGATTCTAATCCGTCTCTACGCAGAACCGGAAATGATCTTTAGCTTGAGTTTTATTTTAAGATTACAAATGTGTACTTACATTTCCTAAAAGTCATCTCACAAACTCATAACATCCGAAAAACCCCACAAGCGTATGAACTTGTGCTGAATCTATATGGGAAAAAATATTAACTTCAATATAATCTCATATAAAAGCAAATTATAATACGACAAATAACTGGCCACTATAATTACTGTGGATGAAGACAATTAACACCAATAAGTGTTAAAGTGAAGCTAAACACGTCTATCCTTGGCAGCTCCCTTGGTTGTAATCTTAGGCTCTGTTTGATCTGAAGTTGACATGGTAGTGCACATGTGATCAGTTATGACACAAGCCATTTGATGACTCGACAGTTCGGCTGAGAGTACAAACCACCATGACAGTTATTATTCACAGCATGTATTCTTAGGAAGGCCCGGAAGGACGTAACGCGTAAAGGGGGGAGCTTGCTAACAGCAACATGCTTGACTGGGACCTTTCACTAACTATTTTTGCAGAATGGGTGAGCTATTTCCTTCATATTGGCTGGCTGAGTTTCACGTACCTGGCGGTATTGAGCCTGAATTGCAGTGATTTGCTCCCACTCGCAGCCCTCTGGAATGGGAACAGAAGGCACAGGAGTAAGGAGTGGTATGGGTGCCTGGCAGGATCAGCAGTCAGTGTCAGAAGTCCAGGAACCACTTGCAGAAGAAGGAGACTGGAACTGGAGAGCAGACTGGAACTGAAGTGCTGGACAGGAAGCCGGAATCTCAGCAGGCTGATAGGCAGGAACTGGAGTGCTGGACTGGAACCAGGAATAGCAGCAGGCAGATAGGCAGGAACTGGAATGCTGGACTGGAACCAGGAATCAACAGCTGGCAGGATCACCCAAGAGGGGTCAGGCAGGCTAGTGGTCAGGTATCAGGCAGACAGCAGAGGTACCAGGGATCAAGCAGGGGAATAGTCAGGCAGGCCTGTGGTCAGGCATCAGGCAGACAGCAGAGGAACCAAGAATCAGGCAGTAGAATAGTCAGGCAGGCCGGTGGTCAGGTATCAGGCAGACAACAGAGGTACCAGGGATCAGGCAGGAGAATAGTCAGGCAGGCCAATGGTCAGATGCAGGCGGAAGGCAGGAAGGGTTACAACAGGTAGCCGGGTCTTTGAACAGGTAATCACAGGTCAGATCAGGTTAGGGCACACGGAACGCTGTAGAGCAGACAGCGGGGACTATCTGTGACAGACAGGCTTAAATAGCCCATCTGGCGCCAACAGAGGCGTGCGCGTGCTCTCATGCTCACTTTCACGCACTCGCGCACGCATGCACGACTGCGCGCCGAAGAGCCTGGAGTGCAGATTTAGGCATGATCGTGATGACACTGAGTATTACCCTGATGTTGTTAATGGATGGTTGTTCACATAGTATATGCTATTGGCTGGTTTACTATCCTGTAAGTGTGTTACATAACACTTTGGTGATTGATTACAAGTTAATCAACCCCTTTCTTGTATCAAACGCTTCTAGACTGCCTATAGTTTGGAGTTCTAGGTTTAGGGTGAGTATTCTGAATGGCACAAGGTGATTAAAGGCAACATTGGCTGGTGACACTGGACAAGCTGCTTAAAGAAGATCACTTGGTGGGCTATTTTATTGCTTTGGTCATACAGTATATTGCACTATGGGACTTCACTGTTTGGTTTTTGCATATGGGCGTTTGGGCGTTTTGGTTGCTAGTAATCCTTTTAGGTTGTTTCACAAAATAATTTGATGCGCACATGTTCATGTCTATTTCATGCACTTTTTTTATTACTTTTTTTTTTTAGATTGAGGGTGTGAAACACTTACCAAGTGCTAGCTAGCTGCCCACATAATTTTTGAGACATTGTTGTACATACTTTTTTTTTTTATCTTGAATTTATCTGTTTTGGGAAACAATTAAATAAATGGGTTTAATTTTGCTTTATAATATTTTACTTTCATTTACAATATTGTCTGCTTTTACCTTTATTTTTTTTTTTTTTATTATTGCATGTGATATATTGGTGTATTGATTAAATACCCATAAATTCACTAGTAGAAATGTTTTAAAGTCTGTTGCCAGTTTATTATTGATAAACAATAGATTGGTTTTATATTTCAAAAAACTAACAATGAATAATCTATTATTCCAAGACCTGGTGTTATGCCTTAATTCTAACTATTATGCAATGCATAATACTGTTTTCTATAGTAACCATGATTAACTGGCATTAATTGTCAACAAAATTAAACAAAGATATGATTTTAGACTGACATACGTGCAGTGGCTCTGGCGTGAAATAATAAACAGGATTGAAAATACAACTACTCCCATTGAATGGACAAAGGGTGAACGTGAGCCAATTAAGCAATGAAAACATTGAGAAAATATTGTCAGATCAGAACATGGGATTTAGAACATCTTCTGCTAAGGCTATTATGGGTGTCCAGGAATATGAATAATGCTATCTACCTTTGAATAAATAGACAAACTGACAAATTCATAAACCTGCATTATAAGACTATATTATTGAAGAGGAGATTAATTAAGTTCCAGACCACTTATTAAAACTCTCCTTCACTTTGACCTTTAGAAAACCTTACGTGTTTGTGTATATATTAATTGTAGACAAGAATTTGAATTTATTCAGGGGTGGATAATGGACCTCCATGAAGGCATTTGTTTGTCTACTGGATAGCAGATGCTTAGATATATCATTACCATCTCGTGGACAACACCTGAAACCCTCATGTAAAAGTGTTATTTAGGAAGCTCCTTCAACAATAACATTTAATTCAGTCACAATGCAAAGTGGAGGTCTGTAATAATCTACCTATTATAACAGATTTATTTCACACTAACCACTAAGATGATGTTATACTATATGCTCAGCGTCAGTGTCCGAACTGTAGGTCTGCTACAAAATGATCACAAAAATGTGTCCTGAATATAAACAAATGCCTTCATAATTCAATCTCTCTATTTCATGTTTGGTATTAATATTATTTTCAGAGGCCTGCTAACATTAAATATAGTGCTTTTATAGTTTTATGATCTGCAGGGAGAAGTTGGGCTGCAGCCAAATTAAATATTTCTTCAATTATGAAGCAGTTTGTGTACTGCTTCCGCCAGCTGTTTAGTATGTTTCAGCAGTTCCAGAAAAGTTAACTTCTTAGTTATGATTAACTAGCAGCTCAGCCAATCAAGTAGGAATTGTTCCTAGGGGTGTAAGCTAAAGGGGGGTGAAAAAGGCTCATGTCTTCATGTATTCCGTAGCCTTTCGGCTTAGGCCTAATAGGTTGTGTGTTACAGGAGTCCCAACATAGCTTCCAACTGTCCCTAATTTTGAGGAACTGTCCCTGATTTGGAAAAAAGTCCCTCTGTCTTTCTTTCCACCTCATTTGTCCCTCATACAGTCGTATATAAAATGCACTTTTTATCTTTCAAAAAGTGATTCCAAGTGCTAAACCTTTCATCCAATTTCTAAATTGCTGCATTCATTTTTTTTTTGGGGGGGGGGGGGCATGGCAGGGGGTGTCTCCTATGTCTACATACTTTTGCTAATAGGTGTCCCCCATCTCAGAAAGTTGGGAGGTATGAATACTGTAATATGCTGTCCTATTAAAGAAAATGCTTCTGTCTTGGGAAAGCACCCATTGAGGGAGGTGGTGAGTAACTTTATGAGGGAGACTTTGAACAATCTTCTCAGCTCTCTTTTTTGCTAGCAAGATACCACTTAACCCTTGGTAAGTTTAATTTTTGAGACAGAGTGAATTTGGAGTATAGTGATTGTTCCTCACCCTCCTTCCTCTTGACTGCAGTTCTGCTTGTTTGGGTTTCTTCTACTGGTCCCTGTTTTTTTGCTAACACCCTAGAGAAAGAACTAGCCCTGAGGCGGATGTGCCTGGAAAGTACAACCAATGTCTTGGACAATCCATTACAATGACAATGAAATATGTTATTCCATCTAGAGCTCATTCGCTGTGACCCCAGGGTAAATAGTTTTAAGCTGGCCATAGGTGACTCATTTTTTACTTCCATTAGACAGCAGGCTGATGGAAAAAAAACTATAATTTCCTCCCCACTGGGACATTCCTGTCAGTATATGCTGTCAGTATACACTGATCATCGGCTGCAGTTAGTGGTTAAGAAATGTCTTCCAACATTCCCATTCAACAGAAGTTGATCTATTGATGACCTGCTGCACTGGTTTTGATCCACCTATGGCCAGCTTTACATTAGTATTTCTTCTTTCAGAGGCCATCAGACTGGACTTTTTTTTAAACTTTATTTCTTTATTAAGATATTTATTTTGTTTACAAAATACATCAAAATCAAACATCCCCTCAGCCCCCCTCCCCCTCCCTCCCATCACCCTATCAGGTAAGTGTATAACAACAATAAATCATATCTTGGGTGGCCTGAGAGGGGATTGGTGTCGTGGGGGCCATCCTGTCTGATGTTCCATTTAATCTAAATTCCTACTCTGTCTCACTTCCCTCTCATTCCCATTCTCTCACTCATCCATCCTCTTCATTTTCCCTCTAACTTTGTTTCCTATTAGGTCACTGTTCATCATTAAGATATATTTCCACACTATTATTATTCACATATCAATCCCTCTGGCTTCCCACCAAGGTTTCTACATCTTATCATATTTCTTTAAAGTCCCTTGTTTTATATATAACGCTTTCTCTTTAAGAATTACCACATTCGTTCTATCTATCCATTTAGCCGACCCACCCTTCCAGATCAATTCCCTGAACACTGTGTCTATCTTTTGAAACCACATTTTATACTACCAAATTGGGGAATTATGCAATACATAGAGAAGCTGCGGCATCCAGATCATTTTAATTAAATTATAACGACCTGCCACAGATATTGGCAGTTGTTTCCACACTTTTATCTTCCTATTAAATTTAGTCAGTAACGGGACTATATTATCTACTACGTACTGTTGAGGGTCTCTGGGATAAATTTATACCCAGGTATTTAAATGTATTTATTACTTGGATCTGGGCTACCTCCTCAGGCAAAGGGCCTCCCAGAGGATCTACTGGCAGAAGACTAGATTTTTCCCAATTTATCTTAAGTCCGGAGATTTGTCCAAATGTATTAAATAATTGGTATGTGGCGCTACCCACCCTGGGGAGACCCCAAATTGGTATAAAAATAAATAATTTACAAATATTGAATTCAATCTTCCAAATCTTCTAAATATACAATAAATAAATACATATAAAAACTAAAGTGCAAAGTGAATCCTATTAAACTTCATGTGCAATGTTCAAATGAATGTGCAATGTTCTCAATAGATCTTCCAATCTATACCATAAAGTGCATAAATAATATATATATATATATATATATATATATATATATATATATATATATATATATATATATACACAAACACAATAATAAAGTGCAAAAAATCCTGGAATAATGTGTAAATATTCCAAATTAATGTATCAGACTCATTATACGTGTTAAATCTTCTAAAAGTGCAATGCGTGATAAAAAAATCTGTGATAAAAAATAAATGTGAATAATAATAAGTCCCAATAGTTTTCAGATACTGAAAAAACACACACAGATCCTCCTCTTAAAAGTTCATCTAGGAATTTCTTTAAAGTGCCAAAAATGTGCAATAAACATTCAATCGGTGTCAATCCATGCATCTAATGTGATCCGTGCAATCCGGGGTGCGCCCCACTGTTTCCCCCAGCCTCTCACCTCAATTGGCGGCCACTACAGGCCTAGTTGCGCTATATGACAATGGCCGATGCTCCCAATCGTCCGATCGATCCCCTGAAATTAGGCTTTCCAATCCACAGCGGTACTCCAATCACATAGAATATTACCGGATCCGGTAATATTACCAGTGTAGTAAATTAATCAATAAAGTTTATTTCCACATAATATCCACTTACATTTAAAAACAGGTAGAAGCAATGAAAACACAGGGCTTTGTTTTCATCGCTTTTACCTGTTTTTTTTTTTTTATTTGTTGAATCATTATTCCTCTTAGAAAGGCCTTCAAATGTCCCATACTATTCCTATATTCCATACTATTCTATTCAAGTCGAGAAACTCCCCCAGAGATGCCAATATCTCGTTCAGGTCCTCCATCAGTTCGACCAGAATGGGCTTATCCTCCACTCCCCAGGATGACTATGCTCACCCAGCTCTAGTGATATTGTCACTGGGGAATGGTCCGACAGACCCCTTGGTCTGTAGTTCACATTCTTTGTAATAGACATAATTTCCTCATTTCCCAGCACTAGGTCAATCCTGGAGAGTGTGGAGTGTGTCTTAGAGAAGCACCAATACTGTTGGACCTCCGGGTTCCGTATTCTTCATATGTCCCACAGTCCTGCCTCCCCTAGAAAGTCGGGTAGCCGGCTATCCGTGACACCACCCACTAGTGTCCCTGAGGGAAACCAATCTAGTCTACGGTCCATTACCATGTTGAAATCCCCCGTTACTATCACCGGCACCCTCGGCTTATCCAAAACAAACTCGACAAGCCCACAAAGGATCGAGACGTCAAAGAGTAGAGGGAGGTACACATTTGCCAATACACAGACTCGGTTCTCAATCTTATAGATTAAAAAAATAAATCTCCCATGTTCATCCACTTTAGCCTGCATACAAGAAAAAGCCACCCCTGATCTAACAAAAATGCTCACCCCCCTAGAATAGGAGGTGTGTACTGAATGAAACTGTGTACAGTAATCTCAATTGGGGAATAGAGATTTTAGTAAAATGTGTCTCCTGCAGGCAAAGGATAGCCGTCTCATATGTCTTTGCGATCAGCAGAACTGCTGCTTTTTTCTCTCTATCTGCCATTCCCCGGACATTCCATGAGCACAAGGTTAATTTTTTAGTCTGAGTTCATGTAACCATCAAAATAAATTTTTTAGTGAATCTAACCAGTGCCTTTTCAAATTTATATGATTTTCTTGTATCTTTTTTGTGACCCCATAGTACCTCTTCTCGTACCTGTGATTGAAATCAAACAAACTTTTGTGCCAAACACATCACTCATTCCATCCCATACGCCCGTGCCTCCTTTCATACCTATAATTGTATTCAACCCATCTTTTGTACCAAAGAACCCACTCGTTACATCCCATACACCCATGCATCCCATTCACCTGCCCACTGGGCTTATTTTGGGGCTTACTAATGTGACCTTTAGATTTATCTATCATTTTAAGTGTTATTATCGTCTTTAAACTTGTGTTCTTACACTCTTCCCTCCCTAGCCCACCCCCCCCCCCCCCTCAAAAACCCATACAACCCACATTTAACAAAATGGACAAACAAGACAGAACTTCTTATTCTACATGCAAATCATAACCCCCGAACCAAGATCCCTTGGACACCTCCTACCATCTTTGGACAGACCATCACCACTAGGACCAAGGCCAAGAGTCTCGGAGTAATTTTTGACTCAGAAATGTCAATGGATGCCCAAATAGGAGCAGTAGTCAGTGGAACAGTTATCAATTCTCGACTGGACTACGCTAACTCCCTTTACATAGGATTACCCCAATATCAACTTGCGCGCTTACAACTTATCCAAAACACGGCGGCAAGACTGATAACAGGGAAAAAACCCTGGGAATCCATCTCCCCTTCCCTGAGGAACCTTAATTGGCTAAACGTAAGGAATCGGGTCACATTCAAGACCCTCTGCCTTACCCACAAATGCACACATGGAAACGCTCCGCAATACCTTCGCGAGAAAATAAAACACTACACACCGAATCGCAGTCTTCAATCGGCTAATCAAAATCTTCTCCTCATTCCTAAATCCCGCTACAAATCAAAGGGGGAACGGAGATTCGCTGTCCAGGGACCACGGCTATGGAACGCTCTACCAACCGACATTCGCATGGAAGAAAACCATCAGGCCTTCAGGAAGAAACTCAAGACCTACCTCTTCTAGAAGCTGGATAACCAAACGCCAATACAGCGCCTTGAGGCGATTCAGTTCGCATTGTAGCGCTATACAAGTTATTCATTCATTCATTCATTCAGACAAGACAAACATGACAAAAAAGAAAACACAAATAGAGAAAACTCTTCACCATACCCCTTGGTGACATGGGGTAATAGGCTCGTTGTTCCCTCCCACCTATCTGCCACCAACACCCTCCTCTCTCCCTTAATTATTCAACAGTGTAGTGATTTGTGTCTTAGACTAAATCATATTACTATGAAAAGTCCAGGGTAGTGCAGTCACATTAGTGTACAATTTCCTATTGTAAGTTGCTATCCAGTCCTCCACTCCGTCCGGGGTATCAAAAAGCATGGTCTCCCCCGGGGCGTTTATACGTACTGTATTTTCTGGCGTATAAGACTACCTTTTACACCGAAAATTACACAGCCAAAAAGCGGGGGTCGTCTTATACGCCGGGTGAAGAAGCCGCCAGATGGATATCAGTCCACCGGGCGCTCTGTAAAATTGTAATATGTATACAGTATGCGCCGCTCAGCCAATCCCGGCGGGCGATGCACTCTGATGAATACAGAGCCTGCTAAGCCTGCTCGGATTGGGTAACAACCTCTGCCAATCCGAGCAGGCTACATGAGTCAGAGTGGCACGGGCTGATGTCACAGCCTCTGCCAATCCAAGCAGGCTTTGAATCCATCCACAGATTAGTAAAATACAATGTCTGCCATGATTGGCTCAGTGGTGCACACTGTCTGCACACTGTATTCTGAAGTGCACCTGGCGCTACTGTACTAACACAGCATCATATAGTGTGTGTACTTGGTGCTCTACATATTAACAAAGCATCCTGTACTGCACATCCAGCTCCAGATCTCCCCTAAAATACAGGTTTGATTTATGGTGCTTTCGAGGAGAGGATTCATTGTTGATGCCTTCCAATTGTGGGATCTCTGGGACTTGTAGTTCACCAGTTTCCTTTTTCTGATGTTTAAATACAACCTTGATGAAAAAGGTAAATGGTTGTGTCTGCAAATAACATAAGTTATGCAGTTGACAAAAAGTTAAGGCAATGCTGTAGGTACACTCGATATGCACAACTGCAGCAAACAAAGCCTTTTGGACATATGCATAAAAAAACAGCTCAAAGCTGCAAATGGGGAACAATTGCTGTTTAAAAAAGTCCCGCACTGCAGCAATGTAGAGAGATTGCGGAACAAAGCCGCTGGAGATAGTGATAGACAGCGAGTGACTGATAGTCTATATTGCTGCAGTGCGGGACTTTTTTAAACAGCAATTGTTCCCCATTTGCAGCTTTGAGCTGTTTTTTTATGCATATGTCCATCAAGGTTGTATTTTAAACTTCAATTTTAAATAAACCGTTTACCAACAGTCTACACTTAGAGTGTCCCCCCCTTCTTTTCTATTATTATATGCTGGGAGATCTTTTTTGCCTGGATCCACATTGCTTAGCATTGGGCTGTCCATTATATGAGGAGATCATCTGCCGGAGATCCGTCCAGTTGATTGGTCGTTTGCCCTGATTGGAGTCAGCTTCCCTTGGAATCAGACACTTCACCCTCCACTGAGTCTATGCGTATGTGCATAGCACATTTGGTAAGAGTCTCCATTTACCTTGGGTTGAGGATATCACCTTAAGAACATATTCTGTTTATTTACAGTCACCAGGGTGTTTTATCTACAATCAGTTATTCACTCTCTGTTTTATTTTGGACTCACAAGACATGGACTTTTGTCACTGTATTTGATTATTTCCCATTATGTGTATTGTGTTTCATATACATATCATAATTTTATGATATCTTATTATTATTGTATTATTTTTGATTATTTTTTAGATGCGCTGCACTTATTTTTATTTTTCACATTGCTATTTGAAGGATTCGTGATTGGCCTTTTTGGTGTTCAGCTTGCACTTTCACTTATTTTATTTACTTGTTTTTTGTGGGTTTGCACTGATTGTTCCATTCTATTGTACTTATTTAGTATAGTCACTTGATCCTTGTAATAAAGCAGTTTTACCAATAAAGATCTTGGGGGGGGGGGCTCCTGATTGAGGAGGTCTAGAGGGGACCCTGTGGGCTCTTTCCAGTGCAAAAAGGGGTAGACTTTAGTAATGCAGCCAACAGTATTTTTTTTTTTTCGTTCGGCCGGATTCCTCCACACTAACAAGATGGATGAATGAATTCCCCAGCTGGGATATTGCATTCTGACCGTGCACCCACTGCTGTCAGAATGCAGTGATCAGAGGTTGCAACTGCTGATCAATAAAAAATTTCCAGCATGTCCTTTTAACAGAGGTCAGTCAAATGACCGACTTCTGTCAAGCATAAACAGCCACAGTCTGATCAAAAGTTGTCCAGTCACTACTGGGTCAGTCTATGGCCAGCTTTAGTATCCTGTTACTATCGTCTCCAGTACAATGACTTTTGGAAAACGATTGTCATCTTCTGGAACTTAAAAGTGGTGAATGAATGTGCTTGTGACCTGCCACCAATCTGCCTAACACACACTACTGTCATCTACGTTGACTGTTCAAATGTAAGTAATGCTCATGCACTTCACAATGGTTTATTTGGCAGTGGGTGACCTGTATCCTTGATCAGCGGGGTCAATCGGAATTATGGGTGGCGCTGTCTTTGTAACAACAAATGTGTCCAAAATGGCACATATAATGGCACTGAAGATGAATAACGGATCATTCACTATCCAGAAAACCAGATGCAAGTTCTGACTCCCATAAATTGATTCATTAATTTATTTGTTTGCTGCTGTAAGAGCCAGAACATGGCTTTGAGCAAAACTTCCCCACATGCCACTAATATAACCACTGCATGTGGTTATATTAGAATTCTGTGTTTGGCCATAAAGAATTTCATTTGTTGTAATGAACTGTTAGTGACAGGTAAAAACTGAATACATTTAACTATTTCCCAAGGATGAAATCATTTGTATAGCACGGATCGCTGTATAAATGTGAATGGTCCCAAAAATGTGTCAAAAGTGTCCGATATGTCCGCCGCAATATCGTAGTCACAATAAAAATCGCAGATCGCCGCCATTATTAGTAAAAAATAAAAGATAATAAAAACGCTATAAATCTATCCCCTATTTTGTAGACGCTATAACTTTTGCGCAAACCATTCAATATACGCCTATTGAGATTTTTTTTACCAAAAATATGTAGAAGAATACGTATCGGCCTAAACTGAGGAAAAAATTTGTTTTTAAAAAAAAAAAAAAAATTGGATATTTATTATAGCAAAAAGTAAAAAGTATTGTGTTTTTTTCAAACTTGTCCCTCTTCTTTTGTTTATAGTGCAAGAAATAAACACTGCAGAGGTGATCAAATACCACCAAAAGAAAGCTCTATTTGTGGGGAAAAAATGGAAAAAAATGTATTTGGATGCATCGTTGCCTGACCGCGCAATTGTCATTCAAAAGGCGACATCGCTGAAAGCTGAAAAATGGCTTGGTCAGGAAGGGGGTGTTTGTGCCTGGTAGGCAAGTGGTTAAGGGTCATATTGAATATACACAAATCCTTTAAAGGGTTAGTTCACCTTTTATGCACATTTCCAACAACCCCCCTGCACATTTCAGTTTACCCAGCTTATTACATAAATGCAAAGATGAGCTCAGCTGCTGCTGCTAGAGGATGAGAGAGCGACAGTCCAAGTAAGCAAGGTGGATACTGTAACTGCTCAGCAGGGTGTAAGTGTGACACAGGTTCTACAGGTGTAGGCAAAAAGAAAGCAACGTTGTCTGCATGCAGTGTCTTTTGTTTGTATCTGTAAGATGGGCAAATGCTCGCTCACCAATTCTGCGACCAAGGCCTTCCCTCCCTCTGCCAATGAGAAGCAGGGGAGGGAGCAGAGCGGACGGCTGTTCATAACAGCAACGCTCCCTGTGACAAGCAGCACAGGGAGAAGAGGGAGGGGGAGAAATCCCCTGCAGCTGCTGACAGGCTCACTCTCCCTGCCAGAGAGCCTGTCAGTTTCTGTGTCTCCAGCGGCGGCAGGCGGAAGATGCGGGGGCCGTGGGCGGGCTAAGCGGCACCCACTACACACCCAAAAATCCTACCAGATACCTTATGCCTTGTTCAGAGATCTACTCAACTTTAATAGCTGCAACCCACTAAATAGTATTTTTACATTTTTCTTTTGCATTGGCACAACCCCTAGGGCATTGTGCCCTTTGTTTGATTTGGGGGGGGGGGGAGTGTCACCATGCTGTTTTTTACAACAACAATAAAAATTAGCAACATGTTGCTATAGTACATTCTACAGTTTTGCAACTACTTTTATGTATTAAAGTTTGCAAATTGTGGATTTTTGGACAAGGTTGCTGAATCTGCCTACCAATTGAACCCAAACAGATTTGCTACTTATTACAGTATATAGCAATGTATCTCTTCCCACACAAATTTGTCAGTGTTCCCTAACCAGATCCTACCCCACTGACAATAAAGCTGTTCTTTCAAGATTATTGGGTCTCAGGGACCCATTTGTCCAGGGACAAAAGCTAAGTAGTACACTATAGGTTCAGTTGCAAATTTTCAGCTATTCATTTAAAGTTATACTAAACTGCGAGATCTGCATTAAACCCAAGGGGGCTTCTAACCCAAGCCTCATCCCTGTTTTGTACCATTACTTTTTTGACAACTTCTACTTTGGCTCTGCTATATCATACTATATTTAATTAGCAAAGCAATGTGTAGGTAATAAAGCCTATTCAGCTGCCAAACCTCTAAAATCACCTGTTATTTTCACTCAAAAGCCTGAACAGGAAACCTGCTGACACTCATAAGATAGCAGGGAATGTCCCTGACATCACATGCACTGCTGGGGGTGGATGACCACCGCTGTGTTCTGGAATGAAAACAGGAAAAGGAAAATGAAAGTATATTGTTATCTATGGAAGACAAACATATGGAAAAAAAAAGCCTTGATAATTATGAGAAGGTGAGGTATATTTTACCAAAGAAATAGAGAGTGTTCACCTAGCAAAGTGAATGTCTCATATTAAATGTGTACTGTATGTTCACTGTATGTTAAATGAACCCCATTATGACAGGGAATTCTGTTTTTTGTTTTAGGTGATTTGCTAAAGAAGCTGAGAATTTGCACAAAATAAATTACTTTAATATTTAAGTCAATGAATTATCTAATCAAGTACAAAAGTAAACAGACATTCGCCTTTTAGGTTGAATGATTGAAGTAAATATTCACTTTAGTAAATTAGCCTTACTGTACTAGCTTTCTAACACATTGGAGCTAATTACCTAAAGTAAAAGCTCAAGATTAACTCACAATTCTGACTTTGGGAGGCTAATTTACTAAAGAAGTTGAAATTTTAAGAGTTGATTTAAGGTAAATAGTAAGTTCATTTTACAGGGGAATTTCCCTCTGATCTTAGTGAATGAACAGGTATGCTTTTGTTGAGATTGACTTTAGACTGCAGCACTCTTGGAGATGTAGTCTGGATGGAGTCACTGCCAATGCTGGGTATTTAACTACTGTACCCAGGGATACCTGAGAGCAGGAGAGGCAATATAAATAGAAAAGCCCAGGAAGGAGCGGGGCAGTTGGGAAAAGTGCCAACCTGAGAGCGAGGAGGAAGAGGTGCTATGCTGTGTATCACTGGGAATGGAAGGGGCTGGCAAGTTGCTTGTATGCTGGAAGCTGTTGTACCCTGGTTGTGACCCAGGTAGTTGGACTCAGCTGCTTCGGTACCTGTTCTGAAATGCCAGTCTGTGACCCAGGCCAATGCTGTTCGGGTCACTGAAGAAGCCACAGAGGTGAACCATCATTCTTCTCGCCACAGCTAGCGGTCATCATCAAAAGGTGGCCCCTTCAACACTTCAGCCAACCCTTACAGGAGGATTTAAGAGAGAGAGAGTGGTGAGAAGGTCACAGCAGTTAACCACTTAAGCCCCGGACCATTTGGCTGGCCAAAGACCAGAGCACTTTTTGCGATTCGGCACTGCGTTGCTTTAACTGACAATTGCGCGGTCGCGCGACATTGCACCCAAACAAAATTGACGTCCTTTTTTCCCCATAGAGTTTTATTTTGGTGGTATTTGTTCACCTCTGCGGTTTTTCTTTTGCGCTATAAACAAAAAAATGTGACAATTTTGAAAAAAACACATTTTTTTTTACTTTTTTCTTGTCAAATTTGTTTATTGATTTTAAAAATATAAACATTGGTACAATTAACAAAATATTGATTACATTAAATGGTAGCATTAGTTGAATTTACATGTCATATCTTAGTATTTCTTGTAGTTACAAGCATTTAAAGATTTAGTTAGGTTATATGTTTTTCGAAAAACTAAGGTGTTACAATCAATTTTAACAATTATATAATCAAGAGCAAAAAAAAAAAATTTAAAAGTTGTTAAACTTTTAACTTTTAGAGTAATATGTAATAAAGAAATAATATTAATTACTACGAGATTCAGTTACTTATAATAGGACATTAGAGCTTACTAACTATTATTGTATTTTAACCACTTCAGCCCAGGACCAATTGGCAGCCAAAGGACCAGGCCCCTTTTTGCGATTCGGCACTGCGTCGCTTTAACTGACAATTGCGCGGTCGTGCGACGTGGCTCCAAAACAAAATTGGCGTCCTTTTTTTCCCACAAATAGAGCTTTCTTTTGGTGGTATTTGATCGCCCCTGCGGTTTTTATTTTTTGTGCTATAAACAAAAATAGAGCGACAATTTTGAAAACAATGCAATATTTTTTGCTTTTTGCTATAATAAATATCCCCAAATATTATATAAAAAAATTTTTTTTTTCCGCAGTTTAGGCCGATATGTATTCTTCGACATATTTTTGGTAAAAAAAATCGCAATTAGCAATTATTGATTGGTTTGCGCAAGTTATAGCGTTTACAAAATAGGGGATAGTTTTATAGCATTTTTATTAATATTTTTTTTTTTTTACTAGTAATGGCGGCGATCAGCGATTTTTATTGTGACTGCGACATTATGGCGGGCACATCGGACATTTTTATATATAAGGATGCAGCTGCGCTTCCCCTGTGAACAGCTGCCAACACAACAATCAGACGAATTGTGTAGTGAGATAAAAAATATATAAGTGTGGCGCTATAAACTGTGTATCTGATCGGTAGCCATAGGTAGGAATGGAATCCTAGATACAAAGCTATCGCGCAGAATTTAGTGAGTATCAAACGTGCATCTAGATAGTGGAATATATAAACAATCCGCGTCAAAGATGCTTATAAAGTATTGAAAAATGAATCACAACACATTAGCCATTCATACTAACTATCGGTACAAATCTGTTGGATTCCAACCAGCAGAGTGAAAAAGTGTGTAAAAACACTTAGTTACATAATATCCAAGCGGTGAATAGCACACAGTGTGTTATAATCGACACACAGTGTGCACAACAACCGAAGCCTCAATATTTATAATCACGGTATGATCACAAAAATATATGCTTACGTGTTTGAAAGAAGTCGGAATACAGTGATTTACACCATTGTGATATGTGAAAAATACCAAATCATAACAATAATAATGATTAAATAAAATCCAAAAAAGCTGTAAACACGTGCTGGGATTATCCCAGTGACTATAATCGTATGATAGTCCGAGATGGTGAAGTTCATATATAAAGATGTATCAATATTCATATGACATTTCGTAATGTTCATCAACGTGACATCCTCATATAATTTGGACGACGTCTAGAACTGTATGATGCGGAAATAGGATCTGGTACGCTTACCGTTAGAGATGGACCCACTGACCGTTGGTGAGGGGTCAAACGAGCTTGGGTATACCGGCAGGCGATGCTTGTAGGGTGATGAGCCAAGATCAGGAACCTGGAACAAGACTGAGCCGGCGCAGCAGTCTATACTCACCGACTCTCAAATGGAGGTAAAACGAACACACTCACAGGAGTGGAAGAGCTACAAGGACGCCCGGTTGTCTTTACCTCAAAAGCCTCAATGGGTCAGGACCATATAAATAAAAAAAGAGATATAGAGGGCCTCCTCATAGTGTAAAACAATCCAGTCACGGATTATATTTTATTTAAGAGGAGTATAATAACTCCCACCATCAAGTTAAAAATTCTTGTTTGTCAAGTAAAAAGGTCAAAATAAAAACAAAGACAAACCAAGATAAAAGTTTAAACGCAGTAGTGCTATATCTAGCGTGTCCACCCGACGTGTTTCGTCTCACAAGACTTCAGAAGATGCTGGACGAGAAGGACGAGAAGACCAGCGCAAGAAGAAGCGGATCGGAGGAAGAAGAAAATGGGAGAAGATGGAAGAAGATGACAGAAGGAGAAGATGAAGAAACCGAAGGATGAAGAAAGAAGAAAGAAGATTTTAATAAAGGAATTGTCAAAGACCGTCTCCTGTCATTTTTACAATTTTTGACACTTTTTTGGTGAAATGGTAGGGGTACTTTTGTACCCCCTTATCATTTCACACAGGGGGGGGGGGGGGGCAGGATCTGGGGGTCCCCTTGTTAAAGTGGGGAAGAGGCCCTTGTCCTCATCAACATTCCGATAAGCCCCCCACCCGCAGACCCCCACAACCAATGGCCAGGGTTGTGGGGAAGTGGCCCTTGTCCTCATCAACATGGGGACAAGGTGCTTTGGGGGTCTTAGACCCCCAAAGCATCCTCCCAATGTTGAGGGCATGTGGCCTGGTACGGTTCAGGCGGGAGGGGGGCCACTCTCGTCCCCCCTCTTTTCCTGCGGCCTGCCAGGTTGCGTGCTCGGATAAGGGTCTGGTATGGATTTTGAGGGGGACCCTACGCCATTTTTTTTTTTTGGCTGGGGTCCCCCTTAATATCCATCCCAGACCTAAAGGGCCTGGTTATTGAATTTGGGGGGACCCCCACGCTTTATTTTTATTTTTTTATTTTTTTATCAATGACTTTTTTTTTATGAATGACTTTCAATGAATGACTGTTCTCTGTGTTACGGGAGCCGTCAATTAACATTAGCCGCAAGTGATTTTAAATAGCTTTCTTTCCTGCAAAAATGACACATTTTGCAGGGACAGTTCTAAGCACAGGAAACATGCGCCCCTTTACATGCATACTATAGACACCCCCCAGGTACGAAATTTAAAGGAATATTACACTTTTGTTGTTTCAATTTAAGCATTATTAAAATCACTGCCCCTGAAAAAACGGCCGATTTAAAAAAAAAAATTTGCATTGATACATGTCCCCTGGGGCAGGACCCAGGTCCCCAAACACTTTTTATGACAATAACATGCATATTAGACTTTAAAATTAGCACTTTTGATTTCGAACGTTCGCATCCATTATAACTAATAGGGTTCGAAAGCTCGCACGGACTTTAGGTCCGTTCGCGGGTTCTGGTGCGAGCCGAACGGGGGGGTGTTCGGCTCATCCCTATTTCTTAGTAACAATATACACATAGTATCTATTTATCAATTATTGAAAACAAAATTATATAGTTACCAAGGTCTTAGTAAAGAAGTGTCAAAATTAGGAGAAAGGAAGTGGGTTACCCAAGGACTCCATATTTTCTCAAATTTAGGTATGGTATCGTTGGATATGGCATCTGTTTTCGAGAGGATCAGGCTTGACGTATTTTATTCGTAGTTTCAGAAAACATTAATGATGAAGACTTCTACGCTTTGGCGATGGTCTGCTTTGCGGGTGTGGTAATTTGTAGAAGGAGTTTTAATTGTGTATAGGAGATTTGGGTAGGCTTTAAATTAAGAATCGTAATTGTCGGATCTAGGATGATAGTTTCTTGAACAATTTAGAGAGCATTAGGAATATTTCTTTCCAATAATTTTTTGCTATATGGCAATCGCAAAAGATATGAAAATGCATTCCTGGATTTTACTTTTTGCTATAATAATAAATATCCCCCAAAAAAATATAAAAAAACATTTTTTTTTCCCTCAGTTTAGGCCGATACGTATTCTTCTACATATGTTTGGTAAAAAATTTAGACTGTAATCCAGACTTTAAGTGTTTATTGATTGGTTTGCACAAAAGTTATAGCGTCTACAAAATAGGGGATAGTTTTATGTTTTTGTTTATGTTTTTACTAGTAATGGCGGCGATCAGCATTTTTTATCGTGACTGCAACATTATGGCGGACACATCGGACAATTGCGGGAAACAAGTACAGGTACGTTACTTTGCCCAGCCGTGACATTCTGCCGACGTATATCTACAGGAGGCGATCGGCTAGCAGTTAAGGTGAACCTTTTACAATGGTAATAATCTCCACTTGAAAGAAGCTGTGGGTGTGGGTTTCCCACACACCATTGTTCTAACTGTTGGTGATGTGACTGAACTAGGTCCAGCACAGGCAATTTACCTGTTATTTTTATTCCACTGCAAACCTGCGCACACTTGTCATCTAATTGCTACAATTGTGCCTACCATTCATCTAATTATTCAATTCTATTCAAAAGAACCCTCCCTGTTACTCAATACAACTCCTGAGATGCAGTACTGTAACCACTGAAATCATAGATATATCCCATCCTTGCAGACCAACGTCCTCAAGGACCCCAACCCTGCTGGCAGAAGATTTACATTAAGCCCCCGTACACACGGTCTGAAATTCCAACCACAAAATCCGATTTTTTCCAGACAGATTTTGTCTGAAACTGGTGTTGCATACACACGGTCGGACAAAGTTGTCGGAAAATCCGATCGTTCGGAACGTGGTGACGTTCGTTGCGTACGACAGAACTACGTAGAGGCTAGTAGCAACTTCCGGTTCCGGCGCCACATGGGAAGGCTGTGATCAGACACAGCTCCCGCCACCCTGCTCCAAACAGCCGCTGAAAAACCGGCCCGAGCTCCGGGGAAACCCCCTAAACTATAGCAGCACAGAGGGGACTCATGGACCGCTTTGTGGAGCGATCGTACGCTCGAGCGGTCACAGCGCAAGCACCTCTTGCGGGGGACACAGCTCCAGGCACAGCCAATATGGCGGGCGCGCCGCTCTCTAATGTGCCCGTGCTACCACTGCCCCCACCGGACATACAGGCGCTTGGGCTCGCACAGTCAGCGGGCATTGCACAGGAGGTAGTGGCCCTCCTGGGACCCACACTTGCGGCCACAGTAGATGCAGCTGTGCATAAGGGTCTCGAGCAGCTGCACATTGAGCTCCAAGCACAAGCTCAAAGACTCACGCAGGCAGAGGACAGGATCTCATACCTGGAGGATGACACTACTGCACAATCAGCAACATTAGCACGTCTAACTGCTGAAAATAGGGAATTATGGGAGAAAATAGATGAACTTGAAAATCGCTCTAGGAGAAACAATCTACGCATAATTGGTCTCCCAGAAGCTATAACACACACCCAGCTTACCAACATATGCGCAAAAATTATTCCAGAGCAGCAGCATACCGTGCACTATTGAGAGAGCGCATCGCATCGGTCAGTATGAGGAAAACCGAGCCAAACCTAGGCACGTTATCGTCAAATACTTGAACTATGCGGATAAAAACGCCATAATGCAAGCATTCCGCCGCACACGCTCCCTATCAGTAGACGGAGCAAAACTGCTACTTTTTGCGGACTATTCGATAGAGGTAATGAAGCAGCGCAAAGCTTTCTCCACGATCTGCTCAACCTTATACCATAACCAAGTGAAATTCTCTCTGGCGTACCCAGCTGTTTTACACGTTCATACGCGCTCAGGAGAACATCTCACATTTACATCGCCAGAAGAAGCAGAAAGGCACATGGCAACAACCTGCTCTGAAATGGAACACGCCGACTCCGCAGAAGACTCCTCATCATTACTGAACGCAACACATGGGCTAGCACAAAGGTAAACCTTAATAAATGAAACAACACAAGCTTATCAATAAAATTAGTTTATTGGCTTAAATATGGCCACGGTGTTATCCATGGGGGGGGGCAACTCAAATTACAAATTCAATAAAAATTGTAACTATAAATATAAAGCCATTTGGCTAAAATGTATTTAAACAAAAATTGAATTGATGTCCATCCAGTCAATGCTGGACGACTACTCCCCCTTTTGGACAACATCATGACTAAAATAGGGAGGGTGGGTGGGCGCTTCAGCTCCAGTCAGAGCGGTCTGTGAGGGAGCCGTTCCAGGCCCTTAAATAGACTCCTATAGCGCGCGCTAGAGGCGCCAAAACAGACCAATCAGCCCACTTCTGCTGCACACCAATCCTTGCTCCCCTGGTTGCCCAGGGATACCGTTCTAAGCTGCACCTGTGAATGCAAAATAGATATGAGAAGCAAACGGTCCCCTTTGAGCTATCCCATGGTGGTCCAGCATATTGCAAGACCTTTCATGGGCTAGCACAAAGGTAAACCTTAATAAATGAAACAACACAAGCTTATCAATAAAATTAGTTCCTCTTCCTCCCCCCCCCCTCCTGGCTGTACCCCCTTGGGGGTCGTCCTGGGGTCCCTCCCTGGCGAGTCAATCTTGAGTGTGACTCTTCGTAAGCCACATACGGTTTGGACAATCTGCTACACCCTGATCCACCAATGGGAGTCAAATTTGGAAGCCACCAGGAAGGATGACGGGATTTTTATGAGTACCCATACAGAGGACCATCACAGACACTACACATATACTGGTAACTATATTGATGATAAAAATACACATGGACACAAGTGCAACACATAGAAATACTTAATAGAGTAGTTGTTGTTACATTGTCTTTTTTATCCCAATAGACCAAAAATACTTTGAGGAAGACCGATACAAACAACAGGTCGAAACGCGTCAGTTATTCTTTGGTCTCATCTTTAAAAACCACCACTTCTGACCAATATCAGTTGAGGGGTCAGGTGCTATTTGTTAGCCTATTATATTTTGTGTACTGTATCTGTGTATTTTTTATGCTGTATGGGCTTGTGTTTTACATCCTTTTATGTGTCACTCTATTTTTAAATTTGAATAAATTTTCCATAATTTGATCTGGATGGTATTGGTCTCTTACTAAAAATCTTTTGGTTTGATAATTTGTGTCAGACCCATTGCTGCCTAAAAACCCCACCACACAGGGAGAACTCTTCTTTTTCTAAAATTAGTTTATTGGCTTAAATATGGCCACGGTGTTATCCATGGGGGGGGGCAACTCAAATTACAAATTCAATAAAAATTGTAACTATAAATATAAAGCCATTTGGCTAAAATGTATTTAAACAAAAATTGAATTGATGTCCATCCAGTCAATGCTGGACGACTACTCCCCACCGGCTGAAGCCAAAGGCATAGCCTTTGACTGAAGCCCCCCCACCACCGTGGCTGATTCTATTAAGCCTTGCAGGCCCATGTTAAAAATATCTAAACCAATTTTGGATAAATGAACCATATCCTCTCGGAACAAGCCCGGAACGAAGCCTTCCAGCTCGAGATGTCTGATAGAAACACCCCCCTGAGAGATTAGAAAACTGTGGACTGTCCTATTTAACCGCCTTCTAATTTTGTCTAAATAAAATAGTTTGCCAAAGGGGGACCACGAAAGCCGCGGAATCATTTCAGAGAATGCTAGCAAAGTGGATGGAAACATGAGCTTAATCATCTGCAGGTCCTGCTTCATTCTGCATAACAAATCCCACGTACCCATCTTACCAATATCATTAGCACCAGCATGAATGACTAAAATATCAGGGGGCGGCCATATATCAGATAAATACTCTAATTGAAAAATAAGGTCCTTCCATCTCAGGCCCCTAACGCCTGACCATAAAACCAGAAAATCCTTATTGTCCAAACCCAAATTGGATGAGTAGATCCTATCTCCGGCATGTTTGGCAGCCCAGAAGACGTAAGAGTGACCTACTATCCATACCACTGTCTGTAATGGATCTGGAAAGAGAAAAATTCAAACAGTTAGCAATTCAGGGCGGACATATAACTTATATCTGTCACTATTCCAACGACCAATCCTCATCAACCTATCCTCCGAAAAACCCAACGCATTAGCTGTCGTGGCCGCCCCAATTCTGAACGAATGGGAAGAAAAGCAAAAGCCAGACAGGTTTAGACGTTTTAGGCATAAAGCCAAAACAGATGAAAATTGAAATCTAGTCAATGAGGATAGGTCATTGTGTATAAAGAACGAACCAACAGAGAGAGGTCTAACTGATAAGTATCTAGATACGTGCAAAACTGGGCAGATAGCTGGGTTAGGGGAACTAGCTAAAGAAAACCACTGCCCATTCCCCCCACGCTTTGGTTTTGGACCTACAAATGAATAGATGCACGGAATCCTGACTCAAAAGGACATGTGAGAATAGCAAAAAGGATAGAGAACTCCTGTTTATGGCAGTGAATTCTCCTAACCTTAGCGCCCCAAAAAATGCAATGGCGAAGGCTGCCCTAAAAAGAAACGTCTCAAATTCAGATGAGCACACTGATTGGAGGACCTCAAGAAGGTCCACTAATAGGGTAACGGAAATGGGACGTCTACTGTCCCGTGACGGGTTTGCACGGCGAAAACCTTTCAGCACCTGATTAACTTGGAAGAAAGAGGTCAGGGGTGGTTGGCCGGAGAATTTTAGAAAAAATGATGCACCCGCTAAAATTTTGCTGACCGAGGAAGGACTAAGATTCGATTGCAAAAGTGACGATGTAAAAGACAAGGCAACATATGATGACACATACAGCTCGTCCAAACCTAACCCTTGGCAAAAAGAACACCATCTGGACCATGAAAGGTTGTAGTCTGACCAAGTTTTCTGTGAAACCGAATCTCTCAGGTTGTTTGTTACCAGGTTCATATCAAGCCCCAGAGGAAATCTGGGCAAGGATACCCGACCGGTTCCGCCGAGGGGGCCAGCTCCCGAAACTTCGCAAACTGTGAACGAGACAAAGCATCGGCAATGTTATTACGTGCTCCTTCTATGTAATCGGCCTTCAACCAGATATTGAAACGCATACAATGTAAAACAAGAAATCGCAGGAGTTTCAATACCGGGTCAGATTTAGAGGATAAAGTATTGATAGCAAATAAAACACCTTTATTGTCCGTGTGAACCAGAATCCTACGATTCTGAAAAATCTCCTGCCAAACCACCACAGCCGCTAATACCGGGAATAGTTCCAGAAGAACTATGTTCTGTAGTACATTCTTCTGCAACCATACCTTATGCCATTTACCCGCTAGCCAGCGACCTTGCAAAAAAGCTCCAAAGCCCGACGAACCCGCTGCATCCGTAAAAAATTCCAACTGGATGTTAGATATAAATTCACTTTGCCAAACCGTCGAACAGTTGAAATCGCACAAAAATTGGTCCCAGACCATCAGGTCTTCCTTTATGTTATTTGAGAGACGGATGTGAGCATTCTGACTTTTGAAACCTCTGATGGCCAGGGAAAATCTTCTAGAGAAAACCCTGGCCATAGGAATAATTCTGGCTGCAAACGCCAAAAGGCCTAACAAGGACTGAGCTTCTTTTAAGAGCACCTTCCTCTTAGCTAAAAAGGAAGAGATCAACTGTCTCATCTTATTTATTTTAAGAGGAGGAAGCCTGAACTCCATAACAGATGAGTCTATAGTAATACCCAAAAACTCTAACGAAGTGGTTGGAAAGACCGTCTTCTCATGGGCCAATGGAATACCAAAATGCTCACAAGTGGACAAAAAGGTATGTAAAGACTCTAGGCAAATAGGAGAGATGGCTGGACCAACAAATAAAAAAATCGTCCAGGTAATGTAGGAAACCCCCTTTGGGAAACTTGGATGAAGATACCCAGTGTAAAAAAGTAGAAAATGCTTCAAAATAGAAGCAAGACAGGGTGAAACCCATAGGTAGGCATCTATCAAAGTAAAACTGTCCTTGAAATTGGAAACCTAATGAATTGAAACCTTGTGGGTGTACTGGCAAAAGGCGAAAGGCAGATTTAATATCTGCCTTTGCTAGTAAGGAGCCTTGACCAAAATGTCTCAACATTGATAAGGCTTCATCAAATGAAGCATAGCAAACTGGTGCGTCTACATTAGCAACCTCATCATTTAGTGATGCCTCAGGTGGGTAGGACAAGTGGTGAATTAAGCGATAGCTACCATTCTCCTTCTTAGGAACTATCCCCAATGGTGAAATCCGAAAGTTCCGGAAGGGGGGTACAGAAAATGGGCCAGAGATTCTGCCTTCGCTCAATTCTTTCAATATTTTCTCCTGAGTTACCGAAGCATACATGGTAGCAGATTTTAAGTTCTTGACAAACTTACAACCTGAACCCATAAATGATGGAACTAAGAAACCTTCCCTAAAGCCATTAATTAGCAGAGCTGCCATCCTGTGGTCTGGATAGCGTTCTAGCCAGGGAAGCATTCTTGTTAGCATCACTGGTGTCGATGCTTTTCCCATGAGAGTCTCTGGGAAGTGACTGAAGAGAGGAGGCAGCTGATCTCCGAAAACACCTGCTAGCCGAATGGCTCCCATTGCAGTGTGAACACTCATGTCTGTACCGGCAATTAGCTAAAAATTTGCATTGCCCTTCGTTAAATGCAAAACATAGGCCTTTGCGAAACGTTGGTTGCGCACTAGGTGCCAATCTTTGACTAAACTGGGGTCTTGCTGGCAGCATAAGATTCAGCCATAAACCAACGTCCTTAGATCCCCAGTGCAGCGATGGGTGCACCGATAACTTTTGGCGAAAGTTTTCATCGTATGTATACCATGCAGAGCCACCAAAATGGCGAAAGGCCTCTGCAATAATGTCCAAATGTTGAAATAAACCTGAACATTTATCTGGAAACCGTTCACCCATAACTGCTGCATAAATGCAGAATGCCTGCAGCCAATTCTGAAAAGTTCTAGGGATGGCCCTCCTCCTATCTTCCTCAGCCCTATCCCCATGCTGCTTCTCTAGCTTAGCCAAAAATTCCTTTGAGGCTGGCAGTAATGACAGAATGTCAATGAATTCCCCTTTCCAAATCCTTTCTTTAACTGACTTATGCAGATGAAAGCCTAGTGGTGATAATGCACATGGCAGTGGCTCCCTGAAAGAGGACTCACCCACTGACATAGCTAAAGAATTGAGGGGTAATTGAGTGTTAAACCTTGCTGGATTCAAAACTTTTAGACCAGAGATTTTTTCTTTATACTCCTCTTGTGAGGCAGACTCGCTCATATTCTGCCATACAGTACCAGCCTCATTCATATATTCAGAACAACTCACCTTATTATCCATAGCACCATGTAAATGTGCACCTGCTCTCATATTGTCAGCATTGCTGTAAACCAAATCATCTTTATTCTCAATAGATGCACCAGATGCCTGTGCTCTCTGAAAAACCCGGGAAACAGCTGGCAACTGTATAGCCTGGTCAGTACCAAAAACTTGTGCACTTGAACTTTCACCAATATTACCTCTTTTTGATTTAAAAACCTCTTTTGTAATAACCTTATCTGCACCAGGTAACTGTGCCCTTTTTTGTAAATCATTATTAATATCATCATAAACTTTAGCACCATTAGCATGTGCCCCTTTAAATTGCTGTAACACATTAGATAATGATTCCACCAAACTTAACACACCAACATTCTGAGGTAAAAAACATCTCTCACCATCTTTATATAATGACCGCTGCTCACTCTGCTGCATTGAAGAAAGCTGAGTAGCGCTGCTCTCCTTCACACAGGAAGCCCTCTTGTGTAACACACTGCCAGCCCTCTCCTTACATGACACGCTTGGAGAAGCAGCTGTTCTCTGCCTCTTTTTCTTCCTGTCAGGTTGATGCCTGATGCCGCCCCCGCCTGAGGCCGGTCTTTCTTCCGTCTCAGGAGGAGTGGAGGTAGGCGGAGGAGAGGTACTCTCCTCCTCCAGGCATTTTAAAAGCCATTCCTCGCCGCCCTCCTTCTCAGCCCTCTCAATGAGGCGGCAAAGGAGGGACTCACGGCCACTGGGAAAACGGCGCTTCATGGTGCAGGACGTCCGCGCTTCAGCTCCAGTCAGAGCGGTCTGTGAGGGAGCCGTTCCAGGCCCTTAAATAGACTCCTATAGCGCGCGCTAGAGGCGCCAAAACAGACCAATCAGCCCACTTCTGCTGCACACCAATCCTTGCTCCCCTGGTTGCCCAGGGATACCGTTCTAAGCTGCACCTGTGAATGCAAAATAGATATGAGAAGCAAACGGTCCCCTTTGAGCTATCCCATGGTGGTCCAGCATATTGCAAGACCTTTCATTCAGCGACACGCAAACCACAATCCAGTCCGAGCAAACCACCGTACAAACGCAGTCGCACTACTCAGCATGCAGACCGCGCTGGCAATCGTCGACGACAAACAGACGAAAGATAGGTAATATCTTTCTTATGCCTTTTTTATACACCTTTCCCTGTGTCTTCCTCCGTACTGTTTAAACCAACAGCTATACATGATGAACCATAATGGGACTGTACCTAAATATAGGTACCAAAGAAATTTTCTTTTCTTAGGCGCGTTGGTTACGTTAACCATACGGACTGCTCCTCTGACGCCTAAACTCCTTTATAGACTGTTGAGAATAACTGCTCACCCTGCTCGTCAACGAGCCACTATCTACTTCCGGCATCATACACGCCTGAGCTTAATAACCCCCCTAGTTCAGGCCTAGATTAATACCGAATTTTGTTCGAAACAGCATATAGGCCTATACCCCCCATCTTCCTCATTCCTCTTGCCCCACCCAGCTTGGTGCCCCAACCACGCCCCACACAATGGAGCAGGTGGACGGCGGGAGGAAAGGTTACCTGGTCTAGCCGAGTGTGGAAAAAAGTGAAGTACTTGTTGGACTATAGTTTTAGTTTACTTCGCTTTCTCATTATGTTATATGTTGTCAAGTTTATATTGATGGTTACACAATATGTAAATTCATACTTTGTGCCTTTAGCCCTGGGAGACATACAATACTTGGGTACCCCTTTGGTTGATGACGCAGTGTCTAGAGGGGAGTCTCATCCCCTATGTCAAGCTCAAAACATTCTTACTCATCAGACATGGCCTCAGCAATCGATGGGAATCACCTAAAAATTGTATCATGGAACGTCAGAGGGCTTCGCTCTCCAAATAAATGCATGATGGTTCTTAGACACCTAAAGCAGCTGCAGGCAGATGTGGCACTACTACAAGAGACACATCTGTCCGCAGACGATCTGGCACGTCTGCGCAAATTATGGGTCGGAGCGGTTTATGGGTCGCCTGCAGAGGGACGTAAAGCCGGAGTAGCCATCCTACTGCACAGGAACCTGAATCATGCCATCAAAGACGTAAGAATAGACCAGTTTGGACGTCACATAACGATCCATATGACCTTAGCTAGCAAAGACATAGCTATTACTAATATATATGCACCAGCGCACGCCTGAGCGTCCCAGTGCGTGACAGCGTCTGAAGCTACCTTGCATAATTTACTCCAGGGTCGCAGACCGGTGGAGGACTACACCGTAGAGTTTCGGAAATGGTCAGCTGACACCGGTTGGAATGAACCGGCCCTCAAATACCAGTATCGCCTGGGCTTATCGGAGGTCTTAAAAGATGAGTTGGCGAGATCAGAGACTCCTGACACACTAGAGGACCTGATCCAGGCCGCCACCAAATTAGACCGGCGCATGCGGGAAAGGCGTTCCGAGCGTTTTCAGGCCCCCCGTGTCAACTGGACCTTCGCCTCTTGCTCCACTATTTCTTCAGTACCGGACAACCTTCTTCATGTACCCCCCAGTTTACCTGGAATTCCGAGATGTGTTCGACAAACAACAGGCAGATTGTCTACCGCCCCATCGGGCATACGATTGTCCCATTGACCTCCTCCCTGGATCGGAGATCCCTTTTGGCTGCATCTTTCCCCTGTCCGAAGTGGAATTAAAGGTCCTCAAGGCCTATATTGACGAGAACCTGGAAAAGGGGTTCATCCGCCCTTCCTCGTCACCAGCCGGAGCTGGCATCTTTTTTGTAGGAAAGAGAGATGGCTCCCTGAGGCCTTGTATCGACTACAGGGAATTAAATAAAATCACAATTAAGAACCGGTATCCCTGCCACTGATTCCAGAACTTTTTCAGCGCTTCAGATCTGCCCGAATCTTCTCCAAGTTGGACCTGCGTGGGGCCTACAATGCGAATCAGGGCAGGAGATGAATGGAAAACAGCTTTTAGGTCCAGATTCGGGCACTACAAATACTTGGTGATGCCCTTCGGGCTCTGTAACGCACCAGCAACCTTTCAGCACCTGGTCAATGATATCTTCCGCAAGCATCTCGACAACTTCCTTGTCGTTTATCTGGACGACATCCTTATCTTTTCCGACACCCTTGAACTTCATCGAGTGCACGTGAAACAAGTCCTTACCATCCTTCGTAGCCACCGATTGTACCTCAAAGCTGAGAAATGCGAATTCGAAAAATCGACAGTGTAGTTTTTGGGGGACTTTAATTCGGGCCTGGCTGGTGGCAGTACCAGAGACTTTACATCTAATTGGGGGAGACTTTAATTCGGTCATGTCCCCCGCGATTGATCGTACGGGTAAAACAACAGGTGGAGAGACCAGCACTGAGAGTTTAAACTTCTCCCCAACTCCCTTAGCGCGGACAATAGATCAGATGCAGCTAATAGATATCTGGCGATTATCGCACCCGACCGATAGGGAATATACCTTCTATTTCCCCCCCATAACTCTTTTTCCGGAATTGACTACTTCTTTGCATCACCAGCACTTTCCCCAATACAAATGTGGCGCTTTCCTTCTTACCTAGCCGAAAGCGAAGACTTTCGCCATATGTTGCAAACATCATGGGCGGAATATACTTCCACCAATGCAGCACACCTCTCGGACCCAAATCTCTTCTGGGAGGCTGGAAAAGCCTTCCTACGTGGAAAAATTATTTCTTTTACTGCTCAATTAAAAAAAAATGCCAAACAACATTACATGCGAGCCAGTGAAACCCTACGCTTAGCACACGAACGGCTAACGCTTAAACGTACGCCCAATAATATTGAGACTTGGAGAGCAGCTAAGCGAGAATTCGATCTTTGGGCAGAACAACAGGAGCTGGCCAAAACCTCTTATTCCTCTCTATATTTCCATAAATTTGGTAATAAGGCGGGTAAGCTGCTTGCAAAACTTTGCACGGGAACAAAACGACCCACTCACATTCAAGCTTTGAAAAGTAGCACGGGAATATTACACACAACTCAAACAGACATTAGTAAAACCTTAGCAGAGTTCTATACTCATTTATACTCAGCAGACCCTATTGATCAACACACAGCAGACACTCTCTTAGATAAATTGAGCCTACCTAGGCTACAGGGAGATACTCTAGAGGCTAGTAGCCAATAGCTTTGGTCTCGTAATTTGATCTGAGCATGCGTGGCACTTTGTCCGTTGGAATTCCCTACACACGATCGGAAAAAGTCCGATCGGATTTTGTTGTCGGAAAATTTGAGATCCTGCTCTCAAATTTCTTTCCGTCTGAATTTTCGACGGAAAAAGTCTGATAGAGCCCACACATGATCGGATTTTCCGACAACATAATCCGATCGGACCTTTTCCGTCTGAATTTCAGACCGTGTGTACAAGGCATTAGTCTAGGTTTACATCTATGTGGCTGCACATGATGCTTTTTTCAGGCATGTTTTGTAGTGCATTTTTAAACCCTCTATTGTTATGCTTTTTTGCATGCAGTTTTCCTGCATTTTGCATTTATGTTTTTTTTTCTCTTTAAACACACTGTACTCTGATGGTTGCTAAGTAGAGGGCCGGCCACCGCATCCTTAATAATCAATGAACCATCAGCTGTCAGCGGGGTTTCCCGCTGCCAGCTAAATTTAAAAAAAAATGCCTTGAGGTCCCCCCAGGTCCATACCAGGCCCTTCAGGTCTAGTATGTATGTGGAGGGGACCCCCATGCCAAAATCCATACCAGGCGCTTATCTGGGCATGCAGCACGGCAGGTCAGGAAAGGGAGGGGACAAGCAAGCAGCCCCCTCCTGAAACATACCAGGGCACATGCCCTCAACACGGGGGATGGGTGCTTTGGGGTGGGGGGCTCTGCCCCCACTCTAATGCACATTGTCCCCATGTTAATGGGTACAAGGGCCTCTGGCCAGGGTTGTGGGGGTCTGCAGGCAGGGGACTTATTGGAATCTGGAAGCCCCCTTTTTTGAATAAGTATGGGGTACATTGTACCCCTACCTATTCACCCCAAAAAGCAGTGAAGTGTTAAAAAAAAACAAGAGACTGTTTTTGACAAGTCCTTTATTAATAATAAAGGATGTCCCCCATTGTAGCTCCAACGTATTCTTTTTTTGGTACCGAAGTCTTCTTCCTCTAGTGCTGTCTTCTTCTAAAGCTGTGTTTTTCCTCACCGCCGCTTACCTGCTAAAACAAAAAAAGATCTTCTTCTAACGCTGTCTTCCTTCATTGTGTTGTCTCCCGCTGTCTGCCTTTTCTTATATAGCCATGGGGCTTGGCCAGCCTTTTTTTATATAGCCATGGGGCTTGGCCATCCGATGACATCACTCGGAGAACCTGTGGCCTGGTATGGTTCAGGAGGGGGGCACTCACTCGTTCCCTCCCTATTCTGACCTGCCAGGTCTGGTATGGATTTTGGAGGGACCCCACTCCATTTTTTTTTACATTTTAAAAGTCATAGAATAGAAATCAGGTATCTTCTTCTTAGCAGATGAGCTTTAGGACAGTGGCTGGGAACAGCAGTGATATTTTGGAAAATATCAGTATATTTCCTCTCCTCCCTAATGATGTTCTTTTGGAGGGTCAGAAGTGGATAGAGGCAGGTGGCAAAGTTTTGGTCAGAGATGTGGGCAAGAAGCTAGTTAGAGGAGAGATTGTAGCTGAAGGGCCACTCCACGGGCTGTCTCTGATTTAAACCATAGGAGGACCAGAGAAAAGTGGTTACATGATGAACAGAATGATGGAAGACCGCAAGAGCTGTGGAGAGCAAGGCCTTTCGATGTACTATAAGCCTCGACTTGTTTCTAATGAACTTTTAGCCAAAGACTGTAACACCTTCTCAGTGGCATAAATATGGGAGGGAGTTGAATTCAAGGCAAATTAGTGTTTAGTATGAGTTATTAGTCTGTGTAGAATCTGAGAGAAAACTCATGGACGTAATATGTTGCATTTGATATAAATATATATATTAAATTAATGATTTTCTCTAGGGTTGTCCCGATACCGATACTAGTATCGGTATCAACATCGATACCGAGCATTTGCCCAAGTACTTGTACTCGGTCAGATGATGACTCATCGGTTGTTAAGGACATGGTGACTGGCTTCCCTGACCGCTCCTTAGTAACCAGCTATATACAGTGTTTAAATGGAAAAATAAAAACCTCAAAATGCAAAACACATCAAAAATCGCATCACAAACACGACAATTGTGATTCTGGTGCGATTCCATTGAAGTCTATTACACACAAAATGCTTGAAAAAAGTCCCTAACACTCATGTGAACTTAATGCATACCATAGGAAACCTTGTTAAATGGACTGTAGTGCATTTCTGTAAACTGCAAAACGCACAAAAAAATGCATAGGTGTGAACCTAGTGTAAAGTAATATTAAAGTCTTAAAGTTTTTTAGTTAAAAATAACAAACATGTCATACTTACCTGCTCTGTACAGGCGTTTTGCACAGAGCAGCCCAGATCCTCTTCTTCTCTGGTCCCTTTTTGGTGCTCCTGGCCCCTACCTCCTTTTGAGTGCCCCCACAGAAAGCAGCTTTCTATGGGGGCACTCAAGCTGAGCTTCAGATCCCTGGGGGACACTCCCTTCAGCTCCCTGTGTCTATTCAGACATGGAGCCGCAGCCTGGCCCCACCCCCTTTCTCTCCTCATTGGCTCACCTACTTTGACAGCAGCGGGAGCTAATGGCTCAACGCTGCTGTCTCAGCCAATGAGGAGGGGAGTCCCGGACATTCAAGTCTCTCGTGCAACATTGCTGGATCTAGATGGATCTCAGGTAAGTATTAGGGAGCTGCTGTACACAGACGTTTTTTTTTTTATCTTAATGCATTGGATGCATTAGAAATTCATAGTCTAAACCTATTCCCTTTCAGGAAATTTCTCAAGTGACATAGCCTGATCTCTGTTGTTACTTATTTGGTCACTTGCAGCAGTTCATCTTATGAGAAGAGTCACCTTTTATTCTATTTGGGTCACAGTATATGCTGGAGTTTAAAATCATTGCAAGGGTCTTTGTGAAGTTGGTTGTGTACTCATTATTATTTTTCATTCTGTTAACTTGCCAAAACATTTTGTTATTCTTTCATAGAGTCCTACGTCAAATTCTTGTGTGCTCATTAAAATTTACAGAAAGATATACTGGTGGAGTCAGTGAGGTTGAGGCCTCACACAGGTCTGCAGGGGTAGATCTACACATGTTACACTTGTATTTAGGGTGTAACATGTAACATGGTGCCAAACTGACTCCCCTTCCCCCAACCCCCAGAACACCCCAACCTGTCACCACCTCTTAACAGTGTGCATTGTATTGTCTTCCCTACAGCAGCTGTCACTTTTGAAATCCACACATCAGCGCAATGATTCTCCCGTGCAGCTGTTTCATTCATTGACAGAGAGTCCTGTCTTCCACAGCAGCAAGCAGACCTGTAGTTTTTATTGGAAAACAAGTGAAGTAATCACTGCACTCATAGTTTATTGACACTTCTTCCAGCTCTCCAACTGAAAGTCTGTACCAGCTGAAGGCCGGAGCCATGATCAGTGCAATTTTTTGCAGGCTCCTATGCAAGAAAAATAATAAATGTACATTTTTCCTGCAAAAATATTTTATTTATTCCAAAGATCGGACTTAGCTTTTAAGCCATTGCGTTGTTGATTTAAGCCTGTGTTTTCTGTCGTTTTCTTGTTGCATAAGTGTAGCGGTGTGTTGCCACTAGTAGCTAACATCCACCATGTCACCCTGCTGCCAGACCTCCTTCCCTTCTGAGACAATGAACAGTCATTTGCATTCTTTTGTTTTGTTTATTGGGGATATAACTTAAGAAAATTCCCATAGAACGCCCATAGAACAATTGCTTTGCCATCATATTTAAAGTGGAGCTCCACCCTAAAGTGGAACTTCCGCTCATCGGAACCCTCCCCCCATCTGGTGCCACAATTGGCACCTTTCAAGGGGGAGGGGGGTGCAGATACCTGTATAATACAGGTATCTGCACCCACTTTCGGGCATAGATAGCCGCAGAATCTGTGGCTATCTACGCCACTTCCCTTCCCCCTCCCCGCTGTCTGCTGGGAAACACATGGGTCCCAGAGACAGCAGGGACTATCCGTATCACACAGCGCGACTCGCGCATGAGGGGATCAAAACAAGCAGGCTTAGCCTGAAGCATAGGCCTGCACAATTTTACCTGCGCTGACAGTATCCCTTACAAAAATCTTCACTCTAGCACCTACCTATGGTAGAGGGTGCTACATAAGTATAACCCAGCTTCTATTACGCTCCAGATAATGGACTACTACTCTGACATTCTCCATTATAATTTCCTAATTTGTTTTTAAACTCAACCTCTATTTGGCCTATACCGCCAAAGTACAGCACATTCAAGCCACAATCTGCCCACACTTCATGGATGGGACAAGGTTTTGGAGTGTACAGTGTTTTTTTGCCCATTTGAAACCAGCGTAGTAGCTCCTGCCACAAAGCCCAACTTTTCTCTTATTTGTCTATACAACATCGTCCAAGGAGCATCGTGGAACCTCCTTATGGCTTTTTTCAAACTAGAGACATACAATAATTGTTTTAGTATTTTTATTATATTTTAGTATTTTTACTATGTTTAAGAAATGTCTGCAATTCCTGTAGCATACCTCTAGGATTCCATTTCACCGCCATCAGAAATGCAAGCTGCACTCTTTTCACGATCTTCAAGATATCCACTCTAATGCGGCGTACACACGATCGGAATTTCCGATGGAAACAGTCCGATGGGAGCTTTTCCGACCGTGTGTATGCCAAACGGTCTTTTTCTGTCGGAATTTCCGACGGACTTTGAATTGAGAACCTGTTCTCAATTTTTCCTACAGAAAACCTTTCTATAGGATTTTCCGATCGTGTGTAGGCAATTCCGACACGCCAAAAATCACGCATGCTCAGAATCCACTACAAGACGGAACCGCTCGGTCTGGTAAAACTAGCATTCGTAATGGAGCTAGCAGATTCTTCACACTGGAATTATTTTAATTGTTCAATGCGCCGCTCATTCTCTTCTTTATAATTCTAGAAGAATGAAGTTGTTTTGCTGCTCATATTCACACAGAGTTTTTACAAACGTATTTCTTTATTATTTCTAGGTCTCTCCAGAATAATATTTATATTAGAAATTAGGCCAGATCTGCATAAAATATATATAATTTTTTTAAATGTTTTTTTTTTCTTTAATACGAATATTTGTATTATTGTATTATTTTATTGTGCTCTCCTTTTTTTATTTTATGTTACGTTTCCACAACACCATTATTATGTATTATTTGTAAACCTGTTTGTTGTTGGTGTCCCTTGTTAATTTTGACATTGTATTTTTGAAATGTACCTGCCTACTCCCCCAAAAGAAATTGATTTGCTCTTTGTATTAAAACACATAGGCAAGTATTTTCTGAAAACAAAATAAAAATGTATTTCACATCATAATTACAAAATAAAGATAAAGGCAACGCAGGAGAAATTGCTTCAATTTGTGCAGCCTTTGGCCCCCAAGGCAGACATCAAAAAAATTGGTAGCTTGAAAAGTCCATAGAAAAATGAGTACAATGAGGTCCAGGAGTCCCAGAGAACCGGAGCAGCAGCAGATGGTATATGTACCCAGTCTGTGGTCCTACAACAGGCTGTGGGTTCTTTGAGATGTGAAGGCAGAGGATCACTTCCTGGTCTTCCGTAGAACCTTCCCTGCAGCCTTCCCTGCAGCCTTCCCTGGAGGCTGTGGCTCTGGAGGTGGCATTGTGGCAGGAGGAGGAGGAGGAGGATGGGGGAGAGAACATAGATGTTGGTTGTCAGACATTTCCCCACTCAACCCCTTGTGGATAGTATCAAAAATTATTTTTTCACACTTTCGCCGTTGGCCCTCCTCCATCTGTTGCAAATTAGAGGCAATATAGATGCCATAGGCCTCTGTAGCATCAAGGGGGCATCTGAGGGACTCATTAGCCTCCCTGATCAGGGCCAGTGCTGCCTCCTCTGCTTTCGTGCCCTTCCTCTGTCGTTTGTAGGGAAGGATGAGGGGAGGCACCTGCGATTGGGTATTACTGGGCCCTGCCACCTCCTGGGTGACCTTTCCCCCTGCCTCCTCCTGTGTGCCACTAGCCAGAGCCTCGTCCTGGCTGAGGTCATCCTGTGTATGAAAAAGGGACATAGTTTTAGTTGTTTGTTCATCAAACACACACAATTTTCAGCTCATGACTGTTGCAAATTTAATGTTAATAAATAGAAAAGACTATCATTGTGAGCCCAGCATTTTCCCTTCTTGTCCTAATCTTTTTTGGCCACTTCTGTCTATAAATATGTAAAAAAACTTTTTTTTACTTCATTCATTTATTAGCAATAATAACATCTACTTACCAACAATCTTTTTTTTGCACAGATAAATTATGTATAACAAACCTATACCTGGCTCCATCTGGGCTCCTCAATCTCCTCCTGTATGGAAGGCCCAGGTTGGTCCACAGATGCCTCAGCTTGGGGAGAAGGAAGGCTGGATGGAAGGCTGGTTGGAAGGCTGGAGGGAAGGGGTGCTGGAAGAGTAGAAAGGGATTCCCTGCCCTCCATCTGGTCATCTATAAACCTCATCCTGCTGTAGTACCACAGACTGGGTACATACACCTTATCTGCTGCTACTCCGGACCTCAGGGACTTCTGGACCTTCTGGTGCTCCTTCTTATAGGTGCTTCTCAAGCTACCAATTTTTGCCTCAACAAATTTGATGTCTGCATCGGGGACCCGGGTCTTCACAAATTGAAGCAATTTCTCCAGCGTTGCCCTCCTAGCTGGTTTATTGTGGTACAAGGGGTTTTTCACCTCCCACAGATTTTTCATTTCATGGTATTTATCTATGAATTCCCCAAGGACCTGGATGATGGCAGAACAGGTCTCTGGAATAATGATCCCCAGAACCTGGGGGGAGATGCCTGTCGAGAACTTGAGGTCCTGCAGGCTTCTCCCTGTCGCCAAGTACCTCAACGTGGCAACTAACCTCTGCTCCGCAGTGATGGCTTGCCGCATGCAGGTATCCTGCCTGGTAATATAAGGGGACAGCAAAGCCAACAGACGGTGAAAAACGGGGTCCGTCATCCTGAGATAATTCCTGAAATCATCAGGGTTATTCTCATAGATCTCACGAAGCAGAGGCATGTGCGAGAATTGGTCACGCTGGAGCAACCAATTCTTGGTCCACGAACTCCTCCTCGCCCTGTTCATGGGCTTGTGTCAAAGTAAGAACCCCCAACACCAAGCCCCCGCACAGCACGAACTCTACGACGAGTACGTACACCTAACATCGCTTCTAAATGGTCGGCTGATCAGAACGGACTAAAGAAAGCACTGATAAACAGCAAGGCCTGAAAGAACGAAATGCAAATCAAGCAACGAGCGGACAATAAGCACTGTAAATCAAAGCGTACTATATATAAATATATAGGCCGCAAAGACAAACAAATACGAACTGACTACACGCACTGATAAGCAAATACGCACCGACAAGCACAAACTGTAGAGCAGGAACGATCTGAAGCACAAGTCTGAAAAAACACGAATCGTCTATAGCGAAACTTCTACTAACACGCGATAAACACGAGATCAGCAGAAGGAGCTCAACGGGTGCCGGACATGGTACTGAACTTTCCTTTTATGGTCTCGTCGTACGTGGTGGACGTCACCGCGTTCTTGGCGGTCAGAATTTGGTGTGATCGTGTGTAGGCAACACAGCTTGAGCGGAATTCCGTCGGAAAAACCGACACAGTTTTTTCCGACGAGAATTCCGATTGTGTGTACGCGGCATTAGAGAAAATAGCAAGACTATTTGCTCCATTAGTCAACTATTTGGGGTTGAAGAAAAGTTTTTTTCAGACTTTTCCAGTTATATGCATCTGTACAATTCTTTCTGCATGATCCTCTGAAATGTCCGTTGATTGTGGCATGACTCCCATAAATTGATATTTTTTGAAAACAGCAGAATTTTCTGTGTATTTTTACAGAGCAGCGTATTTGTTCATTTTTTTTTTTTTTTTTACTTAGAACAGACTACAATTTAAGAACAACAAATGTGGGAATCCAAGAAATTCCAAAGTGGTCACAATTTTTTTTGCAACTATTTTACTTTAAAGCTTCCTATGGTTCATAATTATTCTCCTTAAAATAGTGATACATTTTTCTAGTTTTGTTATAGTTTTGTTATTTTCAGCAGATAGCATAGTTTAATGCCTTTTATTTCAGTTGCATGGTAACTGTACTATTATAGAAACAAATAGTCTAGATTCAGTTACCTCGATTTATTATAGGCATACCCCACTTTTAAGTATACAATGGGACAAGAGCATGTATGTAAAACTAAAATGTACTAAAGTGAACCAATAACTTTTTCACTTCTGGGTGTCAGGGGCTGTAGAGGGGGGCCGGGACTGTAATGGGGGGGGGGGGTCAGGGAGTGTGTTTCCAAGTAGTGGGGAATCTGAATTATCTGTGCACAGATTACTCAGCTGCAGCTTTAGCTTGAGAGACACTTTACATACACTCGCTGGTATGTCTGTACTCGCGAGTGTACGTAAAGTGAGTGTACTTAAACCGGGGTATGCCTGTATTGTGAAAAAACAGTTCCTCTTTAACGCATTAAGAAATCACAATGTTAAAAGATACACTTACTGTTCTGTGACAAGATGATTGCAGGAAAAGCTGTCATGCCACACTATTAGAATTAGCCACATGACGTCACAAATAGCATCAAACAGCGTCACAGTGTTATGGTTCATGAGCCTTTAATATTACTGTATTTGTATTTTATTTTGTATTTTATCTTTTTTTTATTATGACTCACCGGGTGCCAAAGGAATGCCGAACTCCCTACACACATTTGGTCTCCTGGTTCCTGCCAGTCTTGATAGGAGCATTTCAGGGTTTTTTTGTTTATCTGCAAAACTTTCAGCCTAACCTTTTCTCTAGTCAAGACAAAATCCAGCAAAGTCAGCATACGAACAATTTTATCCAATGGCAAACGGAATTCCATGGAAACCTTGTCAATCTGAATTCCCAAAAATTCAATACATGACAAATAAATAAAAAATCGTCGAGATAGTGAAGCAAATTATCTGAACCAGCACGCTGACCAACCACCCATTCGACAAAAGACGAAAAAAGCTCAAAATAATGACAAGAAAGGGAACATCCCATAGGGAGACATCGATCGAAAAAGAATTCACCTTGAAAACAAAAACCTAGAGAATTAAACGCAGCAGGAATAATCGGAAGCAATCTAAAAGCTGATTTGATGTCCGCCTTAGCTAGCAAAGCTGACCTCCCAATTTTACTAATTTTAGCCAAAGCATCGTCAAACGACGCATACTGGACAGAACAAAGAAGTGGATCGATCTCATCATTCAAAGACCACCCTTTTGGATATGATAAGTGGTGTATTAACCGAAAAGTATTAGGTTCCTTTTTCGGAATAATACCTAACGGAGGAGTCGCAAAAGGACCAGCAATCCTACCATCAGCCAATTCCTTATCCAGCTTTTTTCAAACTTCAGCAGTATGTAAAGCAATAGAAGGCAAATTATCAACCACTACACAGCCTGACCCCGTAAAGGATGGCAACACAAAACCATGTAGAAAACCATCATGCAAAATGAGTGCCTTCTGTTGATCTGGATACTGACGGAGCCATGGCAACATGTTTTGGAGTTTCACTGGAGTGATTGCTTTTAAGAAAAAGCTCCTTTGAAGCTATTAATGATACCTTGTTCAGCAAAACACAAAACTGATAATAAGATTTAGTTCTCTGCTATTAATGATACCTTGTTCAGCAAAACACAAAACAATGTTTAGGGTTTATAAACCTTATTAAAAAAAAGTAAAAATTTCAGACTAAATGTAAACTATAATGTTTTTTAAACTATTGTCCTGTATCTTTTTTTTAACAGTATATATATATATATATATATATATATATATATATATATTCTTTATTTTACAAATAAACATTTATTACATGACAAATGATTCTAAGAACACTGCAGTGGGTTAGCTAAAGAGATAGCACAGCAGTAGCCAGCTCTTTTCAGAAAGGCTCTCTTACTAATATTTTGGGCTGAGCTAATCATAAAGAGCTGAGCCCCTCATAATGAGTTTTTAACCCTGAAAATTTTTTAAAAAGCTGCGCCAGTGGAAATAATTGAAATGTCATTAGCAGAAAAAATATATATAAAATATAAAATAATCCATGATGATCAATCCTCCAATGACACCATGGTGACTTCACACATTATGAAAGTGCGCGACCACCATAATTTAAAGCCGCTTACCAGATGGCAAAGCGTAAAAAGCGTTTGGCTAGCCAGCTGCGGCCTTTAGCTTGCAAGGGAGACACCTCATTCACATGATATTTAGAATCTTGTCAGTCTTGTATCTTTGAACAGATTTTCAGATGACATCACTTCCGGTAGCTTGTATCAGCATTCACTTATTGTTAGGTCATCTCCCAAAAGCCATCACTTCCTTGTTGCATCACAGAAGAGGGCGTGATCAAATTTTTAACCCTGTGAGCAAATTTGAGTGTAAGTTATCGATCTCTGTAAAAGCTGTTCTGTTGGATTAAAATTCCTCTTTCCTTTCATCCTCAATTGTTGCATTTTTTGGTCTGAACAGATTTCTATAAAAATTTACCATTTGCACTTTTTGTCCAACCTAAATGGCTTTTGAATGAGCAAGTTTAAAGGTGGATTACACAAATAATGGTGCGCTTATTCAGCACTCAAATCCTTCAATAAATAAAACCTTGTATCCAATAATCAGTCTATCTCCACATCTAAACAATATATAATAATCATAAAGTGAAAGAGTAAAATGAAAAGTCCAATAGTAAAAAAACACGAAGATTCTGAGATGAATAGATATCCCTCTCACTCACAAATGATAAATACAAACCATTCCAAAAAAACAATTGGTTTGCAACCACCTCCACCATCCACCTTTTGAGCGAATTGGCATCTTACCTTAGAGGAAGACCATTAGGGCACTTTCACACTGGGGCACGTTGGTGTTAAAGCACCACTGTTTTTAGCGCTATACCGTCGTTTTAGCTGTGCTTTTCAGCTGCTAGTGGGGAGCTTTAAACCCCCGCTAGTGCCCACAAAGTGCTGCTGCCAAAGCGCTTTTCAGGTGCTGCCCATTGATTTCAATGGGCAGGGGCAAATTAGGAGCGTTGTATACATCGCTCCTAAAGCGCCCCAAAGAGGCTGCTTGCAGGACTTTGTTTAACGTCCCGCCTAGGAGGTTAACGTCCCGCAAGCACACCACTCCAGTCTAAGAGCACTCAGGCTTTCACAATGTAAAATAGAAGAACCTCGTGCTATGGAATAGCTAAATAAACTATTTCTAGATAATTGTGAATATATATAAGCTGCTTCCCTCAAAGTGCAATAGTGATAGCTTTATCTGGTTTGAGGTGTGTAATGATAGGGGGCTCTATAAAATTAATAAATTGCTAAATTTTGTGCATATACAAAGAAAGTTCATGGTGCTCAATTAGATGATAATTAATGATTAATTAATAATCCAGTGTTGAAATAACAGTGATTTTAAATATTTCATCAAAAACAAATATTTCATCAAAAAGCAAAAGTCCATAAATCTTTTGCGATGCAACTTCAATTACACCATCACCAATGGCAACAACTTCATGAGAAAACACCTGGTAAATGTGAGTGAAATTCCTACTCACCAGACCACAATGACCCCTTTAACTAAAAAGAGGGTCAGATGGAGCTTTTTTTAGGATGTGGGTCTGTGATCTTGCTGGTATATCAGAGGAGATGTGGCTGGAATCTTGCTAATACTCCACTGCAGTATCAATCAGAAAAAATGAAAAACAGGACAATAGCGTAATACAGTTTAATTAAAAAAATAGTTTAAAACATGAGCAAAATGGCCGCTTACGTTAGTAAGTGCCTTTCCTTGGCACTGGAGGTAAAAAACATCTGTCACCAGGTAAATGGAAGGAATAGCCGTCCCACTTGCGCTGTGATTATCGGCATGCGTTTCACCGTCGTGGTGAGACAGAAACTGGAAGTGGCAGGAAGTAGCATGATCAAGATGCGCCTCGACATACGTTTCATCTTCACAACGTCATCAGGAAGCGTCATCACAATGGAGTGACAGGAGAGGTGCTTTACAGGCGCTATTTTTAGCGCTAAAACGTCTGTAAAGTGCCTCAGTGTGAAAGTAGCCTTAGGGTCTATTCAAGCCTTGTGTAAAGATATAGGGAAATCTTAGGAACACCAGATCAAGTAGTTAAGAACATATACCTCGTTTTAAGATCGATTCTTGATAAAGCTCAGAATATATAGAGAAAATTCATTGCTCAATCCCGTTTAAAATCAGGTTTATTAAAACATGAATAAAATGTGCACTCACATTTTCCACATCTTGGGATTATTTCAAATATTATCTCCAAGTTAGGAGCTCCTCACCTCCTCACCACTAATTCCAAGTGTGCGAGCCACCGGAAGTGACGTCACTAGCTCCATCCGACGCATTGCATCACTTGTCACGTGACTTTTTCAAGAGATCTTTTTAAGGTGCACTGCAGACAAACAGCTAAATACACAGATGAAATAGATAAGAGCTTCTCTACTTACCCAAATGGTTTGTATTTCCATCTAGTGTAAGATTTACACAGTTTTGCCACAAAGCACAGCGCTACCTGGTAGGGTAGGAGACCTGATCTTTGTCTACTGCAGTTTAACTTTTTCTTATAGGTCACCCCTGCCACACCCACTCCCATGCTGTGAATGGGCAGTGAAAGGAGAAGTGGCACATGGATGACCCCTCTCTCTTTCATATTTCTCTTTCTTTCTAGGCACTACAACACACCTGGTTGGCACCTTGTGCTGCTTTTCCATCACCTCTTTGCACTCTGCTATGTAGACTATACAGTAGACTGCAAGAGGCCAATACCAAGTTAAATTCAAGTACCTACAATTCTTGCATTTAAAAACATAAGTTTATTGAAGTGTTAATGATTACAGGGCTGCATTAAAGAGGAAGTAAACTTCCATCTTTTAATTTTACCTATAGGTAAGCCTTATTATATGTAATGTAAATGTCTCCTAAATGTGCACAGTTTAGAAGATATTTCATTTACATGCAGCCAGTGACATCATGGGCGAATGCGCTCTGAAGGAACAGCCACCCATGTCGTCCCTTCAGAGCCTGTGCCGTGACCGGCGGTTCCCGTGTGCATGCATGGGAGTGACATCTTCGCGGCTCTAGCCAGTCACAGAGCCGGAGTCCACGAACCCAGAAGCAAGATGGGTGAAGATGGAAGCTGTGTCCAGCGATGACATTGCATCGATGGAATGCTTTGTTTTTAGGTTGCAATGCATACTAGCACATTATGCCTTGCAGGTAAGGGAAAAAAAACATGCAGCAGTTTACAAACGATTTAATTTGTGTCTTTTATAACTGCCCAGAATTTAGATTTATCTTTGAAAAGCCTTCCCTATTTAGTGTTATAATAACGCCTTAATTGCAATATGTGTCATCATTGGCACTTAAGGCACTTTCTGGGATTCCAGGGAATCCCAAAAAGTGAAATTGTGTGGACTCTTAAGCAAGGAAAGGATTATAAAAACTAAGAAAGGGCTGGGTGTGGAGATAGGATTTGTGGCGTCTTTGGGTTAAATAGATTTATATTGAGTCACTAAACCATTTTTATATATAGTAATCTTCATAATCTCTACCCATTGTTGAGATGATGGGTCACGTTTATTTTTCAAACATAGTCTGTGTTTGGATATAAGAATGCCAAATTCATTGCCTTGGCATGGCCAACAGCAAACATGCCAGGCTCCTCTATCTTTCTATGAATAGCACCTTGTTCCTAAATATTGTGAGTGCCACGTTCAGCTGCTCACTAATTAGAAATCAATCTTTCATGGGTGACACATATTGGGTGATAATTTTCATACTTATTGTCTATTATGCCAGTGAAAGAGACAAGAACTATGAATGCAAGCTTGCAGATTGGTCACGGCTATTATTTTTATTAGTCACAGTGTTTACAGCATGCCATATTTTGTAGTGATCCACACTTTGTTCATCGCCATAATAAAATGTGCACATTTACTGTTTTCTATTTTTTTATTTAAATTAAACCATTTAAAGAGGTGATGTTGATCAGATACAACTTTGAAAAGCTAGCAAATAGAAAAACAATGTATTTACCACAGAAAAACAATGTTTCGTTTTGCTACCACATAAAAAGTTTAGAACTTTAATCCATTTAACTAAGCCAATTTTCTGGATGTCACTTACCCTACGTTCACACCAATGCGTTTTTAAGAGCGTTTTGCAGTTTGCAGAAATGACATGGTTTCCTGTGGTACTAGTTCACATCTATGCGTTTTGCGGCCATTGCATTTTTGGAAAGGGTCAGGGACTTTTTTTATGTGTTTTGCGGTTCTTATTTTACCACTATATATAGCTGGTTGCTAAGCAGGGGGCCGGAAAGCCAGCCGCCGCATTCTTAGAAACCGATAAGTCTACAGATGAAAGCTGAATGTAAAAAAAAAAATTGCCATCAAAATTAATTTGCAAAATAACGGGCCCTTTGGGTCTGGTATGGATTCGAAGGGGATCTCCACACCAAAATAAAAAAATGTTGCGGAGACCCCCCAAAATCCATACGAGACCCTTATCCGAGCATGCTGCCCAGCAGGTCAGGAAAGGGAGAGGACGAGCGATCACCCCCCCCCCCCCCCCCGAACCATACCAGGCCACATGCCCTCAACATGGGGGATGGGTGCTTTGGGGCAGGGGGGCTCTGGACCCCCCACCCCAAAGCACCTTGCCCCCATGTTGATGAGGACAAGGCCCTCTTCCCGACAACCCTTGCCCGGTGGTTGTCGGGGTCTGCGGGCGGGGGGCTTATCAGAATCTGGAAGCCCCCTTTAACAAGGAGACCCCCAGATCCCGGCTCCCCACCCTATGTGAATGGATATCAGGTACATCGTACCCCTACCCATTCACCAAAAAAGCAGTGAAAAGTTACAAAAAACAAGTGCCAGTTTTTGACAAACTTTTATTAGTAAAAAAGCTCTGAGCCACCGTCTCTCCTAGTGTCGTCTGCCCAATGTCCCCGTCCCTCCATTTTATCCCTGTGCTGTTATCTCCCGATGTCATTGTCTTTTTTCTCCTCCTTCATCATGTTCCTTGCCGATGCCGGTTACCCGCTGAAAAAATGAAAAAAAAGCTGGTCTTGTCATAAAGATGTGTTCCACCGTTGTTATGTTCCCCGCTGTCCGGCGCCTCTTATATAGGCATGTGGCGTGGCCATCCAATGACGTCACCAGGAGAGCCCGCCCATTGTGATGTCACATGTTAGAAAGGGCAGGCTCTCCAAGCGATGTCATTGGATGGCCACGCCCCATGCCTATATAAGAGGCACCGGACAGCAGGGAACATAACAACGGAGGAACACAGCTTCGTGACAAGACCAGCTTTTTTTGTTTTTTAACGGGTAACTGGCAACGGCAAGGAAGAAGAAGACAACGGCGACGATGCAAGGGTGAGGAAGAAGAATACGGCACTGGGAGATGACAGCGCAGGGAGGAAACGGCGGCGGAAGAAGGCGAGGGCACCGGCAGAGACGACTCAAGCACTTGCCTCCTTTATTGAACCTTTGGTAAAGAATGACCTTGATCCACCCCCTGACACTGCTGGGTGGGCCTACTTCTAGCCCCTACTTAAAGCAGAGGGTGCTACATAAATATACCCCTTATTGTTACTTTAGAATAATGAGCAGCAAGTAGAAGGTGCAGAGTTTGGCGACAGGTAGCTCACATGCCTAGTCGCTTCTGTCTCATTACCTGCGGCCTCTCTAAGCATTAGGGGCCAGAAAGAGAGCAGGGACTTGTGGGAGCCTGGAGAATTCTGGGAAAGAAGTGAAAGGAACTATATCTGCATATATGCATGATAAGTAAAATTACACTTTCCTCCACCCACATTTATCCTTCATTACAGGTTTCCTTTAATGGTATTGAATAGTGTTTTCCATTTACAGTATCTGCTCTACTTATGTTTCAAAGAAACAAAACACGAACTGTGAATTATTTCCATTTAGTGGGGTAATTAAAAACTATTACATACACATCTTTAATATTTACCCTTTTGTATCCAACAAAAGTGATGAGTATGAGCACTCATGGATATTACATTTTCTACTGAGCTGTAACTAAAGATCTAATAACAGGATATCAGAATACACAGCTAAATAAATCAGCTTCAAAATACTTCCTCTCCTCTTCTGTAAAGACAGTGCCATCTAGAGCTTTAGTTCGAGGAGCATTCAACATGTGCAGAGCTAGTGCTGTATTGTCTACCTGGGTTGTAACCTGGGGATTTTCTAAAATATATCATATTTTCTCTTAGAGAATTATTTTGGCAATTTGTAGTAATGTTGTAAGCTTCATTGCTGCACTTCCGTAGATGATGGTGCTTTAGGTGAAATAAAAAAACATAGACCCAGCAGGTAAACATGTGGAGAACCCTTCTGGATGCCACATAAAGGAGTCACACCCCATAAACAGCATTTCCATAGCTCTCAACTGTCCTTGATTTTGAGGACATTCCTTGTCCCTCATTCCTCCTTACTTGTCCCTCATTTTGGTCTGATCTATATAGTTGTATATAAAATGCAATTTTTATCTTTCAAAAGGTGTTTCCCAGTGCTAAAGATTTCATCCGAATTCTAAATTGGTGCATTTGTCAATTTTAAAAGCCAATATAAAGGAATAGTGGTGGTAAAAAAAAAACACTTGTGGATTTAATCTTTTTTTTGGTTATGTCCCCTTTAAGGGGCGTGACGGGGGGGCATGCCATATGCCTATAGACAATTGCTAGTAGGTGTCCCTCATTCCCATCTCAAAATGTTGGGAGGTATTCATTTCTATTCTCCTGGCATGTATTCATGGCCTAAGCAGAATATAAAACCTGCCCGTTTTGAATATCTTATGCAAATAAACTACCCAAAATTTAAACAGTTAACCCTGCCATGATCTATGCTAATTTGGGACATTAAGAGCACTTCACTAAGATATGTGGGTAACTTTAAAATATATCCAAAATCCTAACTTTTCTTTACTTTGGATAGAGTAGGGGAGGGTTAAAACTGCTGTCAGCTGTGTCTCATTAGGCAGATTTAATTTAGCTTAAAGTGGTTGTAAATCCCTTACAACCACTTTAACCTACAGGTAAACCTAGATTAAGGCTAAAAGGTTTTAGAGATATTTGCAAGAATAGCGGCACCGATGTCTACGGCGCATGCGCTGTAGACATCGGGCACAGGCACACTGAGCGTGCCGTTTCTAACATCGATCATGACGTTAGTGGTGGCACCATGCGCGGGAGTAACGTTATCGCGTCTGCGGTCACAGCGCCGGAGCCGCGATACCCGGAAGTCACTCTGGGTATCATTGCGGCAACAGAGGAGGTGACCGAAGGCCGCTGCGGGGGCTTTGGTCTCAGGTAAGTAATTCATAATGAGCTAGTAGGCTCGTTCTGCCTAGTGACATGACAGGGATCTACTGCTCCCTGTGATTGGGAGCAGTGATCGCTGTCATGTCAGTGGTAGCCCATCCCCCCCACAGTTAGAATACCTCCCTAGTACACATTTAACCCTTTGATCGCCCCCTAGTGTTTAACCCCTTCCCTGCCAGTGTCATTTACACAGTAATCAGTGCATTTTTATAGCACTGATCGCTGTATAAATGACTGGTCCCAAAATGGTGTCAAAAGTGTCTGATATGTCATAATGTCATATGTCATAATGTCGCAGTCACGATAAAAATCGCAGATCGCCGACATTATTAATAAAAAAAAAATAATAATAATAAAAATGCCATAAATCTATCCCCTATTTTGTAGACGCTATAACTTTTGTGCAAACCAATCAATATACACTTATTGCGATTTTTTTTTTACTAAAAATATGTAGAAGAATACATATCGGCCTAAACTGAGAAAGAAATTTTTTTTATATATATTTTTGGAGGATATTTATTATAGCAAAATAAATAATAATTTTCAAAATTGTCGCTCTTTTTTTTGTTTATAGCGCAACAAAATAAAAACCACAGAGGTGATCAAATACCACCAAAAGAAAGCTCTATTTGTGGGAAAAAAAGGACATCAATTTGTTTGGGTGCAATGTCGCACGACCGCGAAATTGTCAGTTAAATCGACGCAGTGCCGAATCGCAAAAAGTGCTCTGGTCAGGAAGGGGGTAAATCGGTTCTGGGGCTGAAGTGATTAAGACCCCTTTCATACTGAGGTGCTTTTATGCGTTAAAAAGCACCTAAAAAGCTCCAGAAAAGCTATTTCCATTAAAATCAATGAATGCTTTCACATTGGGGCAGTGCACTGGCAAGGCAGTGAAAAAACATCTCCATTGAAATGAATAGAAAGCTCTTTAAAAGCGCCTGAAAAGCTCATTAAAAGCACTCAGTGCTTTACTGGCAGTTTAGAAGCGCCTCAGTGTGAAAGGAGCCTTGGGGCCACTCTGTCGAGGTCTTTAGGTGCATAGGTAATGTATTAAGATTACATTTTAGGGGCTCAATAGAAAAGCAAGGTAATTATGCCAAACTTGCCAGCCAGACATTAATTTATTTTGAGAGAAATTATTACCGCTAGCACACTTGACACTTTTCCTGATGGGAACATTCAAGATTACTGGTAGTTTAATCACTTTGTAAATATATTAGCCAGCTGTTCTTTCTTGTGACCTAACAGGACATCACATTCGAGATTTGGTGAGTTTACAGGTAATCATAATTTCCTGACCTTACTGTGCTTACATGATTAATGTGCTACGATTAATAAGTCAATAAACAATAGCTTTACATCTATTGTATTCTGTATTCCAAAAACACATTAACTAATACTATCTAGGAATGTTCAGGTTAAATAAGTTTAGTTATGACTTCCTGATGTGGTTATTAGGACAGGAAGTGATGGAAGAATCGCTAACTTGATACAAATGGGAATTAAAACCTTCCATTAAGCTTGTCCCTCTAAAACCTTTTTGGCTGCAATTTAACTTTAAGCAGAAAAATATCTTACTTAACTTTATTTGAATTGATTTTTTTTCCACTTTATTTCTTTTACATAGATAAATAAAAGGAAATGTATATAAAGTATCAGAATAAGCACTGAAAAGAAAGAAATAGAAACTAAAAAAAAAGTTTATAGGTATAGCAGAATACCACTGAATTTTGAAATATTACATGTAAGAAGGTATACATTGGTATAAGTAATCAGCAACCGAGGAATGTAACTATTTAAAGTAACAAACACAGTTTACCACTCTTTCTTTCCCTGCATGGAAAAATTAATGTCTTGACAAATCTTACCTAAGCTGAGAAAAAAAATGCATTGTAAACAGTACTGGAGTCACATATGCTCTTACTGGGATTTGAAATTAAAGTAGAATTCAGTCCAAATGTTGCCCACCTATTGCTGCACCAAAACTCCAGTTGTAGTGAGAGTGATATATTTAGTAGTGATATTACAGGCAGATACGTATCCATCATGCCATACCATCAGGGAGGCCTGTGATTTATTTATCAAATGTATTCATAAAGCTAATTCTGGTATTTACTGGTAATTCTCTAATGGCACTTTCATTCTAATAGTCCAAAGCAAGGTCTTTGCGGGGCGTGTCCAAGATGGCGATGGGAGAGGACGCTCATTAACAGAGCTCCTGGAATCCGGCTGGTAATCCTCCTATTAACGCGGTCCCTGGGCCATCACGAACGGTGGAAACAACTCCCAAACACAGCACTGACCCCGGGACATGCCCGGAGGTAGGTCTCGGAGATCAGCTTCCGTGACCGCCGCGCAAGACAAGGCCAGAACACGAGGCCAGGCCCCCATCTCGGCGTCCAAGACAGAAGCCGCGGACTTGCCTCCCGCGACGGTGATGGATCTAGCCACAGCCCTGCAGACTATTGCGACTGGCCAGGCGGCCCTAATGGATACAATAGACCATCTCCAGACGAATGTGGACATTATCCGCAGGGACCTCGACTCTTTCTGCGGGCCGTGTGTCGGCGAGGGAGGATATTGTGAGAGAGCACACCGGGGACCTGCATACCCTGAAGGCCAGAGTCAAAACCGCCGCAACAACCTGCGAGTCGTCGGCCCCCTGGAGGGATCCGAAGGTAAAGACCCTGTAGCCTTTATTGAACACCTCCTAAAAGATCTGCTGCCGAGGGCCCCCCCCCCCCCCCTTCTTCACCGTAGAAGGGGGAGAAGCTGCGGGCCAAGGACCTTAAATATAGCATGCTCTTTCCAGCCAGGCTACGGGTGGAAGATGGTGAGTCCACAAGATTTTTCACATCGCCTGCGGAGGCCCTGTCCTGGATTGAAACACTACGCAGACACTAAACCAGCCATGAGATAACCTTTTATTGTTGCCTGAATTGTCCTGCGGGAATGACTGAAGTATTTGCCTACAGCTGACGGAAACTTGGAATGGATGACTGCTGCGGTTTGCTTCCAAACCATCACCCTGAATGTACCCTCAGCATGTAGTGGACGGTCGACTGTTTCCTGTTTGTAAGTGCCTTACTGAGGTCTGGATGTGGGGGACACTCTTTTTACCACCACCCAGATCTCCCTGAGGGGGGGACGGGGTGGTTTTGTCCCTGCTGTTCCGTGGGGTGGAGGAGTGGTGGAAGACAGGCTGAATAAGTCTTGGTGGAGGGAACCCTGGCCTTGCTGTTATGATGACTACGACTGCCCCCTTACCTGCTCTCTCTCTTGTAACCTAAGCCTATTACCCTCGGCCCAGGCCGGTAGATCCTTTTTTCTACATAAGATGCCGGACTCCAATACCTGGTCCATGTACTGTACTCCAGAGGACTGGGCTCCAGTGCCCTCTTGCACACTGCATTCCCACAGGGGTCTGTTGCCCCTTAATGTTTTGGGAGTGAGGCCCCCTCTGGTTTGGGTGGCGGGGTTGGGGTTTTCGTTATGTTCACTCTACCTATGGTTTAGTCAGTTTGCCGTATGTCTTAACTGTTTGATATCTCGTACAGGAAATAAAGTACAGGTGGTGCGTAATGGTGGTGTGGTGGGAGCTCCTGAATCTCCGGTGATGTTCCTCAACCCTGCAGAGTGGTATGATTTTCCTAATGTTTAACTGTAAAATAGTGTCCTGGAACACCAGGGGTCTGAACTCTAAGATCAAACGATCACTGGTGTTCCAGTTTCTGCAAAAACATTCTCCTCATGTCTGTATCCTCCAGGAGACTTAGTTGGGGGTAGAACCATGAGCCTGCGGAGGCCTTGGGTGGGCCACGCATACCATTCAACCTACTCCAACTTAGCGTAGGGTGTTAGTATCCTCATACTTAAGTCCCTGCCTTTCCAACTATTGGCATTAGAGGTGGAATCAGGGGGGCGATATGTGATTATTCATGCATGTATTATGTCTCTAGCGGTAGTAATAGTGGGGTTGTATGTCCATCCACCAGCCTCAATATCCCTTTTGTACCAGATTGTGATGAAAATCATGCAATATGCCACGGATAATGTCCTGCTGATGGGGGACTTTAACATGGTCCCAGACCCCAAAACGGACAGACTAACTCAGACATCTGTCTCATCCTCGGAACTGAGGGCCTGGGCAGAGGTATTTAACTTCACTGATGTCTGGCGTTGGCGAGATCCGACGCTGAGGGCCTTCACGTGTCACTCAGCGTCGTACAAAACTTTTTCTAGAATTGACCTGGTATACTCTGGGGGACCTATTCTCTCAAGAGTGAGGGATGTTACTATTCTGCCCAGGGGGGGTCTCGGACCATGCTTGAATTATCCTGTGCATCATCGGAGAGTCTGTCGCGCCTCTCTACATTCTGGCTCTCTGACTCAAGGATTGATATCCCGGGTAAGGCTGACATAGGCGCATTCTGGAACACGAGAGACAGGAATATCCCTCTCCCGGATTCCTGGGATGCCTTTAAAGTTTGCACGAGGGGGCACTTCCAAACCGACATTGGGCAAATCCATAAGGAGGCACACAAGGAATTACAGAGAGCGGAGACTAGGGCGCAAACCCTGGAATCTGCATACGTTAGAGATCGTTCTCCACAGGTATACCTACCGTACAGAGAAGCCCTGAGAGATGTCAATCTTCTTCGAGCCTCTGCAACTAAGGTACGTTTGCTACACCAGAGCCAGTGGATTTTTGAGCAGGGCGAGCGAAGTGGCAGATTATTGGCATGGTTGTCCCGGGAACACTCTTCCCCGGCGTCCATATCAAGGATCTTGTCCCCTAGCGGATAAATTCTGACAGACTCATCCCAAATCAATGCCCAGTTTGCATCCTACTACCAAGATCTTTATAGCTCCAGAGCTCACTGAACTGATCAAGAACTGTGCACATATCTAGACCAGGTTGATCTGCCATGTCTCACCGACTCTGCTAGAGAGAAGTTGGACAGTCCCCTGACCCTGGCGGAGATCCAAGTGGCAGTTAAATCATTGCAGAGTGGGAAAACGCCGGGCCCAGATGGGTTCCCGGCGGATTTCTACAAACAATATGCAGAGGACTCCCTCCTCATCTTTAGAGAAGTTTTGGTATGGGCACTTGAATGTGGGAGTTTACCCACGTCCATGTTTGAAGCGGTTATTGCGATCCTCCCTAAGCCTGGCAAGAATCCTGACCTGTGTTCATCGTACAGACCCATATCACTCCCAAATATGGATTTGAAAGTACTGGCCAAGGTACTAGCGGGTCGTTTGAACACAGTGATTACAGCTCTTGTCCACCCGGTCAGTTGAATGGGGGTACCTCTGGGCTGTTCTCCGGAAATTTGGATTCGGACCGATATTTATACAATGGCTGCGCATGTATGCCTCCCCTAGTGCCCGTATCAGGACCAACAATTCCCTCTGACAGGCCTTTACGTTGGGGAGGGGTACTCTAAAATTTGCGCTGCACCCACAGTAAGGGGAATAAAGATGGGAGTGCTGGAGGAGAAAATATCCTTATATGCAGACGATACTATCCTATATCTAAATGATGTCTCCTCCTCACTCCCAGCTGCCCTACAATTGGTCAATGAATTCAGAACATACTCTGGCGTCAACGTTAATTGGGATAAATCACTGATATACCCGCTGAACCCGAACAAACCTAGACCCTCTATGCAGAGCCCACTAGTCTGGGTGGATAATTTCAAATACTTGGGGATACGTATGGGTGAACCAGTGGCTATGGAACTTAATCTAAACCCTCTACTCGCTAGCTTCTCGAAGAAGTGCACTGACTGGAAATCGCTTCCCCTAACTCCAGTAGGCAGGGTTAACCTTATTAAGATGGTTTTCCTGCCAAAGTTTCTCTACCTATACAGAAACAGCCCAATAGTGATCCCAATGACCTATTTTCACAGAATTAAGTCCATAATCTTCTTCTTTGTATGGCTGCCCAGGCTTGCACTATCCACCCTGCAACTTCCTGTGGGTCAGGGGGGGCTCGCCCTTCCCAACTTTCAATACTACTATTGGGCGGCAATACTGGTGACTGCTCGGTGGTGGTTCTCGCAGCCGAAAGATAACCCAGCGGTGACTCTGGAGGCTGCAATTTTGGGGTCGTATGCTGCACATAGTAACCTAGTGTTTAGGGGTATCAGAGCACATCCCAACCTAACCACCCCGATGCGCACGAATATTATGGTCTGGAGTAGGGCTAGGACGGTGTACCGGACTCCGGGTACGGTTTCCCCTTATATGCCACTGTGGGGCAACCCCCGATCTCTCCCATTTATATAGTATCCCGAATCTGCAAATATGGGCCAATAGGGGAATTACAGGTTTGAAACATTTGATATTGGAGGGCAGACTGGGAACGTTCCCAGAATTAAAAGCTAAGTACAATTTGCCAAACTGGAGGCTTTTCCGGTTCCTGCAGGTGAGACATGCCTTTCAGCATCAATTCCCTGAAGGGGTCATCCTTGAGTCAGATCCGATTGAAAGGTTGCTTGCCTCTAGGGTCCTACTGGCCCCCCTGTCTACAATCTACTTTACCTCCCTGCCCACCTCACTATCTAAAGTGTTCACTAAATGGAAGGAGGACATACCTTCTCTTGAGGAGGAAGACTGGGAGTCCTGTGTTTCCTCGTATGTTTCAACTCTGATCTCTGCTAGAGACCGTTTCATACAGCTAAAATTTTTACACCGAGCCTATTATACACCTCAGAGATTGGCGGTCATTTACAGGGATAGGTCCCCTAACTGTACGAGATGTGGGGGGGGGTGAAGCATCCTTCCTGCATATGACCTGGTCATGCCCAGCACTGCAGGGATTCTGGGAACAGGTCCTGGTTGATATTAATCAGTCGGCGGAGATCTCCCTCCCACTGAAGCCAGAAATATTGCTTTTGAATGTGATAGGCGACCCCACGGTTGGGAAATATAAGAAATTGTTTGTGTCATTTGCTACATACTATGCTCGAAGAGAGATTCTGTTGAAATGGAGGGCCGAGCTACTACCCACCATCACCACATGGAGAAATACTTTGAACACGGTTTTACCACTGTACAAAATAACTTATGTCAATAAGAATTGTCTGCATAAATTCGACAAGATTTGGTTATCTCCCCTTGAACCAGATGCAGATGTATGATCCAGTGGCAGGGATCTGGAGTCCCGAAATGGCGGACTGTGCTGCTCTGCATTGTCTCTCCGTCTTTTGGCTGTATACTTGCTGATCGACTGTGGCCATATGCAGCACAGAGATCTGTGTGTTGGTAATGGTAAACACAAAACATGGATCTGGCTAGATTTCTCCCTGCTTTCAGTTACCATTTAGAACTAAAAGCAAGGAGAGACCCAGCCAGATGATTTGTAAGTAAAGGCAGCACACATAAACTTGCATACACTTGTTATGCACACCGTTAACCTCTTGACTGCCCTCCTCATCTCTCTAGTCACTGATCACCTCCATTACTAGTATAGGGTCTGTACAGATCAGTATCTTGATCACGATTAGATCTATACTAGTGCCCCTAATATTATAGTGTCCCCAAAAATGCAGTTTGATTTTTACCAAGGACATGTAGCAGAATACATTTTGGCCTACATTTATGAAGACATTTTATTTTATTGGACATGTTTTGTAACAAAAAGCAGAAAATAATGTTATTTTTTTTTTTGTGTATGTAATACAAAATAAAAAACCCAGTGGTGATGAAATACCACCAAAGGAAAACTCTATCGTGTGGGAAAAAAATATATAAATTTCATTTGCACACAGTGTTGCATGAACGAGCAATTGACAGTTAATTAAAGTAGTACAGTGCTGAATAGCAAAAAAATGCCCTGGTCATGAAGGGGGTAAAACATTTCAGAGGTCAGGTGGTTAATTAGACTAATTCATTTGAGGCATAATTCTTTATCTCAGTTTAATACTGTCTCCTATTTTGAGATTAAATAATCAGTATGATATATGCAGGGCAAGCATTCGTACATAAGAGAATAACAAACCTAATATTTGTACATACACTATAGTACTAAAGCAGACATACATCAACATTCTTTCAGAATAATTGACAAGCTTGATGCTGTTTTGTTCCTGATGTCACCTACACTATATTACCAAAAGTATTGGGATCCCTACCTTTACACACACATGAACTTTAATGGCATCCTAGTCTTAGTCTGTAGGATTCAATATTGAGTTGGCCCAGCCTTTGCAGCTATAACAGCTTCAACTCTTCTTGGAAGGTTGTCCACCAAATTTATGAGTGTGTCTATGAGAATGTTTAACCATTCTTCCAGAAGAGCATTTGTGAGGTCAGGCACTGATTTGGACGAGAAGGCCTGGTTCACAGTCTCCACTCTAAATCAGCCCAAAGGTGTTCTATCAGGTTTAGGTCAGGACTCTATGCAGGCAGTCAAGTTCCTCCACCCCAAACTCGCTCTTGCATATCTTTATGGACCTTGCTTTGTGCACTGAAGCAAATCATTTGGTGGAGGGGGGATTATGGTTTGGGGTTGTTTTTCCAGGGTTGGGCTTGGCTCCTTAGTTCCAGGGAAGGGAACTCTTAAGGCATCAGCATACCAAGACATTTTGGACAATTTCATGCTCCCAACTTTTTGGGTCACAAATGCGCTTCTGGAAGAATGGTCAAACATTCCCATAGACACACTCCCAAACCTTGTGGACAGCCTTCCCAGAAGAGTTGAAGCTGTTATAGCTGCAAAGGGTTAGAAATGTAATATTGAACCATATGCACTAGGACTGGGATGCCATTAAAGTTCATGTGTTTTTACAATACTGTAATACTTTTGGTAATATAGAGGGTTATTTACGAAAGGCAAATCCACTTTGCACTACAAGTGCAAACTACACTGCTGTAAATCTGAGGGGTAGATCTGAAATGAGGGAAAGCACAGCTGATTTTATCATCCAATCATGTGCAAGCTAAAATGCTGTTTTTTATTTTCCTTGCATGTCCCCCTCGGATCTACAGCGACTGCACTTCCAAGTGCACTTTCAGTGCAATTTCAAGTGCACTTTGCACTTATAGTTTGCACTTGTAGTGCAAAGTGAATTTGCCTTTCGTAAATAACCCCCTTAGTGTATTTTACCACGAAGTGGTATCAACTATGCAGTAGAAATCATGTTTTTATGCACAAATAGTGGTATAGTATTTGTTTACTTTGCCATCCTCTACTAATTAGTAGTGTACTATTGGTACAAGTAACATTAATATTTTAGATCTTTCTAAACCAAATGTTTTTTACTCCTCTCAAAAGTTGCAAACTATTACGCTAAGGGGGTTATTTACGAAAGGCAAATCCACTTGGCACTACAAGTGCAAACTACAAGTGGAATGTGCACTTGAAATTGCACTGAAAGTGCACTTGGGAGTGCAGTCGCTGTAGATCCGAGGGGGACATGCAAGGGAAAAAAGCTTGCACATGATTGGATGATAAAATCAGCAGAGCTTCCCCTCATTTCAGATCTACCCCTCATATTTACAGAGACTGCACTTTCAAATGCACTTTCAGTGCAATTTCAAGTGCACTTTGCACTTGTTGTTTGCACTTGTAGTGCAAAGGGGATTTGCCTTTCGTAAATAACCCTCTATGTGTAATTGATCCTTTTGAGGAATAATATTAAATTCTCTTATTAAATATTTGAATCTCCATATTTGCAGAATTAAGGGTGGTAATAACGTAATCGTCGCCTGACAGATGGAAGGGCAGGAAGCAGGATGGGAGTTGTGATTAGCGTCATTGTCCGGACAGGGTGAAGAACATGCAATCTGTCACGCCAGCAAGGTGTTCATTCAGAGATCAGAGGTGACCGCAGTGTAAGCTCCATGTGTGTTCAGCTACATAGTCCAGCCCGTGCTGAGGGAGACCTGCCAACCTTAAATAAACAGATAGATGAAGCTGCATCAGCAGGCGATTAAAACTCTGTCCTTCTGTAAACATGGACAGATTCCAGGTACACTGAGTGAAGTGCAATATGACTCATTCTTTGCATGCGGAGGTGAGGCAAAAGGTACAGGATACAAGACACGTAATGCTGAACATTCCTAATATCTGAATCCACAGTTAGCTCTGGACAATTCCAGCTTTAAGCAATGATAATTCTGTATATCATCATGATCATATCGCTAAGGAAATGTAAGGAATGCTTATAAGTCTGAAAGGAGAAATTCCTGACATGTCATAATTTCCAGTAACAGTGTAATTAAAACAAAAATGTAAACTGCACCTTTTATCATTAAAAGGCAGTCCTTGAACTCCAAAAGTGACCATGCCTAGGCTGAGAGGTGATTTATAGAGGAGTGATGTCATCATTTGGCTATAGGCAAGCACAAGCATTTCCTCAGTCTTTTATATCCCAGTGATCAGATTTCAACATTGTAATTTTTTCATCTAGTCACAAGGTGAGGGGCAATAGCAGAGGACTGAGCAGTATCCTCTGCCACTCCATTCTTCCGCTGCTGCGATGACACAAGTGACTGTAATGTCACACCTGTAAGAAGAAGCAGGGACCTATATAGCTGCTGGAGAAAGGATTTTGCTCTCTCCTCCCTTCAGTAGTAGCCTACTGTGGGTGGAGGGCACAAGCTCACAACTCCTTTTCAGTACAGGCATCTCATTCACTGATACAGCTCAACAGGGCCGGGACAAGGGGTGGGCAGGAGGGGCGGCTGCCCCTGGTGCAATGGTTTATTGCAAGGGTGGGGGGCACCCTGACCCTAACCCTAAGGGAAAGGGGGGCGCAGTTTGGCATCTTTGCCCTGGGCGCTGGATGACCTTGTCCCGGCACTGCAGCTCAAACTCCTACACAGGCATGCCTCACTGTAAATCCCCCAGTCTACCACTTTCACTGCCCTTCACTCTAGCACAAAAGAATGCTCAGTGCTACTAAACGCTTCAGTTCGCTGTGACGTGCCACAAACATTGACATTATTTTAGTGTGCATATTAAATTAAAAACCTCCGCTATCCACTTTATTAGTGCTTTAAAAATAGTGTTAAAACACCCAAAAAATGTGTATTCTAAATACATAGTGAATATAGTAAAAAACATACATGACTATTTGTGTGCTTATACCAAAAATCATGTGCCCATAACAATGTGTCTAGTTAAATAATCATATGCAACATTGTGACAATGCATAAAATGTTCAGAATCACGTCTCTCCAGAGTATGTACTAATGGAGCGTAAACACGACCGGTTTTCCCGTCGGAATAAACTCTGAAGGTTTTTCCGACGTAATTCTGCTCAAGCTGTCTTGCATACACACGGTCACACCAAATTCCGACCGCCAAAAAACGCAGTGACGTACAACACTTACGACGGCACTATAAAAAGGAAGTTCAATAGCCGCTGCGCCACCCTTTGGGCTCCTTTGGCTAATCTTGTGTTTATCTTGTGAGATGATTCGCGCTTTTCAGACTAGTGCTTTTCAGATCGTTTTACTGCAGTTCAGTTTGTGATAATTTTTCAATAATCCAAAAAAAAGGAGATCTTGATGAAAAAAAAAAAAAGATGACTATAAAAAATGATTCTAAACATTATTATGGAGGTCTGGCTTTTAAAAAAATAAAAGATTATTCATGAGATCACGAGAAATAATAAAGAAATAAGTTTGTGAGAACTGTGTGAATATCAGCAGCAAAACAACTTCATTATTCTAGCATTATAAAGCACAAAAGAATGCGCTGCATTAAAAGTTCACAGAATTTGCAGCATGAGGAATGTGCTATCTCCATTATGAACACTAGTTTTACCAGACCGAGAGCTTCTGTCTCGTACTTGCTTCAGAGCATGCATCATTTTTGGTACGTCGGAACAGCATACAGACAATGTTTTTTTTTCCGATAGGAAAAATATAGAACATGTTGTCTATCTAAGTCCGTCTGAATTTTTGACGTAAAAATTTCCGATGGGGCATACACATGGTCGGAATATACAATGAAAAGCTCCCGTCAGACTTTTTCTGTCGGAAAGTCCAACCGTGTGTACGCGGCATAAGTGTCCTAGATGCTTCTTTTTCTTCTTCACCAATAAACTCCACAGTGAATAAATGCACTCCACTCAATGAGCCCAACACACGGGTGTCTAGAATCACTCACTGCAGGCATTTGACCTTTTGAAAGGTCTAAAAATAATGTATTATGAGTATGAATCCCATTGTATACATTTCCCTTAGTCTCCACATGCCATCTTTCTCATCAATTCCAGCAAAACAAAAAAAAATACTTGCAATTGTTTTGCAGTTTAAAACTGCTTGCACATGATTGGACGATGGGAAGTCAGCAGAGCTTTTGGTCATTTACTAAGTTCTGGAGCAACTGCACTTTGGAAAGTGCACAGTCTATTTGCCTTTAATAAATCAACCTCAATATATCCATCCACAAGGAGATTACACATCAAAAGCCTAACAGATCCATCTACGTATTAAACATTACCAGTGGGAGATGCTGAAATCAATCACCACTTCAGCATTTCTCACCTGCCAGCAGAAACTTCCAATCTGTGTTTATGTCCCATTTGCAGTGTAGGTGAACATGTAGATTGTGTGTGCAGGCTCCTCTCAATGCCTTTCATCCTGCAGGACTTTGTCAAGGGATAGGGCCAACGCACACACATCCTGTCATTTATACCATTTTTGCTTAACTTCCATAACCCCTACTAGCCCTGTTGTATTACTGATAAACCCCAGCTCACTCAAAGCGGAGCATATTACTTAAATTCTAATATAATATAATGCAAACACATAAATATTATGTATAATCCTTGTTTTATTGGTTTTTTTTCCCCAATGCAAGTAGATATTAGAAAGCAATGACAGCAGTGGAAGAGAATGCAAGTACAGGTCGTATACAAAGAGCAGATACAATAATAAACAATATCTAAACAGGTACATACTGTATGTCGATACAAATATTATGGTTATGTATTATATAGAGATTCAGCTGAACCATATACATATCATAGGTAACCTGTAATCTGTATACAGTCATGGTGTAAAGTATAGTCACAACACTCCTATATATCCTAGATATCCTAGATATCTCACAAGGCATTATATATACATTATATATATATATATATATATATATATATATATATATATATATATATATATATATATATATATATATATATATATATATATATATATATATATATATATATATATATATATATTAATTTTTAGTATGAACTGTATTCCTGTATTTTGCACACAATTGTGAAATAAACTGTAGTAGTATTACTCATTTTTTTTTAAAGTAGGTAGCATGTAAAATATTATACCTTTAGCATAAGCAGTAAATCATTCGGACCACATTTCGTGGAATCCCCCTATAAGAATAAAGAAGAACTATATGGAAAGAAAAGGAAGAAGAGGGAAGGGAAAAAAAAGGGGGGTAGGGGTAAAGAGTGGGAGGAGGCATTGCCTGAGAATAATAGCTAGAGAGTGAAGCTTGCAAGAAATAAGAGAAAAAATTATAATCATAGATATTGAGAAAATGCAGAGGTTTATAAGTATTCCCACTGTAGCCAAATCTTTCTGAGGCTCTCTCTTTGACTTGTATCATCTGTTCCATGGATTGAATTGTGAGTGATACATATTGCAGGCTGGAGTGAAGTGTCCATGGTCTTATTATAAATTATATTATTGAAACATTTTTGACCAGAGGGGTGTTATAAGGGGGCATTGAGCCCAAATATGAGTCATAGTTTCCAGTGTAAACAAACATGCCAGCAAACATTAGAATTTTTGGGATTACTAGACTGGAGATCAATGAAGCATTTATACATAGTTACATAGTTAAATAGTTACAAAGTTAGTCAGGTTGAAAAAAGTCCATCAAGTTCAACCAAAAAATAAATAATAATAAATAAATAAAAAATACAATCCCATATACACAAACCTACTCCCACAGTTGATCCAGAGGAAGGCAAAAAACCCCAGCAAAGCTCCAATTTGCTACAGTAGGGGAAGAAATTGCTTTCTCATCCCTTGAGAGGCAATTGGATTTTCCCTGGAGAAACTTTACCTATAAATGTTAGTACCCAGTTATATTGTGTACATTTAGGAAAGAATCCAGGTCTTTTTTAAAGAAATTGACTGAGCTTGCCAGAACCACCTTTGGAGGGAGTCTATTCCACATTTTCACAGCTCTTACTATGAAGAAACCTTTCCGTATTTGGAGATTAAATCTTTTTTTCCTCTAGATGTAAAGAGTGCCCCCTAGTCCTCTGTGATGACCTTAAAGTGAATAACTCAACACCAAGTTCACGATATGGACCACTTATGTATTTGTACATGTTGATCATATCCCCCTTAATCTCCTCTTCTCAAGAGGGAATAGATTCAGTTCCTCTAATCTTTCCTCATAGCAGAGCTCCTCCATGCCTCTTATCAGCTTGATTGCCCTTCTCTGCACTCTCTCCAGTTCCCCGATATCCTTTTTGAAAACTGGTGCCCAAAACTGAACTGCATATTCCAGATGAGGTCTTACTAATGATTTGTACAGGGGCAAAATAATATCTCTCTCTCTGGAGTCCATACCTCTCTTAATACATGAAAGTACTTTGCTCGATTTGGAAACCGCAGCTTGGCATTGCATTCTATCATTGAGCGTATGATCTACCAAAACCCCCAGATCCTTCACCATTGATTCCCCCAGTTGTACTCACCCTAGTATGTATGATGCATGCATATTCTTAGCCCCCAAGTGCACAACTTTACATTTATCAACATTAAACCTCATTTGCCACTTAGTTGCCCAATTAGACAGTGCATTGATGTCGGCTTGTAAATTGGCGACATCCTGTAAGTACGTTATTCAACTGCATAGCTTAGTGTCATCTGCAAAGACAGAAATGTTACTTTTAATCCCAGACCCTATATCATTTATAAAGCTATTAAAAATTAAGGGTCCCAGGAGTGAACCTTGGGGTACACCACTGATAACCATAGACCATTCAGAGTACAAGTCATTAACCACTACTCTCTGAATTCTGTCTTTTAGCCAGTTTTCTATACATTTACAAATTGATCTTTCCAAGCCTGTAGAATTTACCTTACACATGAGCCGTGTGTGGGAAACTGTGTCAAACGCTTTTTTTCAAAGTCCAGGTATACCATGTCCACAGCCAAGGTTTTACCTCATAAAAAGAAATCAGGTTTGTTTGACAACTTCTATCTTTCATAAATGCATGCTGTCTGTTGCTTAAAATATTTTTTTCCAACAAGAATTCATCTATGTGGTCTTTTATTATACTCTCCATTATCTTCCCGACTATAGAAGTTAAACTAACAGGTCTATAGTTACTTGGTAAAGACTTTGATCCCTTTTTAAATATGGGCACCACATTGGCCCTGCACCAATCCAGTGGTACCATTTCAGTTATTAACAAGTCCTTAAAAATTAGAAACAATGGCCTTGAAATGACAGAGCTCAATTCTTTTAGGATCCGTGGGTGGATGTCATCTGGTCCAGGTGCTATACCACTGAGAGATAATTTTTGTAGTTCCGTTTTTGGTATTAGCTGAAAAAGAAAGTTTGTGTGTTAAAAATACTGATTTATTACAATCAGACGGAGGGACTGAAGTCCCAAGCTTGGATTCCCATCTGGTCAAAAATGGGGAGTGGGGGAGAAATGCTGAGAGTAGTAGTTTATATAATGTGGACAGAGCATGGGGTGGTTTTTGCTCCTGTACTAATAGCTGTTCATTCCAAAATCAATCAAAGTCTGAAGAAATTATTTTCATTGATCCATAAAAAGGAAGGATTGAGAAATTAACACAGACAGATATCTTCCAAGTTAGGATGAACATAAGGAGGTACCCACGACAATGATCTCAGTTTTAGGGACAAAATATCCTCTTCTAAGGTTAATTACTGTTTCAATCTGGCATTGTGGAACCATTCCACATTTCCAGTGATGGAGGCAACTTGTAAGTATAGGGTAAAGTCTGGGAGGGCAAGGTACTAAGCATCTTTCTTTTTTTTTTTTTTTATTATTACATTTTTATTAAATTGACATATCCATTAAAACAGCCTTCATCCGGATGCTCAATGCTTACTCCATCTCGAACCAGGGCAAGCATGCATACATGCTTCGCTGGGAAAAAGCACTGGGAGAAAACATTCCGGAGGTAGTGTGGCAGACAATCTGGTCTCAGGTGGCTAGAAGCTCCTTTTGCACGCTCTATAAGGAGATTGCATATAAAATTCTCTACCACTGGTACCTGATGCCAGATTTCCTCCACGCTATCTATCCCTCCAGCTCAGATAGGTGCTGGCACTGCCAGGGAGACAAGGGCATCCTATACCACATTTACTGGAAATGCCCCATTTCATTGGAAGCGGCATTCCCCACCCTCCCAAGACGATCTATATGCCAGAATCAAAGATGTAGAACTTATGGAAAAGATGACAGCTAGACTACAAAACAGGCTAGAAATGCACAATCAGTTCTGGGAGGAATGGCACCGATGGGAAGATCCGCCCTAAGCCAAGGGTTGAGCCCCCCATCCCTATCCTCCACCCCCTCCCTCTTACCCTACCCCCTTAACCCCTTCCTCCCCCTCTCTGCTTCTCTTCTCCTTCTCCCTCAATCTTTCTTAGGCCTAATAAAGGCTTATGGCAGACGATATCTACTGTTTGACAACTCAAATAATATGTGAAAGGTTTTGGCCTAACTTTCTAGTTTGACAACTCAAATAATATGTCCATTGCATATATCTATAACATATATCTATAACATAGCATTTTGTTTATTGCTTTTTTATATGCTCTGGCTATTTTCTTTCAATGCAATCTGCGTATTGCCACATTCGACTCATGTTTATTTACCTGCCGATAAGATCAATAAAAACTTCAATAAAAACTTTTATTTGAAAAACAGCCTTCATGACATATTTATATGTATCACAAAAAGTCAACACATCTTTATCTACTTCCCAATCCCCCCCCCCAACACAAAAAAAAAAAAAATGGGGAAACTCCCCCCAACCGTCCTCCGTCCTCCAAATAGCCATTATTAAATGTGCTCCCAATTCACCCAAACCAAGGGAGAAAAAAAAACTATTTTAAGAGGCTTCTATGAGCCATATCCATATCACTCTTAACATCCCCCAAAAAAAATAATAAAAAAGAAATTACGAGGCTTCTATAAGCCATACTCCACCCCCTTATAGTGAATATACACCTCATCTTCCTTTAACCATATCTACTCCTTCTACCCCCATCCTATATATCCACCTTCCTTTACCCTTCTCCCCTATGTGCTCTTTCCCCTCTTCCCATTATTGAATCCCACCTTCCTTGACATCAAGTGCATCACTCCTTCCCCTTACCTATATCCCCTAGAGAAATGGAAGAGAGAGGGGGGAAAGGGAGGTGAAAAGGAAAAAGGAAAAAAAAAACCCCTCCTCCTCCCCCCCAGGGATCACAGCATCCGAGCCCAGAGACCATGTGGCTTTATATTGCATTGTCCCCAGCCTGCCCATATTACCGTGAATTTTTCCTTTGTATCTTTAATTGCATGTACCCATCTTTCAGCCTCCATTATTAAATTGACCTTACAGTCTAACAGATTTAGACATCTGGTCTGTTTCCATAGCCTGGGTATTAACAATTTAGCTGCATTCAATAGATGTGACGTAATACTTTTCTTATATGATCTAATAGACATTGGTGTCCAATGAAATAGAAAATTTAAGGGCATTAATTCCATGGGTCCAGAGGACAGCCTCTTTACCCATGGAGCGATCTCTTCCCAAAATACCTTAATCCTGGGGCCGGACCACCATAGATGAAGATAAGTACCCTTTTGCCCACACCCCCTCCAGCACCTAGCATCTGCGGTCGGGTACATCTGTGCCAACCTTACTGGAGTAAGCATCTTTCTGTTTAATAAGGATGAGCCTACTAATGTGTGAAATTTTATGGGCCCATATAAAGGCTCTCAATGCTTTCCATAAGTGGGCTAGAAAATTGGATGGGGAGGGAGAGGGGCCATTTTAAAAATATAAAGCAACTTGGATAGTATTTCCATCTTCACTATGTTAATTCTACCTAGCCATGAGAAATTATTTATCATAAGATTTAAGTAGTCATAGGGTGGATAGAGATATGGGGGAGTAGTTCAGATCCAGTAGCTTAGAGAGCTCATGGGGGATATAAATTCCCAAGTATTTAATGGCTGTAGGTTGCCATTTAAAAGGGAAGGTCAATTGAAGATGAGCTTGAGTTTGAGGGGGGTAATGAGATGTTTCAGGTTTTTTCTTTTATTGAAGTTAACCTTGAAGTTTCTAAGGGCTCCAACTCTGTGGATCATCACAGGCAGGTTAATAATATATAGTAAAAGATCGTCCACATAAACAAACATTTTATATTTGTGTCCCTTAACCTGAATACCCTGTACAGTATGTTGGAGTTATTGCAAATGGCCACAGTAAAATGTTCAATCACAAGCACATATAGAATTGGGGACAGGGGGCAGCCCAGACTGCCCAGAGTACCATTCATAATAGTAATACGGTCAGATAGCATACCATTAGTTCACACTCTAGCACTTGGCTTATGATACAGAGCTAAGATCCTTTGCAGGAAATGTTTAATGTGTCTTAGTTGGGTGGCCATATGAGGAATTTGGGAGGCAGTGGTGTCCAAAGTTTGGTCCTGTGTATAGAAAGTTTGAGGAGCAAAGAATGACTATCTGGCCCAACACAATGATAATATTGGTGAGGTAAGGATTTATGAATAGCTATTCATACTCCCCAGGAATTTGAGAGCTATGTATCCAAGTTGGGTAATATTTGTTATGTAAGGTAGGCATGAGATCTGAACGAAAATGCATTTCCAGAAAGAGAATAACACCAACCTTTTGTTTGTGAATTTTGAGTGGAACTATAAATGCAGGACCTGTCCACGAAATCTGAAAGAGAAGACCTAAAAAAGGGGGGGGGGAGAGGGCTTTTCAGAGAGGGGGGAAGGAAATAGGAAGAGGTAAAAGTGGAAGGTAGAAAGAAAGAGAGCAGAACAGCAAGCGAGTAAAGTATAAGGAAAAGTGTATTTAAGCCTGCATAAGGAGACTCTAGATGACTCTCAGTGAGTCTAATGGCGCGTACACACGATTGGAGAGTCCACCGGACAATCCGACCGTGTGTGGGCTCCGGCGGACTTTTTCTCCTCAAAAGTCCGGCGGACTTAGTTTAAAGTTTTGACTCAAAATTGCCCGCTGGACTCAGCAGTCCGGCGGACAATCCGGCCGTGTGTGTGCTAGTCCGCGGGACTTTTGAATAGAACAGACTTTACTTCGGACTAAGTCTGCGGATAGTCAGGCCAAAAAGTCAGATCGTGTGTACGTGGCATAAATCTTACTTATGTCATGTCCCTATGGGGGAGTGTGGGGGACAATTAAACAAGCAATTTAACGTATTGCTGCCCTAGGCATTCTAAATGACACAAACGTATGCCTTTCTGTGTTTGATCAGTAATATGGGAGGATAGTGATAAATGTTTCCATCTCCAGGCATACCCCACTTTTAAGTACACAATGGGGTTTATTTACTAAAGCTGGAAAGTGCAAAATCAGGATCACTTCTTCCTAGAAACCAATGAGCTTCTAACCTTGGCTTGTTCAATTAAGCTTTGGTAATAAAACCTGGAAGCTCATTGGTTTCTATGCAGAAGTGAGCCTGATTTTGCACTTTCCAGCTTTAGTAAATAAACCCCATTGTGTACTTAAAAGTGGGGTATGCCTGTATACTGTTATGTCTGCTAGTGCAATACTGGTATACCATATGAAGGCACAGGTAAGGGAAACATAACTGACGCAACGTAAATGGAAAACCTAAAACCAAGTAAGAGAAAATGAGAATAAATTAGCTATTACCCCAACCTGGAGGCATAATGGGTAATGTGGCAATACGGTATGCAAAAAGTAAACCTGAGACATTTAAAGGGTGTATATTGTGAAATAGGTTCTACAACGTAGTTCACAACAGAGGAAGTCAGATTGTTGTTGACAGGCAGCTGCCATGATGTTTTCCTTAACATGGAAATAGTTTTAAGCACTGTTTAACAAGTGTTTCAGACCCAGCAACTAGTTCTTAGCATTGCACAAGCTACAATGTCTTACTGTTAATAATGTTGAGATGTTTCTGTTTTTCATGACCTGTATTTGACATGTCAATTTTCTCAATGTATGCTACATTTACCTAATAAAATACTTTGATTGTGAAAAAAAAGAAGAAGACGGAAATAGTGTACCCGACTTATAACGTCCCTTGGTTTGGTGGGATCAGGATTTCCGGGTCCCAAGGACATATGGGCATTTTAATAAGGTGTTAAAAATACCCTGCAGAATGGAATCTAAATCTTTGGGTCCTGTGGCTTCTGGCACACCTCTGACTCTTATTTTGTTCCACCGGTTTCTATTTTTTATTTAAAGTGTTAATGGCATACTTCAGTTGGTGTGTATGCTCAGGGTTCATAGCCTCTGACTGTGAAAGCCTTTGTGCTATGGTTGAGGTTCTAGTTTTGAAAGCGTCCACTCCTGTGTATGTTGCAGAGGGGTTTAAGCAATTGCAATTAGGTTTTAAAAGAAGTTTCCCATCTGTGCACTTACCTTTCCATGCCCTCCTTCGTGGACAAAGAGCAGATGTATGTCTGCAAGTCCCAGTTTTCTTCCAAGGGTGCCAATGCAGGCTGAGTTGTTCTACTATGCAGTCCAGAGCTTCTGGAGCTGGGGCTGGGTCCACTATATTGACTGCACCAAGGGGGAGCAGGGGCTAATGGAAATAGCCCCTAATGCCTATAGATTGTGTTTCCACTCAAATGAAATACATATACGAATAAACTGTTTTTTTATGCATATCATCACATAATAAAATGTAAATATAAAATAATTATTTATAAAAAAAAAATGCCTTACACCATCCAAATAATTATTAGCTCAAGCATCAGGCACTTATTCTAAATAACCATCCCTATATATCACTGATAAAACAACTGAGGTAATTATCTAAATTTACTACATGTCATAATCATTACATTTGTTTAAGCTCAGCATTGTGCACACTGTTATTAGCCCAATCCTTTATTCCACCCGGGGGAGGGGGGGGGGGGGGGCACTTTACCCTTTTCTAGGTCAACCATTAGAAAGAAAAAAAATAGAAAACCTCTGTATGCACAATTCTATACCCACAGTTGATCCAGAGGAAGGCAAACAAAAAAAACAAAAAACGTAAAGCATGGTTGAATTGGCTTCAGCTGGAAAAAGAAAAAATCCTTCCTGATCCCCTAAAAATTGGATAAACAATCCCTGGTGTTATTACCTATAAATGTTAGAATCCAGATATTTTTTTTTGCATTCAGGAATGCACCCAGATCTTTTTTTAAACAATCTACTTAGCTAGCCACAACTAGTTCTTAAAGGGAGTCTATTCCACATTTTCACCGCACTTCTTCTGTGAAGAAGCCTTTCTATATGTGGAGGTTAAATCTCTTTTTCTCCCGACATAAAGAGTGACTCCATGTTCTCTGTAATGACCTGAAAGTGAATAACTCAACACCAAGTTCACTACCTTAAACCATATAGAGTATGAATCATGGGGATTGCAGAAAAAGAAAAAAAAATGTGCACTTTGCAAGTGCAGTTTCCACAGAGCTTAGTAAATGAGGGGAAGTTCTGCTGATGCCCATCATCCAATCATATGAAAGCAAAAATGCATTTGTTTTTCTTGCATGTGATTGGTTATTCTTTGAAAAGTAAAGCTTTGTCTCATTTACTCTGGAGCAACTGCATTTGCAAAGTGCACAGTATATTTATTAGTTTTCTACCTATTTATGTTCATTGGTATTTTATTGAAATTATATTACATGGTACATAGTGACAACAAGTTCTGTCTTATGGTAATAGTACAAGAGTCAAGCACTTATTCAGATAAAAATGGTAGAAAACAGTAGTATCAAGTAGACTGTATAAAATGTTATCGCTACTACTCATCAGGCAAAGGGCTGTTCGACCCCCCCCAACACCCCCTCTGGGATCAAGCTGTGTCAAGGGGGTAAACAGCGCCCCCACCTGTCGACGAGATTTTGTTTTACTAAAGATACAATAAAGTAAGACAGAACAACAATGTGGATAATTTATCTTTGGTAACAAGGACAACAAGAGACACCTCTAAAGCCCCATACACACGGTCGGACAATCCGCGGACCAGGTCCGTCGGACCATGTCCGTCATACTTTGTCTGATGTTGGTTTTGCGTACACACGGTCGGACAAAGTTGTCGAAAAATCCGATCATTTTGAACGTGGTGACGTTTGTTGCCTACGACGGGACTACGTAGAGGCTAGTAGCCAATAGCTTTGGTCTTGTAATGTGATCTGAGCATGCGTAGCACTTTGTCCGGTCGGACAACCGTACACACGATCGGGTTTGGTGTGATGGACCGGGTTGACGGCAAATCTTTCTGGCAGGAGATAAGACTTTGTCCGTCGGACAAACCGACGAACACTGTCCGATGGTGCATACACACGGTCTGATTTTTCAACAACCTTGTCCGATCGGACAGAATCCATGAAAAAGTCAGACCGTGTGTATGGGGCTTTAGAGATAACAGTAATCAAACCTATAGAACATATGGCTTTTCTTGCATGTAAATGGCACCCAATGGTACCAAATGTAAAGAAGCTCTCAGTGTTTCAGCCTGATTGAATTTTACTTTCTATGTGAGTCTTCAGAGAATGGGTCATGCCGGAGGTTGGGCCACAGCTCTGCACCTAGAAAGTGTTCTGTGGCTAACTAATATAGTACACAAAGGTAGGAAAAGTTCCACAATGCAAAGACCAGTGCAAGGTCACATTGCAAGTTAGCCTCACCATAATCCAAGATTTACTCACAGTGTTAGTCTTCAGAGACTGGGTCACACGAAGGCTGTGCCACAGCTCTTGGCCTGGAAAGAGCTCTGCGGCTATCTAACAAACTGTATTTATCGCCATTAGCAGAGCCCAGTGTTCGAAGGTCACATTCCAAGCTAATTGTGTATTCTAGCGTCTCATACCTGTTGGAGGTCGAACTGACGACAGGGGTCTCCTTTACACCTGCTGTCCTGTTTGTCCCCCAAGATTGATGACAGGGTAGAACAGGACATGGAGTGGCATGGGCACCTGTAGCAAGATCTGACCAGCAGAAGCTCTGGATCTTGTGATGAAGTAGAAGCTGAAGAACAGGAACTTGTGCTGGATGTTGTCACAGGGCTTGCAGAAGCAGGTGACAGGAACGTAGTGGGACAAGCAGAAGTCGGCAAGAGGCAGCAGGGGTACAAATTTAGAAGCAGAGAGTGTAAACAGAAGCCAGACCAATACACAGTTGTAGCAGCACTCACATTTAGCTGGTGAATGTCAGGCATTGAAAGGTCCCATGCCATACGGGGTGTCTTGTGTTGTCAGTCCCTGGGGTGGATGTATAATGCAAATCCTCGTCTCCAGCAGTGGTAGTTGATCGTCCGCCGACAGCAATGTGTGGAGGCTTGGGACGCAAACAGTGATCCAGGCGCAGGGATGATGACGTCACAACAGTGCGACGCATTTCTTGGGCCGGCTGCCCATAATTTGCATGACGGCCGTGCTCCTTTATCAAGCTTAATTGACAGGACCTCATAGTACAGGCTAAATAGAGGAGAGCAGGGAAGTGGAGGGGCCGGGGCGGGACAAAGACTCTATGCTGTGTACGATCGCAACAATAATTAGTGCAGTATCCACACTGCATAGAGGCTTACATATATTGTTAACCATATTAAAAATAATAATAAATTTAAATAAGTAGTGGTCGCGGACACTTGGAAATACCTGAGAACAAAATAATGAAACAACTGAAATTAAAGTGTTGTGGTTGGGGGGGGAGGGGGAAAGGAAGAAGGTGGGGAAAGGGGGAAGAGAAAGGGGAGGGATAAAAAAAAATGAAGTGGGAATAAAGAACAAGGAGGGGGAGGGGATGTGATATGAATACTCACGTTGGGCCAAACTGACCCCATGGGAGGAATGTATTAATGGATATAACATAAACCTATAGGTAATATAATGAAAACAATTTGGTTAAATATCTTTAAAGTCATAAAAGATGGATATAACATAATAGCAGTACCATGTGATATATATAGAGTATAAAATTGTACCCAATTAATATTAAAAGAGACCACCTACAATCACTACAGAGGAAAGTGACGCAGTTCATTTGGGGTAAGGCAGGCTACAGGTTGCCCCGCGATACACTCTTCAGACTTAAAAAGAAGGGGGGGCTGGGGCTTCCAAAACTGCTTTGGTATTTCCAAGCGGCTCGACTTGCCCAACTGTCCACCATTTACTCCAAGTTAGAGAAACCTGATTGGATACATACATATAGAGAGACAAGCTGCCCCTACATACACCCTAGACTTCTTACTATGGATCCCCTCGAAGGACCGACCCCCCCCCCATATTATCTCCTATCCTCTCTCAATCTCTCACACTTTGGGACAGACTGAAAACCGAGATCTCCCTAACCTCGACTCTCCGCCCTCTAGCACACATCTTTAACAACCCAGACTTTACACCAGGTAGAGACATCAAATCCTTTAAATGGTGGCTAGACAAGGGGTTGTATCGAATAGGACACTTCTTCACGGCCTCGGGCCCAATTACTATGAAGTTCTGCGAGCGACATCTAGAGATCCCGAGAACGGAACACTTCAGATTTTACCAGATACAAAATTTCCTCCATAAAAATTGGAAAGGGAAACCCATTCCCCCTCAATTCACAGACTACGAGCTATGGTGCGGACAAGCCACTGACCAGAAAGGTGGAATCTCTATAATATATCAAGCGCTAGCCCAGAGGGAAGGCAAGACCACCTTCATGACGACCTGGGACAATGACCTCCAGTTACAATGGGACCTGGAGACTTGGTTTTCTTCCTATTCAAGAGCTTACAAGGGGATAAGAAATATCTCCCTTATTGAGGCAAATATCACCAGATGACCAGATGGTATCTTACCCCAGCCAAATTAGCCCGCATGTTCCCTTCCACTAGCCCCCTCTGCTTTAGAGGATGTGAATCAGTAGGAACTATGACCCACATCTGGTGGGAATGTGTCAAAATTAGGCCCTTCTGGAAGAGGATCTTTAATTTAATCTATAAAGTAACAGGTCTCCAGATCCCAAGAACCCCGGCGGTGGCTCTTCTTAACGCCTCCATTCCTAAGATTTACAAATCTAATAGGGCATTAATTCACTTCATGTTGCTGGGCGCCAAATTAACTTTAGCTAAGGCTTGGAAACAGCCTAGTATCTCCTTTAAGGCTGCCAAAAACAAGATTTCATGGGTCATGACCCAAGAAAAATTGAGAAGCACCTTGCTCGACTGTACGGAAAAGTTCTTAAACATTTAGGAACCTTGGGCTCAGTATGTGGGCGTTGCACTTCGCCCTGGCTGCCCGGTCTAACAACAACTATTTGTCTACAGCAGATAGATCCATACCCCTTCGATTGGCTCTACCCCCCCCCCCCTCTCTTTTACCTCCTCTGCTCCCTTTCCCTTCCTCCTCCCCTGCCTGTCTTTTGAGGCAGGACTCGTTTAGTTGTTCAGTTTTCATTTTCTTTATTCCTAAGCCTGTTACGAGGCCACTGCACCAGTTCAGATCAAACTTGAAGTCACTTTAACTTAAGGATACTAGGACAAAGAGAACACATACCATAGCTTTCTATGAAGGTTACCATTTCTCTAAAATTCTGGATGTGTTCTGCGCTAGCCCTCGAGGCTGGGTCGTTTGGGGTCCTTGGGGGTGGTTATCCCGGCACAGTTAGTTCCCGTTAGGGGTGCTGGGGTATCCCTGCCAGAACTCCGACCCCCCCTCAATATAACTGATATTGCCTTTTGTTGCCTAAAATCCTTAACAGGCTTGTAGTATCATAATATGACTATATGTAACTATATGACTGTGATCTGATCAACACAACCTTCATTGTGGAATTTGCTCTGGCCAAATGTACTTTATTTACAATGTTTCTGTTGTTTACTGTCTATGTTTTTTCTTGTAAAAAGAATAAAAAATTTTGAAAGTAAAATTGTACCCAAAAGATAATTTTAATAAATTATGGATTTGGCTAAAACACTAAAATACTAAAATAATGTAGGGAGATATAAACTATTAAATGCTGGGGAGGAGTAGGATATGGATAGAGGCAGGGTATTTAAAGAATAGTATAAATTTCAATACATTCATTAATACCTGGCGAGATGGTGTCAAGGCGGTAGATCCAATAAGTCTCTCTAGCACAAAGCTTTTTAAAACATTCGGCCGTGGGGAGAGACTTGGATATTTGTTTAATAACCCAGACTCTTAACCCAGAGGTGGACCCCTGGTGAGTCACAGCAAAATGTCTAGGAACACTATGTGGGTCTTTACCACCTTCAATGTACCTCCCGTGTTCTCCAAATCTCTGTCTAAGGGGCCGTATTGTCCGTCCAATATATATCAGGCCACAGGGGCAGGTTAGGCCATATACCACATAGTCAGACGAACAATTGTAGAATTATTTTTCCTTTTCACCTTTCACCCTTGGCTAATCTTCCCATTCACCATACATACATAATATATGATATATGATTTTCCATCCCCTCGGATTAAACTGTAGTGACCCATACATATTGTTTGTATTTGCTTTTTATATATATATGTGTATATTATTACATTAATTTCAGTTGTTTCATTATTTTGTTCTCTTGTATTTCCAAGTGTCCGTGAACACTACTTATTTTAATTTATTATTATTTTTAATATGGTTAACAATATATGTAAGCCTCTATGCAGTGTGGAAACTGCACTAATTATTGTTGTGATCGTACACAGCATAGAGCCTTTGTCCCTCCCCCTCCCCTTCCCTGCTCTCCTCTATTTAGCCTGTACTATGAGGTCCTGTCGATTAATCTTGATAAAGGAGCGTGGCCGTCACGCCATTCACGGCCAGCCGGCTCAAGAAACGCGTCGCACTGTTGTGACGTCATCATCCTTGCGCCTGGATCACTGTTTGCGTCCCAAGCCTCGCTTTGACCGCCCACACATGGCTGTCGGCCGGACGATCAACTACCACTGCTGGAGACGAGGATTTGCATCATACATCCATCCCAGGGACTGACAACACAAGACACCCCGTATTGCATGGGACCTTTCAATGCCTGACATTCACCAGCTACAACTGTGTATTGTACATTATTAAAATTGTTTTACAGTCTGCACCCAGAGGCACCTCTCTTTCTTGTTTGTCTTCCAGTGCTTTGGGAACAAGGTTTCTGTTTCCACCAGATGGCTGCCGTGATTGTGGACTTTTATTGTCCCCCCTTCCATTTCCCCTTACTTTCTCCCCTCTCCACTCCCTCCCCCGTCCTGACTTTTAACTATTGCCATTGTGCATATATATAAGAGCAGATGTATGGCTCATTTTAACCGCTTCCCGACCGCCTCCTGCACATATACGTTGGCAGAATGGCACGGCTAGGCAAAAGCACGTACAGGTACGTTGCCCTTTAATTGCCTAGCCGTGGGGCACGCTCGCGACCCGGTCGGGAGCTCCGTGACCACGGCCGCGGGACCAGCGGACCCGATCGCCGCTGGTGTCCCGAGATCGGGTCACAGAGCTGAAGAACGGGGAGAGGTATGTGTAAACAAACCTCTCCCCGCGCTTCCTACTCTGCCTGTCATTTCAAGGGCCCGCTTTTCTCCAAGGGCCCGCTGTTCTTCAAGGGCCCGCAGTTCTTCAAGGGCCCGCTGTATTTCAAGGGCCCACTGTTCTTCAATTGCCCGCTGTATTTCAAGGGCCAGCTGTTCTCCATGGGCCCGCTGTTCTTCAAGGGCCGCTGTTCTTCAAGGGCCCGCAGTTCTTCAAGGGCCCGCTGTATTTCAATGGCCCACTGTTCTTCGATTGCCCGCTGTATTTTAAGGGCCTGCTGTATTTCAAGGGCCCACTGTTGTTCATGTGCCTGCTGTTTTTCAAGAGCCTGCCGTTTCCCAAGAGCCTGCCATTTACCAAGCCTGGCGTTTTTCAAGAGCCTGCCGTTCTATAAGAGCCTTCCGTTCTTCAAGAGCCCGCTGTTCTACAAGGGCTCACTGTCCTACAAGAGCCCGCAGTTCTTTAAGGGCCCACTGTATTTCAAGGTCCCGCTGTTTTACAAGAGCCCGCAGTTTTTCAAGAGCTCGCTGTATTTCAAGGGCCAGCTGTTCTCCAAGGGTCCGCTATTCTTCAAGGGCCCACAGTTCTTCAAGGGCCCGCAGTTCCTCAAGGGCCCGCTGTATTTCAAGGGCCCACTGTTCTTCAATTGCCCGCTGTATTTTAAGGGCCTGCTGTATTTCAAGGGCCCACTGTTGTTCATGTGACTGCTGTTTTTCAAGAGCCTGCCGTTTCCCTAGAGCCTGCCATTTTCCAAGAGCCTGCCGTTTTTCAAGAGCCTGCCGTTCTATAAGAGCCTTCCGTTCTTCAAGAGCCCGCTGTTCTTCAAGAGCCCGTTTTTCTACAAGAGCCCGCAGTTCTTCAAGGGCCTGCTGTATTTCAAGGCTTTGCTGTTCTTAATGGGTCTGCCATTTTTCAAGAGCCTGCGGTTCTTCAAGGGCTCGCTGTTCTACAAGAGCCTGCAGTTCTTTAAGGGCCCGCTGTATTTCAAGGTTTTGCTGTTCTTCATGGGTCTGCCGTTTTTCTAGAGCCTGCTGTTCTTCAAGAGCCCGCTGTTCTTCAAGGGCCCGCTGTTCTACAAGAGCCCGCAGTTCTTTAAGGGCCCACTGTATTTCAAGGTCCCGCTGTTGTACAAGAGCCCGCAGTTTTTCAAGAGCTCGCTGTATTTCAAGGGCCAGCTGTTCTCCAAGGGCCCGCTGTTCTTCAAGGGCCCACAGTTCTTCAAGAGCCCGCAGTTCCTCAAGGGCCCGCTGTATTTCAAGGGCCCACTGTTCTTCAATTGCCCGCTGTATTTTAAGGGCCTGCTGTATTTCAAGGGCCCACTGTTGTTCATGTGCCTGCTGTTTTTCAAGAGCCTGCCGTTTCCCAAGAGCCTGCCATTTTCCAAGAGCCTGCCGTTTTTCAAGAGCCTGCCGTTCTATAAGAGCCTTCCGTTCTTCAAGAGCCCGCTGTTCTTCAAGAGCCCGTTTTTCTACAAGAGCCCACAGTTCTTCAAGGGCCTGCTGTATTTCAAGGCTTTGCTGTTCTTAATGGGTCTGCCATTTTTCAAGAGCCTGCGGTTCTTCAAGGGCTCGCTGTTCTACAAGAGCCTGCAGTTCTTTAAGGGCCCACTGTATTTCAAGGTTTTGCTGTTCTTCATGGGTCTGCCGTTTTTCTAGAGCCTGCTGTTCTTCAAGAGCCCGCTGTTCTTTAAGGGCCCGCTGTTCTACAAGAGCCTGCAGTTCTTTAAGGGCCCACTGTATTTCAAGGTCCCGCTGTTGTACAAGAGTCCGCAGTTTTTCAAGAGCTCGCTGTATTTCAAGGGCCAGCTGTTCTCCAAGGGCCCGCTGTTCTTAAAGGGCCCACTGTTCTTCAAGGGCCCGCAGTTCTTCAAGGGCCCGCTGTATTTCAAGGGCCCACTGTTCTTCAATTGCCCGCTGTATTTTAAGGGCCTGCAGTATTTCAAGGGCCCACTGTTGTTCATGTGCCTGCTGTTTTTCAAGAGCCTGCCGTTTCCAAAGAGCCTGCCATTTTCCAAGAGCCTGCCGTTTTTCAAGAGCCTGCCGTTCTATAAGAGCCTTCCGTTCTTCAAGAGCCCGCTGTTCCTCAAGGGCCCGCTGTTCTACAAGAGCCCGCAGTTCTTTAAGGGCCCGCTGTATTTCAAGGGCCCACTGTTCTTCAATTGCCCGCTGTATTTTAAGGGCCTGCTGTATTTCAAGGGCCCACTGTTGTTCATGTGCCTGCTGTTTTTCAAGAGCCCGCTGTTTTTCAATTTCTTCAAGGGCCCGCTGTTTTTCAATTTCTTCAAGGGCCCGCTGTTTTTCAATTTCTTCAAGGGCCCGCTGTTTTTTAAGTTCCTCTAGGGCCTGCTGTTCTTCAAGGGCCCGCTGTTTTTCAATTTCTTCAAGGGCCCCGCTATTTTTCAAGGGCCCGCTGTTCTTGAAGGGCCCGCTGTTCTTGAAGGGCCCACAGTTCTTCAAGGGCCCACAGTTCTTCAAGGGCCCACAGTTCTTCAAGGGCCCGCTGTATTTCAAGGGCCCACTGTTCTTCAATTGCCCACTGTATTTTAAGGGCCTGCTGTATTTCAAGGGCCACTGTTAAAGGGTTCATCGTTCAAGGGCCTGCTGTTCAAGGGCCCATCGTTCAAGGGTCTGCTGTTCTTCAAGGGCCTGCTGTTCTTTAAGGGCCCGCTGTTTTTCAATTTCTTCAAGAGCACGCTGTTCAAGGGCCTGCTGTTTTTTAAGGGCCCGCTGTTTTTCAAGTTCTTCAAGGGCCTGCTGTTCTTCAAGGGCCCACTGTTTTTCAATTTCTTCAAGGGCCCGCTGTTTTTCAATTTCGTTAAGGGCCCGCTGTTTTTCAAGTTCTTCAAGGGCCTGCTGTTCTTCAAGGGCCCGCTGTTTTTCAATTTTCTTCAAGGGCCCGCTATTTTTCAAGGGCCCGCTGTATTTCAAGGTTTTGCTGTTCTTCATGGGTCTGCCGTTTTTCTAGAGCCTGCTGTTCTTCAAGAGCCCGCTGTTCTTCAAACGCTCACTGTTCTTCAAGGGCCCGCTGTTCTACAAGAGCCCACCGTTCTTTAAGGGCCCACTGTATTTCAAGGTCCCGCTGTTGTACAAGAGCCCGCAGTTTTTCAAGAGCTCGCTGTATTTCAAGGGCCAGCTGTTCTCCAAGGGCCCGCTGTTCTTCAAGGGCCCGCAGTTCTTCAAGGGCCCGCTGTATTTCAATGGCCCACTGTTCTTCAATTGCCCGCTGTATTTTAAGGGCCTGCTGTATTTCAAGGGCCCACTGTTTTTCATGTGCCTGCTGTTTTTCAAGAGCCTGCCGTTTCCCAAGAGCCTGCCATTTTCCAAGAGCCTGACGTTTTTCAAGAGCCTGCCGTTCCATAAGAGCCTTCCGTTCTTCAAGAGCCCACTGTTCTACAAGGGCTCGCTGTCCTACAAGAGCCCGCAGTTCTTTAAAGGCCCACTGTATTTCAAAGTCCCACTGTTGTACAAGAGCCCGCAGTTTTTCAAGAGCTCGCTGTATATCAAGGGCCAGCTGTTCTCCAAGGGCCCGCTGTTCTTCAAGGGCCCGCTGTTCTTCAAGGGCCCTCAGTTCTTCAAGGGCCTGCAGTTCTTCAAGGGCCCGCTGTATTTCAAGGGCCCACTGTTCTTCAATTGCCCGCTGTATTTTAAGGGCCTACTGTATTTCAAGGGCCCACTGTTGTTCATGTGCCTGCTGTTTTTCAAGAGCCTGCCGTTTCCCAAGAGCCTGCCATTTTCCAAGAGCCTGCCGTTTTTCAAGAGCCTGCTGTTCTATAAGAGCCTTCCGTTCTTCAAGAGCCCACTGTTCCTCAAGGGCCCGCTGTTCTACAAGAGCCCGCTGTTCTACAAGAGCCCGCTGTTCTACAAGAGCCCGCACTTTACCCTTTTCTAGGTCAACCATTAGAAAGAAAAAAAAAATAGAAAACCTCTGTATGCACAATTCTATACCCACAGTTGATCCAGAGGAAGGCAAACAAAAAAAACAAAAAACGTAAAGCATGGTTGAATTGGCTTCAGCTGGAAAAAGAAAAAATCCTTCCTGATCCCCTAAAAATTGGATAAACAATCCCTGGTGTTATTACCTATAAATGTTAGAATCCAGATATTGTTTTTTGCATTCAGGAATGCACCCAGATATTTTTTTAAACAATCTACTTAGATAGCCACAACTAGTACCTAAAGGGAGTCTATTCCACATTTTCACTGCACTTCTTCTGTGAAGAAGCCTTTCTATATGTGGAGGTTAAATCTCTTTTTCTCCCGACATAAAGAGTGACTCCATGTTCTCTGTAATGACCTGAAAGTGAATAGCACAACACCAAGTTCACTACCTTAAACCATATAGAGTATGAATCATGGGGATTGCAGAAAAAGAAAAAAAAAATGTGCACTTTGCAAGTGCAGTTTCCACAGAGCTTAGTAAATGAGGGGAAGTTCTGCTGATGTCCATCATCCAATCATATGAAAGCAAAAATGCATTTGTTTTTCTTGCATGTGATTGGTTATTCTTTGAAAAGTGAAGCTTTGTCTCATTTACTCTGGAGCAACTGCATTTGCAAAGTGCACAGTATATTTAATAGTTTTCTACTCACTTATGTTCATTGGATTTTTATTGAAATTATATTACATGGTACATAGTGACAACAAGTTCTGTCTTATGGTAATAGTACAAGAGTCAAGCACTTATTCAGATAAAAATGGTAGAAAACAGTAGTATCAAGTAGACTGTATAAAATGTTATCGCTACTACTCATCAGGCAAAGGGCTGTTCGACCCCCCCCCCCCCCAACACCCCCTCTGGGATCAAGCTGTGTCAAGGGGGTAAACAGCGCCCCCACCTGTCGAAGAGATTTTGTTTTACTAAAGATACAATAAAGTAAGACAGAACAACAATGTGGATAATTTATCTTTGGAAACAAGGACAACAAGAGACACCTCTTAGAGATAACAGTAATCAAACCTATAGAACATATGGCTTTTCTTGCATGTAAATGGCACCCAATGGTACCAAATGTAAAGAAGCTCTCAGTGTTTCAGCCTGATTGAATTTTACTTTCTATGTGAGTCTTCAGAGAATGGGTCATGCCGGAGGTTGGGCCACAGCTCTGCACCTAGAAAGTGTTCTGTGGCTAACTAATATAGTACACAAAGGTAGGAAAAGTTCCACAATGCAAAGACCAGTGCAAGGTCACATTACAAGTTAGCCTCGCCATAATCCAAGATTTACTCACAGTGTTAGTCTTCAGAGACTGGGTCACACCAAGGCTGTGCCACAGCTCTTGGCCTGGAAAGAGCTCTGCGGCTATCTAACAAACTGTATTTATCGCCACTAGCAGAGCCCAGTGTTCGAAGGTCACATTCCAAGCTAATTGTGTATTCTAGCGTCTCATACCTGTTGGAGGCCAAACTGACGACAGGGGTCTCCTTTACACCTGCTGTCCTGTTTGTCCCCCAAGATTGATGACAGGGTAGAACAGGACGTGGAGTAGCATGGGCACCTGTAGCAAGATCTGACCAGCAGAAGCTCTGGATCTTGTGATGAAGTAGAAGCTGAAGAACAGGAACTTGTGCTGGATGTTGTCACAGGGCTTGCAGAAGCAGGTGACAGGAACGTAGTGGGACAAGCAGAAGTCGGCAAGAGGCAGCAGGGGTACAAATTCAGAAGCAGAGAGTGTAAACAGAAGCCAGACCAATACACAGTTGTAGCAGCACTCACATTTAGCTGGTGAATGTCAGGCATTGAAAGGTCCCATGCAATACGGGGTGTCTTGTGTTGTCAGTCCCTGGGATGGATGTATAATGCAATTCCTCGTCTCCAGCAGTGGTAGTTGATCGTCCGGCCGACAGCAATGTGTGGAGGCTTGGGACGCAAACAGTGATCCAGGCGCAGGGATGATGACGTCACAACAGTGCGACGCGTTTCTTGAGCCGGCTGCCCATGAATGGCGTGACGGCCGTGCTCCTTTATCAAGCTTAATTGACAGGACCTCATAGTACAGGCTAAATAGAGGAGAGCAGGGAAGGGGAGGGGCCGGGGCGGGATAAAGACTCTATGCTGTGTACGATCGCAACAATAATTAGTGCAGTATCCACACTGCATAGAGGCTTACATATATTGTTAACCATATTAAAAATAATAATAAATTAAAATAAGTAGTGGTCGCGGACACATGGAAATACATGAGAACAAAATAATGAAACAACTGAAATTAGAGTGTTGTGGTTGGGGGGGAGGGGGAAAGGAAGAAGGGGGGGAAGGGGGAAGAGAAAGGGGAGGGATAAAAAAAATGAAGTGGGAATAAAGAACAAGGAGGGGGAGGGGATGTGATATGAATACTCACGTTGGGCCAAACTGACCCCATGGGAGGAATGTATTAATGGATATAACATAAACCTATAGGTAATATAATGAAAACAATTTGGTTAAATATCTTTAAAGTCATAAAAGATGGATATAACATAATAGCAGTACCATGTGATATATATAGAGTATAAAATTGTACCCAAAAGATAATTTTAATAAATTATGGATTTGGCTAAAACACTAAAATAATGTAGGGAGATATAAACTATTAAATGCTGGGGAGGAGTAGGATATGGATAGAGGTAGGGTATTTAAAGAATTGTATACATTTCAATACATTCATTAATACCTGGCGAGATGGTGTCAAGGCGGTAGATCCAATAAGTCTCTCTAGCACAAAGCTTTTTAAAACATTCGGCCGTGGGGAGAGACTTGGATATTTGTTCAATAACCCAGACTCTTAACCCAGAGGTGGACCCCTGGTGAGTCACAGCAAAATGTCTAGGAACACTATGTGGGTCTTTACCACCTTCAATGTACCTCCCGTGTTCTCCAAATCTCTGTCTAAGGGGCCGTATTGTAGGTCCAATATATATCAGGCCACAGGGGCAGGTTAGGCCATATACCACATAGTCAGACGAACAATTGTAGAATTATTTTTCCTTTTCACCTTTCACCCTTGGCTAATCTTCCCATTCACCATACATACATAATATATGATATATGATTTTCCATCCCCTCGGATCAAACTGTAGTGACCCATACATATTGTTTGTATTTGCTTTTTATATATATATGTGTATATTATTACATTAATTTCAGTTGTTTCATTATTTTGTTCTCTTGTATTTCCAAGTGTCCGTGACCACTACTTCTTTTAATTTATTATTATTTTTAATATGGTTAACAATATATGTAAGCCTCTATGCAGTGTGGAAACTGCACTAATTATTGTTGTGATCGTACACAGCATAGAGCCTTTGTCCCTCCCCGGCCCCTCCCCTTCCCTGCTCTCCTCTATTTAGCCTGTACTAGGAGGTCCTGTCAATTAAGGTTGATAAAGGAGCGTGGCCGTCACGCCATTCACGGCCAGCCGCCTCAAGAAACGCGTCGCACTGTTGTGACGTCATCATCCTTGCGCCTGGATCATTGTTTGCGTCCCAAGCCTCGCTTTGACCGCCCACACATCGCTGTCGGCCGGACGATCAACTACCACTGCTGGAGACGAGGATTTGCATCATACATCCATCCCAGGGACTGACAACAAGACACCCCGTATTGCACGGGACCTTTCAATGCCTGACATTCACCAGCTACAACTGTGTATTGTACATTATTAAAATAGTTTTACAGTCTGCACCCAGAGGTACCTCTCTTTCTTGTTTGTCTTCCAGTGCTTTGGGAACAAGGTTCCCAAAGCACTGCTGCTACAACTGTGTATTGTACATTATTAAAATTGTTTTACAGCCTGCACCCAGAGGCGCCTCTCTTTCTTCTTTGTCTTCCAGTGCTTTGGGAACAAGGTTTCTGTTTCCACCAGATGGCTGCCGTGATTGTGGACTTTTATTGCCCCCCCCTTCCATTTCCCCTTACTTTCTCCCCTCTCCACTCCCTCCCCCGTCCTGACTTTTAACTATTGCCATTGTGCATATATATAAGAGCAGATGTATGGCTCATTTTAACCACTTCCCGACCGCCTCCTGCACATATACGTTGGCAGAATGGCACGGCTAGGCGAAAGCACGTACAGGTACGTTGCCCTTTAATTGCCTAGCCGTGGGTCGGGGGCGCGCTCGCGACCCGGTCGGGAGCTCCATGACTGGTGTCCCGCTGGTGTCCCGCTATCGGGTCACAGAGCTAAGAACAGGGAGAGGTATGTGTAAAAAAAAACTCTCCCCGCGCTTCCTACTCTGCCTGTCATTGATCGGCTGTTCCCTGTCATCGGGAAAGCCGATCAATGACGTCAGACGTCAGCCCCGCCCCCTAATGTTAAAAAAAACACACACGTCACAGCCCATAACCCCTCCCCTCCCCCTAGTGGTTAACTCTTTCACTGCATGTGTCATTTATACAGGAATCAATGCATTTAAATAGCATTGATTGCTGTATAAATGACAATGGTCCCAAAAATGTGTCAAAAATGTCCGATGTGTCCACCATAATGTCGCAGTCACAATACAAATCGCTGATCGCCGCTATTACTAGTAAAAAAAAAATATTAATAAAAATGCTATAAAACTATCCCCTATTTAGTAAACGCTATAACTTTTGCTCAAACCAATCAATATTCGCTAATTGCGATTTTTTTTTACCAAAAATATGTAGAAGAATACGTATCGGCCTAAACTGAGGAAAAAAAATGTTTTTTTATATATTTTTTTGGGGGATATTTATTATAGCAAAAAGCAAAAAATATTGCATTTTTTTCAAAATTGTTGCTCTATTTTTGTTTATAGCGCAAAAAATAAAAACCGCAGGGGCGATCAAATACCACCAAAAGAAAGCTCTAATTGTAGGAAAAAAAGGACACCAATTTTGTTTGGGAGCCACATCGCACGACCGCGCAATTGTCAGTTAAAGTGACGCAGTGCCGAATCGCAAAAAGGGGCCTGGTCCTTTGGCTGCCAATTGGTCCGGGGCTGAAGTGGTTAAGCATATTGTCTCCTTTTATTCAGCAATTTGTATTGTGTTTTCTTATTGAAAATTTCTTTGGATCTGTGATTTTAGTTTTGGCGATATTGTATTTGTATTACAAAGTCACTATCACACAGGCAGAAGATGAGTCTTAAGCCCCATACACACGGTCGGACTTTTTCATGGATTCTGTCCGATCGGACAATGTTGTTGAAAAATCAGACCGTGTGTATGCACCATCGGACAGTGTTAGTCGGTTTGTCCGACGGACAAAGTCTTATCTCCTGCTGGAAAGATTTGCCGTCAACCCGGTCCGATCACACCAAACCCGATCGTGTGTACGGTTGTCCGACCGGACAAAGTGCTACGCATGCTCAGATCACATTACAAGACCAAAGCTATTGGCTACTAGCCTCTACGTAGTCCCGTCGTACGCAACAAACGTCACCACGTTCAGAATGATCGGATTTTCCGACAACTTTGTCCGACCGTGTGTATGCAAAACCAACATCGGACAAAGTACGACGGACATGATCCGACGGACCTGGTCCGCGGATTGTCCGACCGTGTGTATGGGGCTTTAGGGATAAGCTAGATGCAGAGTTGAGAAGCAAGCCAAAGGTCAGGTAATGGAGGGTTGGAGATCAAGCGTAGTCACAGGATCAAGGGTCTGGCCATGGGTCACAGGAGCTGACATCAACACTGCAATGATCTGGAGTCTTGGTTTAAATACCCACTGGGTGCCAAAGTCAATTCAAACATGTACACTTGTGTAGATGTATGCACGGCTCTGATTCTCTGCACAGTTCTGTGGACCGTTCCACGTGCATGTGCAGTTCTTTGAGCACGGGCATGAACTCCGTTTTCTTGAAAATTGTGATATATGACTTTTAGTTTACATTAGCTCATTTGTCTAGGGATCATGCAGCTGAGTTATACAGCTATTATAGAGATATAGCTGTAAGGATCAATTAACTGGTGCCATTTACAGTACCTCCTGCAGCTCACAATATGGTATTGCCTTAATGTAACCTATAAATTCCCTAGAATTTAATGTGATGACATGAATGATTAGGTCGATCCCGACTTTAATTTCTTGTTCACTTCTTATAAAACCACAGTGTTCTCTACAAATTAACCTGGATGTAATATTTAACTTTTGACTGCAATTGCTGTTAAAGTGAAAGTTCACTTTAATGCAAAAAATAAACATGAATGTATAATATCTAAGGGCCTTTGTAATCCAAACAAATGGAACAAAACAAATGACTTTACACACTCAGCCCCTCCTCCTTTAACCACTTCAGCCCCGGACCATTTGGCAGCCAAAGGACCAGAGGTCTTTTTTCAATTTCGCACTGCACTACTTTAACTGGTAATTGCGCGGTCATGCAATTTTGTAACCAAACGAAATTTGCGTCCTTTTCTTCCCACAAATAGAGCTTTCTTTTGATGGTATTTGATTGCCTCTGTGATTTTATTTTTTGCGATATAAACGGAAAAAAGAGCGAAAATTTTGAAAAAAAAAAAAAAAAGAGATTTTCTACTTTTTGTTATAAAAAAAATCTAATAAACTCAATTTTAGTCAAACATTTGGGCCAAAATGTATTCAGCCACATGTCTTTAGTAAAAAAAATGCCAATAAGCGTATATTTATTGGTTTGCATGACATGTTTGAGCAATATATCATTTAGTGACAACTTTTTGTAAAAAAAAAATATATATATTTTTTTTTTTTCATTATTCAATCTCTTGGGACAAAAAAAAAAATATTTAATGGGCTCAACATTGCTCTCATCAAATAGCTTGGGGTGTCTACTTTCCAAAATGGGGTCATTTGGGGGGGTTTGAACTGTCCTGGCATTTTATGCACAACATTTAGAAGCCTATGTCACACGTCACCCACTCTTCTAACCACTTGTAGACAAAGCCCTTTCTGACACTTTTTGTTTACATGAAAACATATTTTTTTTTTGCAAGAAAATTACGTTGAACCCCCAAACACTATATATAATGTTAAAGCAAAGGCCCTACAGATTAAAATGGTGGGTGTTGCATTTTTTTTTTTCCACACAGTATTTGCGCAGCGATTTTTCAAACGCATTTTTTTGTGGAAAAAATACACTTTTTTTTATTTTAATGCACTAAAACACACTATATTGCTCAAATTTTTGATGAAATAAAAAATATGATCTTAGGCCGAGTACATGGATACCAAACACGACATGCTTTAAAATTGCGCACAAACACGCAGTGGCGACAAACTACATACATTTTTAAAAGCTATTGGTGGGTATGCCCACCATTAGAATACCTCCCTTCATCCACCCACTTCTAATGATGGGCATACATGCACCATTTATATATGCCGATGCATGGGGGCATCCTCCCGCAAAAGTTATGCCGTGTACACACGGTCGGAATTTCGACCGTATGTACGTGGCATTAGGAGCCAATCGCTCCTCCCCCCCCCTGCTGCCCCCATGCTTCGGCATATATGCTCTTTTTTTTAACTGTGGTGGTGAAATCACCTCCTACAGTGTTGGAGTCGCGTCTTTATGTATCGTGGGAGCAAACGCTGTTGCTGTCAAGATAAATAAATCCGCGTTGCAACTGAATGGCGCACCTGAAAACAAAAAAATGCTTAACACTAAAACACAGTAAACAAAATTACATACCTGAAAAGCAAGCATGATAAAACATGATAAAACATAATAAAACATTGCAGAATAGAATGGAGTAAAAAAAGAGCAACAATAGAGAGAGAATAGAGTGAGAGAGAGAACAATAAAACGACAACTATTTTATTTTTTTTTATTTTTTTGAGATTCACAGGTAAAAAAAGCTCCTGACTGAAGCGACTGAATCAAAACGCTACCACAAAAAAAACTGTTAGCGATCGCAGGGATCAGGCCTGACTCTGCGAACGCTGCAGTTATGTGTGCTTAGTGTTTTGTAAGTGACAGTGATCGATCGATACTGCACTTGGGTGGGCTGGGCTGGGCGGGGGGAAAACGCAGGTGCTAGCAGGTATCTGGGCTGATCCCGCTAACAATGCGGTTTTTTTTTTGGAACCCTAAACTGCTGGGACGCTAGTATAGATCTGATCAGATCAGATATTGATCTGTTCAGATACTGTGCCACTAAGGGAGGTGTATGCTTTGTGCGTGGGTGTTTGCGGTACTGGCACTCAGGGGGGTGCAATGCATGTACAATTTCCTTTATTTAGGTTGTAATATGGGGGTACCTGACCTATAAACCTATTTATGAACCTATATAAACACTAAAAAAAAAAAATTTAAAAAAGGCATGCAGTTCATCGGTGCAATGCATGTACAATTTCCTTGTGTTTTATCACTTTAAAGACCCTGCAAGTACAAAAAAAAACTGTTAATCTGCCAGAACGCTTAAGTCCTATTGTGAGCTTTCAACACACAGCAGTTTTGCGGTCCACTCCAATCCACTCAGATCTCTGCAACATAAAGTCTAATCATTCTGTAGACCAAGCTAGGAACTAGAAGTTTTCCGTTTGATCACTCAGGAAGTGTCCAGAGGGCGTAGGACAACTCAAATTCTTAACAAGACTAAACTGACCTTTTATTTTTTTTAAATTTTTTTTGCACTTATTAAACAGATATTAAGGAAAATTGTTGCCCATACTTACCGTAATTTTCCTTTCCTGGATCCTCCCCATGTCAGCCTACTATGAGTCAGCTCCACCCCCTCTGACCCCTCCAGGACCACCTTTTTTCTAGCCCATAAAGGGCGGCTGTCTGCCCACACCAGTGTTCAAAAAATACCCGCCTCGCGACGGATAAACTGGGTGGCAATCCTCCGGCTGACATGGGGAGGATCCAGGAAAGGAAAATTACGGTAAGTATGGGCAACAATTTTCCTTATTCCTGGACCTCCCCATGTCAGCCTACTATGGGATGTACCAAGCAATATTAAAAAGGGAGGAAAGACAAAAAATCAGCCAAACCCTCAATGCAATGCTACTCAAATCTTAAATGGGCAACAGCCGCCGTAATAACCATAGAGCCAAATGTTTCCTCAGGTGGACAAGTCAAATTAAGCCTGTAATGTCTAATAAAAGGTGTTGGGCGCGCTCCAGCTTGCTTCTCTGCAAACTACCTCAGGGGTGACCCTTACGTATGCTGCCCAGGATGCTGCCATACCCCTCATTGAATGTGCTTTGATCTCTGAAGGAGGAGGAAGGCCCAGCGTTTTGTATGCAATATGTATGGTCTTTGACAAATCCGGAAGACACAATTCTGGAGGTTGCCTGTATACCCTTTTAGGGCCCATTGGGAAAAACTACAGCTGATCTGCTTTTAGTCCATTCCAGGTAGGTTGAAACCGCAGAGGCCAGGTCCAACCTACTCCACTCATCAGCTGTATCTGCCGAATGACCTCCCAGTTCCTACGAAATTATATGGCAACCTTAGGTAGTAAGCTTGGTATCGGCCTAAGGACTGTCTTGTCTGGGAGCACCAAACCATATAGTTCTTTAGATGAAAAGGCGCACAACTCGGAGACTCTTCTGGCCGAGGCAACGGCAGTAAAAAATAAAATAAAAATAAAAAATAAACTGTTAAAAGTAATAATGAACAAGAGAAAGCTTGATCAAACGGAGGAACCAGCGATGTTCCCAAGACTAGTGTTAAGTCCTCTTTTGGAAAAAACGATTTCAATGGACGTCTAATTTCTATGGCTGCCCCTAAAAATTGGATCACCAACTGATGTAGAGCATATCTTGTATATGACATAGCCGACAAAGCGGGAATTTGACCCTTCAGAGAATTATAAGCTAACCCTAAGAGACCACTCTGCAGAAACTCCAAATGCCCGAGAGACCCAAGCCAGCTAAAGCCTCCCTCTCACTTCCAAGTTATAAACTTTATCCTCCTGCGGTTCGGGTGTCAGGCCCCACTCCGCAAAAGGAGATTTTGACAAGGAGGCAGTGGGATTGGTGAGCCCAACTTTATCCTCCAAGCCAGAGGGAAACACGGCTGCCTGAGCCAGTAAGGTAAGACTACTATTGCTGTGATCCTTTCTCGCTGAAACTTCAGCAGGATTTTGAGAGCCAATGGAAGCGGCAGGAACACATATAAGGTGGAACCGGCTTGCTTCCACTGTCTGTAGGCACTGGCATGAAGAAGAAAGTTGCATTGAAACCTCCTTCTGCGCCACCTGACCCACGGGACTACTGGAACTGTGGCTGATAGAACCCCCAGATACTGCATGCATTGCTTCACCATCATAGACGGCCTGGCTATCACTGCTTTTGTCTAAGACTGAATCTCCTGGACCTTCCTCTGAGGAAGAGAAACACCACCCTGATCTGTGTGGAATTTTACTGCCAAATACTCCAACATTTGGGTCGGATGCATCTGGCTCTTCCGAGAGTTGAACAACCAACCGAAACAAGCTAGTGTTTTACAGGTGAAATTCACATGAAGTAGAAGGAGCTCATTTGACGGACCCAGAAGTAGCATGTCGTCTACATAATGGGATATTTGCACTCCCTTGACCCTGAGAGTCTCGATGACAGCAGACAGTAGCTTTGAGAACATTCTCAGAGTCGTGCAGAGACCGAATGGGAGACATTAAAATTGAAAATTAGAGCATTCCACGGAAAACCTGAGAAATCGATGGTGAGATGCGTCTATGGAAACAAGAAGATACGCACAGCCAGATCGATGGAAACCATCCAGTCTCCTGAGTCCCATGACTCAATTTTGAATAGTGGTACCTTCATGTAAGAATTCCGAAACCCCCTGAAGCCTCTGGGACCAAAAACAGAGGGGAACATACTCTTTGCCCCGATTCGTGCCTAAGAACCGGAAGGATGGCCCTTGCTGCCAACAGCTCCCCTATATAGCCTCACAAACTCCCGTAGGAAGCCCGGCTTCTACGAACAAGGTCTGAGGAGGCCTTGTTTTGAACTTGAGATGATAACGTGATCAAATGATGGCCACAATCCAGGCATCCTGTAATTTGTCCGCCCACACCCCCCCGAATTGGGCTAGTCTTGCTCCTACTCGAGAGGGTCAAGTGGAGACACCTTCAGAAGGACCTATTTGAAGCCTTAGGAGCTTCGCTGGTCCTGGGCTTGGAAGGTTTCTGGACCAAGGGGAAATTCCAAGACCTGGACAGAGCACCCCGACCCAACGCCTGTGGATGCCAGGTCTGGGAGGAGAAGCAAGGCAGTTGACAATTCGCCTCCAATGCCATAAGATCTATCGATTGAGGCCTCAAAGCCTCGACTCAAGTGATCTGCTAAAACATTCCCAGGCTCTGGGAGATAAGATGAAGTAAGAGAGCTGAGATTCTTCTCTGCGCATAGGTAGATTGACATGCCACCTGAAGGAGAGGGCGACTTCTTGTGCCCCTTTGATGAGACACATAAGCCCGCGTAGTTGTTCAAAGACTCTTGACAGCTCGACCTCGCAACATAGGTTGGAACGCTAAGAGAGCGCGTCTGACAGCATCCAATCCCAGGAAATTTGCACTCTTTACCCCACAAAAGTTCCAACGGCCTTGAACCTGCTGTCCCAGGCAGTGTGCCCCGCAGCCTGCCAGACTGGCATTGGCCGTCACCACTATTAATTCTGAGGCCTTCAATGGAACTCCGCAGGAAAGATTGCGATCTACTGACCACCAAACCAGGGACCAGATTATCGGAATTGGCAGATAGATTTTCTGGAACAAGGAGCTCTGAATCCTTCTTTGTATCTCTTGTTAAACTGAAAGGGCTGCTGTTGTCTTTTTCTCTTCTGCAGGATTAGGCTAGATCTGCCGCTGGAAACCCGCTGAATTGCTGATCCTAAAGCCCCATACACACGGTCGGATTTTCCGATGGATTCTGTCCTATCGGACAATGTTGTCGAAAATTCCGACCGTGTGTAGGCACCATCGGACATTTTCCATCGGATTGTCCGACGGACAAAGTTTTATCTCCTGCTCTAAAAAATTTCCGACAACAAAGTCTGATCACACCAATTCCGATCGTGTGTAGCGAATTCCGACGGACAAAGTGCCACGCATGCTCAGATCACATTACAAGACCAAAGCTTTTGGCTACTAGCCTCTACGTAGTCCTGTCGTAGGCAACAAACGTCACCACGTTCAGAATGATCGGATTTTCCGACAACTTTGTCCGACCGTGTGTATGCAACACCAGTGTCGGACTAAATCCGTCGGAAAAAATCAGATGGATTTTGTGGTCAGATTTTCTGACCGTGTGTACGGGGCATAAGTCTTCCGGAATAGTAGCTTCCCGCCGAATGGAACTTAACATGACTGTGCTTAGAAGCCTTATCAGCTGACCAATGCTTCAACCATAAGGCTCCGTGGCCTGTGACGGAATGAGCCAATACCTTTGCTTTCATTTTTGAACCAGCTCCCTGACCTGGTCAACAGCCACTTCAGCCACAAAATCTAAAGCAGTCTTGAAAACTGCAAAAGAGAAGAACTGCCACTTCCCAGACTTTCATCTGAACATCCATCCACCAGCTCCGCTACCCCCAGTCTAAAGCCCCATACACACGGTCGGACTTTTTCATGGATTCTGTCCGATCGGACAAGGTTGTTGAAAAATCAGACCGTGTGTATGCACCATCGGACAGTGTTCGTCGGTTTGTCCGACGGACAAAGTCTTATCTCCTGCTGGAAAGATTTGCCGTCAACGCGGTCCGATCACACCAAATCCGAGCGTGTGTACGCTTGTCCGACGGACAAAGTGCTACGCATGCTCAGAAGAAATTCTGTGACGGAAGCGCTCGGTCAGGTAAAACTACCTTTCCTAATCGACACAGCACATTCGTCACGCTGCAATGTTAAAATGTCTTTAATGCAGCGCATTCTCTTTTTCTTTACAATGCAACAAGAATGACATGTTTTAGCTGCTCCTATTCACCCGCACTTCTCACAAACTTACTTCTTTATTACTTTGCAGCATTTATACACTACATGTTTATTTTGACTGTGAACGTAAAAGAATCTTTGTTATTTTTTTACCATGATTTGTCTTTTTTTTTTTTTTTTTGGGGAATACATATTTGAATGTTTTTTTTTTTTTTTTTTTTTGGAGGGGGGTTGTGTGTCTCAAATTACCAAAAACACATTATTAACATTTGTATTTCTTGCTTAAATTTACTAGGAGGTTGTTTGTTGTTGGTGCCCCTTGTTAATTCTACTTTAGGATTAGTGAAATGTACCTGCCTACTCAAAGAAAAACTGTCATTGTAGAAAAGTAAAACACAATAGTCAATGATTATTTCAAATCAAAAAAAACCTTTATTTAGGTCACACCAACAAACCAAAGAGGAACGCAGCCATGGTGAAACTTGGGGAATTTGCAAAGTCTTGGCCCCCCACGGCAACCATCATTGTTCAAGCGTAGAAAATTGGGGGCCTGAGGAGTACGTATATTAAGGGGAGTGCAATCTGGTCGTGAAGTCCAAAGTATCCGGTACTGCAGCAGATGCCATCTAGGTCCCCAGGCTCTGGTACTACAAGAGGCTCCATCTTCTCTCAGACCAGACTGATTCCAGGTCGTCACTCTCAGGTCTACCTTCCACGCTTCCTTGCACGCTGTGGCTGTCGTGCTGGTGGGGTGGCAGAAGGAGGAGGAGGAGGAGGAGGAGGCGGAGCATGGTAGCTATGGCAAACATGTGTGACTGGGGTCATCTCCCCAGCCCTACCCTTATTTAGGACATGGAGGATGAGCCCCTCACACATGTTGCGTTGCCTCACCTCCATACCCATCATTTTTGTGACAACCACCGAGCCAAAGGTCTCCTCGTCGGCGGGTGTGGCATGTAGGGAGTCTGAAGCCTCTCTGATCATGCGGAGCGCTGACTGTGCCGCATAACCCCCCCTTCTCGCCCTTTTGTACGGAAGGCGGAGGGGAGGGGTTTGGGTGTCAGTCAGGCTCCGCGGCCTAGCCCCCTCTTGGCTGCCACTACCCAGCTGGTGGCTGTCACTAACCCCTGCCTCCTCCTGACTGCCACCTTCCACAGCCACCTCCTGGCTGAGGTCTTCCTGTGTATGAAAAAGGGACATAGTTTCAGTTATTTGTTCATCAAACACACACAATTCTCATCTAGTGACTGTTGCAAAATGTTTACAAATAGAAAACCATACAATTCTCAGCCCAGCAGTTTAGATTCTGGCCCCAAATGTCTCCAACACTACTGTCAGTTGATATGTCAAACACGTTAGGAACTAAGCAATTGGGGATCCTGAATTAAGTGAACATCATTCATTATTCCCATAAATGGTAACAAAAATACTATACCTGGAACAAGCTGGGCTCCTCCACCTCTTCCATACTGGAAGGCCCAGGTTGCTCCTCGGAAGCCTCAACAGGGGTGGGCTGCGCGCAAGGAAGCGTGGAAGGAGGAGTCGAGGTTGGCTCCGTGACATCAGTCTGGTCTTTCAGAAAATGGAGACTCTGATAGTACCAGAGCTTGGGCACATAGACCTCATCTGCTGAAGTTGCAGTTTCCTCAGACTTCACGACCTTCTTCCGCTCCCTGATATACGCACTCCTCAGGCTGCCAATTTTCTTTCTTAGATCATCAGCAGTTGCCGTGGGGAACCTTGGCTTGACAAATTCCACAAGTTCCTCCAGGGCTGCGTGCCTCTTTGGTTTGTTGGTGTAATGTGGGTGTTTACCCTGCCATAAAAGGGGAATTCCCTGAATTTGGCAATGAAGAGGGGGAGAAAACTCATGTCGTTGAATCCCTGCATAATCTCTGCAAGACACAACACCACACAAAACCCTCTCAATTATGTCAGGCTAAACTCTCCTAATCTTCTCCATAAAGAAGCCTCAAGTTCAAATCAGTCTAGGCTAGTTATGTACCAACGTCAAATTGTACCTTTGTTTGTAGCGATCGTCTCGTGTGAGTTTTCTCTCCCCTCGTCTCCCAGATCGTGGCTACGACACAGGCGTGTGACGTTTTATATACAGTGCGCATGCGTCAAACTCCGCCCGCCCCTGACGATCTTTCTCGTCTATTCCCCACCCCTTCTCTTTACGGCGCAGTGGGGAGAGTACATGGCGTGGACACAGCAGGTGCGCCCCAAATATCCCACCAACGAGGAGGAGGACGAGGAATGTCCGGAGGCAGAAACGTCCCGATCCCGGAGCCTGAAATTCAAGGCCTCCAATATGTCATTTGGAGAAATGTTGGAGATGGTGGACATATTAAAGAGGAGCGACTATGATGGGAAGTATGGGCCTTACCTCAACCCCAATGTCCGCAAGGCCAAGATCATGTCTAAAGTTGTGAGGAGGCTGTACAATCAGTTTGGGGTACAACGATCCAAGGAGCAACTGAGGAAACGCTGGTCAGACCTGAAACTGAGGGAGGCCGATCAGTACAGAAAGATCAAGCGAATTCTTCAAAAAAGTAAGTAGTTGTGTTTTGTGTTTGATTTCTTGCTTGCATACTGCTCCATTGTGGTTTGATTTTTACAAAGTTGTACATTCCAAAATGGCCACTTTCAGGTTCGTCTGTGCATTCGATCGTACTCAGCCTCGATCTTTCTGCCACTGTCATGGTCGTGTGTGTGTGTCCATTCGATCGTACGCAACCTCGATCGTTCGGCCACTTATAATACGATGTTTGGTGTTTTTTTGGGGGAAAGGAAGTTTGTTCTCACTAGAAATGTCATCAAGAATGTAAAGCCAATTTATTCAATGTAAAGGAGAGGTCACCCAGTAGCTGTTTACCCATCTGGACTCTAGAGCACTAGTGCTGGGACACCCAAACCCCCTTTTTATTAGGCTTTTCCACACATGTGCTCCAGTGGATACTAGAGGGGTGTCTCCATCACACAAACTTCTACCAAAAAGCTAGTCAGTTTAGCACCTTTACAAAGTGACTACATTCATGTAGTTGGCATTTGTAACTGGCCAAACTAAAATAGTGTCCGTCACTTTCAACCAATGTTTGTCATTTCCTATTTCTGCCCTCAATAGATTGTGTTGCTAAATCTTCCTTTTGTACATTCTCATAGGGGCGCGAAAACTTGGGCCGTCTGAGGAAACCCCCAAACCAACACCTCCCAAAAAAGGGGAAAGAGCAGAAGCAGAGGAGGAGGAGGAGGAAGGAGAGATCATCGAACTTGGAGAAATTGTCACCACAACAGGTGAGTGTGGGAGAACACAGCTACTGGTAAGCTAATCCATGTATGGCTGCCTCATTTCCAACACCCCATTTTTGTTTGTTTGTGGTTTTTAGGTGACGTGGATGTTGTGGAAGAAAAATCGCACTTTACCACAGAGAGTGCCCACGTACTCATCGGAGAGATAATGGTCTGCAATAGAGATCTAGATTACATAAAGCAAAACATCAATGATGTTCAACAAAAATTGAAGAACATCATTGATGTTTTAGGAAAAATATGAAAACGCACCAAGTAATTAACACACATTTGTGCCAGCTTCTGAACACATTTGCAACTTAAAAACTGTGTGAAATTTGGAACATGCACACATTGTTTCCACATGTGCTAGCTCCCATCATGGTGGATGAATGCCAACGTTTTTTTGGGGGTGCAAACACTTTACGAACTACGAAAGTGGTTGTGGTGAAGGGGTTGCACCCCCAAAAAACGTCCATTCATCCCCATGATGGAAAATGGCACTTTTGAAGCTTCTAGGCATGTGTTTTACCATCTAATGACCATTTTCAGACCCAAATTGTGTGCATGTTCGAAATTTCCACTTTTCGGGGGTGACCCCCCCATGTGATGAAGGCAAGATCAAACACACTTTGAACATATAGTCATGTCTGATCTTGTCTTCACTTTACAAAGTTGAACTTTCCTAGTTCATAGGTTCTGGTTAGCTCCATGCCTGGTTTTACCAATTGCGGAATGTTTGTAAACAATGTTGTAAATAACCAAGATGTTGTCAGTTTTGGCGTGAAGATTGTAAACGCACTTGTGAATGTTTTCCAAGTAAACTTTTTTATTTTTCTAAATGTGTGGCTTCCTTATTTAAAAAACACAATGCATTATGTATGTAAAATGTAAAGGATATGGGGGGCAATGGGTGTTATTTACTAAAGGCAAATCCACTTTGCACTGCAATTTCCTTTCCCAGGGAACTTTTTCAATGCACTTGTAGAGCATAGCGGATTTGACTTATGTAAATGACACCCACAGTGCTTTGTACGAAAACACGGAGCACAGCATTTTTCAGAATACACACATGTCAGACCTGGTGATGAAAAGGAGTATTTTGGCTGTCAGTTATGCAGGACAAACCTTCTCTAGACCAAAGATTAGGTAGCAAACACACAACATGAGAATAATCTTTTTGGGAAGAAGAGACTGTTACCTCCTTTTGCCCAGAAAGTGCATTCCCACTGTCGAAGGCAAAGGGAAAAAATGTCAAAGTAAAATAAGCTAAAAAGAAGACTGAAATGACAAGAAATCAGAGGTTGGTTAAAATATCAGATTTATTAAAAAATGCCTCTCACACATCGTCAGGCAGAGCAATGGCCCCCCTACCCACAAAGTACTCCATATATTGCTCGCGGACCACGCGGGCATTTAGAGGGGGCAAGCCTGGACGTGCCACTTGAAGGGCTGTGAGGTCCGCATTTGGAGGGCCCTCCACATCTGGGCCAACGGGCACCACATAGTTCCTGTTATGTCTTTTGAGGAAGTTGTGCAATATGCAACAGGCAAGAACTATGTGGTTCAGTTTGTATTCCGCCAAGTTAAATGCCGTCAGGAACAGGCGGAAGCGGCTGGCCAGGATGCCAAAAGTGTTCTCCACCACTCTTCTGGCTCTGGACAGCCTGTAGTTGAAGACCCTCTGGTCCGGGGTGAGGGTCCTCATCGGGAACGGCCTCATCACATGGGGAGTCAACGCAAACGCTTCATCTGCGACAAAGACGAAGGGGAGTCCTTCGGCATTCTCCTCTGGAGGTGGCAAGCACAGACTGCCACTTTGGAGACGCCAGTAGAACTCCGTGTGCGTAATGGCACCACCATCCGAGATCCGGCCGTTCATCCCCACGTCCACATACATAAACTCGTATGTTGCCGACACCACCGCCAACATCACTACACTATTAAACCCTTTATAATTATAATAGTAGGACCCCGAGTTGGGCGGTGGGACGATGCGGACGTGTTTCCCATCAATTGCCCCTCCGCAGTTAGGAAAGTCCCAACGGCTGGCAAAGTGGGAGGCCACAGTCTGCCATTCCTGTGGCGTGGAAGGGAACTGTGGAGTGAAACAAGAAAAAAAAATTAGTCACTTTGCACTTAAACATTGCAAGCAGATTAGACAATCAACATCTTGGAACAAGAGCATTGTATAAAATTGGAGGCTGGAAAGTATTTGCACAGAAAAGTAGAGGCTCCCCTTCACAGATGACTCACCCCCCATCAATCCCCCCACTTCTGATGGGCCATTGGCAATAACTAGGGTTTTGGGGGGGGGGACAGGTAACCCTCTGCACTTCATTGATTGGCAAATGGCTCAATAATGTGTGCTAGTTTGGCCAGACCCTCTGTACTTAACACTATTGGCAGCCCCCAGGAAAGATAAAATAACATTTCAACCCCCCCCCCCCCACCCCAAAAAAAGGCAGGCACATTGTGACATTCTGAAATTACCAAGCAAGCTAATAGGAGGGAAAGAAGACAAAAAATTAGGAAATGGAATATATGGAGGCAGCCCCTTGCACTACATGCTTTGCTGAATTCATCCCTAAAGATGCCCACTATAAAGAGGTAGGTATATAGTGTGTATGGACCTTGGGAAAGCCAGCAGATAAAGGATTGGTACCATCTGACAGAGCAGTTGGGGGAGGGGGTTCCTAATGAGTTTGCCACCCCCCCCCCCCCCCCCAAAAAAAAAAAATCTAAAGGGGCTCTACATGAAGTAAACCACACAGCAAACATTTGTGCATATTTTAGGGGGTGTTTGGGGGCAAACAATACTATGCAGCAGACAAAAGACATTGATTAAGTGACTAGGCCATAGGTGTCTATTGGGGCAGAAGAGCATGCTGGGGAGGTAAGTGAAGGGAAAAATGCATGAAGGAGAAAAGGGGCACAGCATATTAGAACATATTGCAATCATGGTAATTAGGGAAGGAGGTCAAAAATAGAAGACATTAGCAAACAGATCATACATAGAAGGGAATAGTAAAGGAGAAATGTTACCTTAATATAGTCCTCCTGCAGGACCTGAATGATGGCAGAACAGGTCTCTGGAATAATGATTCCCAGGGCCTGGGGAGAGATACCTGAAGAGAACTTCAAATCCTGAAGACTTCTCCCTGTCGCCAAGTACCTCAACGTGGCATCAAGCCTCTGCTCCGGAGTAATGGCTTGTCTCATGCAGGTATCCTGCCGGCTGATAAAGGGGGTCAGCAAAGCCAAAAGACGGTGAAAATCGGGGTCCGTCATCCTGAGAAAGTTCCTGAAATCATCAGGATTATTCTCCCGGATCTCACGAAGCAAAGGCATGTGCGAGAATTGGTCACGCTGAAGCAACCAATTCTTGGTCCACATACTCCTCGTCACTCTGTTCATGGACGGGTCTTGGCTCAAAGCTAAAAGCCCGACACCAATTCCGTGTACAGCACGAACTCGGCGACGAGTACGCACGGGAAACATCGCTCACAAGGTCACAAAAGGTCGGCTGGTCAGAACGGACAAACAGAAAGCACCGATAAACAGCAAGGCCTGAAAGAACGAAATGAATACCAGCAACGAGCAGACAATAAGCAGTGAAAATCAAAGCGTCCTATATCAAGATATAGGCCGCAATGACCAACAAATGCGAACTGACTACACGCACTAATAAACAGATACGCACGACAAGCACAAACTGAAGAGCAGTAACGATCTGAGTCAGAAAACTGAGAAGCGCGAATCTTAAGTCACCAAACTTCCACTAACTTTCGATAAACACGGGATCAGCAGAAGGAGCCCAACGGGTGCCTGACGTGGTGCTGAACTTCCCTTTTGTAATCTCGTGGACGACGACTTAGGTCACGACGTTCTTCCAGACCGGATATTCCGACAACGTAGTCCGACCGTGTGTACGCAACACCAACATCGGACAAAGTACGACGGACAAAATCCGACCGACCTGGTCTGCGGATTGTCCGACCGTGTGTATGGGGCTTAAGGCTGGATTCACACCCATGCATCCCTGTACTCCGCAGACCCACACCACAGAACACATCCCCTAGGAGACCACGGTAAATAAATGGTAGAGCAAAACTGCAAAAAGCACCAAAATAAATAAATAAATAAAAATAAAACCGCACAGGTGCGAATCCACCCCAAGTGCTTCTGCCACAGAAGTGAGCACTACTGCCGGCCTGCAGGCTGCTCCGGCCAAACTATACCACCTTTTTTTTTTTTTTATCAGGTCTGCATTTATTCTGTGATTCATAGGATCCCTAAAGGCATCCGAATCCTCCAGCGGAAGTGGAATGTGGCAGGCGAATCTACGCAATGAAGTATCCAACTTAGGCATAGTGCCCCAAGGGTTACAGCCTCGATACTTTATTATGCACATTGAGCCCCTTCTCAGGCCCCGCCCACTCATCATCAAATACTTCTTTAATTTCAGAAATGAATGGGAAGGAAGGTAATGATTTCTTCAAATACGGGTAGTATCTCTGCTGTTTCTTTGGAGGTGACAATTCTTCCTGCCACTTCATCGCATCCTTAACAGCCTCCACCAAGGGGGGAACCAGTGCAAAAAATCAAACGTATGCTATTCCGAGACCATTACAGCCTCAGATGTATCCGAATCGCTATCGACTAAAACGCACTGAAAACACATGATCTGAATCTGCAGATGCTTAAAGATACAGCCGGATGAGCAGGATTCCTTGAAAGGCTGTTTAACCCTTCCTTGACTGTGTCCTTAATGTAGGATTTAACCTGGCGTGCATTTGCAGCATTGTCCTGAGCCGCCTCCTTGAAGCAAGATACACAAACCCACTTTCCTCTGATGACCTCAGCTGAGCAGGCCCAACAGGATCCCTCTTCTGCCTGGGCTGGCGATGAAGACTTATCCAAAGAACAGGATCTTCTTTTCTGTCTGCGCCCGGATATGCTCTTTCTAGAGGCTTTCTGATGTCTTGACCTCTCTTGGCTCCAGCCCGAGCGACTAAAGTGAGGTAAGGGTGAGGGAGATCTGGAATGCAGCGACAATAGGCGTCTATCCAGCTGCATGCGACTCTGCGATTTGTCATGTCCAGTCTCCTTTCTACTCCTTTGAGGCTGGAGTGCTGATTAGGAACCTCTTTGCGGGCATTTAGCGCACATTGGGCCCTTCTCTCTGTGGAACCTCTTTGCGGGCATTTAGCGCGCATTGGGTCCTTCTCTCTGTGGAACCTCTTTGCGGGCATTTAGCGCGCATTGGGCCCTTCTCTCTGTAAAACAGAGGATGTGCTCTCTTTTTTTTTAAATAAAAATAAATAACTAACTACAAAATAAAATAAAATAAACTTCTCCATCCGAATCTTCAGTGCTAAGGCAGCTAGGCAGGCAGACAAAACTCCCCCAATCTAAAAAGGCACAGGATAATAAAAACACTCCAGACAAGTAACACAGCAGTTAGTAATAGAAGTCAGGCTTACCAGAACAGAGTAGCAGATTAATCAGCTGGAGACTGAGATTAGCCTAGAGGACAGAGCCTGCTGCAAATCAGTAATGAGCATTCTGGTGTTTGCTAAGCAATCCAAGAGGAAGCTACCTCACCTGCTCAACTCTGAGCTTCCTGAAAGGAATACATGTGGAGGTGGTGAGCTGCAAGTCCCAGCGAGCCAAACCACTGCATGAACACACAAAAACATGGAAGGAGAGAGTGCCAGCACCTGCCAAAGAAGGTGTATACAGTAATTTATACTGTTGTGACCTTGCCAGTAATACACAGTCATTTATACTGTACCATACAATCCCAGCACCACGGGAACCCACACTCCTCGGGAGATTTACAGCCCATCTGGGGGGGTCTTCTGATCCAGGAAAGGCTTAACCCGGACAGGATGGATGGTGGATGTAGAAAAAAATTAATAAATACATAAATAAAATAAAAATAAATATGACTAAATAACTAAAATTAAACTTTAAAAGGCGTCCGGAGCGAGGACGAAAAAAGAACACTGGTGTGGGCAGACAGCCGCACTTTATGGACTAGAAAAAAGGTGGTCCTGGAGGGGTCAGAGGGGGCGGAGCTGACCCATAGTAGGCTGACATAGGGAGGTCCAGGAAAATAAAATACTTCTTTCAACTGTTTACTTAAAAGGCCAAAATAAATCAGATAAGAGAAGTTCATTTCTAGGGTTTGCATACGCTTCAAATATTTAGGACTCATATTCATACAAAGAGATAATACTGCTCCAAGCACTTAGTCCTAAAGCATCTCACAGCACTGAATAGTTGGTACAGCCTATTGTACACCAGCAGAAGTACAAAATGTTACAGACACATCTGGTCATTGCTGTTTAGTGTATCTTTTATAGCAAGTCAAATAAACTAGGAGACGTCCGAAGTGTTTCACATGCAATGCTTAGTCTTTGGGTAGCACGCTTGTATCTCTCATAAAGCGAGCTTTGCACAGCTGAGTCTTGAGGAAAAAGCAGCTTAACTCTTCAGAGCAGACAGTCTATAAGTGATACAAAGCAAACAGTACACTGCTAAATGGATTTGTGAAATATACTGTATATAGTTCCCAAAAAGAACTGCTATACAGTGAATTGGAAGAGATTGATATCAATTCAATATCAGATACTTAAATTCCTCATATTAGAAAAAAAAATGATGATGGATTGATTAATACAGAGCTGACTTCATTTGTGTCTTTTATATCTGCTTGGAATTCAGCTGAATTCAGCTTTAAGCAATGTATCCCAGGGGGTACAAATGCAGTTGTTGCAAGAATCTGTCTCTCAGCAGTAGATCCTGTATAGATTGTGCTTCATCATAAAATGGTGATGATGGTACTGTGCTCACTGAAGCAGATAATATTTTGATGACTCCAAACAAGTGCCTTCTTCCATTAATAGTATATTGTCCAACTCTTACATAAATGTTGTGATATGGGGGCATGCTGCCTAAAATCCATACCAGACCCAAAGGGCTTGGTATAGTATTTGGAGAAGAACCCTATGACATTTTCTTTCATGGCATTTTTTTCTTTGGCAAAGAGAGGATAAGGCATCCCTCAGGCAGGTTATCTAAAAGGAATTTTGCAATTTTAAAGTTGCCCTTTAAACATTTGTAGCGGGGTCGTACCCCTTTTACTGGAAAAGACTACAATTCCCATAATTCCCCAGGCTCCCAGGCTGCTTGCTTCCGCCCGGGAGGCTGCTGGGGGAGGCTATAAAAAAGGAAGAGCGGAGACCGCCTCTTCCTCTTGGGACACTTCCTCTTCTGAGGCCTGACAGGACTGGCCTGCCTCTGCTGACAGAGCGTGTGACGCGGAGACTACAGCCAGCAGAGACACCTGTGCGGACCGGAGCTGAAGGCCTGAAGCCTGGGCCTTGCAGCCGATGGAGTGAGACTCTCACCCCTCAGAGTCCACAGCAGCGGAGCGGAGACTTCCCCTTACTGTCGGTCGGACGGAGCTGATGACCGGAGTTCAGGGCTGTGACTGAGGAGACCGGACGCCGCCATTGAAGAGACCAGAGCCACCATTGGAGGGACCGGAGCTGAGGACGGTACCCAAGGATTGGTGAGAGAGCCGGAAGGCTCATCCTGCATTGACACACACGTTTTATGCCTATTGAACTGCCTAGGCGCAATTTACCTCAGAGCAGCAATGTTACTTTTTGTGGATTACAAAGACACCATTTAAAGCTACATGTGCACCACCTCTACAGATTTATTGCCGGTGAAGAACACTGTACTAGTACAAGGACTGAGCTCTATTGCTAGGGATCAGGCCTGGTCCATTAGGTAGGCGCAGATAGATTTATTGCACTTCAGGGGTGCATAGCAGACGGTCGCCACACTGGGCGCTCCGTTTCCCCATTACCAGTTGTTACATATGTGTGTACATGTTAAAGTGCATATTGCAGGGACCTGCTAAAGTATTGTAAGTCATATGTTCAAACGCATGTTGCTATTTCTTTTCCTTACTGACAAAAGTAAAGCCAGTTATTCTTATTTCAGCAGTCTGCTTGTGAGTTCATAACAATTACACTTAGAGTATAAACTAAGTTTTATGTGCATAGGGACGTACCCCTTTACTAACTGTGCCAGAGCGGGTAGAGCCAAATTGCCGGGGGTTGGTGGAGCTGTACTCAGGGACCCAAAACAAACCAGCGGCTCTCTTAACTGGGGGTAGCGCTACACATTATTAAATCTCTACTTCCCTCAAACTAAAGTTAAATTTGTATTTTTTTGCTTTGATACATGTTCCCCATGAACAAAGTGGGGTGAAATGCCATTACAAACACCCGGGGTATAGATGACTGTGTTTGATGTGATCATTGCCTATTTTATACTTTTTTTGTAAGTCTGCTTTCACACTGGGGCGGGTGTTGATGGTAAAATGCCACTACTTGCTGCCACTGCTAGGGAATAAAGCCACTAGGAGATACTTAACCAGTGACCCCATAGCTCTAATACTGCCTGCAGGCCTTACTGACGGCCACAACGCGTGACAACGAGCTCCAATGAAACTTAGGACTAAGCACTGCCCCTAGTTGTAACTACATTGAAGCTCTAGCTGCTGGCCAGTTTAAAGGGGTACTATACCTCTGTCTATTCGTTTGAGTGCACTTAAAACCTAGTGTGGATTTATAAATACCCTTGTTGCATTTAAAGTTTATATGCATTGTTTATTGCTAACCTGCCTGCTGTGTGTGTTCAATTCGGTTTAACTCTTACTTACGCTATAATAGTTAATCAATCGATTAAGCGTATTTACCACTAAATAGGTGTGTGTGTGTATTTATTGCCATATCCCACAGCTAGGCAAAAGGTATTTCTCACTTGTGTTGTAAATTGTGCTTGCAGTCATTTTATTCAACCAAGTGTACCAGAGGGGCTGATTGTTCTTGAAGTCGAAGCGCAGAACAGAGAACCCAAAATGTAACCAGCGGCTCCTTCGGGGGTGGCGCTACAGTAAGTAACCCTTAGGGAGTATCTGACTTTAAGTCAGACTTCTGGGGAAATCAGCAAGCCAATCAAAGAGGCAGCAAATTAAAGCGGGTTTCACCTTCAAAATTTTTTTTTAAAAGTCAGCAGCTAAAAAAAAAGTCGCTGCTGACTTTTAATAAGTACACTTACCCTCCCAGGGCGCCCGCAATGTCGCTCGTGGAGGCCGAGATGTCCCTCGGCTATCCGGATCCAGCGCCGCCATCCTCCGTAAGGGAAACGGCTTCACGCGGCCTACTGCGCATGCGCGAGTCGGCGCGCGGCCTACTGCGCATGCGCGAGTGTCATTTGTGAATGGGGAACGCGGTGTGTTGTGGGACACAGTTCCCATAACACACCGCGCCCCATTCACCTGAAGACGGAAGAAGAGAAGATCACCGCGGCGCTGGAGGAGGCAGATTAGGACGATCTGCCTAGCAACAGACATTTCTGGTAAGTAAAAAAATTATTTTTTTTTTTTTTTTTTTTAATTGTTACTAACATTTTTTCTAGTTTTCATTTTCAGGGTGTTCCACCACTTTAAATGTTTTGAGGGTTGCCATATTGCATTGAATTTTACAGAAATGACAGCGCTGCAGATTAAAATAGAAAGGCAAAAAACATTTTTTTTTAATAATATTAAATTACAATATGACATGTATAGCAATTAAATATACTATATGTTTTTTTGTATTTGCTAGTGGAGTAACCCTTTAACCACTTCATTACCCGCCCATAGTGATATGAAGTCCGCAGATGGGATCTCCCATCCTGGGCGGGCGTCATATGACGTCCTCGGCTTCCCGGCCATCTAGGGTGCATGCACGCGCCCGCTGCGTTGCTCAGGACCCGCTGCGCGCGCCTGGTGGCCGCAATGTCCCCCGGACACCCGCGATTGCCATGAACACAGCAGGACCGTGGATCTGTGTGTGTACTCTCAGTACAGAGGAACACCGATCGGTCTCCTCCCCTTGTGAGTCCCCGCCCCTTACAGTTAAAATCACTCCCTAGGAAACATAATTAACCCCTCGGTCGCCCCCTAGTGTTAACCCCTTCCCAGCCAGTCAAATTTACACAGTAATCAGTGCATTTTTTTATAGCACTAATCACTGTATAAATGTGAATGGTCCCAAAAATGTGTCAAAAGTGTCTGATATGTTCATCGCAATGTCACAATCACGGAAAAAATCGCAGATCGCTGTACTAGTAAAAAAAATAAAAAAAATTAAAATGCCATAAATCTATCCCATATTTTGTAGACGCTATAACTTTTACGCAAACCAATCAATATATGCTTATTGCGATTTTTCTACCAAAAATATGTAGAAGACTAAACTAAACTGAGGAAATAATGTGTTATTTTTTTTTTGTAAAAAATTGGGATATTTATTATAGTAAAAAGTAAAAAAAATAGTTGCTCTTCTTTTGTTTATAGCGCAAAAAATAAAAACCGCCGAGGTGATCAAATACCACCAAAAGAAAGCTCTATTTGTGGGGAAAGAATTTAATTTGGGTACAGTGTTGTATGACCGCGCAGTTGTCATTCAAAGTGCAACAGCGCTGAAAACTAAATATTGGTCTGGGCAGGAAGGGGGTTAAAATGCCCTGTATTGAAGCGGTTAAAGTTAAGAAAAAAAATATCTTTTGATTTTACATATAGAATATATAATGACTGAAAGCTGTGGTTGACAAAATATCTGAAAATTTTCTAATAGGATGCATAAAATGTGAGAGGAAGCATTCAGATATTTTATTTTAGCTAACGTTTTACTGTTATATTTTAACAACAGAATACAATAAAATCCCATTTAAAAGAAAATGAAAGGATGGGATTGTATTATAATACTCTAAATACTGGAAAACTGCATCAAAGTTTATATGTTATCTAAGCTTTGTCATCATTTTGCTAGGCCAAGATTAGACCTAGATTCAGAATGTGAAGCTGGATTGCATAAATAATTTTCCAATCTCATTAAGTCTTCCAAAGAAGATGGAATCACTGTGAAAAGTCTTTAATTGTATATGTTAAAGGGGCAGTAACTCTAAAATGCTAACAACCTTTATGTATAAAAGTTATTTATATTATTAACAAATATGAAAGCAAAAAAAGTTTTAGAACTTTCAACGCTATACAATGCAGCATAGCATATAACCACTTGCCGACCGGCGCACGACGATATACGTCGACAGAATGGCACGGACAGGCAGGAGGGCGTATATATAAGTCCCTCCTTTCTGCCTGTCCATGCCAACGGGAGCGCGCCGGGAGCGGCGCGCTCCCGCGCCGGTCGGGACCCCCATGAGTCCGGTCGCGGTCCCCGCGGACTCGATCGCCGCGGGGACCCCCGCGATCGTCTCACGGGACGGCTGAACGGGGAGATGCCGAGATAAGCAGCATCTCCCCGTTCTGCCTAGCAACTAGTGACGCCGATCTCTGCTCCCTGTGATTGGAGCAGAGATCAGCATTCACTAGCTGACAGCCACGCCCCCCCACAGTAAAAAAACACACCCCTAGGCATACTTAACCCTTACACTGCCCCCTTGTGGTTAACCCCTTCACTGCCAGTGTCATTTATACAGGAATTAATGCATTTAAATAGCATTGATTGCTGTATAAATGACAATGGTCCCAAAAATGTGTCAAAAATGTCCGATGTGTCCGCCATAATGTCGCAGTCACAAAAAAAATCGCAGATCGCCGCCATTACTAATAAAAAAAAAATATATTAATAAAAATGCTATAAAACTATCCCCTATTTTGTAAACGCTATAACTTCTGCGCAAACCGATCAATAATCACTTATTGCGTTTTTTTTTTTACCAAAAATATGTAGAAGAATACGTATCGGCCTAAACTGAGGAAAAATAATGTTTTTTTATATATTTTTGGGGGATATTTATTATAGCAAAAAGTAAAAAATAATGCATTTTTTTTTCAAAATTGTCGCTCTATTTTGTTTTATAGCGCAAAAAAAAAAAACCGCAGGGGCGCTCAAATACCACTAAAAGAAAGCTCTATTTGTGGGAAAAAAAAGGACGTCAATTTTGTTTGGGAGCCACGTCGCACGACCGCACAATTGTCAGTTAAAGCGACGCAGTGCCGAATCGCAAAAAGGGGCCTGGTCCTTTGGCTGCAAATTGGTCCGGTCTGAAAGTGGTTCATTCAGGTATTTTACACTGATGGAGGCTTACTGTAGGCTGTCATTTTTATTACATTTTTGAAAAGGAACAAAACAGAAAACTTGCCCTGCGACTTTAAATGAGGTGGGCACAGCTAAGCCAATAAAAGTAGCAACAGTAAATACAGTATATATTTATTCCAGTAAAAGTGATACATGCATTAATATCATAAATAAAATCCAATTCATACAGGATACATATAAATAGGTAGAATAAAAAGATGGTACGTATATGTATAAACAATCACATAACATACAGGCATTAGGTGTACCGACGCGTTTCACGAGGCCCAACTCGCTCTTCAGGGGTAGATGCGTATGAAATGTGAAGATGGTGAAAGGATACAGATTGGGTATGTGGCATGATATTAGTATTTTAGTCAGAGAGTAAGTGGGGCCTAATGGGTAAAAGCCCCATACTCACCACTACACATAACCGAGCCAGCTGGTGTGCAGCTTCCAGACAGCGGCAGTAAGCCAGGGAGCTGAAGGGGCGCAGCAAAGAGGAACCCAACGCAGGGCAGACTGGAGGAAAAGCATTGCATGGTTGAAAGGTGTGTATCCCTATTGGTCTCACTGTGTCCGTAGTACGTATTAACTGTAAACATGAATATGTATGTCAGATAATCTGGAGTAGTAAGGTAAAATACAGGCGTAATGACATAAATAAATCTATGTGTAAATATAGGACTTGAGCCAAGAATGGCACAGGCATGGAGACTATAGGGAGATGTGGTAAAGAGATACCAGGGACTAACAGGAGTGAGAGTGAAAGAATGAACAGGGAAAGGAAAGAGAAAATAAAAATAGAAAGGAAGTGAAGTGCCAGTATGAGAAGAAGCCTGTGTGGTCAAAGACAGGCTACAGGTGAGTGCTTAAAGGGAGCCATGTGAGAAAAACAAATGAATATACCTGAGTAAAGTAAATGTATAAATACATGAGTAGTATGTCACAGCAAGGGGCTTCCACAAGCATGTGTATTCAGTGGAGAAAGAGCAAAAGAGCTCAGGGCTCTGTTTTGTTGTTGGAAAATTTGATAGAAAATGTCTGATGGAGCATACATACACGGTCGTAATTTCCGACAACAAGCTCACATCGAACATTTGTTGTCGGAAATTCCAATCGTGTGTACGCGGCTATGGGTTCTTTCAGACTGCTCAACTGCAGTTTGTCCACAGTGCGGGTACAGCACAGGGTACCTAAGGTTTTTGTGCTGGATACCTGTGGTTTTCCATAGACTTTTATTATGTTAAGTCCTGCATGCTGCTTCTTTGGTGCGTTTTTAGAGAACACACCAAAAATGCTGGACATAATAGAGGTTTAAGGGAAACCGTGGGTAACCTGCACAAACACCATGGGTACCCTGTTCTGATCCCAAACTGTAGCCAAACCGCAGTGAGGCAGTGTGAAAGAGCCTTAAGTACATGGACAGACTTCAATCAAGTACTTCCTATGCCACTTTTTTTTTACTTTAATCTTTTAACCACTTAACCACTGGGCACTTAAACCCCCTTCCTAACCAGACCAATTTTCAGCTTTCGGTGCGCTCACATTTTGAATGACAATTACTCAGTCATGCAACACTTTACCTATATAAAAGTGTTGTCCTTTTTTTCACACAAATAGAGCTTTCTTTTGGTGGTATTTAATCACCGCTGTTTTTTTTTTTTTTTTTTTTGCGCTATAAAAAAAAAAAGACAGAGACTTCTGTAAAAAATGCATTTTCACAGTTTCTGTTATAAAATTTAGCAAATTAGTAACTTTTCTTCATATATTTTGGCCAAAATGTATACTGCTACATATCTTTGGTAAAATATAACCCAAGTCGGTGTATATTATTTGGTCTTTGTGAAAGTCCACAAGCTATGGTGCCAATCTCTGAAAATTGATCACACCTGATGCACTGACTGCCTATCTCATTTCTTGAGACCCTAACAAGCCAGGAAAGTACAAAAACCCCCTAAATGACCACTTTTTGGAAAGTAGACATTCCAAGGTATTTAGTTATAGGCATGGTGAGTTTTTTGAAGTTGTAATTTTTTTCCCACAATTCTTTGCACAATCAAGATTTTTTTTTCACAAAATTGTTATATTAGCAGGTTCTTTCTCACACACAGCATATGCATACCACAAATTACACCCCAAAACACATTCTACTACTCCTCCTGAGTATGGCGATACCACATGTGTGAGACTTTTACACAGCGTAGCCACATACAGAGGCCCAACGTGCAGGGAGCGCCATCAGGTGTTCTTGGAGCAGAAATTACACATATCATTTCTTGACTACCTCTTACACTGTTGAAGGTCCTGAAGAAGCAGGACAATGGAAACGCCCACAAAATGACCCAATTTTGGAAAGAAAACAACCCAATGTATAATCTATGAGGCATAATAAGTCTTTTGAACATGTAATTGTTTCTACAACTTTTTGAAAAATGTGTAAAGAAAATGAAAACGCATTTTGTTTCTCACAATGTTGTCCATTTACACAATATTTCTAACACATAGCATGTACATACCAAACATTACACCCCAAAATAAATTCTCCTACTCTTCCTGAATACGGCGATACCACATGTGTGAGACTTTTCTAGAGCGTGGCCATATAGAGAGGCCCAACATGCAGGGAGCACCGTACGGCTGAGTACGGCTGAGTATTGTTGGGAATGGCTGGGTATTGCTGGGTATGGCTGGGTATTGCTGGGTATGGCTGGGTACGGCTGGGTATGGCTGAGTATGGATGGGGTGGATGGCATGGCTGAGCATAGATGGATGGATGAGTATTGTTGAGGATGGATGGATAGCTGAGCATGGATGAATGGATGAGTATGCTGACTATGGATGGCTGAGGATGGATGGGTGAGTATGCTGAGTATGGATGAGTATGCTGCGTATGGATGGCTGAGCATGGATGGATGCATGAGTATGCTGAGTATGGATGCATGAGCATGCTGAGTATGGATGGATGAGTATGCTGAGTATGGATGGATGAGTATGCTGAGTATGGATGGATGAGTATGCTCTGTATGGATGGATGAGTATGCTGAGTATGGATGGATGAGTATGCTGAGTATGAATGGGTATGCTGTGTATGGATGGGTATGCTGTGTATGGCTGGCTGCGCATGGATGGATGGCTGGAATGGGTACATATCAGCGCTGTGGGCACTACACATCCAGCCCACAGCACTGCTGCAACCGATCTCTCGCCTCTCCTCTGGACCCGACGCATCACGGATATTCCCGCGTGCGTGCCCCAGGGAGTGCGCGCCCCAGGGAAACTAGTATTTGGGGGTTTATTAACCCCCTGGCGGTATTCCCGAGTCTGGCTCGGGGCATGAACTTCAGTACCAAAAGCGGTAACCCCGAGCCAGACTCGGGCTTGCATTGCAGGATACAGGGGGAAGTTATTTACCTTGACCCCTTGATTCTGCGATGTCTCCCCGCTGTGTGAGCGAGCTGTCTGCTCGCTCGATTCACAGAGTGCCCGAGTGCCGCTGATCTCCGTTCCCTGCAATGTTACGACGCACGGGAGCAGAGATCGGCGCCAAATTCAAAAATTCAAATTCAAACTTTATCATACCCGGGATGTCTGCTAGACTGGTTTGGACAGATTTAAGTGAGTTATTCATAAGAATTGCATGCCTACAATATAAAAACGCCAAATTTCCATGCAAAATAATTGTACCGCTTTCAGCACAAAATTCCAGACATAATCATACCGCCAGGGAGGTTAAAGGCAATTCCACTCTGCAATACAAGTGTACTCACTGTAAATCTGAGGGGAAGCACTGGTGATTTTATCATCCAATCATGTAGAAGCAAAGATGATGTTTTTTTATTTTCCTTGCATGTCCCCCTCAGATCTCCAGCAACTGCACTTCCAAGTGCACTTGTAGTGCAAAGTGGATTTGTCTTTAGTAAATAAACCCCAAAGTCCAAGATACCTAATAATTTGTTGTGTACAAAGCAAAATGCTAGAGTGCAATTTACCTAATTGGGAAACTATTTAGATTGATCCTGTGTTTCCCCAAGGAAAGACATTGGTAGGGTACCCTCACTTCCTGTTTGGCTATATATATATATATATATATATATATATATATATATATATATATATAGATGTAGGTTCTTGTGTCCACCAGCAGAGAGAAGTTGGGTAGATGCCACACTTCTAATTCTGGAGGCATAATAATGGTCTAGCACAGGGGTCTTCATACAGCCCTCCAGTTGTTCAGGAACTACAATTCCTGACATGTCTGTGAATGTCAACGTTTTACAATGTCTCATGGGATGTGTAGTTTCGCAACAGCTGGAGAGCCATGGTTTGAAGATTCCGGATCACTCTAGCATGTCTTAAAAAAATATGTTTTTTCATGGTCCTTGTATAATGCACAAGAAATATTGTTTGGAAAATACAAGTGGGTCATGGCACATCTACATTCCAAATTTGGCACTTAAGATGGTCATGCACTATGCAATCTGATTGGCCAAGCTCTGTACAACTTGATATATGCAACATAGGTAATAGGAAGACGCACTTGAACAATTAATTAAAAATATAGGAAATAAAACAGACTCTTGAACTAAATCTAATTTATTTAAGATCTAACTGATTGCAGTGTATGGTCACCTTTAAAGATCAAGATCTAAAAATATTAATTTATTGGGTTTAGAAACACTTCTCTGTTCTTTGTAATGTATTGAAAGATTTGGGTAAAAAAAGAAAAAAAACACAGTTCAAAGATATATTAGAAGTGATAGGAAGGAGATTAGCATCAAAAGGGTTTTTTAACTGAGTACACCTCCTAATAGCCTAACAAGACGCATCCAATGAGATGAAATTAACCAATTGTATTGGGCGTGCGTTATTATCAATGAGAAACCCGCAGTTAGCCTAGCAACAGTTGCAGTTTACATATGCGGGTATTTATTATCGTTATTTGCGCTTCAATGTGTGCCGGCTCGCACGTTCAATTAATGACTTTTCGGGCGCACCAATTAATGTATGAACTGGTGCAGTGCCTTCTTCTTAGTAAATCACCCCCTATGTAAAGATGTAAAAAAAAAAAAAACATGGTAAATAGTCACCAGTCAATACTCATATGCAAGAAACACTTGAAAATGTGTCAAAGGTGTGTATGATTTATAATATACTCCATATATTATACATTGCACTATTTTTGTCTTGCTCTGTTTGCAGACCTATTATTATTATATTATGTTTCAATTAGCAGTTCCCATAATCAGAAACATATTTTTTGGATCCTGGCCTATATGTGCAGGACCAACCCTTTACAGTTAACCTAATGCCGCGTACACACGAAGGGACTATCCCGCGGGATTATACCCTGGCCTCAAGTCCAGGGGATAATCCCCTCGTGTGTGGGCCTTCAACTGACTTTTTTTCAAAAAGTCCGGCGGACTAAAGTTTTAAGTTTTGTTTTAAAATTAAACAATCCCGCCGTTAGTAGGCTAGTCCGCCGGACTTTTGAAATGAACGGACTTGCCCACACACGGAGCAGTCCGCTCATTTAGAACGTAACTTCAGGTACGTAGCTAGCGTAGGCAGTAAAGGCCGGCGCACTAGCTCCGTCACCTGGCATGGATTTAAAGGGAGTCCCCACGCCGAAAAACGGCGTGGGGGTCCCCCCAAATCCATCTCAGACCCTTATCCGAGCACGCAGCCTGGCAGGCCAGGAAAGGGGTGGGGACGAGCGAGCGCCCCCCCCCTCCTGAGTCGTACCAGGCCGCGTGCCCTCAACATGGGGGGTGCCCTGGGGAAAGGGTGGCCGTGCGCCCCCCCCCCCACCCCAAAGCACCTTGTCCCCATGTTGATGAGGACAAGGGCCTCTTCCCGACAACCCTGGCCGTTGGTTGTCGGGGTCTGCGGGCGGGGGGGCTTATCGGAATCTGGGAGCCCCCTTTTATAAGGGGGCCCCCAGATCCCGGCCCCCCACCCTATGTGAATGAGTATGGGGTATGATGTACCCCTACCCATTCACCTAAGGTGTAAAATGTAAAGTAAAAAAAAAACACACTTTTGAAAAAATAATTTATTGCACTGCTCCGGGGGTCTTCTTCCGTCTTGGGGGTCTTCTCGCCGGACTCCTCCGCCATTTACCTAGCTCTTTTACTGAGTGGAGAAGTCCGGCTACCTTCTTCGTCGTCGCCGCCGTCGTCTGGGGGTCTCGATCCGCCTTCGGGGGTCTTCCGGGGTCTTCCGGGGTCTCTTCTGTTCTTGCCGCTGTCGTCGATTTCTGCGCCTTCTTCTTCTTCTTCTTCTTCTTCTTCTTCTTCTTCTTCTTCTTCTTCCGATGTTGACACGTCGCTCTCTCTGGCCGGAATGCCAGAGCCGCGCTGTGCTGGGACTTATATAGGGACAAGGGGACAGGGTCACATGCTCATGTCACATGGTGACCCCGCGCCCTTGTGATGTCACAGTCTCAGCATCCTCCGGGACTGTGACATCACAAGGGGGCGGGGTCACCATGTGACATGAGCATGTGACCATGTCCCCTTGTCCCTATATAAGTCCCAGCACAGCGCTGCTCTGGCATTCCGGCCAGAGAGAGCGACGTGTCAACATCGGAAGAAGAAGAAGAAGAAGAAGAAGAAGAAGGCGGAAGAAGTAGAAGGCGGCGCAGAAAAAAAAAAAAAAATGGTAAATAGTCACCAGTCAATACTCATATGCAAGAAACACTTGAAAATGTGTCAAAGGTGTGTATGATTTATAATATACTCCATATATTATACATTGCACTATTTTTGTCTTGCTCTGTTTGCAGACCTATTATTATTATATTATGTTTCAATTAGCAGTTCCCATAATCAGAAACATATTTTTTGGATCCTGGCCTATATGTGCAGGACCAACCCTTTACAGTTAACCTAATGCCGCGTACACACGAAGGGACTATCCCGCGGGATTATACCCTGGCCTCAAGTCCAGGGGATAATCCCCTCGTGTGTGGGCCTTCAACGGACTTTTTTTCAAAAAGTCCGGCGGACTAAAGTTTTAAGTTTTGTTTTAAAATTATCCGCTGGACTTGGCAGTCCAGCGGACAATCCCGCCGTTAGTAGGCTAGTCCGCCGGACTTTTGAAATGAACGGACTTGCCCACACACGGAGCAGTCCGTTCATTTAGAACGTAAATTCAGGTACGTTGCTAGCGTAGGCAGTAAATGCCGGCGCACTAGCTCCGTCACCTGGCATGGATTTAAAGGGAGTCCCCACGCCGAAAAACGGCGTGGGGGTCCCCCCAAATCCATCTCAGACCCTTATCCGAGCACGCAGCCTGGCAGGCCAGGAAAGGGGTGGGGACGAGCGAGCGCCCCCCCCCCTCCTGAGTCGTACCAGGCCGCGTGCCCTCAACATGGGGGGTGCCCTGGGGAAAGGGGGGCCGTGCGCCCCCCCCCCCAAAGCACCTTGTCCCCATGTTGATGAGGACAAGGGCCTCTTCCCGACAACCCTGGCCGTTGGTTGTCGGGGTCTGCGGGCGGGGGGCTTATCGGAATCTGGGAGCCCCCTTTTATAAGGGGGCCCCCAGATCCCGGCCCCCCACCCTATGTGAATGAGTATGGGGTATGATGTACCCCTACCCATTCACCTAAGGTGTAAAATGTAAAGTAAAAAAAACACACTTTTGAAAAAATAATTTATTGCACTGCTCCGGGGGTCTTCTTCCGTCTTGGGGGTCTTCTCGCCGGACTCCTCAGCCATTTACCTAGCTCTTTTACTGAGCGGAGAAGTCCGGCTACCTTCTTCGTCGTCGCCGCCGTTGTCTGGGGGTCTCGATCCGCCTTCGGGGGTCTTCCGGGGTCTTCCGGGTCTCTTCTGTTCTTGCCGCTGTCGTCGATTTCTGCGCCTTCTTCTTCTTCTTCTTCCGCCTTCTTCTTCTTCTTCTTCCGATGTTGACACGTCGCTCTCTCTGGCCGGAATGCCAGAGCCGCGCTGTGCTGGGACTTATATAGGGACAAGGGGACAGGGTCACATGCTCATGTCACATGGTGACCCCGCCCCTTGTGATGTCACAGTCTCAGCATCCTCCGGGACTGTGACATCACAAGGGGGCGGGGTCACCATGTGACATGAGCATGTGACCCTGTCCCCTTGTCCCTATATAAGTCCCAGCACAGCGCGGCTCTGGCATTCCGGCCAGAGAGAGCGACGTGTCAACATCGGAAGAAGAAGAAGAAGAAGAAGAAGAAGGCGGAAGAAGAAGAAGGCGGCGCAGAAAGCGTCGACAGCGGCAAGAACAGAAGAGACCCCGAAGACCCCCGAAGACCCCCGAAGGCGGATCGAGACCCCCAGACGACGGCGGCGACGACGAAGAAGGTAGCCGGACTTCTCCGCTCTGTAAAAGAGCTAGGTAAATGGCGGAGGAGTCCGGCGAGAAGACCCCCAAGACGGAAGAAGACCCCCGGAGCAGTGCAATAAATTATTTTTTCAAAAGTGTGTTTTTTTTACTTTACATTTTACACCTTAGGTGAATGGGTAGGGGTACATCGTACTATAATATATAATAAGGGGGCTCCCAGATTCCGATAAGCCCCCCCGCCCGCAGACCCCGAAAACCAACGGCCAGGGTTGTCGGGAAGAGGCCAGGGTCCTCATCAACATGGGGACAAGGTGCTTTGGGGTGGGGGGCCGCAAGGCCCCCCTTTCCCCAGGGCACCCCCCATGTTGAGGGCACGCGGCCTGGTACGACTCAGGAGGGGGGGGGTCGCTCACTCGTCCCCACCCCTTTCCTGGCCTGCCGGGCTGCGTGCTCGGATAAGGGTCTGAGATGGATTTGGGGGGGGGACCCCACACCGTTTTTCGGCGTGGGGAGTCCCTTTAAATCCATGCCAGGTGACGGGGCTAGCGCGCCGGCATTTACTGCCTACGCTAGCTACGTACCTGAAGTTACGTTCTAAATGAATGGACTGCTCCGTGTGTGGGCTTTGTCCAGCGGATTGTCTGCCGGAGAAGTCCGGGCGTGTGTGGGGAAGTCACACGCTCGGAAAGTCCGGGCGTGTGTGGGCAAGCCCCTCTGGAAAGTCCGGCGAATTGTCCGCTGGACTAGGTCCGGCGGGAAAAGTCCCTCTGTGTGTACGCGGCATAAGGCTGCTCGGTCACCATATAGATTCTTATATATCAATTCAAAGTAAACATTCAGCCAGTGCCCTCATATCCTTTATTACAAAGTTACAGGCCACCCAGTTAAGTGCTTATCTTCACAGCTCAGAATACTGAAGCCAAAGGGCAGTTGTTCACAAATGAATTCACAAAGAATGAGGAATGGCCATATTAGGGAAGTTTTGAGCATATTAATAGTATTGTACATGGCACATAGAAGTTTAGAAGCCCATCGCAACTAATCAAAAAAACACTTTCATTTGCTTTCTGATAATACAGGTACCCATATACAGGATATGTTTCAAAACCCATGAATCTAACAATTTCAGATGTGCATCTGCTTATGTATAAGTGTACAAACATAAGATCAAAACCAATTACATTAGTTAAAAAGCTTGTTTGTTTAAAAAAAAAGACTATGTCGATTAGTTCAGCTCTAAAAATAATTAAAAACACAACTACATAAAAAGCATGACCAGTAGGAAAAACTACAGCATTTCGCATAGTTGTTGAAAGCAGCAATAATAAATATGATCCTCTCCATCCAAAGAAACAGCAGTTATGTAATTGCTGTTAAATGGAAACGCGTGTCAATGAGTTAGGCTCATATTCAAAATCAAGAATTTAAGGAGACTGTTTAATCACTATTAGACACCAGTGATGGTATTGTCCCTCTGTTTCAGAGTACGCTTGGCCATTCACAAAACTCACAACTGCAGCATAGACCCATCGATGAGCTATGGGTTTCTGCTGTACCTAGAAACTCAACTCCATGCTTCAGTTTTCTGCTTCTGTTTGCCCCCAGTGGATCACCTATATACCTGTTAGAAATTCTGTATATAGCCTCACAGAACAGACAGTGCACAGTGCACAGCCCAACTTGGCGTAGCTCCTTGACTGCAAACAGGAAACAGGAACTTTGTTCAGGAAGAAGACAGAGTATAGTCATAGATGCTGCTAAAAACCTATAAACACTGCCATCTAATGGCTGATGTAGTTGTTGCACAAAATACATGAACAATGTTTTCCAACACCCCCACTTAACAACTACTCTATATATTAGTCCCATTTCAGATCTTAGCTAGTATATTCATATTTACAGATACTCCTCGTTTAACGACTTACCTGTTTAACCATCGCTCGGACTTACATCCAGCTCTCCAGACCCACGCAGGATGACTGCTCTGCCTTACAACCAGCTCTCCTGACCCACGCACAGGACATCATGTCATCACTCTGCATCAGCCTCCTTCTCACTCCCGGCCTGCTGTTTTACAGGTATTTACTGTACTGTACTCTGTACTCTCCCCTTCCAGCATTCTTTATACTGTACTGTTTTATGTCTTTATGTACAGTAATGTAATGTAATGTGTGCTTGTGCTGTACAGTCTGAAAAAAAGAAAAAGCGTGCTTGCAGAATGTGCTCAGAAAAAAAAGAAAAGCTATTGATCTTGATATGAAAATGAAGATCATTAAGGACTATGAGGCTGGCAAGAAAGTTAAAGAAATAGCAGGTGAATTGGAACTTGCACATTCAACCATTTCAACAATCCTAAAGAATAAGGATAGAGTTATAGAGGCAGTAAAAGCATCGACAGGATGTCAAGCCATAATAAATAGGCAGCAGAAAGGCCTCATTCATGAAATGGAGAAATTGCTGGCTGAATAAATTGATGACCAAATAGAAAAAAAGAATGCCAATGAGTCTTTTCTTGATTCAAACCAAAGCATGCACTATTTTTGAGAATTTGAAAGTGCACAAAGAAGAAGTATCAACTGAAACATTTATAGCAAGCCATGGATGGTTTTAAAGGTTTCATGGGAGATTCAACCTCCATAATGGGAGTATCAGTGGAGAGACAGCAAGTGCAGATGTGGAAGCAGCTGAAAAATGTGTAGTTGAATTTGATAAAATCATCGAAAAAGGTGTTTACTGGGCAGAGCAGATATTTATTTGTTAAAAAAATGCCCGAAAGGTCCTACATACACAAAGAAGATAAAACAATGCCCGGTTTTAAGGCTTTTAAGCAACCATCGGCAGCGTCTGCATTATATGGTACAGGAATATCTAGGGGCAAGAGCAGACTTGGAGACCTTTCCAACTAATCATCCACTGGGTTACTGGGTCCTTAGGGATGGACCACTGACCAGAACTTGCTCAATATGCAATCACGCTACTGGCCTGTCCTGCATCAAGCGTGCTTTCTGAACAGACATCCAGTGTTGCTGGAGGGTTTGTGATGGATCAAAGAATGCGCCTGTCCACAGGCTGTCCTGGATCAGCATCTATCAAGCACCTGATGCTGATATAACTGATTGAATTTGCTCATGATCTGGGATCCCTTTAAGACTGCCTATGCTGCCTATCCTATTCCTGAAGCTTGATTATGCTAGCTTCCAACAATATTTTTGGTTTAGGGCACCGCCAACACCCAAGGCCCAATTCTTTTGCACCTGTTTGACAGGGGCATGTAATTTCAATGTTCTTACACATTTTTAACAGCAGGGCCCATTCCTGTGCCCAACAAGAGTAACTGTGAGGGATTACAGTGTTCAGGCAACACTTGGGGTGGGCAAACGGCTTGGGCCTTAAAATCTCTCATTCAGGTATTCGCATAACACCCAAACTTTCTGGACACTTAGTGGGATGTTCGCCTCCCGAGCGCACAGTTAATAGGTTGTTAAGGCTTCCCCGCTGAGAGCTAAATAAAAAAAAAATGATTGTACTAAAAGAACGTAAATTTAAATAAATGGTGGAAATACAGCCCATCAGAGTACCCGAGTACCTATCTGCAGCCCATGCCTTATATAAAATATACGTTGGGGTGTTTTCTTTCCAAAATAGGGTTATTTTGTGGGTAATTCCACTGTCCTGGTGCTCTAGGGCCTTCAAAAGTGTGATAGGTAGGAATGAAATTAGATGTGTAATTTATGCTCCTAGAATGCCTGATGGTGCTCCCTGCATGTTAGGCCTCTCTATGTGGCCAGGCTGTGAAAAAGTCTCACACATGGGGTATCTACATACTTAGGAGGAGTAGCAGAATGTATTATGGGGTTTAATTGGAAATATGTTAATGCTGTGTGTGAGAAATAACTTGTTATTCTGAGAATTTTGTATAAAAACAAGATCTTAATTTTTCCAAGAATTGTGGGAAAAAATTACAACCTCAAAAAACTCACTATGCCTCTTACTAAATACCTTGGACTGTCTACTTTCCAAAAATTGGTAATTTGGGGGTACTTTATTGACATGTCAGGGCCTCAAGAATTGAGATAGGCCAACAGTATATCAGTGTGTGATCACATTTTTATTATTTGTACCATAGCTTGTAGACTTTATAACTTTTACACAGACTAAATAATATCCACTAGTTTGGGTTATTTTTACCAAAGCTATGTATCAGTATACATTTTGGCCCAAATTTATGAACAAAAATAACTTTTTTTTTACTTATATCGCAAAAAAGAAAAAACCCAGTGGTGATTAAATACCGGCAAAATAAATCTTTATTTTTGTGAAAAAAAAATTAGTTTGGGTACAGTGTTGCATGACTGAATAATTGTCATTCAAAGTATGAGAGCACTGTCTGGGCAGGGAGGGGTGAACGTGCCCTATATTGAAGTGGTTAAGGGGAACCCTATGACATAATTAAGAAAAAAAACGCGTGGGGTCCCCCAAAAATCAAAAATCCATACCAGGCCCTTAGGGTCTGGCATAGATTTTAAGGGGAACTCCGCGCCAATTTTTTTTTTTAAATGGCGTGGGGTCCCCTAAAGATCCAAACCAGAACCTTATCCGAGCATGCAGCCTGGCAGGCCAGGAAAGGGAGGGTACGAGTGAACCATACCCGGCCGCCTGCCCTCAGCATGGGGAGGGTGTTTTGGGGTGCCCCCCAAAGCACCTTGTCCCCATGTTGATAGGAACAAGGGCCTCTTCCCGACAACCCTGGCTGATGGTTGTCGGTGTCTGTGGGCAGGAGGCTTATTGGAATCTGTAAGCTCCCTTTAACAACGAGGTCCCCAGATCCCAGCCCCCCACCCTATGTGAATGGGTATCGGGTACATTGTACCATTCACCAAAAAAGTGTCAAAAAGTAAAAACCACAGACAGGTTTTTGACAATTCCTTTATAGGCATGTGATAAAAGCTATCTGAACCTGCTGTCACTTATGCTGGCCATACAAAAACAACATCTTCCTTCAAAAAAAAATTATTATAACAAACATGTTATACTTACCTGCTCTGTGTATTGGTTTTGCACAGAGCAGCCCTGATTCTCCTCTTCTGGAGTCCCCCACCGGCACTTCTGGCTCCTCCTGTCTTCAGAGTGCCCAATAGCAAGCTGCAAAGTAAAGTATAGAGTGCCCCTATAGCAAGGTAAAAAAAAAACTTCTGCCCTTAGAACCACTCTCTTCCTGTCCAGGACTACATGTCCCATGAGCACTGCTCCTCACACATTCACAAGTTCTCAGGCACTTACTGACATGTATGGATGGTGTAATGAGCTGTATGTGTGCTGCACTGTGTCCTCTGACATGTATGGATGGTGTACTGAGCTGTATGTGTGCTGCACTGTGTCTTCTGACATGTATGGATGGTATATTGAACTGTATGTGTGCTGCACTGTATTTCCTGATATGTAAACAAATAATGCATTCTGTATGCAGGCCAACTAATCGGCTGATGGATTAATCGAATTATGAAAAAAGTTGACAACTATTCTCATAATCGATTAGTTGTCAATTAATCGATTCTTTCGGCCCTAGTTTAAAGTGACAAAAAATTGGTGAATAGTGTTGAGTGAAGCTGCCCCTTTAAAAGTGAATGAACCACTCAAATTAAATGAATTGATGATAAAAAAAAGGTGTGGCGCTAACTCATATATCAACGTACAAAATATCAATGTGTGTGATCATCAAAATTTTCAACAATCAAACAAACAATAATGCAATAAAATAAAATAATGATAAATCAATAGATAAATTCCTAAAAAAATCTTCACAAAAAAGTCCAATCACCGTGATTCAAAAGAAAAAAATATATACAGTTGTGCTCATAAGTTTACTCTGGCAGAATTTATGATTTTTTGACCATTTTTCTGAGAATATGAATGATATCACAAAAACGTTTCTTTCACTCATGGTTAGTGTTTGGCTGAAGCCATTTATTATCAATCAACTGTCTTTTTAAATCATAATCACAACAGAAACTACCCAAATGACCCTGATCAAATGTTTACATACACTGGTGATTTTGGCCTGTTAACATGCACACAAGTTGACACAAAGGGGTTTGAATGGCTATTAATGCCTTTACCCCCCGTTTTCACGCGGATTGCGAAACTCAAGGGGTGGTGTACTTAATGTATTGTACCTGCGGTGCGTTCTATGTCGGGAAGACCTTACGCCATTTTCGCTCCCGTATTAAAGACCACATCTATTATTCTGTGGGTGGTAAAATGATCACTTCGATAAGCAGACACCTCGACTTGTACCACAAATTTGACACTTCAGTAGCCTCATTCATCGTCCTGGCAGTCATCCCCAGGGATCCGCGAGGAGGTGATTGGGACAAAGAAATCCTTAAAAAGGAAACCACTTGGATAGAACGCCTCAATGCTACCCGCCCTCCGGGTATTAATGAGGCGCAATCCTACAAACCATTCTTATAAACTATGACCATCCATTATGCTTAATTACCCCCGACATATATATGTTACAAAAATTTCCCCCCCCCTCCCCCATACCATCTGAAAAATTTGGTCCCATACCCTCATCCACGGGCAGTCAATCAATGGTTATTACCTTGGCTGACGATTCTAATGGTACCCCGACTTTTTCTGGGATACCACAGAATCTTGTTTTCTATCCATTATTGTTCATTTTGACTTATTTTTACATGCCTAGGAGCCTAGATGCCTTTCCTCTCTCTGTCCCATGTCCCCAACATTACTCCCTATATGTCTAGGTCCAGATTTACATTTCTGGATCTAGATATATATCTCACTCTGTTCTCTGTCCACGGTGCCAATATAAGTCCCATAATAGATTAACATGGAATCATTCTTTGTATATTCTTATCAATTACGGTGTTATACTGTGCAATAATAACATCTTGATGGATTTGTGTTTATTGATTGAGCTGTATACCTGTTTGTTAATTTTGGTTTCTAAACGTCTACTATCTAATTTGCTGTTGTCCCCTGACGGTATTCTAATGTGCTGTCAGTCCCACATTACTTGTAGCCGCATCCCTAGGCCGGTCCCAACACTCGATGCGGCCGCCCATCGTCACACCCACCACCCTTGTGACGAATTGCAGGATCCAACGGAGGCGGTGTGATGCACGGCCTCTTATGGATCCCCTGTCCAACGCACATGCGCAATCCGCCTTGCACGGTCGCGCCCCACTACGCAGGCGCGATGCGGTGCATTGGCGCATGCGCATTGCGTATCGGCGGCCGATCCGGATGATGTCACGCCGGCCTACGCCGGATATTGTGACCACGGATGGGACGTATATGTAAGCACACTCAGTGTGCTTCTGGCTAGCGTCCCCCACCAGTCTGCCGCTCTGACGCCGTTGGATACAAGCCAGCCGGGCTGTCCTCATGGTAAGCCCCTACCTCTAGCTACGCTGACCACCTGGTCATCTTCCCCTTTCTTGGGGAACCTGGCGGATTTATCTACCAATACCCCTTTATACATTTTACAGATTCCTGGTTTGAATACACTAACCAGCAGCTCCTGTGCCAACTCTCTGGATACCTAGCCTATTTCCTGCTTATCCTGGGCAATCATTGGTTTGTGACAAACCAACATATACTACCCCATAGGCGCTAGGTCCATTTAATAACGCACTACCGATCCAGGTGAGCCCACATTACAGATGTAGATTGTGGCCCAACCACACAATGTATGGTGGTAATTGTACCTTCCATTATACTAACTTATAAATTAATGTTTTGCACTTTTGACGCCAATCAGGACCTTGACTTGCGATCAACTTGCAATACCTTGCAACTTGCAATACCACTTTTTTACTTCCAATCGGCGATCTATTTACACACGGCCCTACTGGATTTTTGGGGATATACTTCCAGTCCATTACATCACACAGTCATACTTTAACTTCAGTAAGTGCTGTTTTATATGTTTCATACTTTTTGTCGCAGCAATTTATTATATTATATACGCCCCCATTGAGTGATGGATTACTGGCCTTTACCTCTGCGGCTATAATTGGTGGTCTGATGCCTCTCCAGCACCGTCATGAGCTAACGAAGTTATATAACATGTAGATCGATATGATCATGATTTATGCAGAAAATATGTTGTATATATATACTCATTATGTGTTTTTCTAAACTGTTATTCTCTTGTCAGTTATCTTATTGTCATGCTCCAGATGAAGCGTTAACGTAAAACGCGAAACATGTAGAGCTACTGTCACGAATATCTTCGCCCCATTGTACCCTCGCCTCATCGTTGGACACCCCACAACTACCGGACAAGCTAACCATAGCTGATCGTCCCCGTTGGTGCCCCTAAGGCTAGACACTTTAGGTTACATGTGTGGCTTGTATCTATTATATTGAAGTTTTGACAAGATGTGGTTTTTAAACGTATTTTGTTGTATATGTATCTCTCTTTTTTAAGAATAAATTTTGTGAAAATTATATTTTGTTGTTGGTGCCTAAAAAGTCCAAAGTCCCCCCCCCCCCTTTTTTCGAATATTAGTTTTAGGACGTGGCACGGAATTATTTGCTCAGTATCCATAGTACCACACTATGAGGATACTTTTCCTTTTTTTCATAAGTTTACTCTGGCAGAATTTATGATTTTTTGACCATTTTTCTGAGAATATGAATGATATCACAAAAACTTTTCTTTCACTCATGGTTAGTGTTTGGCTGAAGCCATTTATTATCAATCAACTGTGTTTACTCTTTTTAAATCATAATCACAACAGAAACTACCCAAATGACCCTGATCAAATGTTTACATACACTGGTGATTTTGGCCTGTTAACATGCACACAAGTTGACACAAAGGGGTTTGAATGGCTATTAAAGGTAACCATCCTCACCTGTGATCTGTTTGCTTGTAATTAGTGTGTGTGTGTGTGTGTATAAAAGGTCAATGAGTTTTTGTACTCCTGACCTTGCATCTTTCATCCAGTGCTGCACTAACATTTATGGATTCTAAGTCATGGGGAAAGCAAAAGAATTGTCAAAGGATCTGTGGGAAAAGGTAGTTGAACTGTATAAAACAGGAAAGGAATGTAAAAAGATATCCAAGGAATTGAGAATGCCAATCAGCAGTGTTCAAACTATAATCAAGAAGTGAAAAATTAGGGGTTCTGTTGGAACCAAAACACGGTCAGGTAGATCAACTAAAATTTCAGCCACAACTGCCAGAAAAATTGTTCGGGATGCAAAGAAAAACCAGCAAATAACTTAAGGTGAAATACAGGACTCTCTGAAAACATGGGGTGGGGCTGTTTCAAGATCCACAATAAGAAAGCACTTGAAGAAAGATGAGCTGCATGGTCGAGTCGCCAGAAGAAAGCCATTACTACGCAAATGCCACAAAGTATACCACTTACAATATGCCAAACAGCACAGAGACAAGCCTCAAAAAGTAATTTGGAGTGATGAGACCAAAATTGAGCTTTTTGGCCACAACCATAAACGCTACATTTGGAGAGGAGTCAACAAGGCCTTTGATGAAATGTACACCATTCCTACTGTGAAACATGGAGGTGGATCGCTGATGTTTTGGAGATGTGTGAACTAGAAAAATAAACCAAAACACAAGGCCAAGTCAAACCTGTCATTGGCTACAGTTGAATAAAGTGAAGGTTCTGGAGTGGCCATCTCAGTCTCTGACCTCAATATCATTGAGCCACTCTGGGGAGATATCAAACGTGCAGTTCATGCAAGACAGCCCAAGAATTTACAGGAACTGGAGATTTTTTGCCAAGAGGAATGGGCAGCTTTACCATCTGAGAAAACAAATAGCCTCATCCACAAAAGACTTCAAGCTGTTATTGATGTTAAAGGGGACAATACACAGTATTAAGAACTGGGGTATGTAAACGTTTTTGATCAGGGTCATTTGAGTAGTTTCTGTTGTCATTATGATTTAAAAAGAGTAAACAAAGTTGATTGATAATAAATGGCTTCAGCCAAACACTAACCATGAGTGAAAGAAAAATGATTGTGTTATCATTCATATTCTCTAAAAAATGGCCAAGAAATCATAAATTCTGCCAGGGTATGTAAACTTATGAGCACCACTATATATATATAAAGGGTTGTCCTTCAAGTCATACTCAACCACAAAATGTGGGTGAGAAATGCAAACTCACCAAAGTTAAAAATGATAAAAACCTTAGAGCAATGGTGTGCTTCTTGCAACCAACAGCATAGATGAAGATGGTCCCCTTTATCTTTGGCAATAACTAGGCAATGTAACTCAAAGAAAACATATAGAGGATCATAGCGTAACAAGCATTTCAAAATCAATAAAAGCAGGTAAATGTAGAAATGCCCACCTATATTTAAATGTGCTATGTGGAGGGGCGTGGCTAGCCGCGGACTGTGATGGCCGCTTGAGACCGGAGCTCCTCAGAGACGGGACCCAGAACGGCACAAAACAACCACCCTGAGCTACCTAACAGCTCACAGCAACCACCGGACACCCCAACACCCGACCGGCTATGACCAGAAAGAGGAAGGAGGAACTAAAACCCCAGAAAATGACGGAATTCTACACATATCGGCAGGACGGAGGTAGGCAAGATGGCGCTGGCGCCACATCCACCCCGGCCCTGAACACCAGGCCCCGTCCTCCTCCTTCCCCATCGGTCACCCACCACAGACAGGACACATCCCCTAAGAACCTACAAACCATTCCTGACACCCCACAAGTGGCCAGCCCTGCTAAAGCAAAATTCAGGCTGGATGGCTCTGGATGCAGCCCGGGGAGCAGACACGAGGGCTACCAGAGAGCTGCCGGAACGAATAGAATCCTTCCCCACAAACAACCAGCCAGTCTTGGACACAGTCCTCAAGGACATGCTGCTCTCCCTTCGCAGCACCATACAAGCAGACATGATGTCCTGTATGAATAAATTTAATACGGATATACAAGAGGTGGAAGCTAGAGTAGACCACATTGAATGCAAAATGGGGGAATATGCCACCACTATCAACGATATTGTAGATGCACAAGAGGAGAATGAGGGGGAGATAGAGACCCTGCAAGCTAAATTGGCAGATTTGGAAGATAGAAGTAGGAGGAACAATATGAAGATCAGAGGGATTCCGGAAACAGTGCTGCAAAATGACCTTAAGGCCTATGCAACAACATTGTTTACAGAACTCATTCCCATGTTAACAGTGCTGGAGGTTACCATAGATAGGATCCACCGCCTCCCCAAACCGTCCTATCTCCCTGACCAGACCCCGAGGGATGTGATCCTGAGGCTCCATTTCTACCATGCCAAGGAGCAACTCATGGCAATCATGCGTAAAAGAGACACCATCCCTCCCCAATATCAGCATCTTCAATTTTATGCGGATCTGTCCCAATACACCCTGAAAAAACGGAGAAGCTTAGTCACAATCACCAAAGCCCTGAGAAACCATCAGATCACCTATAGATGGGGCTTCCCCACAAACATTACTATCACCAGAGATGGTAAAACCTTCATTGTCCACACTTTGGAGAAAGGCATAGCACTCTTAAAAGAATGGCATATTATCCCTGAAACTGAAAACAACCCTACTCACAGCAGGAAGCCTCAACAGATTGATGAGGAATGGAAAACAGTAACTGCAAGGAACTCCAGGAGGCACACTTGAAGGGGAGACGCATACACAGGGGTAAGCATCAGCCCCGTCAATCTGAAGGACCACCCATACCTTCACGAACTTTACCCCCCACAGCATTTGAATTGCACTCGGCTGCATTCAAATTCTCAGTTCTATGAACAGTTGCATTGCAACCAAAATGCCTCACCAGACTAGAGGCGAGTTAAAACAGTTTTGCACAGCAGTTCACTTTTGGCGAAGATTTCGCCACCTTATGTTTGTTTTCTCTCTTGTTCTTTTTGCTACCCACCAGCATACCCTCCGATGCACTAACCAGCCATTCTTCCAGGAATTCCCCCAAACCTCTATACCCAATCCGAAAACCCATCACACAAGGACATCTCAAGATCAAGTCACAACAAGACGCTTGGAAAGCTACGTGACCATCTCAAACCCCAGGACCTCTCTGCTAACTGTGAGTACATGCACTCAACACCACACATTCTATGGATTCCTCCAGAACCCTGCCACCCTCCTCGGGGAGGGGCGGCACGCTTCTTGGACAGAGATAAGTTTTAAGTGGAAGCTACCTCAACTCGTCTACGCTAATTCCTCATGGGAGTGACCTTTCTATCTATTAATACAAAAGGCCTCAACCACCCAGCCAAAAGGAGGTCACTCTGGAATGAGGCTACAAAACACAACGCTGACATCATCTGTGCGCAGGAGACGCACTTTTCCACCAACGCGCAACCCAAATGCTCACACCGGAGTTATCCCTTCATTTTCACCTCGAGTGCAGACACTAAAAAGAGAGGGGTCCTTACAGCCATTAGAGACTCAGTAGCATTTCAGCTACACGAAGAACTCAAAGATCCCAATGGCAGATACCATATCTTAAATTGTGACATTAATTCCAAACAGTACACTAGGGATGGGCCCGGTGCTCGATGCGAACCCACGTTCGCATCGAGCACCGGGCGTTCGCTCGCTCGGCGAGCCCAGAACTATTTTGGCCGCTCGCATCACGTTCGTGTGATGCGAGCGGCCCCGCAATGCATTGCGGCCGGCGCGGCCGGCGCAGTGCATTGCTGGCTGATGATTGGCCAAGCATGCACTGTGACCCCGCATGCTTGGCCAATCACAGCCCCGGAAACTCGAAGAGCCATAATTGGCTACAGGCAGGACGCCTGTAGCCAATTACAGCTCAGGGGCTGTAGTACACGCCCCCCCCCTATAAAAGGCCGCCACGCCGTCTGCGCCGGTCACATGCTGTTCCGGCACAGATAGAGCAGGCTAGATCTGTGACACTCTGCTGGATTTAGTTAGTTAGAGAGATTTACTTAGAGAGATTGAGTTAGATAGATTCATTCATTTAGATTGATTTAGAAAGAGGGGCTTGTAGTGTGTTCGTGGCAGGCAGGCAGAGCTCCTATATTTTGTTCCCAGAAGCACCTATAGGACTTGTAGTGTGTTCGTGGCAGGCAGGCAGAGCTCCTATATTTTGTTCCCAGAAGCACCTATAGGACTTGTAGTGTGTTCGTGGCAGGCAGGCAGATCTCCTATATTTTGTTCCCAGAAGCACCTATAGGACTTGTAGTGTGTTCGTGGCAGGCAGGCAGAGCTCCTATATTTTGTTCCCAGAAGCACCTATAGGACTTGTAGTGTGTTCCTGGCAGGCAGGCAGAGCTCCTATATTTTGTTCCCAGAAGCACCTATAGGACTTGTAGTGTGTTCGTGGCAGGCAGGCAGAGCTCCTATATTTTGTTCCCAGAAGCACCTATAGGACTTGTAGTGTGTTCGTGGCAGGCAGGCAGAGCTCCTATATTTTGTTCCCAGAAGCACCTATAGGACTTGTAGTGTGTTCGTGGCAGGCAGGCAGATCTCCTATATTTTGTTCCCAGAAGCACCTATAGGACTTGTAGTGTGTTCGTGGCAGGCAGGCAGAGCTCCTATATTTTGTTCCCAGAAGCACCTATAGGACTTGTAGTGTGTTCCTGGCAGGCAGGCAGAGCTCCTATATTTTGTTCCCAGAAGCACCTATAGGACTTGTAGTGTGTTCGTGGCAGGCAGGCAGAGCTCCTATATTTTGTTCCCAGAAGCACCTATAGGACTTGAAGTGTGTTAGTCCAATCACACAGGGATCATATATTTTGTTCCCAGAAGCACCTATAGGACTTAAAGTGTGTTAGTCCAATCACACAGAGATCATATATTTTTGTTCCCAGAAGCACCTATAGGACTTGAAGTGTGTTAGTCCAATCACACAGAGATCATATATTTTGTTCCCAGAAGCACCTATAGGACTTGAAGTGTGTTAGTCCCATCACACAGACCTATATTTTCTTCCCAGAAGCACCTATAGGACTTGAAGTGTGTTAGTCCAATCACACAGAGATCTTATATATTTTGTTCCCAGAAGCACCTATAGGACTTGAAGTGTGTTAGTCCCATCACACAGAGATCATATATTTTCTTCCCAGAAGCACCTATAGGACTTGAAGTGTGTTAGTCCCATCACACAGAGATCATATATTTTCTTCCCAGAAGCACCTATAGGACTTGAAGTGTGTTAGTCCCATCACACAGAGATCATATATTTTCTTCCCAGAAGCACCTATAGGACTTGAAGTGTGTTAGTCCCATCACACAGAGATCATATATTTTCTTCCCAGAAGCACCTATAGGACTTGAAGTGTGTTAGTCCAATCACACAGAGATCATATATTTTGTTCCCAGAAGCACCTATAGGACTTGAAGTGTGTTAGTCCCATCACACAGAGATCATATATTTTCTTCCCAGAAGCACCTATAGGACTTGAAGTGTGTTAGTCCAATCACACAGAGATCTTATATTTTGTTCCCAGAAGCACCTATAGGACTTGAAGTGTGTTAGTCCCATCACACAGAGATCATATATTTTCTTCCCAGAAGCACCTATAGGACTTGAAGTGTGTTAGTCCCATCACACAGAGATCATATATTTTGTTCCCAGAAGCACCTATAGGACTTGAAGTGTGTTAGTCCCCATCACACAGAGATCATATATTTTCTTCCCAGAAGCACCTATAGGACTTGAAGTGTGTTAGTCCCATCACACAGAGATCATATATTTTCTTCCCAGAAGCACCTATAGGACTTGAAGTGTGTTAGTCCCATCACACAGAGATCATATATTTTCTTCCCAGAGAGCAGCTCCTATAGGACTTGAAGTGTGTTATACACAGAGATATATATTTTCTTCCCAGAAGCACCTATAGGACTTGAAGTGGGTTAGTCCCATCACACAGAGATCATATATTTTCTTCCCAGAAGCACCTATAGGACTTGAAGTGTGTTAGTCCCATCACACAGAGATCATATATTTTTCTTCCCAGAAGCACCTATAGGACTTGAAGTGTGTTAGTCCAATCACACAGAGATCATATATTTTCTTCCCAGAAGCACCTATAGGACTTGAAGTGTGTTAGTCCCATCACACAGAGATCATATATTTTCTTCCCAGAAGCACCTATAGGACTTGAAGTGTGTTAGTCCAATCACACAGAGATATATTTTGTTCCCAGAAGCACCTATAGGACTTGAAGTGTGTTAGTCCCATCACAGAGAGATCATATATTTTGTTCCCAGAAGCACCTATAGGACTTGAAGTGTGTTAGTCCCATCACACAGACCTATATTTTCTTCCCAGAAGCACCTATAGGACTTGAAGTGTGTTAGTCCAATCACACAGAGATCATATATTTTCTTCCAGAAGCACCTATAGGACTTGAAGTGTGTTAGTCCCATCACACAGAGATCATATATTTTCTTCCCAGAAGCACCTATAGGACTTGAAGTGTGTTAGTCCCATCACACAGAGATCATATATTTTTCTTCCCAGAAGCACCTATAGGACTTGAAGTGTGTTAGTCCCATCACACAGAGATCATATATTTTCTTCCCAGAAGCACCTATAGGACTTGAAGTGTGTTAGTCCCATCACACAGAGATCATATATTTTCTTCCCAGAAGCACCTATAGGACTTGAAGTGTGTTAGTCCAATCACACAGAGATCATATATTTTTGTTCCCAGAAGCACCTATAGGACTTGAAGTGTGTTAGTCCCATCACACAGAGATCATATATTTTGTTCCCAGAAGCACCTATAGGACTTGAAGTGTGTTAGTCCCATCACACAGAGATCATATATTTTCTTCCCAGAAGCACCTATAGGACTTGAAGTGTGTTAGTCCAATCACACAGAGATCATATATTTTGTTCCCAGAAGCACCTATAGGACTTGAAGTGTGTTAGTCCCATCACACAGAGATCATATATTTTCTTCCCAGAAGCACCTATAGGACTTGAAGTGTGTTAGTCCCAATCACACAGAGATCATATATTTTGTTCCCAGAAGCACCTATAGGACTTGAAGTGTGTTAGTCCCATCACACAGACCTATATTTTCTTCCCAGAAGCACCTATAGGACTTGAAGTGTGTTAGTCCAATCACACAGAGATCTTATATTTTGTTCCCAGAAGCACCTATAGGACTTGAAGTGTGTTAGTCCCATCACACAGAGATCATATATTTTGTTCCCAGAAGCACCTATAGGACTTGAAGTGTGTTAGTCCCATCACACAGAGATCATATATTTTCTTCCCAGAAGCACCTATAGGACTTGAAGTGTGTTAGTCCCATCACACAGAGATCATATATTTTCTTCCCAGAAGCACCTATAGGACTTGAAGTGTGTTAGTCCCATCACACAGAGATCATATATTTTCTTCCCAGAAGCACCTATAGGACTTGAAGTGTGTTAGTCCCATCACACAGAGATCATATATTTTCTTCCCAGAAGCACCTATAGGACTTGAAGTGTGTTAGTCCCATCACACAGAGATCATATATTTTCTTCCCAGAAGCACCTATAGGACTTGAAGTGTGTTAGTCCAATCACACAGAGATCATATATTTTGTTCCCAGAAGCACCTATAGGACTTGAAGTGTGTTAGTCCCATCACACAGAGATCATATATTTTTCTTCCCAGAAGCACCTATAGGACTTGAAGTGTGTGTTAGTCCCATCACACAGAGATCATATATTTTCTTCCCAGAAGCACCTATAGAACTTGCAGTGTGTTAGTCCAATCACACAGAGATCATATATTTTGTTCCCAGAAGCACCTATAGGACATGAAGTGTGTTAGTCCCATCACACAGAGCTATATTTTCTTCCCAGAAGCACCTATAGGACTTGTAGTGTGTTAGTCCCATCACACAGAGCTCCTATATTTTGTTCCAGAAGCACCTATAGGACTTGAAGTGTGTTAGTCCCATCACACAGAGCTATATTTTCTTCCCAGAAGCACCTATAGGACTTGTAGTGTGTTAGTCCCATCACACAGAGCTCCTATATTTTGTTCCCAGAAGCACCTATAGGACTTGTAGTGTGTTAGTCCCATCACACAGAGTTCCTATATTTTGTTCCCAGAAGCACCCATAGGACTTGTAGTGTGTTAGTCCCATCACACAGAGCTCCTATATTTTGTTCCCAGAAGCACCTACAGGACTTGAAGTGTGTTAGTCCCATCACACAGAGCTATATTTTCTTCCCAGAAGCACCTATAGGACTTGTAGTGTGTTAGTCCCATCACACAGAGCTCCTATATTTTGTTCCCAGAAGCACCTATAGGACTTGAAGTGTGTTAGTCCCATCACACAGAGCTATATTTTCTTCCCAGAAGCACCTATAGGACTTGAAGTGTGTTAGTCCAATCACACAGAGATCTTATATTTTGTTCCCAGAAGCACCTATAGGACTTGAAGTGTGTTAGTCCCATCACACAGAGATCATATATTTTCTTCCCAGAAGCACCTATAGGACTTGAAGTGTGTTAGTCCAATCACACAGAGATCATATATTTTCTTCCCAGAAGCACCTATAGGACTTGAAGTGTGTTAGTCCCATCACACAGAGATCATATATTTTTCTTCCCAGAAGCACCTATAGGACTTGAAGTGTGTTAGTCCAATCACACAGAGATCTTATATTTTGTTCCCAGAAGCACCTATAGGACTTGAAGTGTGTTAGTCCCATCACAGAGAGATCATATATTTTGTTCCCAGAAGCACCTATAGGACTTGAAGTGTGTTAGTCCCATCACACAGACCTATATTTTCTTCCCAGAAGCACCTATAGGACTTGAAGTGTGTTAGTCCAATCACACAGAGATCATATATTTTCTTCCCAGAAGCACCTATAGGACTTGAAGTGTGTTAGTCCCATCACACAGAGATCATATATTTTCTTCCCAGAAGCACCTATAGGACTTGAAGTGTGTTAGTCCCATCACACAGAGATCATATATTTTCTTCCCAGAAGCACCTATAGGACTTGAAGTGTGTTAGTCCCATCACACAGAGATCATATATTTTCTTCCCAGAAGCACCTATAGGACTTGAAGTGTGTTAGTCCCATCACACAGAGATCATATATTTTCTTCCCAGAAGCACCTATAGGACTTGAAGTGTGTTAGTCCAATCACACAGAGATCATATATTTTGTTCCCAGAAGCACCTATAGGACTTGAAGTGTGTTAGTCCCATCACACAGAGATCATATATTTTTGTTCCCAGAAGCACCTATAGGACTTGAAGTGTGTTAGTCCCATCACACAGAGATCATATATTTTCTTCCCAGAAGCACCTATAGGACTTGAAGTGTGTTAGTCCAATCACACAGAGATCATATATTTTGTTCCCAGAAGCACCTATAGGACTTGAAGTGTGTTAGTCCCATCACACAGAGATCATATATTTTCTTCCCAGAAGCACCTATAGGACTTGAAGTGTGTTAGTCCAATCACACAGAGATCATATATTTTGTTCCAGAAGCACCTATAGGACTTGAAGTGTGTTAGTCCCATCACACAGACTATATTTTCTTCCCAGAAGCACCTATAGGACTTGAAGTGTGTTAGTCCAATCACACAGAGATCTTATATTTTGTTCCCAGAAGCACCTATAGGACTTGAAGTGTGTTAGTCCCATCACACAGAGATCATATATTTTGTTCCCAGAAGCACCTATAGGACTTGAAGTGTGTTAGTCCCATCACACAGAGATCATATATTTTCTTCCCAGAAGCACCTATAGGACTTGAAGTGTGTTAGTCCCATCACACAGAGATCATATATTTTCTTCCCAGAAGCACCTATAGGACTTGAAGTGTGTTAGTCCCATCACACAGAGATCATATATTTTCTTCCCAGAAGCACCTATAGGACTTGAAGTGTGTTAGTCCCATCACACAGAGATCATATATTTTCTTCCCAGAAGCACCTATAGGACTTGAAGTGTGTTAGTCCCATCACACAGAGATCATATATTTTCTTCCCAGAAGCACCTATAGGACTTGAAGTGTGTTAGTCCAATCACACAGAGATCATATATATTTTGTTCCCAGAAGCACCTATAGGACTTGAAGTGTGTTAGTCCCATCACACAGAGATCATATATTTTCTTCCCAGAAGCACCTATAGGACTTGAAGTGTGTTAGTCCCATCACACAGAGATCATATATTTTCTTCCCAGAAGCACCTATAGGACTTGAAGTGTGTTAGTCCAATCACACAGAGATCATATATTTTGTTCCCAGAAGCACCTATAGGACATGAAGTGTGTTAGTCCCATCACACAGAGCTATATTTTCTTCCCAGAAGCACCTATAGGACTTGTAGTGTGTTAGTCCCATCACACAGAGCTCCTATATTTTGTTCCCAGAAGCACCTATAGGACTTGAAGTGTGTTAGTCCCATCACACAGAGCTATATTTTCTTCCCAGAAGCACCTATAGGACTTGTAGTGTGTTAGTCCCATCACACAGAGCTCCTATATTTTGTTCCCCAGAAGCACCTATAGGACTTGTAGTGTGTTAGTCCCATCACACAGAGTTCCTATATTTTGTTCCCAGAAGCACCCATAGGACTTGTAGTGTGTTAGTCCCATCACACAGAGCTCCTATATTTTGTTCCCAGAAGCACCTACAGGACTTGAAGTGTGTTAGTCCCATCACACAGAGCTATATTTTCTTCCCAGAAGCACCTATAGGACTTGTAGTGTGTTAGTCCCATCACACAGAGCTCCTATATTTTTGTTCCCAGAAGCACCTATAGGACTTGAAGTGTGTTAGTCCCATCACACAGAGCTATATTTTCTTCCCAGAAGCACCTATAGGACTTGAAGTGTGTTAGTCCAATCACACAGAGATCTTATATTTTGTTCCCAGAAGCACCTATAGGACTTGAAGTGTGTTAGTCCCATCACACAGAGATCATATATTTTCTTCCCAGAAGCACCTATAGGACTTGAAGTGTGTTAGTCCCATCACACAGAGATCATATATTTTCTTCCCAGAAGCACCTATAGGACTTGAAGTGTGTTAGTCCCATCACACAGAGATCATATATTTTCTTCCCAGAAGCACCTATAGGACTTGAAGTGTGTTAGTCCAATCACACAGAGATCTTATATTTTGTTCCCAGAAGCACCTATAGGACTTGAAGTGTGTTAGTCCCATCACACAGAGATCATATATTTTGTTCCCAGAAGCACCTATAGGACTTGAAGTGTGTTAGTCCCATCACACAGACCTATATTTTCTTCCCAGAAGCACCTATAGGACTTGAAGTGTGTTAGTCCAATCACACAGAGATCATATATTTCTTCCCAGAAGCACCTATAGGACTTGAAGTGTGTTAGTCCCATCACACAGAGATCATATATTTTCTTCCCAGAAGCACCTATAGGACTTGAAGTGTGTTAGTCCCCATCACACAGAGATCATATATTTTCTTCCCAGAGGCACCTATAGGACTTGAAGTGTGTTAGTCCAATCACACAGAGATCTTATATTTTGTTCCCAGAAGCACCTATAGGACTTGAAGTGTGTTAGTCCCATCACACAGAGATCATATATTTTCTTCCCAGAAGCACCTATAGGACTTGAAGTGTGTTAGTCCCATCACACAGAGATCATATATTTTCTTCCCAGAAGCACCTATAGGACTTGAAGTGTGTTAGTCCCCATCACACAGAGATCATATATTTTATTCCCAGAAGCACCTATAGGAATTGAAGTGTGTTAGTCCAATCACACAGAGATCATATATTTTTCTTCCCAGAAGCACCTATAGGACTTGAAGTGTGTTAGTCCCATCACACAGAGATCATATATTTTCTTCCCAGAAGCACCTATAGGACTTGAAGTGTGTTAGTCCCATCACACATAGATCATATATTTTCTTCCCAGAAGCACCTATAGGACTTGAAGTGTGTTAGTCCCATCACACAGAGATCATATATTTTCTTCCCAGAAGCACCTATAGGACTTGAAGTGTGTTAGTCCCATCACACAGAGCTATATTTTCTTCCCAGAAGCACCTATAGGACTTGAAGTGTGTTAGTCCAATCACACAGAGATCTTATATTTTTGTTCCCAGAAGCACCTATAGGACTTGAAGTGTGTTAGTCCCATCACACAGAGATCATATATTTTTCTTCCCAGAAGCACCTATAGGACTTGAAGTGTGTTAGTCCCATCACACAGAGATCATATATTTTCTTCCCAGAAGCACCTATAGGACTTGAAGTGTGTTAGTCCCATCACACAGAGATCATATATTTTTCTTCCCAGAAGCACCTATAGGACTTGAAGTGTGTTAGTCCAATCACACAGAGATCTTATATTTTTGTTCCCAGAAGCACCTATAGGACTTGAAGTGTGTTAGTCCCATCACACAGAGATCATATATTTTGTTCCCAGAATAACCTATAGGACTTGAAGTGTGTTAGTCCCATCACACAGAGATCATATATTTTCTTCCCAGAAGCACCTATAGGACTTTGAAGTGTGTTAGTCCCATCACACAGAGATCATATATTTTCTTCCCAGAAGCACCTATAGGACTTGAAGTGTGTTAGTCCCATCACACAGAGATCATATATTTTCTTCCCAGAAGCACCTATAGGACTTGAAGTGTGTTAGTCCCATCACACAAAGATCATATATTTTCTTCCCAGAAGCACCTATAGGACTTGAAGTGTGTTAGTCCAATCACACAGAGATCATATTTTTTGTTCCCAGAAGCACTATAGGACTTGAAGTGTGTTAGTCCCATCACACAGAGATCATATATTTTCTTCCCAGAAGCACCTATAGGACTTGAAGTGTGTTAGTCCCATCACACAGAGATCATATATTTTCTTCCCAGAAGCACCTATAGGACTTGAAGTGTGTTAGTCCAATCACACAGAGATCATATATTTTGTTCCCAGAAGCACCTATAGGACTTGAAGTGTGTTAGTCCCATCACACAGAGCTCCTATATTTTTCTTCCCAGAAGCACCTATTAGGACTTGTAGTGTGTTAGTCCCATCACACAGAGCTCCTATATTTTCTTCCCAGAAGCACCTATAGGACTTGAAGTGTGTTAGTCCCATCACACAGAGCTATATTTTCTTCCCAGAAGCACCTATAGGACTTGTAGTGTGTTAGTCCCATCACACAGAGGTCCTATATTTTGTTCCCAGAAGCACCTATAGGACTTGTAGTGTGTTAGTCCCATCACACAGAGTTCCTATATTTTGTTCCCAGAAGCACCCATAGGACTTGTAGTGTGTTAGTCCCATCACACAGAGCTCCTATATTTTGTTCCCAGAAGCACCTACAGGACTTGAAGTGTGTTAGTCCCATCACACAGAGATCATATATTTTCTTCCCAGAAGCACCTATAGGACTTGAAGTGTGTTAGTCCCATCACACAGAGATCATATATTTTCTTCCCAGAGGCACCTATAGGACTTGAAGTGTGTTAGTCCAATCACACAGAGATCTTATATTTTGTTCCCAGAAGCACCCATAGGACTTGTAGTGTGTTAGTCCCATCACACAGAGCTCCTATATTTTGTTCCCAGAAGCACCTATAGGACTTGTAGTGTGTTAGTCCCATCACACAGAGTTCCTATATTTTGTTCCCAGAAGCACCCATAGGACTTGTAGTGTGTTAGTCCCATCACACAGAGCTCCTATATTTTGTTCCCAGAAGCACCTACAGGACTTGAAGTGTGTTAGTCCCATCACACAGAGCTCCTATATTTTCTTCCCAGAAGCACCTATAGGACTTGTAGTGTGTTAGTCCCATCACACAGAGCTCCTATATTTTGTTCCCAGAAGCACCTATAGGACTTGAAGTGTGTTAGTCCCATCACACAGAGCTATATTTTCTTCCCAGAAGCACCTATAGGACTTGAAGTGTGTTAGTCCCATCACACAGAGATCATATATTTTCTTCCCAGAAGCACCTATAGGACTTGACGTGTGTTAGTCCCATCACACAGAGATCATATATTTTCTTCCCAGAAGCACCTATAGGACTTGAAGTGTGTTAGTCCCATCACACAGAGATCATATATTTTCTTCCCAGAAGCACCTATAGGACTTGAAGTGTGTTAGTCCAATCACACAGAGATCTTATATTTTGTTCCCAGAAGCACCTATAGGACTTGAAGTGTGTTAGTCCCATCACACAGAGATCATATATTTTGTTCCCAGAAGCACCTATAGGACTTGAAGTGTGTTAGTCCCATCACACAGACCTATATATTTTCTTCCCAGAAGCACCTATAGGACTTGAAGTGTGTTAGTCCAATCACACAGAGATCATATATTTTCTTCCCAGAAGCACCTATAGGACTTGAAGTGTGTTAGTCCCATCACACAGAGATCATATATTTTCTTCCCAGAAGCACCTATAGGACTTGAAGTGTGTTAGTCCCATCACACAGAGATCATATATTTTCTTCCCAGAAGCACCTATAGGACTTGAAGTGTGTTAGTCCAATCACACAGAGATCTTATATTTTGTTCCAGAAGCACCTATAGGACTTGAAGTGTGTTAGTCCCATCACACAGAGATCATATATTTCTTCCCAGAAGCACCTATAGGACTTGAAGTGTGTTAGTCCCATCACACAGAGATCCTATATTTTCTTCCCAGAAGCACCTATAGGACTTGAAGTGTGTTAGTCCAATCACACAGAGATCCTATATTTTGTTCCAGAAGCACCTATAGGACTTGAAGTGTGTTAGTCCCATCACACAGAGATCATATATTTTGTTCCAGAAGCACCTATAGGACTTGAAGTGTGTTAGTCCCATCACACAGAGATCATATATTTTCTTCCCAGAAGCACCTATAGGACTTGAAGTGTGTTAGTCCCATCACACAGAGATCATATATTTTGTTCCCAGAAGCACCTATAGGACTTGAAGTGTGTTAGTCCCATCACACAGAGATCATATATTTTCTTCCAAGAAGCACCTATAGGACTTGAAGTGTGTTAGTCCCATCACACAGAGATCATATATTTTGTTCCCAGAAGCACCTATAGGACTTGAAGTGTGTTAGTCCCATCACACAGAGATCATATATTTTCTTCCCAGAAGCACCTATAGGACTTGAAGTGTGTTAGTCCCATCACACAGAGATCATATATTTTTCTTCCCAGAAGCACCTATAGGACTTGAAGTGTGTTAGTCCCATCACACAGAGATCATATATTTTCTTCCCAGAAGCACCTATAGGACTTGAAGTGTGTTAGTCCCATCACACAGAGATCATATATTTTGTTCCAGAAGCACCTATAGGACTTGAAGTGTGTTAGTCCCATCACACAGAGCTATATTTTGTTCCCAGAAGCACCTATAGGACTTGAAGTGTGTTAGTCCCATCACACAGAGCTCCTATATTTTGTTCCCAGAAGCACCTATAGGACTTGAAGTGTGTTAGTCCCATCACACAGAGATCATATATTTTGTTCCCAGAAGCACCTATAGGACTTGAAGTGTGTTAGTCCCATCACACAGAGATCATATATTTTCTTCCCAGAAGCACCTATAGGACTTGAAGTGTGTTAGTCCCATCACACAGAGATCCTATATTTTGTTCCCAGAAGCACCTATAGGACTTGAGTGTGTTAGTCCCATCACACAGAGATCCTATATTTTGTTCCCAGAAGCACCTATAGGACTTGAAGTGTGTTAGTCCCATCACACAGAGATCATATATTTTCTTCCCAGAAGCACCTATAGGACTTGAAGTGTGTTAGTCCCATCACACAGAGATCTATATTTTCTTCCCAGAAGCACCTATAGGACTTGAAGTGTGTTAGTCCCATCACACAGAGATCATATATTTTGTTCCCAGAAGCACCTATAGGACTTGAAGTGTGTTAGTCCCATCACACAGAGATCATATATTTTCTTCCCAGAAGCACCTATAGGACTTGAAGTGTGTTAGTCCCATCACACAGAGATCATATATTTTGTTCCCAGAAGCACCTATAGGACTTGAAGTGTGTTAGTCCATCACACAGAGATCATATATTTTGTTCCCAGAAGCACCTATAGGACTTGAAGTGTGTTAGTCCCATCACACAGAGCTCCTATATTTTCTTCCCAGAAGCACCTATAGGACTTGAAGTGTGTTAGTCCCATCACACAGAGATCCTATATATTTTGTTCCCAGAAGCACCTATAGGACTTGAAGTGTGTTAGTCCCATCACACAGAGCTCATATATTTTCTTCCCAGAAGCACCTATAGGACTTGAAGTGTGTTAGTCCCATCACACAGAGCTATATTTTCTTCCCAGAAGCACCTATAGGACTTGAAGTGTGTTAGTCCCATCACACAGAGCTCATATATTTTGTTCCCAGAAGCACCTATAGGACTTGAAGTGTGTTAGTCCCATCACACAGAGATCATATATTTTCTTCCCAGAAGCACCTATAGGACTTGAAGTGTGTTAGTCCCATCACACAGAGATCATATATTTTGTTCCCAGAAGCACCTATAGGACTTGAAGTGTGTTAGTCCCATCACACAGAGATCCTATATTTTCTTCCCAGAAGCACCAATAGGACTTGAAGTGTGTTAGTCCATCACACAGAGATCATATATTTTGTTCCCAGAAGCACCTATAGGACTTGAAGTGTGTTAGTCCCATCACACAGAGATCATATATTTTCTTCCCAGAAGCACCTATAGGACTTGAAGTGTGTTAGTCCCATCACACAGAGATCTATATTTTGTTCCCAGAAGCACCTATAGGACTTGAAGTGTGTTAGTCCATCACACAGAGATCATATATTTTCTTCCCAGAAGCACCTATAGGACTTGAAGTGTGTTAGTCCCATCACACAGAGATCACCTATATTTTTTTCCCAGAAGCACCTATAGGACTTGAAGTGTGTTAGTCCAATCACACAGAGATCTATATTTTCTTCCCAGAAGCACCTATAGGACTTGAAGTGTGTTAGTCCCATCACACAGAGATCATATATTTTCTTCCCAGAAGCACCTATAGGACTTGAAGTGTGTTAGTCCCATCACACAGAGATCATATATTTTCTTCCCAGAAGCACCTATAGGACTTGAAGTGTGTTAGTCCCATCACACAGAGATCCTATATTTTGTTCCAGAAGCACCTATAGGACTTGAAGTGTGTTAGTCCCATCACACCAGAGCTCATATATTTTCTTCCCAGAAGCACCTATAGGACTTGAAGTGTGTTAGTCCCATCACACAGAGATCTATATTTTCTTCCCAGAAGCACCTATAGGACTTGAAGTGTGTTAGTCCCATCACACAGAGATCATATATTTTCTTCCCAGAAGCACCTATAGGACTTGAGTGTGTTAGTCCCATCACACAGAGATCATATATTTTGTTCCAGAAGCACCTATAGGACTTGAAGTGTGTTAGTCCCATCACACAGAGATCATATATTTTCTTGCCAGAAGCACCTATAGGACTTGAAGTGTGTTAGTCCATCACACAGAGCTCATATATTTTGTTCCCAGAAGCACCTATAGGACTTGAAGTGTGTTAGTCCCATCACACAGAGATCACCTATATTTTCTTCCCAGAAGCACCAATAGGACTTGTAGTGTGTTAGTCCCATCACACAGAGATCCTATATTTTCTTCCAGAAGCACCTATAGGACTTGAAGTGTGTTAGTCCCATCACACAGAGCTCATATATTTTCTTTGCAGAAGCACCTATAGGACTTGTAAGTGTGTTAGTCCCATCACACAGAGCTCCTCTATTGTCTTCC